>JAJGOT010000189.1:302500-902500 GCA_022457155.1 Cladopsammia gracilis
AGAAACATTGACAGTAAGGCAGAATTGATAAGAAAAACTTGTTTTCTGAATGCCCGACAATCTGCTCTCAAAGAATGTTTTCGAGAAATGAAAGTCACTATATTTTCAGAACACCAATTCGTATGTATGTGAACCAGTTGCCGAGAATTGTGTACCGTTCAAGGAACTTCAATACATTTCATTTTAGTGTAAGCAGCAATTATTTTTGCTGAATTAGAAGGTTTAAGATGCAGGGGAAGATGAATTTAAGTATTTTAAATTCATCTTCCTCTCAAATTTCATCTGGTCACGAAAGATCGGTTGTACAACCTACCAGGCAGTGTGCCTTGCGTTAACAAAATACCATCAGATCTTCCATGTTTGTTATTGCTTGACAACCTAATTGTGTATTCTGTAGAGGGTTTCAAATCCTCCATCATCATTCCAATCGAAGAGTACGGCACTGTCTTTACCATGATGAAGCTATCCAATCCTTCATTCTTTCGCTCGACTGTGTAGTTGTGAATCTGGTAACTGCTGCCATGTTGTGGTTTATCCCAGGTTAATATAATGTACTGTGATTGTACATTTGCTGCCCTCAGGCTTCCAGGCGGCGGCGGTTTTTCTTTTTCAATAAAAAAAAAACAATAACACATCAAATGAGTTTTGTTCTGAAAGGAACTTGAAAGAACCAGTAAAGACTCAACGCAGATATATTTTCAATTCTAAGTACAGGTTTAACCCTTTCTTCCACGGAGTTTTAAAAAAGATAAAATGTACCAGTGTAAAAAGATGACGTTTTCGAGCGCTAACGTCAGCTTGTAAAACTCTTTACGGTGGCAAATTTGTCTTAAGGCCCGTTTACACAGGCCTTTTCGGTACAATTTTTGTCGCGCACAAGTTGCATCTTCAAATCGCGTGTGTAAACTAGCGGCGATTTTAGTGCGATTTGGGCGCGATTTGTCGCGTGATGTCGCAGAGGTTTCAAACATGTTCGAAACCTGATGCAATTTGGCGGCGATTTTTTGGAAATCACAGCAAATGTCGCACCCGAATCGCACAGGAAATCGCCGCTAGTTTACATTTGCGACAAAAACTGCATTGGAGAGCGCGACAAAAATCGCTTCAAAAATCGCAAGTGTAAATGGGCCTTAAAATGTACCAGTGTAAAAAGATGCATGACATTTCGAGCGCTAACGTTGCTTTTAAAACTCTTTACGGTGGTAAATTTGTCTTATATTCTAAGGTGATAGAAACCAAATTGTAATGTTTCACCCCTCTACCGATGCAGCACCACAGTTTTTAAAATGTAACCTCTCTATTTAATAAATAACTATCACAGTTACAACCAATGAATTCAATAACAACAACAACAACAGCAGCAGCAGCGGTGGTTTCTCTTTTTTGTTTAAAAACAAAATTCTTTTTTCCAAAATAAAATATAAAAACTCCACATTTATACCAATAACAAACAAAACTAAGTATGTTGTCGCTTTAGACAAGCTATCCCAGTTTATAATTGTCTACTTACCTGCAACAACAAGAGCAGAAATACCGAGTCTTTCTTTGAATGCGGGGCCAAATCCTTCAATTAAACGAGTTATAACCTCAACTCTAGAGGTAAATTCATTGACTGTGACTAAAACCACAATATCGGCCTTGACACTTCCACGGCTGGTAAATAAGGAAAGAGTGTAAATTACGCATTGTTAACAACTCTCATTCCTGGATTTCTAAACATTTCTCTTTTCGTGAAATGGGTGGTTATTGTTTACCGTGGTAAGGCACAATAATAAAGTTTATTGTCGTTTGTCTTTGTTTACATGTAAAGTGACTACACAGTGATACAAGCGAAATCTCACTTTATTACAGTAAAAACCAGCAAGTGAGAACCTAGTTTTTAAGAACCTGTTAGGCTAGAATTTGCCAGTTAGACCCCCTCTATACAAGAACCTGTTTAGCCTAAAATTTGAAACAGGTTCTTATTTTCTAAAATCTAGTACATAAAAAAATGTGTACAGTACACTTGGCAAATAAGAGTAGGTCATCATTTTGGATCCTCTTTGGAGACACAGGTGCCTTATCACTCCAGTTGCAAATGCCAATGTCGAAAATAAAATAAAATTGTTATTGATGCAAATAGGCTGAATACCACTAAATTCTATAAGCTACAATGTAATTTTTTTCCTTCAGGAAATAAGAACCTATTAAATAGCCTAAATTAGTGCTAATTACCATTTACTTAAGAACCTGTTTAGGCTAACTTGGGAAAATGCAGGTTCTTACTTGCGGGTTTTTACTGTTTCTCTGTTTTCTTCACGCAAGTCTTATTTGGTAAAAGCCATCTCAGAATCATCATTTTTGGGTTTCGTTTCATTTTTACCGGCTAATCCACACGCATCTCCTCGAGCTCCACCCTCAAGCCTTAGAGAGAAAAACTGAGTGTTTTGCAATATACATTAATTGTTGTAATCTTTTAAATTTCTAGCCTGCGTAGCAGGCGTCGGGGAGAGAGGGAAGGGACGCCAACAATAAAGACCCCCCTTTGCTCATTTCTGCGGATGCTGGCGGCCGCAAAATTCCGATTGGCTTATTCGCGCTGGGAGGTAAACATAGTAAGTTCCCGCGTGAAGTCAGACTTGCGTAAAAGCGCATGCCAGTTTCCGATTGGGAAAGATAAAGACATCTGACATAATTCGTTCACCAGGAAATCGGTAGGCGTAATGGGAATAGCCCGGTTCTTATAGCAGGCACCCTTCCCTTCTCCCCCTCTCCTTTTTCGCGCCCCCTCCCCTCCCCCCTCTCCGTTTACGCCTGCCAGGCAGACCGCAACATAATGATAGTGGTTCCTGTCAAGATTACAGTTAAAAGGAACATTGCAAACAGACCGATGAAATAGCGCTATATCGTATTTTGTGCACCTACCAGAAGCTCAAAACTCTGACCTCGTATATCTTGAATTCAGAGGATTCATTGAATTGGAGTTTTATCTACAATGTAAAATCATCCATTCAATTACTGAAAAAACTTCTTCTTTACAAAATAAAATATACAATAAATGTAATTTGATTGGAAATCCAGTGACAAAGTTGCTTTTCCTTCACTGTTTCCGGATCGAATTTGAAGTAGAAAATGTTGTTTTCTTTTCTTTTACATAGTCAGAACGCTAATTACATCAAATACACAACTCAATAGGCCTTTATCTCGCGGCGGCCATGTTGACTCCCCGGAGAATAAAATTCTTTGTTTTTGTCCTTCCAGCCTCGCAGTGAAAAAGTTGAAAACGAGGTTGGGCGGGAAAAATCTTTTGTTTTTATACAAAATGGCGGGACGTGATAAAGGCCTATTGGGTAAAAAGATTCTATAGACCCTTTTAATAAATACCAGAATGCATCACATTCCGCTATCGATGTCAAATGTATTCTTTTAAATTGCAAGAGAATTCAAAAGAATATGTTTGACGTCATTAGCGGAAAATGATGCATCGTGGTATTTATTAAAAGTGTCTATAGAGCAAAACAAAAGCAGTAGTTTGGAGATATCTCAGTTGTCTGTGCTCTATATTTAGCCGTGTTGCTGTAGGAATTTGTTTTGCTAAAAACACAAAGCTTCAAGTCGGGCTTTCGTAGTTGCAGGATATTTTTTCCCAACAAAGTGGATATATATTTTTTAAAAAACGCTCCCCCCAATCCCCCCCCCCGCCCCCCTCAGCCGCAAGAGAAATGGTTGTTCCTTACCAAATTTTGGTTCTTTATGAAGTAAATGTAGTGTGTCTCTATAATGCAGTATAACAATAAGTGCTCTACGGAAAACAATAACTAGGTAAAGAGTCCAAGTGGAAATCGTCCTTGCACAAATTTCAGTTTCAAAGCTTTTAAGAGCTTTTACTCACCGACCATCTTATTTTCTCTTCCATTACTTGAAACTTCTCGCTACTGCTGTTTAATAACTCACTATGAAAGTCAGCGTTGATCACGAACGTGAAATGTACATTAATTAGGATCTCATCTGGAAAAAAAAGGAAAATACAGTAAAAAAAAAAAAAAAAAACAAGCAGTCAATATATCGCAATCATAACACTTAACAACCAGGCCCCATCTAGGCCCTCATACAGGAGAACACGGAAGAATACTAACTTATGTGTCTGTGCATATCAAAATACTATAAGAAGCAAGGGCTGACAACTACCAAGTGCACATTTAATAGTAAAGTGCTAACTCAGTCAGGTTAGTCACTCGAACTTGTTGCTACACTGTGCTGATGAGCCGCAATTACGGCGAAATAGCTATTCACAGTTGCATTTAAACTTTCAGTTTGGTCTCAATAATGCCACTGTTGCGTTACTTTTTTCACGCATTTATCAGCCCTTGCTTCTTATAGTATTTTGTTTAATTTTGGCTGATCAGATCTCTTACAAATCCTGCGTATACTAGCAGCATTTTCGTTCACGGTCCCTTGCATTCTCGTTTGCATATTCAAAACACGCGAAACAACTCTTAGAGTTTAACTTACCCAACTGCAAGGTTTTTACGACCATCACTTTCCCAGGCGGACCATGGCCGATTTCATTAAATCCATTCACTTTGAACTCATACTCAGTTTGATAATCAAGTCTTCTGACCACTGCCTCTGTAACGTTGCTGGTAACATTCATTTCATTGTATAATTGGGATCCAAGGCGTCGGTATTTTATTCTGTAGCCCAGTAGTTTTTCTTTGTGGAAAGATGGAGGCATGCTTTCCCAGGAGATGTAAATTACACTTGCATTCAGAGGATAGCCTGTTACGAAGGTAGGACCTTCACCAGGAACTGGAGAATTAAAAGTATCACAGAGACTTCATGAAGCTACACTGCAAAACACTCGGGTTTTTTTATCGCTGCTCGCTCGCAAAGGCGCGAAAAGCCCGAAAGCATCGAAACCGTGGATACTCGCTCCAGACCTTTCGTTCAAAGACCGCGCGCATTCGTATGACCAAAGCAAACAATACGACAATCTCTGAAACGTACAATCTCTGATATATATATATATATATATATATATATATATATATATATACATATATATATATATATATATATATATATATATATATAATCAGCTCCGTCATACTTGGCCAGGACACCACAAGAGTTTGCGCCAATTATGGTGGGTCCGTGCTGGATTTCACCCAACCCCTACCTCCCTTATCAAAGAGGTGAAAACCATCTTTACAGAAGTCCCCTACAGGAGTCCCATACAGGAGTCCCCTACAGGAGTTTCCTACAGGAGTCCCCTACAGGAGTCCCCTTCAGGAGTCTCTCACAGGTGTCCCCTACAGGAGTCCCCTACTATTTTGATATGAGAAGGTGAAGGTGTAGGAGACAAGGCTAACGGAGCTACATCACCACCCGATAATGCAATATAAAGTGTTAATCCTCTTACAAAATTCACTTAGCTGCTGGTTGAAATTTCTTTTTGCTCGTCAAACTTGCAACATCAGAATGCTTTGTGTTCAGTACTAACTTCAACAAGGTGAAATGTTTATCACACGGAAATCAGATGATTGCTTAAAAACGATCCTAATGCTTAGAAAAACTGAGATGTTAATGATAAAAACGATGGTAATTACCGATAGCCCAAAGCATCTCCTACTTTTGAAACTTATTGCCAAAGTTAAAACGAGATTCAAAGAGTGTATTCAGGATAATCAATACCTCTTGGAGGGCAGCGGGATATGTTGCAGTATTCCCATCGAACTTTAGGGTCAACGGTATAACACCATGGTCCATCCGGGGCACTACCATCCAGGTTACGACAGTTATTCTGACCATCAACAACATCTTCAGGAACCCGCCAATGACGATGAGGGCATTGTGAGGTCCACGACTGACACGTAAGACCAGACCGGGTGATGTTTACATTACCACGATACCCAACACCGATGCCATAATAACAATCTGTAAATAATAGCAATGATAATTAATATATATTATTATAATTATAATAAGAACATTCCCAGAATCCTTTGCACCAGAAACATTTGCGATGTCAGTTTTGAGTCAATAAAGATGTTGCGTCACACTGTGTTTACATCTGCTGTGAAATACCTACAAAAAGTACATAGCGCGATGACGTCATCAGTCATGTGACTATGCCTAAAAATTACATTTTCAGTTCACTGTTCATACAGGCCTTTATTAATTCAAAAATGCCTATGTGGCTAAGAGGACATGTACATGAGTCACATCAGGATCATCATGATGTGCATTAATATTATGGGATAATAAAACAATGCTTGTTACAGACAAAAGTAAACTAGGGCACTGGGGCATCTTTCTCAGTTTAAAACACAGAAGCAGCCAAAACTTGCATACTCATAAATCTCCCTTCGAAAATGGTTTACATGACAACATTATTGTGATATCATCGACCACGTGACCAGAAAATACCAAATACTTTGAAGCGCTTTATAACTGTATTATGCGCAATAAATTTGCAGATTATTACTGTCAAGTTAACAGTAGGTTTATCTCATATTTTAAGAAGGGCATTAATGTATTTTTTTTTCATAAAAAAGAAGCGAATAAGAAATTAAATTGAAAAAAAATTATTGTGAATTATCTCTTCCAGTCCTGCAACGATCCTAGACGTCTAAATTAAAAGCTCAAAGCGAACTTCGATGAGAGGTTTGAAGAAACCCTTTTTCTAATGGCGTTGTCAGTTTTCCTCAATCACGACTCCTTCGTGCCGATAATGGATGAGAGTTTGCACAATTTTGTCCGCCATTTTGAGAAAATTCATTTCTCATACATGTTGCGCATGGGGATTTAAATGCCAAAATTGTAGCCTACAGGTTGTTAATCCACTAGGTTATTATATGCGAATATTCACCATATGTAAAGTATTAGAATTACAAACCTGTACTTCCGGTATTGTCACCTATAAACAAAAAAAAAAACGTTTAACCATTACTAATGTTTATTGAAACTGATGAATGTCGATAAAGTATAAAGAGCTGTAATATCCATTCAATATTTGGAATGTGGTGGTAGAGTGGTGGTATAGTGGAAGTTCGGTATTTCCTTAGACATGAAACTTTACTCCACATTGTCTCTCTCCACCCAGGTGTATTCAAAGGGGACAAACTTCAAATAAATGTGGCTACTAAACATATCTGAATTTCGTAACTGTTCATCAGTAGTTGTCTAAAATGTGTGCAATTCCACAATTGGTTTCGGCTCCATTAAATCCTATACCAATTTGCACAACATTTTTAGGAGGAGCCACGCACAGTGTGAGCACAGTTACTGACAAGACATATTAGTAAGGAAAACAATGCAAAATAAATGTGGTACGTTAAATAAGGAACTAAGCACACACGTCAACTAAATAAGCCAAATAAATGAGTGCCAGCAAAATGATGCTGGGTATAACTCTGCAATGGACTAGCATCCCATCCAGGGATGTCGCTTGGGAAATTTAAATGAGAATGCCTTCCCAAAAAAATTCAGCTTAAATATATCAGGAATAAATACAAATCAGTAAAATACTATTAAAAAACACATTCTCTTGTCAACTCTTGAGAAATTATCGGCATTAAGGGTTACTTTTCGTGTTCTTATAAGATGTACCGGACCTGGGGCCACAATGCCGGTCCAAGGACCCGCGAGCAAGACCACTATTTTTCGAATTACGACTGGGAAAAGTATTTGAGGAAGGAAGTTTTTAGGTTGAAATGTAATAGACAACCATAAAAGCTATCTCCAGGCAAAATTTTAGCTCATGAAGTGCCGATTCAAGTAAGATATACGAAATTATGTTGTTTAGTACTGGACCAGGGTCCACATACTGTATTGATTTCTTGAATTTCATCGAAGACAGCTCGGCGTTAAATGGTACGCGTTTTTTGGGGGGTTCTCCAGTATAACAGCTCTAGCGTCTTAATATGCCTAAACCCAGAAATCAAATTAAAGCTTATAGAGCTGGCTATCTAAATATGGAAACCATTTGTTAATAAAATGAATTGTCAAATTGTTTACGACGTCGAAATTCGAACGTCCGAATCAGCTTTAAAACGCTATAACTCAAAGCGATTATTGTATTTTGCTAATTTGATTTGTTCTCGGGTTTCCGAACACGAAGCGCTAAAAAAACGTGTCGGCGATTTCCCATATTCAATTGCAGTGAAAAGTTACAGAATAATTTCGAAAAAGGGAGAAAAAAATGGAGTGATTGCACGGAAATGGCTCTTGACGAAAAAGTTTTCGGAAATAAGAAATTCGCCGATACGTTTTTGTTGATTATATGTTAGCCTAGCTACTGTCCAAATTTGAGGAAATCGAACAAATTCTCTTTGAGTTGTAGCTCTTTAAAGTGTCCCCAACAAGCGACAAATTAACTTTGAGAAAACAGCGCTTAAAAAAACATATCGCTTCATAAACAAACTCCGCCCACAAAAGTTATACCGTCATTTCTCCGTCAATTTTCACTATTTTTCGATACTTATTTTTTGGATGAAAGTTCATTCTGTAAACTTTATTTTGACGCAAAAAAAATTTTCAATAAATTTTCGATCTGAAGGTACACTGTAACCTTAAACATAGACTTATGGAGATTTGAATAAAATTTTTCGAAAGAAGATTGTGTTGTTCATTTTATGTGTTTGTTGATTCATTACATCGATGGAAAAGCGATTTTATGTAAACAAAACAATACTTGGATTTTATAGTTCTATCTTCACCCGCATCGTCTTATGCAAATATGTTTGTGTATTTTTGCAATTTTGATTTCCAAATCAGTTTCTCGGGCAATTTTTGATGCGCAACAGGTGTATTTTATTCGGAAATTAGTCAAACTAGTTATTCTAGACCGAGAAAGGGTTGTTTTGTGAACTTTTGTACGGCCTAAATGTACTGTGCAGACGGTCGCGTAATACTGTTTTTGAGCCGGAATTGTTAAAATTGCTAAAATTGTAAAATAGTCCGGTCGTTAATCTTAATTCTTGTGCTTCCGACCTTTCACCTTAGTTAAGTTTATCATCGGCTTTCTGTTCAGAGAGCGACGCTGTTAGGCTTAGCCTATCTATATATTATTGTTAGTGCTTCTACATCTACATCTACATTTAATAAGTCGGTGAAATCCGAAGACATCACACCAACTATAAAACAAACATTTAGCTAATTCATTTGCCAATTAGGCTTTTTTCACATGGCATATTAAATAAAATTTCAAGTGTTACTTGGCTTTCAGCTCCTTATTATCTTAAAAACAATTCTCTGTAAGAATCCAGTAGGAAATGGAAAATTCTGACTCCCACACAAATTCAAATATTGTATTCATAATTTGGTTTTGGAGCACTAACAAACATTTGGTATTACCAAGGAAACATAGGAGGAGCTTTCTTTGAGCAGGAACTTTCCTTGAAAATTTTATACTTTTTACTTACTTTTTTCACCTTATATTCAATTCTGTATTATTATCTGCTAAGGTTTGGAGAAATAAATAAATGTAAAATGTAAACAATGTAAGGAAACATAAAGTCAACGACCTCAGCAAATACATTTGTTAGGCCCGGTTCAAACGTCGAACTTCACATGTGCCGAATCTAATGCAAATGAGCAAGAACAATAGATTTTCTCATTTGCATTAGGTTCGGCACATGTAAAGTTCGACGTTTGAACCGGGCCTTAGCAATCTCCCTGTCCGTTAAGAAAGACAAGGTCTTGTATGGGAATTGCTGATAGGTCGAAACAATTTAACGTTTATTTGTTAATTAACAATAACAAGATTACCACTACAAAGCATCTTCTGTTATATACAATTTATTTAGGCCCCGTCCACACTAATCCGTTTTTAAACGAAAACGGAGCTGTTTTGCTCCGGATACGGCTATCGTCCACACTACAACGCCGAAAACGATCACTGAAAACGGAGCGATTCGAAAACGCTCTCCAGAGTGGAGCGATTTGAAAACGATGCTTTTTGAAAACGCTGTTTTCTGGTGTGGACGGAGAAAACGATGCTATCTGAAAACGGTTACGTCATCAAAATAGCCAGACCACTCGACCGTGAAACATATCCAAGATGTCGCCATACTTTGACTAGACTGACTCCCAGTCTACACTCTCGGTGCTTTTCTGCACTTTGTATTCGTTTGTGACTTTCAGAAGTAGCTCGACTTCATCATCAGTCCATGTGAAACAGTCTGTTTTAGGTTTTGGTTGCTTTCCAGCTGTTCTTGGCATCGTTTAGAAGGAAAATATCGAAGAATTCTAAACCAAAACAACACCCAACAACAAAGAATCAAGAATGGCGCCAATTTCGCGGACCGATATATTGAAATGCGCATGCGTATAGTTCATTTGAGCATGCGCACTTAGGGTATCAAAGCGTTTTCAAAACAATACGGCGTTGTAATGTGGACGGGCGAAAACGATACGAAAACGATAAGTGTGGACGCAAATCCTTTTGAAAACGGAACAAAACAGCTCCGTTTTCGTTCGAAAACGGATTAGTGTGGACGGGGCCTTAGTTTACAATAACAGGGAAGAAAAACTATCCTCGTAGCATTCGACTGTAATCGTGACTCTCCGGGGATTGTTCTCTTATTTTGGCATTTTCCATGGCCACATTAACAAGACTACTTTTCGCTTCGGTTACGTCTTTTTCTTTATTATCATCAATCGCACTGCTGAGAAAAAGATGCGATTTGGAGCAAAAAAATAGTGCTATTCGGGAATAAATCGCACTGCTAAGAGCCAATCAGATTGCAAGGATCACCAGTGATTTTATTTTTTTCGATCCCTTCACTTGCCCTTTCTTAGATAATCTCATCCACATTTTCAAAACTGTCTGCCATGTTGGACGAAACAGAGAACAGATTCTCCATGATGTCAAGTGCGCGTTTATACTGTATTAGTATATACTGAAACAGTGGATAGCATTGTTGGTGCGCTCTGATTGGCTACTGCAACTCGGAATAGCAAGTGCTATTCACCTCCCAGCAACTCGCGAAAATTGCGCGCGAAAATTGTAATCGTCGACAGGAATAAATGAGTTAAAAAGCATCATTTTCGTTATATTATCTCACTGTTCCAGTATATACTAAAACAACTATTCACCTCAGTGTAGGTGGGTAGTGGTGGATATTTACCGAGCCGCGAAGCGGCGAGGTAAATATCCACCACTACCCACCTCCACATAGTTGTTAATTATACAATGAACTGAATACTACGCGCTCTGTCATTGGTCTTTGCTTATGATCTATCAGAGTACAGACACACGGCTGACGCCATAGAAAAAAATGTTTGCTTTGTTTTGTCCAACATTGCGCACGGTATTGAAAATGTTTGCGAGATTATTCTGGATTGAGCAAGTGAAAGCCTCGAAAAATGTTTAACAGGAGCTGTTTACGAGCAAGAAAAAGAAGAATCCAAGACGAAAAGTGTTCTTGGCGACCTGAAAAATACCTACAAGGAATCAGAGAATTAACTCTGTGTGTAAATTATAGTGCTAAAGTAAACCCATAAATTTCCTTGTACTGAGCGTTAGGCCTAGTAAGGAAATCAGGGACCACACGAGGGAAAGAAAAAAATCTTTGACCTCGGTGGGATGCGAACCAACGACCTCCGGATTAGATCTTTCGTTGCTCTACCGCTTGAGCCACGAGGCCGTACGGGAGCAGATCGTGGGTAATAAGGTGGTAATTCGTAGCAATGAGAATGTGAAGGGTACAAATAAATGTTGAGCCACGTAGCATTTTTTTTTCTTTCCCTCGTGTGGTCCCTCATTTCCTTACTAGGGCTAACGCTCAGTACAAGGAAATTTATGGGTTTACCTTAGCACTATAATTTACACACAGAGTTAATTCTCTGATTCCTTGTTTGTATCACCAGTGCTACGTGGCTCAACATTTATTTGTACCCTTCACATTCTCATTGCCACGAATTGCCACCTTATTACCCACGATCTGCTCCCGTACGGCCTCGTGGCTTAAGCGGTAGAGCGACGGAAGATCTAATCCGGAGGTCGTGGGTTCGAATCCCACCGAGGTCAAAGATTTTTTTCTTTCCCTCGTGTGGTCCCTCATTTCCTTACTAGGGCTAACGCTCAGTTCAAGGAAATTTATGGGTTTACCTAAGCACTATAATTTACACACAGAGTTAATTCTCTGATTCCTTGTTTGTATCACCAGTGCTACGTGGCTCAACATTTATTTGAAAAATACCTATAAAACTGGAACAAATCTTCAAACAGTCGAGCGCTATGAGGCAAGTTCGTAATTTTACTCTGTTTACTTTTCTGTTCATTGTATAAAACAAATAGATTCCATTTTGCCGTTATAGATTACAGAAGACGTCAAAATGGAATCTATTTCATTGTTAAATAGTTCATATAGATAATGACCAATCAAAATGCTAGCAGAATTTTGTATTTTTTACAATTGTGACTAACCTGGTAATGCAGGGTATTGGTAGCATTCCGGAGCCTCTCCTCCACCATCAGTTGGATATGTCGTGCAGTTTATCATGTTTTTGTCGAATGTGGGATCTCTTTCTGCCACCTCTTTTAAAATAGGAAATTCTCTCTTGCACATTACTTCGAGCGCAAATGTGCATGTCTTGCGACAAATCTGCCGGACATGTGGCTTGCTTAGAGTCGTATCGCACAGTGGAAACAGATAACGACAGTACAGGTCTGAGAGAACTAATTCGCATCCTTCGGAAATATCATACAACGGTCGATAAGATTTAAACATATCAGTCAAAAACTCACTTGTCCGCAACCTATTGCTATAGATGTCAAAGACGTATTGATTGATGGTAATGTTTTCACAAATTCCGCCTTTTTTCGCCGTGTAAAGAACACAGGATGCTGTCTTTGAGGCAAGGCTGACTTCAGCCTCTGCCGGAACACAACTGCAATAAAATAAACCGTTAGAAAGCTATATAAGCATTCATTAGGCGCACTATCCAGTAGATACCAGCAGTGAGTTGTTTCAGTTAGTATGGTCCCGACGTAAAATCACGACTTTTTAGGACTGGTTCCCACTAGACGGAAGGGACAAAAGCGGAATCGGAATCGCAAGAAAGTTGTTATATGATCTAGCGGAAATTCACTGGTTTCCACTAGATCGTAAGCGACCTAAGCAGAAGCAGAATCGAAAGAAAAAGGAAAACCTCTGCGATCCTTCCAATTCCGATTGCGACTCCGTTGTTTGGTTTACACTAGAACGTAAGGCTTCTTACGCTTTCGATTCCAACTCTACTTTTGATTACGGGCGAGCTAAAGTGGGAACCAACCCTAAGTCAACAGTGCAATCCACCGGCCTAAATGAACGTAAACTATATGTTACGTCGGACCGCAAAATGAGCATTCCTGTTAGTTGTTCCCAAACTGCGATGCCATGTAAAATAAACATTTTTATTTTGTTCACTTACCTTGAATTTGCCTTTTGGAAAAATGTATTCTGTGATACTAAAACAGGGAAAAACTTTAATGTCAGGTAGGAATATAACACCTATATATGAGAATGCTGGCAGGCGAAATGGGTAAAATGAGACCGCCACTGTAAACAGACAAACGCTCTTCGCAGACAAATACAGGAGAACTGACTGACTTTACTAAAGATTTCTTTTAATAAACTGTTCTGTATTATAATGCAAATCTTCGTTAAACGAACATGATTCACATTGAGTCACATTGAGTCACATTGGCCGTTTTTATGCTAGAGACGTTAAAGTCGTCTAGACGTATTTAACGTCTAAGACGTTAAATGCGTCTGGAACAAAAACGGGATGCATTAAAGTGGACGGAACAACAGAAAAAACACAAGATTTTCTAAAAAAAACTATTCTCGGAAGTGACTGTCACTGGACACGACTAAACTCGTCGCCAAATAAATTTTAAGAACGCGAATATACAAAACGGGCTAAATTCGTCCCAGTTAAAGCCGTCTCGTTTTTATACTAGACGTATTTAACGTCTGAGACGTTAAAGTCGTCTGTTAAGTGCGTCTGAACGACGCACTTAAAATAAGACGGTAAAGTCGTCAGTCGTTAAATCCGTCTGGCTTATTTTCCGTTTTTATACTGAGACGATATTAACGTCTCTAGCATAAAAACGAGCATTGCTAACAAAACTTAAAACAAAAATGCAAATAAAATAAGCCACAAGTAAATACAGGCGATAAGTGAAGGAATCTTCCATGAATAGGAACTAGGTGAACACCCCACAGGCGGTACGTTTTTATTCTATTTGTTATATTATTTTTGTTATACGGAGAATTAGTGCATTTTCTACCGTAACACTTAACAATTATTGGATTCGGTTTTCGCATGATAGCGATAATTATCAAGGCCAAAGTTTGTGTTATCTGCCGAAGCCGAAGGCTGAGGCGGATAACACAAACTGAGGCCTTGATAATTATCGCTATCATGCGAAAACCGAATCCAATAATTGTTTTATTATGCATATTCCTGAGCTGCACTTGTGAAGACAAGAGCGCGCACTTCTGCATGCATAAAACTATTGTCTGCAGGTATGACGTCACTTCTGCATGTATAAAACTATTGTCTGTAGGTATGACGTAACAGAAACAGCAAACAATAATTAGCTGCGTGCTTATAGCCAATCAAAATCGAGCTAGTGACACCAATGTATAATAATTTCTTTTATTGCGTCTCTCGCGTGATTTTATTATTGCGTTACTGAGCGTTCGTATTGTTGTAATGTCATTGTAATTTTAACGTCAGTGTAAGTTCAATTTTGTAACTTTTTAACAAACACTTCGTAACGAACACTCGCAACTGAAGATGAATGGGGATCGATAAAAACATATATCTGTCTATTTTTTTAAGAAAGAACACTACATTTTTTTACGCAAAACAAATTTCGGATAACAAAAGAATACAGAACACTGAACTGACGAAACACTGGAGGCAATCGAGAATAGATTTTCTGTTCCATTTAGGGACAAACCAACCTTAGATTGGAACGACCCACGTCCGGTGCTGGATCACTGAGAATGGCATCTGGCATCTGAATGTGGTTTCAGATTATGTGTTCCGTTTGGAGAACTAGTTTCAGATAAATTGCACATGGACTTTCAAAACCAGCAAACAGACAAAAACAAACAGAGACCTTTCGGAGAGTGCCTGGATACGATGAACAGAACGGATCGATCTTCTTTCGGACTTTTTCCAAACAATCTGGATTACCGACATAAAACTGAAACTGGATTGTCTAAAAGGGAGTCCACACAGCCCCTCCCCCTCCCACAAAGCTTGTTCGCAGGCTCGGACGCTATCTAAGATGTTTGATTTGGTATATTTATCGAGGGCTGCTCCTAAAGAATGTGCATGGCTTTGTTGATCTTCAATATTGGTAAGGTGGAAGCGCAGGTGAGTCATTCGAGCAGAAAACCGTCTTCAGGCGTTTTAGACTACGAGAAATCCCTCTGTTCTGTCAGGAACAGTTGAGCGGGCAATCACGCGAGCGTGCGCGATTTTCGCGCTTGCTCGCGTCATTGCCCGCTCGACTATTCCTGACAGAAAAGAGGGATTTCTTGTAGTCCAGAGGTGTTTGATATGATAGTTTTTATCTGCAACCAGATGTTCACGAATACGTGTAGCGAAGTGTCTTGTTGTTGTTGTTTTTTTTTTTCACATCGTGTCAGATGTATCGATGTATATCCTCGCATCTGACGTAAAAATGTTAAAACATTACAGATCATCGGAAGCTTAATACTTCTAATTTTATGTTTTGCACGCGTGAAAAATTCGACATTACTTCCCATTTCATGACTGTTGAATAACAGTCATGCATGCCGACTGTTGAATGTCTTGAATCAACCAAGATGATAAGGTAAATTGACCGCCGTAAAAAGATTAAAAAAGCTTACGAAACGTCAGCTTTTTTACGGGGACAATTTACCTTATCATCTCAGTTGATGGAACAAAATTTTCATGTTATTCAACAGTCGCGAACGACTATTGAATAACAGTCATGCGTGACTATTGAATAACAGTCGTGCGTGACTATTGAATAACAGTCACGCACGACTATTGAATAACAGTCATGCGTGACTATTGAATAACAGTCGTGCGTGACTGTTGAATGACAATGCAAAATGGTGGCGAGTTAGCCTGCGCAGGCTCACTTGTTTGGGGCATCGCGCGAGTATCTTATTTTAGCGGCGAGAAGCCCATTCTTCTCGCCGGCTTCGCCGACTCGCTCTGGCGCCGCCAAGATACTCGCGCGATACCGCAAGCAAGTGAGCCTGCTCGCAGGAGTCGATAGGGACCTTTAGATCCGACGACGGCGGTTGTCTGCGACGGCAGACTTGGTCGAGGGGGATTAGGGAGAGGTCGCCGTTGCATGGCGCGAAAAATATCCTTAAGAAAAGGGCGGGCGACGGCTGTCGTATAAAAACAGTCCGCAGCGCTTTTTCGTATCGAAAGTTTGAAAAGACAATGAATACATTTAGAAAGGCTTGTGAATGTTGTCGTAAGTTTCGACGATGGCTACATTTCAGAAGAGGAATATTTTCTGTTGTATGATGCAAACAGCCTCAAGAATCCAGACTTTTCCATACCAGCATTACGAACATTTCGACTTGAAGGAACTGGATGAAAGCGAGTGCATGTATGGCCGAATTTCGTTTCCGAAAAAATGACATACCCATTCTCGCTTAGGCATTGGGATTGCCTGACTCCTATACGTGTTGGAAAAATGTACATTATATGTGCAATTTTAAGAAATGCCATTACTTCGGTTTATATGGCAATTCAACTTTAGAATTCTTTTGTCTTTACCCACCCACACCTTTCAGGATTACTTTGCTTGAGTGTTCTAAAAAAACCACTTAAATGCATACCCAAAACTGAATTTTACAATGTAATGAGAAATAAACAAACACAACAAATTAAATATGGTGTAACAATGTGTATCTGCAGCCTGATAATAATTTTATCAAGAGCAAATGATGCAAATCAATAACATCAAGCAAACACTTGGACAAAACTGATTCAAGTGAAAACAGGCTAGAACTTGAATGTTTAAGGAGCCAATTACATGGTGAAAAACGAGCTGAAAAACCTGATGTAAATACAATCCAATTATGAGCATTGCAAAGGCAAAGCTAGAAGTATTGATAGCCCAGAACATAGAACAAGTTACTTTCTTTAAAATATACAACTATATACACTTCATTATTAAGCTTGGAAACAAAGCAAATAAAAGCAGTCTTGCTCTGACTAGCCATATGCATTTCTATTTTGATATGGCACCGTACATTTTCAAACCGCAAACAATCTGATTGACGAACTGTTCAGAACAAGGTAAACAACAAATTCGAAACAAACGTTAAAATTTCCTTTAAAATTGCTCTTATTTACTCGGATATTCAACAAACATGGCGTAATAAGATTAAATATTCGTTGGCTATCGACGGAATCAAAAAAGCAAATGAAAGCTGGCTTGCTCTAGCCATATGCATTTCTATTTTAATACGGCACCGTACATTTTTAAACCGCAAACAATCTGATTGACGAACTGTTCAGAGCAAGGTTAATAACAAACGCTAAAATTTCTTTGAAAATCGTTCTTATTTACTAGCATATTCAACAAACATGGTATAATAAGATTAAATGTTCGTTTGCTATCGACGAAATGAAAAACAATCGCTCCAATTGACCTAAAATTACCGTATTTCCTCGAATAATAGCCGTCCCTTGATTAATCGCCTCCCTCGAATAATCGCTCACCTTCGACGGAAATATTAAAAATAATCGCCTCCCTCGAATAATCGCCCCCCCCCCCCCCCCCCCAATCTCTCTCGCCATCTTTCTTTTATCCCCTCCCTGTCAAGTTAAAAATTGACACCTTTTATATCATATGTTCCCACGGGAAAGTTTTTGTTTTGATATAAGCGATAATAAATGTTCAGCCCTCACGGGCATTAGGGACGGACCATTAGAAAAGTGATGGGGGGGATGGGGAAAAAACCAAAAAAAAATTCGTGCAAGGGAAAATGCCAGGAAAAAAAATTCGTGCAAAGTTCAAGGCAAAGGAAAAAAAATTCATGCAGAAGGAGAAGTCCTATTGTGGTTGTTATTTAATATATAAAAGCTGCCAAAGTGCCTATTGAAAATAGCGCTCTTGGCGTTTTAAAAATTCAAAACATTCTTGGGGCCTTCCTATACTATTATTTATAAATAAAGACATTTGATAGTGTTCATTGAAGTGTTCACCTCACACTGCATGAAATGACAACTATAAGGTGATATAATGAATTCATATTTTCAATTCAACAGCCGGAAAGCACAAATTTCAGTTGCCATTTTATAACCGCAGTGTGTTTTTATTTCTGTTAAAGTTTTATTCCACATAATTGTTACAAATGATAGATTTTTTTAGCTGTATTATAGTCCATCCATATTTTGTGAAAGTTGGCATATTAAATTCAGCTGGCTCTGGGGCTGTAAGCCGGTTTAACTTCAATAAACTATCTATCTACTATAATAAATATGATAAATACATGTTATTATCCATAAACAGTTTCAGTATTAAATAAATTTTTAACATATTAATATTTGTTTAATTTAAAAAAATTATTTGTGCCCACAATAAAATTAGAGGGGGCGCCTTGATGAAAAATTCTATAACACAATTAAAAAGTTCATTGATAAAAAGTTATAGTCACTGTGATTGTTAAAAGTTTAACTGTTACCAACATGAACTGATCAACAACATCAACAGCAACACTGCTACTTTAAAAAAAAATAATAGCACAAAGTCTGGTTTTCATTGGCAGCCAGTGTACCTGCAACATACACTGTACACTGCATTACTATCAGTAATGTCATCCAAGAATATGGGAACCAGACTATTATAAAACTAGATAGTCTCTTACATGCATAATACAAGTTGGTCAGAAACATCATAATGTGATAGAAAAAATGTGAGAGGAGGTCGATCAAGGATATTAATGTATTTGACATAAATATAAATATTTGACATAAATATAATAGGGTGGTATTTAAAGTGTGATCTCACAAATTATTAGCCTCAAAATTCCATCTTTTGATATGGATTGCTGCTGTATAGTCAACCACAAAATTTCAACTTGTTGGCATGAATAGAAAAGATATAGACCTTCAAAGTTTGGTACCGTCCTATACAAACCTCTCTAATTTTACACCGGTTCTAAACTGAAGGAACAGACGCAACATTCTCAAGCATGTTAAGGCATGGCTCAGAGCCTAATTTGCATAAAAGCTGAAAACGATCATAACTTTAAAGTGATTCACCTGAACAGGCTCAAACTTAGCAGCAGGATAAAACTTGTTAACCTTGAACCATTGTTTACTTTAAATGTCGCATATTTGCATCACGTGACCTGTTATGATTGTTTTCCTACACAAAAAGAAAATTGAAAATGGGGTGCCGAGATGGCATATAATGGAGATAAATTGAACCGTTAATGTATTTATATGCTTCTCCCCTATATGAATCTGGCCGGAATGGTTGACTATGATTTACAGTTAAAGGGTTATTTCGTAAAACAGGTCACGTGACATATTTTGTCTCTTAATATCTTGTTAATAAAATACAAAACTTGTCCATTCCGGGCAGGGATAGTATTTATGCATTGAGGCAAACAATTGCTTATGATTTTCTCTTGGCTATAGTTAACCATCCTTACCCCATTTGAAGTTTCCTTTTTGTCCAAATTATGACGTCATCAGACACGTGACCACAATAATCAAACCTTAAGTTATTTAAGGACGCTAAATCCAGTTTGTTGTATACTTTTGGTGACTATTGGGGCTAAAATACATTACTTCCAAAGGAAAAAAGACTTTACTTCGCGGGGGGTCTACACCTAGGGACGAGCCATGCCTTAACATGCTTGAGTTTACTAGAAGGGTTTGTATGGAGAAATTCAAACCAAAGTGCCCACATCTCAGCCACAATGTTTGGCAAGTGGACATTTTTTGACATGTTTCCTCTGATCAAATTTAATAATTTCGCAAATTGTCTGAAAAAAAAAAAATTCGTGCAGAGGGTTTCACCTCCAAAAAAAAAAATCCTGCACAAGCAATGGGCGAAAAAAAAAATTCGTGCAAGCTGAAAATCCCCCATCCCCCCCATCACTTTTCTAATGGTCCGTCCCTTATATCATTCCATTATATCTTCATTTCCTTCATTTCCTCACTTCCAGTGAGCAATATTTGAAATAATCGCCTCCCTCGAATAATCGCCTTCCCTCGAATAATCGCCCCCTTTTGGTGCGAAAAAAAAAAAAAAATCGCCCCCGGCTATTATTCGAGGAAATACGGTACATTAATTTACTCACGTTTTAGACGCGACGGCAAAATAGCCGTCACGTCGTAGACAAGCCCGCTACGGCGGGAGATTTCGAACGACGGCAACCGGAAGTAACTCTTCTGGTAATTTCTCTTCCGCCTGTCGTCTCAGATGTCCGCCGTCGTCCCTGATGTGATTACTCAAACGGAAAATATAAACACATCACTTCCTGTCTGCCTAGACTGCCCGATTTATAAATTCACTTTTATTTTTAAAAAATAATTTCGAATCGCTTTAGTTATGATTCAACAGATTAAGTTAACCTTTACCTTGATCGAGGTATTAATTTTCCAAATACCTCTGATATATCATTATACACAGCAATATCATCCTTACTTACCACAACAAGGCGCATTTATAACAACACACAAGGTAACAAGGATACAAAGCGCTTTAGCCGTTTTCATCATGACTGCATCACATCTCAAACCTTTCAATCTAACAAAATCAACAACAAAGTTTTTTAAACGTACTTATACTTCGCCATTTAACACGAAACACCACGTTTAATAATACCAGTTTTGAGGGCCAGACTTTGTATATTTCAATGTTATTTCCGCCTTTCTGTCGAGTCTGGTCTTAAGGTATTTTACATTTTACAATGAGTATTTTCGTTCTACGTGGACCCAGTTTCGGCAGATAATAATTGAGTTGATTAAAACGATTTACCTTTGCCAAAACTAAGGGTAATTTAGAAAACAAGTGACGAAGAAACTACTTGGGAAATAGATTACAACCGATAACTATATTCTGCTATATGAGTCATAATTGCACTGAATTGACTGTATTGTTAATACTGCATGCAAAATTGTGTAAAATCGCAAATTCTTTTATCAGAACTTCAGGCTTAGAAACTTACCTTGGCAGCTGAATACGCAGAAACCCAAGATTTCGTCTTGCGTGTAAGTGATTTATAAGTCAATTGAGAAAACTGAAGTGAAATAGACCGACTGTACAATATAGAATAGCAATGCATGCTGTAAGCAGGTCACTTTGTTATAAACGATGTTATAGTAAACTGATACGTTTAGAGTCACACAACGTTACGACCCAGACCTGTGTAAACTGGAGCTCCTTTTGCGCTGAAGCTATTGTTTTCAGACGGGATAATTTTCATATCGTCTTCCGTCGACGTGTCAAACATTTCAAGAAACAATAATTTTATGAACGTGGAATAGGCTGTCTGGGGCTGGCTACTCCGGGTGGCTACTGCCTGGGTATACCATAAGATTTATTGATTTCTTCGGAATTTGTCTATTAAATGTTATGATAGCCTGCGAGCAGGCTCACTTGTTTGGGGTATCGCGCGAGTATCTTGGCGGCGAAGCCGCCAAAGCGAGCCGGCGAAGCCGGCGAGAAGAATGGGGCGAGGAAAAGTGAGCTCACTTTTCCTCGCCCCATTCTTCTCGCCGGCTTCGCCGGCTCGCTTTGGCGGCTTCGCCGCCAAGATACTCGCGCGATACCCCAAACAAGTGAGCCTGCTCGCAGGCTAATGTTATGAATGACGATTTCACTGTAATCAATGCATCACATCGTTGACCACAGATTTTTCGCCGCTTCAGCTATCACCGCTTAATTTCGTTGGATTCACGCAAAAATACAGACTGGTTTGCATGCGCAGTCTATAAAATTTTACCGCTCCGTCACACAGAACTTGCATTGGCAATCGAATGACAGTAAGCGTCACGGTGTAGTATTACATTCTCGATCATGACCGTCATATTCAATTCGGCAAAGGACATTTATTTCATGCTTCTAGAAATATTATTTATGTTACTCTCTTCAACTGAAACTTTTACATGTATCATCAGATTTGGAATAATTTTTCCTCGCAACAGGAGGGGACCACGAAACTGGCAAAAACATAATTCCCTTGCCACGTTAGGGTTAGACAGATTCTGCTCAAGAATTGTTAAAAAGTTGCTCAAAAATATCCCCAAAAGTTGCTTAAAATCAAGAAAGTTGCTTTAAAAATCTAAAAAGTTGCTTGCTGACATAATCATATACTGTAACTCCTTCCTTTATTAATTTCTAAATCGTTATATTGCCTTATATTAGAGAAATTAGCCTCTCAGTGAAATAAGAAATAAAAAGCCTTCCCCAACTATTCGCGCTTTCCCAACTATCTGAAAGCTACAAGCCATTCAAACGCTTGAAAGATTCTAAAATATGTCATAATTTATGTTCGCCTTATTGTTTTAATATTTTAGATCATGCTTCTGCCAAATTCCAGCTCAAGATACTGTAAAAGAAGCTGTTCATATCCAACGGGAACACAGCCTTCTTTAAACCAAAAGTCAGTACCGTGTAAATTTAAAACTTTCACGTATTCATTAATTATTTTGTTATATATTTTTTCTCATTAGCACTGATTTCTATGTACTTATTATAAATTCAACTTTGTACTCTACAATATAAAACTGAACATGACAGCTGTCAAAACATGTCTATAAAATATCAAAATTGTTGTTAGCCTGCACCAGGCGCTATTCGGCGTGCTCAAGCGGGTTTTGGGACGCGAGACGCGAGCGCGAAGCGCGAGACTCCCCTCGCGTGTATCGCGCTTTCGCGCTCGAGCCCAACCCGCCTTGAGCACCCCCAATGGCGCCTGGTGCAGGCTAAACTGCTGTGAGCCGAACGCAGAAAATGATCTTGACCAAAGCGACGATTGCAAAAAATTACATTTCTGTGCCGAATTGTGATCGCTAAAACTGAAGACATTCTTTCAGCTTTATTCCACATCTTATACGTACCAGCACACAAACAATTATTGAGGTCAAAACAGTCAACGCAGTGCAAGAATAGCGTCCACAGGCTTCACAATAGCACGGAAAGCCAAGCAGTTGTAACCTTCATGATAAAAACGGTAATTGTTATGAACTGTTCTATGCCCTTCCAATATTCGGAGTTAATTCTCGTGTGCTTCAATAAAATGAGTGACGGGCTCCAAGTCCCTCCAAGTCCAGTCCGAGTAAGGAAAATTATCGGTCGCGGACCGACCATATATGGTATAGAAGCAGGGTATAGAAGCTTGGTTGCTTGTCTGTTGTTTGCGTGTGAAGGAATGTGAAGTTAGTTATAGCGCAGCTGGCAAGGTGTCCGTGATCGATAATTCCGCCAAGGATTGCTCCATTCAAGGTAAGATAAACTACTCAGTGCTATTCCAGACAACTTAGAGTTGTTTGTTTGTAGGAATTGATCGACAGGGTTAATCGATTGAGTTTGCGAAAAGGGTTGCGACAAAACGCTGACCCCGGTCTGATGACCTCAACCAACACCCTAAAAAAAACAAGAAGCTGCACACAGCTTGAACTTTAATGGCGTTAACCTATTGCAGTATCGATTTCCCAGTGGTTAGATTGCTTTTGCGGAGAAACATAAGCTTAAAAGTTTGTCTAAAAAGTAAGACTTCATTCAGTAGCCGACACTTGAAAAGGAGGAATTTGCTTGCATGCTTCCCGTGATGTTGTGGTGCAAATTTTGTCACTCTGTCGAGAAAAATGGCGGGCTGAAGAAGGTCACGATGGACGCAATCGGTGATTTTTCTGCTACTTTTCGGTAAGTGATATTTCATTGTATCATTGAAAATTGCTTTGAAATGAATTTTATAATACGTCGCTAAATTCCGCGAAGCGTGAAAAATCAAACTCAACAATAGGTCACTTTTTCAACAGCGGGCCTTTGTTTTGCTGTTAACAGTCGAGCGCCTCAAATCTTCTTTAAAATTCTTTATGTTAGAGTGATTTTACTTTGACCGTGAAATAGATAATAGCATAGTATTCACTATTAGACTATAATTCCATTGTTTTTTTTTGTTTAATTTGGACTATAACACACTAATTGATAGATAAGCTTACATGTAGTGTTTCACGGGTTAACTAAAACCACTCTATATGTAAATTCATGTCTTTTCAAGCTTTGTAGGATTAATACAAAGGCTAAATATTAGGAAACCGAGACTTTGCTTCTTTCGACCTTTCCTGCGGTGGAGACCGGAATTTAACGTGCAAAATTTTGGTCGTTTTGTGTCACTCAAGTAACACAATTCGGGCTATGAATTTGCTGTCATGTCAACAAATTAGTTCCTATTCATCATTAGAACAGAAAATATGCTTAATGCTTTTGTAGTACGCTTTTCAGCCTTTCTCCAGCTTAGTTCTTAATTGCTTTATTGCCGTTTTGTAAGTTTCGTTGTTTTTTTTTTTTATATTAAACTCGAGTTGATTTTGTCTTCTATTTTCAGGGTGGTCTTTTGTTTGTCATGGGGCAGCTTGGCAACTTCTCGATATATCAACAACGAAATTAAATACAGCAATACCTCGTTCTTTTTATCAACTGTTACCATAATTTTTCTTTTGTGTTAAATCGTTTTATGGAATATTCATAGACTGCTAAGCCATTGTTGTTGATATATCGAGAAAGGGCCGGCAGCTTAAAGCATGGCCATGTGACCACATTTGACTCTCCAGGAAAGCCTGAGAATAAATGACGGCCTGCAGAGTTGCCAGTTTCATGACCTGCAGGTAGACGGGCAATTTCAGGGGCCTTTTCATTTAATAAGACAACAGTGAAAAGCCGTACTCAAAGGGTAAGCTATATTTACCTTACTTAAGAGAGAAATTAGCTTTATATTAGCCTTATATTAGAGAAATTAGCCTCTCAGTGAAGTAAGAAATAAAGAGTGTTTTTATTAATTTTTGGGTCAGCAATAACCTTATTTTTAATTTGTGTAATTTTATAGGTTGCACAGTCTTTATTGAAGAAAGCCGGAAAGGCCTCACCATTAAAATGTAGTACTCCGGCAAGACAAAGGCCAATACCATGGACAGTGGTAGAAAACACTGCACTTGTTCAGTTTGTTGCTGACCTCCATCAAGAAAAGCTGTCTGAAGGTAGACTGGCCCACTTTTGGCTCAAAGAATGTATACTGGAAAGAAGCAGCTTATTACCTGAACCAATCAGTCAAATCTGCTGCTTGTACTCGTTCAGGTAGGAAAGTACTAAAATGATAAGCTGAATAGACAAATTTGGCTAACGTATTGTTGTGCCCAATTCAAACCTTTTGGGTTTAGAACTCTTTGTTCGTTATATTTCCATATCAATGAAGCATTGACATGGAAATTATGTGGAAATATTGTGAATAAAGAATCTTATTCGCAGAAGGTTTGAATTGGGTACAACAATGCGTTAGCCGAATTTGTCTATTTTGTTCGAAGAGTGATAAATTTTTCAGTAATTCAGGGAACGAAATTGCGCCTGATACAGTGGCCAATGCACCTAAGTTTTCTGTGCTGGCAACCAAGATTCAAAAGTTTGTTGCCACGTTGGTGACCAGAACCCTTTGCTTCATCCTACTTTTATGTATTGTGCAATTAATTCAAGCTTTAAGGTGGGTAAATTAGTGCGAATGACAAAATTTGTAGCAAATTGCACAAATTCTACGCAGTGAAATGTCAACATCCGCCATCTTGGATATTTCAGAGGCTACATTGTATATTGTGCATTCAAATGCCCCTTTTATTTGCTAACAGTGCATATAGTGGGCTTAGAATATTCCGCGTCGCTCATGCTCTCATACATGTGTTTTATGTATGTTGATTTTTTTTGTTTTCATTTTTGGAAAAAAGAATGGCTACTAACTTTTTGGACTTGGCGACCACTTTGGATTATTAAGGAGCCAAATGTCAAATGTTAATTTCGTGCATTAATAACAATAATTTTTATTGCTAAATGATTTGAAAAAAAATGGGCAGGTGGTTGGGGGGGGGGGGGGGGGGTGGCTACAACCCCATTTACATGTACAGTGTGATTAATTTCTGTTACCAAGACCACGTTTTTAACTTCCTGGAATAGTTACACAATAATTGTTATTCAAATTATAAGATCGATAAAAATTTGCAAACACTTAGAATTATGAAATAAAATAATGATAATAGGCCATACGCTACTGTGATTGTATGTTTTTACTCTCAAGCTTTCGTCGGACACCGACATCGTCAGGAGAAAACTGAAAGAATTTACATAAATGCGAAGCAATATAAAGACTAGCGTGGATTATGATGTAACACCTAAACAAAAGCAAAAACACTTAAACAAAGAATTCAGACTGACAAAAGATTCAAAATAAAATATTCAAAATAAAAGGTCCCTCAGTTCTGTGCATTCGTCACGAGAGTTTATTTTGGGTTTTTTGTTTCGAATATGTGCAGCCTCTAAGAGTCTTAGATTTACGGGGTCGTTGTTTCGGCCAATGATCTTGACAGAAAAACATGTGCGGCCACGTTGGCAGTCCTGCAGGTGCCTGTAGAAGGATGATGACTCAGAGTTAAGATGTTCTCTGACTCTGTCATGCAGCGGTCTAATGCTGCTGCCAATGTAAGTCAGTTTACATTCTTCGCACTCGAGTTGGTAGACTGTGTTTTTGGTGAGGCACAAATTGTTTTCCCCGCGGATGAGACAACCGTTTCTAGTGCATTGTTGTTTGGCTGGTTTGGATTTCAATACTTACATTGGCAGCAGCATTAGACCGCTGCATGACAGAGTCAGAGAACATCTTAACTCTGAGTCATCATCCTTCTACAGGCACCTGCAGGACTGCCAACGTGGCCGCACATGTTTTTCTGTCAAGATCATTGGCCGAAACAACGACCCCGTAAATCTAAGACTCTTAGAGGCTGCACATATTCGAAACAAAAAACCCAAAATAAACTCTCGTGACGAATGCACAGAACTGAGGGACCTTTTATTTTGAATATTTTATTTTGAATCTTTTGTCAGTCTGAATTCTTTGTTTAAGTGTTTTTGCTTTTGTTTAGGTGTTACATCATAATCCACGCTAGTCTTTATATTGCTTCGCATTTATGTAAATTCTTTCAGTTTTCTCCTGACGATGTCGGTGTCCGACGAAAGCTTGAGAGTAAAAACATACAATCACAGTAGCGTATGGCCTATTATCATTATTTTATTTCATTGCAACACGATGCTACTGAAAGACAACTTCATTACTTTACTTAGAATTATATAACTTACAAGTTTTGTACCACAGCTCTTTAATCTACCTCGGGGGTGTAGCTAAGAAAACACTTTAGCAGGCTCATTAACAAGTTCAGCCGGTTTTTCTGGCTCATACACCTTCAAAATCTCCCAAAGTCTTTGTTTTATAGTCAAATTTCAGCCGGTGATAAGTTCTCTTTAAGGTGGTGAAATTAGCTGGTAGTCAGCTCTTAGCTACATGTACATCCCTGCTTCCTACATACATGTATTCATTAGCCGTAAAATGTACCTCTGGTTTGTGTTGTTTTCTATGCATGAAAATATACATGTAATGTGATTTGGTAATGACCCATAATGAATGGGGTTAACCTTTCCAGAGGCTCGATTTTGACTTTTGTTGGAAGCAATTTTTCTTATCTGTTTGCATTTCTTTAGTTACAGCTTCTGCTGTGAGGCAGTGCTTACTGAGTGAAATTAAAAAAAATTCAAAACAGTCAATGAAGCTGAAGACGCTCTTGGCTTGACTCTGCGGAATCATATCTGGAAGATAGTGATACAAGTGCTAGGACCACTCCATCACCTGCTGCACTGAATATCAGCTAGTCACTTTTCAATAAGATGACCCATCTTACATGGTCCCAGTTGAAAGTGCTGACATACATGTAGTGCAGAGTCATTGCAGCTATTATCAAAGCTTCATAACCCACCAACACTCATCCTAGAAGCAGTAGCAAATACTTTCTTGCAAATGGAGTGGATCATCATACATGTTTTCCAGTTGTTTGCATCTTGGTTTGAATGGGCAAATTTACAAGAGAGTGTCATAATACTTGATAACTGCTAAAAAGATGGGTATGACAACAAATGTCCTGAACTTTGCAAGCAATGAAGAAACTTCAGGATCTTTGCAAATCAAACACAATCTACAACACGAGCAAGGTTATTGGTGAAGCAAGTCCGGATGGATCTGGCACTCATGTATCAGCTTAGTGTATAACTGTTATATTGTCTTACTGTACCTAAATGTTATTTTCAATTACATTACTTTTCCCTGCCTCGAATAGCCTTTTTGCTAATTTGCAGGGCAACTGTATTTAAGTTTATATGTCTAATAAATTTTTGTTTTTTGTTGTTGTTTGTTGTTTGGGATGATACAATTCATTGTCAATTTCTTTGCAAGCACAAATTTCATGCAGGTGACTAACAGTGTTGGTGAATTGATTTTTCAGTACTGTAATGTAATTTTTTATAATATGTCCAAAGTTACTGCTCCAGGAGTCCATTAGCCCAGGACACTCAAAAAGTAACATCTCAGCTTTTGGTTCCTTCAAATTTTTTGTAGGCAGCAGCCTCGGGTGTATAATGTCAGTAGTATTTTCATGTCACAGCACAAACTATGGTTACAAAGACAAAATCAAATAATTTCAAAAATATTAATAAATTAATAGATATCATAATAGTACATGTATTATCACATTAATACATGTACTGGCAGCTATTCCCACTGCCTTTTTCTCTCAGAATTCAGTATTTTTAAAGATATTGTTAGATACATGTATTTCATATGTGTAATAGAGTATTGAATAAGTAAGGCTTGAGGGAATATTTGTGACCCTATTTGGGAAAACCCGGTATAAGGAAAGTCAATGAACATGCGTTTTCCATTTATAACGCATTGCAACGCGTTGTGAATGCATTGTAATTCGTTGTAAACGGGTTGTGATTTAATTATAAACCGTTGTCTTGCGTTGTCAACCCGTTGCCTTTCGTTGTCATCGC
Source organism: Cladopsammia gracilis (assembly GCA_022457155.1). NCBI lineage: Eukaryota > Metazoa > Cnidaria > Anthozoa > Scleractinia > Dendrophylliidae > Cladopsammia > Cladopsammia gracilis. The sequence goes on from JAJGOT010000189.1 coordinate 331,602, forward strand.
GTTGTATTGTCATTTTCAACGCTCTCGTTTCGTTCTTCATCGATCTCAACGTGGTGTGATTTCTTCATGATCAGATGTTGATAAGGATTAATAGCTCAGACAAATTTAATAATCGCGCGATATTCTTCCGGGGCGCGCGGCCAATCGTTCAATTTACATGAACTACAATCGAATCGTTGACATGCAAAAACGTTTTGTTGTACTGGAGATTTTAGCGTGTATACCTTAAACACCTGTGTATAAGCCGCACTTTTTTGCCCAAAAGTTTTGCTCAAAAATTATCGAGGGTGCGGCTTATCTGCGGGAACATCTGCAGAAGGTTATCGTACTTTCCGGTGATATATTAAAGTTGACCAGACTTTTTGAGCCTCTAAATTAAGATTTTATTTATTACAGGTTTTTAACGTGGAACAAAAATTCTTTAACTTTAGATGATGTAGAAAAGTGAGTCTTGTCTGTCTAACAGAGCTGCCAAAGCGCCTCCGAGACCAAAAATTACGAACACGTATACGTGCGAACAAGAGCGTTGTGTTTATAAATTGTAAAATGCAGCCTCAAATTGTCAAAATGCCTGTGATAAAACAGTGGTCAATATCTTTGTCAGACATTTTGAAGCTTTTAGCAATGAAGAAACACCGAAGACGAACGAAAGAAGCCAAGGAATAGAGTTTGTAAACAAGCGGCCATCTTCGTCACACAAGCTTTCGAAGAACGTGGCCATGGACTTCCAAATAGCCTCGCCTCTTGAGAGGTCGTAGCGGCCCTGGGAACGAGTGCTGCAGTTCACATGACTTCCTTCGACCAATTCAAGATGACGGTTGGTCCACATGACTTCATCCATCCAATAACGTATCTCCTTCTTGCAAGCTTCTTGCGTCAGTAATCTTGTTGTACGTCTATAGGGCGCAGAAAAAGGCAATTTTTTATGCCTTTGAACCACAGGTAGCCCAAGCTCGAGTGATGTTTACCGGTAACTGTTGCATAATAGCGAATTTATAAGGATTTGTATGGGGAAAATTCACTTCGAATTTGAGCGTAAAATTAGGAAAGATATTTGAATAAAACTGGCTTACCTGAACTTATTTGTGTGTTTACTTGTGTCTTGAGTGGTTTTGGGGTCGATTCGAAGCGATTCCAGCGAGTTTTAGTTCAACCGTTTCTTCCTCCCTCACAAATAGGGTCACATTTTTCAATACAAAAATTGGATGTCATTCTCAAGTACATGTAAAATGCAGGGTTTTCATTAAAAATTGTAGTAGCAGGAGAAAGTGTAAAGTAACAGGAGAATATTATGAAAGAGCGAAGATGGCTACATATTGTCATCAAAATTCAGCCAGAGAATTCTGCAGTTTCGCTCGCCAAATTACAAGTAAGCTTTTCCAAACTCTACTGGCGTTAAATATAATCCTTGCACCCACACTTCACTGTCTTCGCATGTTCCACTTTACGCTGAACTGACGCACATGCAGATTTTCAATATGCCTAATATACAAGGATGCCCAAGTGTATACGCACCCACAGCGTCTTGTTAGTCTTATCGGATTTTGTATAAGCACATAATAAAAAGCATACTAAAGTTTGTTCTTCGAAAGCTCCGAAAAGTTTCTTTTGCACGATCCGATTTAAAGTTCTTTATTTCGTTGGTGCTGGCTGATTTCAGCCTGTTTCCCTCGGTTTAAAAACGCAATTCCATTGCCCGCAGGACGCTACAGTCGATTGATTATAAAATTAATGTATAAAGTCAAGAAATCAACGCGTATAAAAACTTGAGTGTTTGGTGTAAACGTTCGCTATCTTTGCTACAAATGTATGAAGCCAGAAAAGGCGATAAAAATAAGACTCTTGTTTTCAGGAACGGAGAAGATTCAACAGAACAACTTGATATCGCTTTTATCACGATGTTGGATGTTGTCAAATCGACTGACATTTGTAGCCTTTTTGTTTCATTGCCTCCTTGGAGAATATCACTGATATAAAGTTAAACAATACCATAACAATAGAAATTTATAGCCACTATTGTTTGTAACCGAGGTATTACCACGTCTGTTTCCCCGCGGTGTTTCGGTCACTTTCGTCCATTCCGCGGTTGCGGTTTCATCCCACCTCAGTGAATTCACGGAAAACAAAATGGCGGAGGATGAGGTTTCACCGCGTCCTTATGCACTAATACTTTCGAGGGGTACTGTACAGTGTATATAAAACACAAAACTTTCCAGAACAAAAATCCCACAGCAATAAGTGGCAAACAGAATATCAAACGGTCCTATCCATCCATGAATGCCTTGCATTGTCTTAAAAACTTGTATGCTGTAATTCTTCCTTCTGCTTCTCAAGTCACACGAACAGAATTTTCTGCCATCTTGAAAACAAGAGCAAGTTCACGAGGTCGCGTGTCAACCAATGAGACCAGTTACATGTAAATTTAAAATATCTTGCATAAATTTGCCTGCATTGATATGGCACCCACACCCACAAAATAGAAAAGTCACAACGAAATTTATAATTGTCGTCTTTCCCACGAGTAATTAACAGGGTAAAATCAGAAATGATATAAACAAGGAGCCCGTTGGGCTTCGAAACTGGCTCGTTTGGTCTCATTTTCCACCCGGTTTTCATTTTAAAGTTTTATATTGGCAATCCACAATATACAATCTAGAATCTATTAATATGCACAGTCCAGTCCACATTTACATTCCACAGTCCGCTTTACATTCCACACTCTGCTTCAAGGAGGCTACAATTTCAGGTCTATACAGTCGGACCTCTATTAAGCGGCCACCCTCGGGACTTTGAAAACTGGCCGCTTAATAGAGGTTGGCCGTTTAATAGAGGTACAGTATAAATTGGATAGAAATGGCAGTCAACGTAATTTTATTGCCTCTATATAGCAAAAGGCTTGTTGAAAAGTGAACATATGTGAAGATAAATGCAAAAATCATTGAAACAAAAAATTAAGTGCCCTGTGTTTGCGCATTTCAAGTCCGTGCAAAGTTCTAGCTCTAACACAGAGAGCATGTAGTCGATAAGTACAGTATTTTTTGGTGTTGAGTAGGTACAGAAAAATATGCAAATCCATGTAACAAAACATCAAGTTTCTTAGGCCTGTAAAAATTTTAGCTCAAAATATTTCATGGACGATTTATTTAAAATAATCCGTCACTGCTGTTTGCCGTTGTGGAGCTCGGAGTTGTAACGAGAAGATCAAGTCATTTGCCTTTCCGATAGATAGGGCAAGGTCCTGGTAACCGTGAAACTGGGCAAGTGGAGATTAAATTGCAGTTTTTATTGTTATCAGTTATCACCTTCATATTATCTGTCACCATTTCGCTTGAAAAGATGATTTGCTGGCCACTTAATAGAGGTAAAAATACAGTAAATACTAAACTTGCAACAGCAAAAAGGTGGCCGCGGCCGCTTAATAGAGGTGGCCGTTGAATAGAGGTATCGAATACAGCACTTTACTGACAAATAATTCGGGACTTTGGAAAGTGGCCGCGTAATGGAGGGTGGCCGCTTAATAGGCGGCCGCTTAATAGAGGTCCGACTGTATCTTTTTCTGTGAACTTTGTATTTTTTTTCGCTTTAAAATCCTTGAAACCACCTACTACCAGGAATCAGGATTGTTTAAAGTAACACAACAACAAACGCGGATGATATCGTTTGCTTTTATAACGATCGATGAAAGTAAGCAATCAATCGAGCAGAGGAAGTAAACCGTTTACCGGAAGTAAACTAGGTACGGTGTTGGCCGCAGCAAAAGCGATTCCCGGGGCAGGTGACCCGACAGGGAAAAAAAAAAAAATAAGGAGCCCGTTGGGCTCCGAAACTGGCTCGTGTGGTCTCATTTTCCACCCGGTTTTCATTTTAGAGTTTTATATTAGCAATCCACAATATACAATCTAGAATCTATTACAGTGCGACCACACGAACCGAGGCCACCCAGACAAATTTTGAGACAAATTGAAATTAGCCAATCAAAAGTCAAGATCTAGACAATGAAATAGCGCAAAATTATACTTGACCAGTTCAAATTGTGCTGCTAACCTTTGATATCCATAAATTCTTCATTACCCAAATGATAACAATTAAGAATTGTCACGTTTGTATAAATCAAGCTGGAAAATTTTATGACAACGTCTGGGTTTGCCAGAATCAAAGCCAGTAGTAAACAAATTTTGAACAATACAAAGTAAACCTGACGGCCGCTCATTTCATGCAAACCGGGCGCCGCGAGCGATTCACAGTTTTGGTGATTACTATTAAAACAGAGCTGTCAACAAAGATTGTTTTCATTTTTCGAAGACGTTTTTATGTACATTCAAGCGGTAATTTTTAACTTTGTCTCCGGTTCCATTTCAATTTGAGAGCGATTCTTCATACATCTGAAAGTTTTGATTTGTTATTTTTTTTCACTCTCCCCTGGCACCTTGTGTCTCGAGAAAATCACAATTTATAGTTTAGGACTTCAAAGCTTTAACCCGGCCTGTACATGTATAGTAGGGAATAGAGAGACGACAAAGGGATTTTATATAAAGTAACGTGAACATTTTGTAGAAAAAGAATACCCGCCCGCTTTCAGTGTACGGTCGCTGGATAATAAACTATACACACAACTAGATAAACGAGTGGAACCGTACGGATAGTTTGCAGTTGTTTCTCAGAAAATAGTGCTATTTTGTCCACGCGATTTCCGTTGAGTTGAGAAATCGGGAGCAAACTGCAGTGAATTTATATTCGTTTGAAGAAAGGAAGAAATAACTTTCTTCTATTGAGAGTTTTATTTTTTGATCGCACGTCGGAATGTGTTATCCTCCTGTCACCTGTGCGACTTTATTCACCGCCAACTTTGCCCGCTTTTGCAGGTATTTATTCACGTCTCTCATTAGAAAACAATTTGCTTCTTTGTTGATTTATTTTGTTTCAACAATCAGAACTCGAAGAATTAATAAAAAGGCAATGATCATGTTTGCTTTCCAACACGCCTGAGAGACACACGGTTTTTAGCTCACGAGCTCATGATTTCTCGCTGAGAAGTGCCAATGTGATAAATTATAAATTCAAAACTTCCTCGCGTACAATTTTACCCTGGGTGCCAGAGGTTTTTATTTTTTAGTGAAAACGGCGAGTTTGAGCAGCGAAGCTGCGACAACGAGGCGCAACGCGCCGAGAAAAAATAAAAACCTCTGGGCACTCGAGTACACAACCTCATTTCCATGCGATTTGTGGATCGGATATCTCACCAAACCGGTTTTAAACCCTGGGGACCAACGCGTGCCTGTTTGTTTACATTAAATCTAACAGCTGACATGTTTAAAACGCGGTCGAGACAGAAATATTAAATCAAATCCACTCCAGTGGAAAAGATACATCGATGACATTTTTTCACTGTAGAGTGTCGAGAAAAAGGAGATAGAAGATTTTATTGTCCTTGCAAACAAATATTAATCTCAGACAAAGAAGTAAACTTTCTGAATACAACCGTTTTCAAAGGCGAGAGATTTAACTAACAAAGAATCCTTGATATCCGCACGCAATTAATCCAGTACACCTATTTCTCTTCCTGTCACCTTACCAGTGGTCAGCGAAATCGTTCAGCGAGAATACCTGCAACTGCAAAGCACGCTTCCGTGCTAGAGATAAAAATTAAATAGAGATAAAAATTTTCCTCGTTCAAACAAAACTCGAAAGGTCACACTCCACGATAACACGAATTAATAAGTCGTGTCTGGCCTGTCAACACCTCTTTTCAAGACATCCTTGTGCTGAATAAATTTCGACAGCGCTTCTTTCTAAACTGGCTTTAGTTCTCTGATATTTTGAAAATTTGGATACTAAAGAGTAATCCACAGCATTTCTTAAAGATCGCAAAAAGCCGCGATCTCTATCTACGTCCGCCATTGTTGTTTGTGTGGCTTCACTTTGGGAAACCGGTTTTTCACGCGCCCGTTGCGAATTGTTTTGGTCCAGCCAATCGAAGTTGCTGTTGCATCGTTAACTCCCGGTAGAGTCTGGAAACAAGTAGGAGTAACCAATCAGCGACCTAGTTCAGATTCTGAACTAGATCCTCGCATGGAAATGAGGTTGTATATTCGAGTGACCAGAGGTCCGTCTCGCGAGCTTCTTCTAACCGTTTATGCGGTTTATTTCACTCATGATATTCAGAGAACGGACCTCTGGATCCAGGGTGGTACAATTTGTGAGTTTCGGCGCCGTTACCTTCCGGATTGATTTATCCAAACGCGGCAATTCATTTTTAGCCTGTGGTCATCGAAGATTCTCGACACAGCGCGCAGTTCAGAATTTAAATTTTGCGCTCGGCGGTACCAAACAACTGGTCAAGTATAATTATGCGCTATTTCATTGTCTAGATCTTGACTTGTGATTGGCTAATTTCAAAATTTGTCTCAAAATTTTGTCTGGGTGGCCTCGGTTCGTGTGGTCGCACTGTAATATGCACAGTCTAGTCCACATTTACATTCCACAGTCCGCTTTACATTCCACACTCTGCTTCAAGGAGGCTACAATTTCAGGTCTATATCTTTTTCTCTGAACTTTGTATTTTTTTTTTCGCTTTAAACTCCCGCCTAACAAAATGAAACTACTAATACTATAATCTTATAATAATCCTTGAAACCACCTACTACAAGGAATCAGGATTGTTTAAACACAGGCATTCTGGAGAATCGGTGATAGGATTTCTAATAAATATACAATATCAACATGATCGATCAAATAATCATCAACAGCCGACCATAGCGTGACAGAAATACGAGATGTGTGGAGTTTGAACGTGACTCCATGACGTAATGCTTGAGAATTGTTTACTCAGCAGTGACTTGCCTGGACGTGTTTTGTTCAACGATTTATTCGATCTAAACTCGACTGTTTGACAGTTGATTTGGTTACAAAAGTTCAACCCGCTTTCCTTTTACCAGAAATAGAACACATCCGAAAATCACAGCGAATTAATGTTTAACAATTCCGTCGAAATTAGAACGGTAAATATTTCAATTGTAGTTGCTTAATTATTGGTTACAGTTCGCAATACTACTTATGAAAACACAATAAAATCACACTCGGTAGCGATATACAAAGGATATAAATCGCAAAGCAGAGCCAAAAACATAAGTTTAGAAGTTGTATATTTTTTTCGCTTTAAAATCCTTGAAACCACCTACAACAAGGAATCAGGATTGTTTAAACACAGGCATTTTGGAGAATCGGTGATAGGATTTCGAATAAAAAAGAACAATGTCAACATGATCGATCAAATGATTAACAGCTGACCATAGCGTAACATAAATTCGAGATGTTTGGAATTTCAACGTGACTCCATGGCGTAATGCTTGAGAATTGTTTACTCAGCAGTTGACGTGCTGGGACATGTTTTATTCATTCGATCTAAACTCAACTGTTTGACAATTGATTTGGTTAGAAAAGTTCAACGCGCTTTCCTTTTACCAGAAATAGAGCACATCCTGAAATCACAGCGATTTAATGTTTAACAATTCCGTCGAAATTAGAACGGTAAATATTTCAATTGTAAATTGTCGTTTCGATGACATCACTGATCTGAAAACCGGAAGTAAACTATGTACGGTGTTGGCCGCAGCAAAATCGATTCCCGGGGCAGGTGACACGACAGAAACAAGGAGCCCGTTGGGCTTCGAAACTGGCTCGTTTGATCTCATTTTCCACCCGGTTTTCATTTTAGAGTTTTATATTAGCAATCCACGATATACAATCTAGAGTCTATTAATATGCACAGTCCAGTCCACATTTACATTCCACAGTCCGCTTTACATTCCACGCCGAGGCTACAATTTCAGGTCTATATCTTTTTCTCTGAACTTTGTATTGTTTTTTTTCGCTTTAAAATCCTTGAAACCACCTACTTCAAGGAATCAGGATTGTTTAAACACAGGCATTTTGGAGAATCGGTGATAGGATTTCGAATAATTAAACAATATCAACATGATAGATCAAATAATCATCAACAGCCGACCATAGCGTGACAGAAATACGAGATGTGTGGAATTTGAACGTGACTCCATGACGTAATGCTTGAGAATTGTTTACTCAGCAGTGAGTTTGCTCAATGATTTATTCGATCTAAACTCAACTGTTTGACAATTGATTTGGTTAGAAAAGTTCAACCCGCTTTCCTTTTACCAGAAATAGAACACATCCTGAAATCACAGCGATTTAATGTTTAACAATTCCGCCGAAATTAGAACGGTAAATATTTCAATTGTAAATTGTCGTTTCGATGACATCACTGATTTCTGAAAACCGGAAGTAAACTAGGTACTGTGTTGGCCGCAGCAAAATCGATTCCCGGGGCAGGTGACCCGACAGGGAAAAAAAAAAGAGGGTATTTTAAGAACTGACTCGTCGAAGCGACGAGCCAGTTAAAAAAAAAAGGGTATTTTAAGAACTGACTCGCCGCAGAGCGGCGAGCCAGTTAATTAATCAAATAAAATGTTTTGGGACCAGTTCTTCTTTTGTCCATAATTTTCGCTTTAAAGTGAATATGACATACCTTTTTTCATTTGCTTGATCGAATCTACATGGTGTTCTGATAAGAAAGTGAAAAAAAAAAAGATTTTCAATATCAATTTTTCTTCTCCATGTTTTACATCTAAAAACATGAAATTTCATGTCTGGTGGGATACAATACCACACAGGAATAAAGACTGGGGATAGCCAGTTGTGACCTATATCAGAATACTAGTTTCACGTTCTCTTGGTTCCTCTGTTTTTTTTTTTTTGGGTGCGTGTTGCTACATCCATAGACAACACACCTTGCTAAAAAAATTACAAGTTTTTTGTTTATACTTACCCTTACGAAAATATGGTCTATTTTATATCAATTTTTTTGCTATTTTGCATCCTATTTTTTCCCTATCATTTCCCAATTTTTCAATTTTTCAATTTTTCAACACTGGAAAGCACTATTTTAAAGCTATCATTTATCTATTTTAAAGCTATTATTTTGAAACAAAAAACAGGAAAAAAATTAACCAAACAAGTGAAATAAAATAGAACACAAATAGAGATAAAACAGGTTTAAAATAGATTTAACGAGTGTAGCATTTTGTGAAAAAATAGGGTTAAAACAGTTTTGCAATAGTGATAAAATATGGTAAAAATAGGGAAAAAAATACTATTAAAATATGTATAAAATACACAATATCCTGTAAAAAAACAGCTTTAAAATAGGATTTCTATTTTATAGCTATTTTAATGCTATTTTAAAGCTGTTATTTTGAAACAAAAAACTGGGAAAAAATAGACCAATATCAAGAAGAAAAATAGCTTTTATATAGGCTTAAAATAGCTTTAAAATATAATGCGATATGTATGTCACATAGATTGCAAATAGAATTAAAATAATAACAAAAGGTAATAAAATAGCCTTAAAATAGTATAAACATAGGGATAAAATATTATAAATTTGATCGGCGGCTGCAGTGTACCGTAATAGTCATAAGAAAACAATCTGTCAGAACTTAATTTCATTTATTGTACAATTCAATAGATACTTGCAAAAAAAGAATCATACAGTTTTTAAATTGTTTGTTTCAAACTTAGCTTAGTGGAGGTTTGATACTACAACTTTTTTTTCCTGCAAGTTGTTTGAAAGCTTTCTTTGTCATCCATATGGAATAGCTAAAACAAAACAAAACATTTTAAGTCAGTTCCTTCTCTGTTTATTATCTGTTCTTCAATCCAGCACAATTATACAAATAATTAGGTAAGCTAAAAATTGACCTTCCAAATCAAGATCATATTTTGAAAACAGAAGACAGATCTCAAGGTTGGCAAGAGAGTACATTAATTAAGCTTATATTGCATCTCAAAGCTCAACTCGGTGACTCTCAAATTTTGTAGTTAAGCTTACATGTTGTGTGTGTTTGTGCTTATTATAAAATTGGGAAGGACTCAGTGTGGAAAAACAGTTTTTAAAAGACTTAAGAACAACTCAGTTGACTAAGAACTTAAACAAAAATGCATGCATGTTCATTTCACACCTAAGAGAAAGCAATAATCATTAATGTGTTGTGTAGCATAAGTCTGTTGTTAATGTGCTTGTGTTTTAAGCAATTAAAACTGCATCAAAGATTCATTCTTTCACTTACCTTGATCTAGAAAGACAATTATCCATATTTTGTCCTTTACTAGGCTCTGTGGACTTTACATTTTGTCAAAATTCTCTGGAGTCTTCTCTTCCAGCATTTGAATTTGCGCTCCCTCACAAAAATAACGAATTCAATGAGTGCCACAGCACGCCTAAAACTGCTGACTGCTGGCTCACTTTCCCCAGGTTCACTCGGCCATCTGTTGTTCAGAAGCAAGATGGCGGCGGATGTTGAAGCCGTTCTCATGCAAATCCCGTGTAATAGTAAACTAAGGAATTGTTTAAACAAGTCCAAGGGCAAATTGAGGAAATTGTTTCCTGCAAAAGTTTAGTTTAAATGGATTTTCACTGTGAAATTGAAGAACACTAGAGTGGATTGTAACAGGATCGTGAGGCAAGATTAATTATTACAGTTTAAGTCTGCAAGAGCTTATTAATCTGTCCTTCTGTTCATTCTGTTTATGTTTGTGCTTAACCATAAGGTGAACTGCTGCAAGAGTGGATTTTTGAAATTGAAGGCTATTGATCAAGAAACTTTTAACGTAATACAAAAACTCAGTGAATGGAACAAGTAAAACATGAGTCACTATAGCTATATGTGTAGGAAACTTGTCTTGTATGTCTTGAAAATTATTTTATAATTTCAGCTTACATTAGAGACAGTGATTGTTACTTGTACAGTCTACCCAATTAAGCCCTCGTTGTTATGTGGTTTCTGGACAGGCTCAGCGTTTGTCTTGCATGTTTGGTGGCTGTTGTCACTGTTCCAGTACCTCTTAAATGGCTAAAGTCGCTTCACAAAGGTGTTCTCGCCAGCAGAAGTTCATGTGTGTTTATATTTTGAGTGCAATGTTTTTTCTTAAGTATTAAATGTATTAAATTATTATTATAAGCGATGTTTTCCTTTCTCAAATTATTTTTATTACAATTAAATGAAATGTAGTGCCAGGTGCTGACAGGGTATAAAACATAATTAAAATACACTATTTTATACCTATTTTGCATTGGAATTTATTGATTTGTAGTGCCAGCTGCTAATAGGGTATAACACAGGATTAAAATACACTATTATATATCTATTTTACAATGCAACAGACAGATCATGTCCGCAGCCCCTAAAAAGAGGGAAAAAATTATATATTTTAACCCTATTTTGCGGTTTGTCATGTCTTCTGGGTTAAAATATGATTAAAATAGGCTATTTTATGTATATTTTGCACACAGACAGACTATCATCTTCAAAATATAGAAATAAAACAGTATATTTTATAACTGTTTCATAGAGGTGTGTTGTTTTCTGAAGTTAAATAGTGTTAAAATAGCCTATTTCAGGGGCTATTTTTCAAAACACTCTGTGAAAAGAGGTATAAAATAGAGCACTATTTTCCATCCTGCTTTAAAATAGCTTTAAAATTAAACTAAAACATGAATAAAATAGATACCCTATTTTCCTTACCAGGTAAAATTGCAATAAAATATACCAAAAATAGGGTAAAAATAGATGTGATAGCATTCAAATAGACATAAAATAGTAATAAAATAGGATTATTTTTGCAAGGGTATATAACTTTAGGGGGCACAATATTAGTTTATCTAGACGTGCCCCTCTCCTCTCCTTCCTAATATAATGTGATTTTAATTTAATTAACATCTGTAAAGGTTTGGAGTAAACAAATGAAAAAAAATGAAAATGTTTCTTCCTCAGGGCATACCCACAAAAAATGAGCTGGCATTCTGGTGTTGATGTCACAGCAGACTATCCCCAGTCTTTCTTTTTGTGCAGTATTGTACCCCACCGGCAGTGAAATTTCATATTTGTAGACGTCTAAAAGAATAAGATGGAAAAGAAAAATCGATATTAAAAAAGTAATTAGCAATAAGAAAGTCTGGAAATGTTTTGATAGAATTATTTTACAGCATCATTTTGTCGCACTGTTGCTCACTTTGCTTGCATGAATGACTTGCAAAGAATGATATTAAAAGTGACGCTTTTGATTCACTTGGCTATATTAATGGAAGTTTTACGACTGCAGAAGCAAATTTTTGTGACAAATGTCACCCTTCAGATGATAATTGTTACCATTGATAATCTTAATTTTGCTTTAATTACTTATAAGGAAAAGTTTTAGGACATTTTCTCGCTTCAATGAATTTGAATTTCTTTCAATCGCTTGAAAGGTAACCTTATTAAACAAAAGTGACACCATTTCTTGTCTTTCTCGTTTAATAAGCCGAAAGTCTGTGAATTCTCCATTCTCTTATGTTGACAGTGTTTCAAGTTTCTTTATGTTAGTTTGTGATTGAAATTGAATTTGAGAAACAAAACAAGTTTCTGTTTTCACTGTTGTACACTAGGTTTCAATCAAATAAATTATGGTAAACCTTTTTGCTATTTTATGTCTTCAAGTGCTATAACAGAATTTAATTCTGTCCTAAATTTGAATACATTGATAATTTTGCTTGTCAAATCAATTTCCAAACAAGTCCTTTATTCGCAAAAGCAGAAGTCTTTCCAAACAGTCAAACAGTTCCACTTTTCTATCAGGAAACCTATTTTCCAAAATAGCACTAAAACCAATCTCATTCTCAAAAATGGCCTTTTTGTTTCTGCTTGAAAATAATTTTGGCTGTTTGCATTGTATACATGTAAGTTTTATCGTGTCATCAGGTAGGCTATGATATCTTATTTACAACTTCTCCCAAATGTTTGTCGTGACAAGATTTCAAATTCAAAACTTGGCCTGTTAGTGAAATCCATTGCTATTGTCAAGCTTCCGTCATCTAAAAAAAATTCTGTATTTATATCATTTCTGATTTACTCTTAGTTTTAAAGGGGGTCAGGGTTTTTTTTTTTTTGGGGGGGGGGTGTCTTTAGGGGGTCAGAATTTTGTCAAAACCCTGTAGAAAATCCTTTTGAATTGCCTACATTGTAACACTGTGAGCAGTCTTTTTCCCATTTTTTTTGGCGCAAGTGTAGCGGCAATTTCTTTGTGATTCAGGTGCAACATTTACTGTGATTTCCCAAAACTTGCCACCAAGTTGCTTCAGGTTGCATCAAACCATGCCCACATCGCACTGAAATAGTGATTAGAAAATGCAACTTGGGTGCCCCAAAAATTGCATGAAAAATTGCAATTGCACAAAACATTGCCTTTGTAAAGAAGCCTATAGATGGCAAGATTTTATACCCCTCTCCATGCCCCAGACATGAAAAGAATTATGATTAGGCAAATGTTTGTAATTTTCTTTCAATCAAAATGGTAATTTATGTGTAGCGAACTGACTTGGCACATTTGAGAACATTTTAAACACTTACACTAGAATTAGCTAAACTGTTTGGAGGGTTGTCCAATACTCGATCAGACAAATTTATGTATACATGTACATGTAGCATTGAATTGTATTATATGACCATAACAATAGTTTAACAATACATTCTAGAATGGTACAATACAGCACAATGTATTACAGTACAATGCTAAGCATATATTTGTCAAAGTATTTGACAAGTATGTAAATAGTATTTTAAATCTTAAAGCGAATATTATGGACAAAAACATAGTACATGTAACTTTTAAAAATTTGGATAAAGCAAAATGTTCAAATGACTTGGACAAAATCAGTGCTTTCTATTTTGTTGAAGGAATGCTGTCATATATTTGACAGTCATTTGATTTTCTCGCTGTACAAAACAAACAATTTACCCTTTTCCCAATGATACCCTATTCTAGACCAAAAATATCTGATAACTATACCATATCCCAGACTAAACTGCCTGAAAACCATACCCTTTACAGCAGCACATACCTATATAGCTCATATATGGGAGTACCCCCCCCCCCCCCCCTCCCCCTGGGATATCCACCTTGTGAGGTATCTTTAATTAAGAGAATTTACAGACTACCAAGTGAAATTTGGTAGGGTACAGCCAACCTGGTCAACCTTGGAAAGGTGTATGTTGATCATTTTCATTTTTGTCATGGTTCTATGCTTAGATGTATAAATTGATTACAACATTACAACAGGGAAGTCACTATAGGATGGTTTGGTTCTGCTTCCCTTTCCTATCGTAACTGGTGTCTTGAAGAGTTGTCATTCTGACTGACAAAGAGTTTATATTTACCATTATATAAGGCTGATGCTTACTGACCATACTAAGTGGAGGGATGTTAAATATCTCAGTTACTCAAAATTAAATACCATAAATTATCCTCTATTTAATAAGCCCTTGTGGGAGGGGGTACTTATTTCAAGTGTGTTTGAGGTGGGGTGGGGGTGGAAGTGGGGCTTATTATGATTTAGGGAAACACCAGCAGCTTAATAGGGGATTTGTGGTGGGCTAAATTATATTTTATGGTGACTTTTATAAGACTTCTCAATGTTTCCAAAGATGTCCAAAGTTCACCCAGAGTCTTCCAAAGCTTCCAAACACAACTTGAGAATTTTGAAGGCTTCTGATTTCTACCAATGCCTATGAGATTGAGCATGGAAATGCTTCTCAGAATTTAATTTAATGTCTAATACATGAACACTGTGGATAGAAACTCCCAGAAATATTTTGTTCTATTCCTGACTCATGGGTATTCATGATGTTTTTTTTTTTAATTTCTTGAATTACCACTCATTCTATTTTAAAACCTTTAAAACATTACTATTACCCATTAGTTACATTTATGAGCTGAACTGGAGGTTCTGCAGTTTGCTACATGTATGCAAGTATATGTACATGTAAATGTAAAGAACCATTTGAATAAGTTTTCACTTAACTGTAAGGTCTAAAGACATAACCAACCTAACATTTAGTACAATGTATGTTGCAGTACACTTGTCTTACAGTCTTGTCTCTTTAAATTAGCTTCCAGGTATAAAGAAAAGCGAGCAAAAGCAGTAAGCAGAACAATGTCACAATCAATGAAGCCTGAAAAACCTCCCTCGACTGCCAAAGGTTATCAGTGCAAACAATGTGGCATGTTGTTTAGCCGACCACAACTTCTAAGGACACATAACAGAGTCCACACTGGAGAGAAGCCTTATCAGTGCAAAGAGTGTGGCAAATGTTTTAGCCAAGCAGGAAATCTAAGGACACATAAAAGGGTCCACACTGGTGAGAAGCCATTTGAATGCAAACATTGTAGTAAGTGTTTTAGCTCAGCGGCATATGTACAGATCCATGAAAGAATCCACACTGGAGGAAAGCTTTATAAATGCAAACAATGTGCAAAGTGTTTTAACACAGCTGGACAGGTACAAAGACATGAAAGGGTCCATACTGGAGAGAAACCTTATCAATGCACACAATGTAACAAGTGTTTTAACCAAGCAACATCATTAAAAACGCACAAAAGACTTCACACTGGGGAAAAGCCTTATAAATGTAAACAGTGTGGCAAGTGTTTTAACCAGGCAGGAAATTTAAGGACACATGAAAAGGTTCACAGTGGAGAGAAACCATATGAATGCAAATATTGTAGTAGGTGTTTTAGCTCAGCAGGATATGTACGGATCCATGAAAGAATCCACATTGGAGGAAAGCTTTATAAATGCAAACATTGTGCAAAGTGTTTCTGCACAGCTGGATTTCTACAAGTACATGAAAGGGTCCACACTGGAGAGAAACCTTATCAATGCTCACAGTGTAACAAGTGTTTTAACCAAGCAACAGCATTAAAAACACACAAAAGACTTCACACTGGGGAAAAGCCTTATAAATGTAAACAGTGTGGCAAGTGTTTTAACCAGGGAGGAAATTTAAGGACACATGAAAAGGTTCACAGTGGAGAGAAGTCATATGAATGCAAACATTGTAGTAAGTGTTTTAGCTCAGCAGGATATTTACGGATCCATGAAAGAATACACATGGGAGGAAACCGTAATCAATGTAAACATTGTGCAAAATGTTTTAGCACTGCTGGACATCTACGAAGACATGAAAGGGTCCATACTGGAGAGAAACCTTATCAATGCGCACAATGTGGCAAGTGTTTTAACCAAGTAATAACATTAAAAACACACAAAAGACTTCACAGTGGAGAGAAGCCTTATGAATGTAAACAATGTGGAAAGTGTTTCAACCAGGCAGGAAATCTAAGGAAACATAAAAAGATGCACAGTGAAGAGAAGCTGTATGAATGCAAATATTGTAGAAAGTGTTTTAGCTCAGCAGGATATGTAAGGATCCATGAAAGAATTCACATTGGAGGAAAGCTTTATAAATGCAAACATTGTGCAAAGTGTTTTAACACAGCTGGAAATCTACAAAGACATGAAAGAGTCCATACTGGAGAAAAACCTTATCAATGCACACAATGTGGCAAGTGTTTTAACCAAGCATCAACATTAAGAACACATAAACGACTTCACACTGGGGAAAAGCCTTATGAATGTGAACAGTGTGGCAAGTGTTTTAACCAGGCAGGAAATCTAAGGGCACATGAAAAAGTTCATACTGAAACGAAGCTGTATGGTCGCAAAAAGGACACCAAGCCTTCGAACACCACAGCCAGGAGACAAGGACACAGGCATACATCATCATCATCATCATCACCATTACCCTCCACTTTACAACAACCCCAACCAGGCCATGTTGAAAACCACAGCTGTTGGATTTGTCAAGAGGAAATGAATAGTGAGGAGCAACTTCTTGAACACTATAAAAATCACATGAGACATGTAACTGATGACACTTGAGTACCTTTGCTTATTTTTTGAATGTGACATTATTTTTAAAATGGGAATTGCCAAACAAAAGAGTTCCTGATTACTGTTTATTTATATTTTTACATTGTATGTACAGGTGTCTTTTTGACCACAAGGCATAACAAGTGAGGTCCCACTTCTTTGATAATCATATGTTTCTTTTTTTTTTGTTTGTTTGTTTATAATGTGCACTTCTGTTTATATTGGGTAAAGGGTTTGTTATTTTACTCAATGAAGCAATAGAGAGAAAAACCTTTCAGGTGCAAGAGAATGCTTTATACCTTTTGTGCAAGTAAAATGCATCCTGGGTATAACAAAGTACATGTAGATCACTTTCTGGGGTTTTAACCCCAAATTTCCTTTGTTCCGTGATCAAAGATATACATAAAATAAATACAAATAAACAATACATCAAAATTAAGATTAACTATAAACAGTTAAAATTAATTTTCTGATATTTTTAAGACAACAAAACACCTGGTATAGCGAACCTATTATGAACTTCTGTAATGAAACTAGTTTCCATAGGATTACCTCTTTTGTAATAATTATTTAGCTCACTATATTTTGCAAAAAGTATATATTCTTGATATCCAGATGCATTTGTAGTATCTTCCTCCTTTGATGCCCATCTGAGGCTTATACTAAATTCAACAACATCTGGGTATAACATTGTTTGGAGGGACACAATCTTAAAGGGAACCTCGGCTGAAAAACAGTTTTAGATCCAAAGTATTCGTAATGATTATATTTAACTCAGGCTGGGGTTTTAAGTCGGTATCTCCGTAACTGGTTACTGAATGTGAAGTGTTCTTTTTACAGTTTAAATTTCCCGCGGGCCGCCACGTTTTCTTTATGGTAATTTATGACGTCATTGCGTTGTCGAAGATGTCAATATGTCGACTTAAACCGTCGTATTAAAAGCTCACGACAACGCAATGACGTCATAATTTCCCATCAAACTTTGCGAAAACAAACATGGCGGCGCGCGGTCGGGAAATTTGAAAGCAAAAAATGCAGAAACAAAATGCGCAGTATTCAAGAGTTAAAGGTTTATAATCAGGTTCAAAACCCGTAAACCAGTTTAACAATGACACGAACTAATGATCTAGAAGAAATATGTTTTCTAGCCGAGATTCCCTTTAACAACTATTGTAAGCTTGTTTGTTTTTTCTTTATGCTTCAGCGCGAAAGGCCAGTTCCATAGGAGGGCTAGTTACAATATCCATTGCTAGTTATAATCGAGTTAATTGTACCGTATAAAAACGTTGCCTTTTTCTTTAGGCTTTTTATTTGTCAAAAATTATTAATCCTTCTTAATTCATGAATCAGTTATTTGCTAACACGCGTACACTCTTATTACTTATATAAAAACATTATTCCCTCTGAATTTATGTAGCAGTTATTTGTTAAAACACGCGCACTTTTTTACTCGTCATATAAACACAGTTATCATTCCTTCTTAAATCATATGAGTCGAGTTTATGCTGACACGCACAACATGGTGGCTGTCCTGAATAACGCCTACTTTTTAAAGCAGGCCTTAAAAATTCCTCTTTTACGACTAAGATAATTTACTCAGATCAGAAAGTTGTCAGAAGCATGCAACAGGAACAGCTGGTGATCCTGATCATGGGTCCATTTCATCGGATGACAGGGTTCGTACGGTCATGGAAAAACCTGGAAAGTCCTGGAATTGTATAATTTAATTTCCAGGCCTGGAATTTAAGTGTGGGTCATGGAAAATTATGTTCATGGTACAAAATCACTAAGGCAGCATACATTGTGGGAATAATAAAGCAAGATGAAAAATTAAAAAAAAAATGATCATTTTGATAACATCTGTTGAACTCTTGGTCATGAAAAATTTGAAAAGGTCATGGAAAGTCATGGAATTCTAAAATCTGAAAAGAGTACGAACCCTGGATGAGAGTGAAGATCCTTTCATGGAGTTTCCAAGGCTTTTTGAAGTCGCTTGAAATAGCTGAAAATATATGGTATATTTAACAATCTCGTAGTTTCGTACCGTCATGGTGGGAACGTAAAAATTCACGGGAGTTTTCGCTGAATGCTTTAAATGAAAAATCCCCAAAAGGTACCAGACTTGTGTTCTTGTGGACATTGTTTCCCAAAGGTACTCGATCGGTGGTTAACCTCCCACTCGCCGCAAAAACGAGTTTCAACCCTAAAAAGGTCCGTCGATCACTCCCGGCATGTACTTTAATATGGAAGTTCCCTTAGGTCTTATTTTCCCTGAATGGTTATAGGTTAAGCCCCGACCCAAGAATCAAATGCAATAGAAACCGAGGAAGAACAATCAAATTATTTAAGCGAACGAAAGGAAAAATATATTCAAGACCAACGTTGATAACAATAATTTACTTCTACTTTCGTTTCATACCTTATCAATATTCCAAGCGTACATTCCCAGCGCGGTCTATCATTTTCCAGGGAGAAAACTAAAACTTTTTTGTAGGAGTGCGAGCTGCCCGCTATTCAACCCCTTACACGTTTTCTAATCTAACCTTTTTAAATATTTTCTCTTTTTGAATCCCGATGTTAAAAATCTATACCTAATTTCAGATTAAAAGGCAAAACATACTCATGGATTCGAAATGACGTAATTCCAGTAGTTTTCCATAGTACAAGAATATGTGTATAAACTTCTTGGAGTAGTGTGACGATGCAAACCACAATTGTCAAAGTATATGCTCAATTTCAGACGAAAATAGAAGCTCAATTCCAATTTTTCGGAGCCTCAAATATCTACATAGGGAACGGTACTACCCGGATCAGACGACTACTCCTGAACACAATTTTGTAGTTAACGGCTGTGGGTAATTGATTGCCTAGGGTTTGAGCGTAAACACAAAAAGACTGATCAGTTTCTCTTTTCTCCTAAAGTTAGTTTAGCAAAAAGGGAAATACTAGGCGCAAGTCAAAACGCGACCGCGAGGAAGCATGACGCGTGAGCCCAACGTAAGAACAAATGTTTAAAAAGACTTTGAATTATTATGTTCCTGTAGATGTACCTGTGATGTGATTTGTTTCGCGTCACTAGCCGTCCTTGTGTCTTTATTTCCCTTCTTTATAACCTGAGGTGAAAACGAATTGTGTTTTTAGCCACGCCAAACCAGATCGGGAGTCAACGAGAGCTAAAGAAAAAGCTAGAATTCGACGAGAGTTTCCTTTAAGTCTCAGTGACTATCATGTACACATGATAAAACAGCTCATCTTTTTATCAGTGTCGAATTCCTGACTGAGATCGCTTCAATTAAAAGAACGGGTCTGGATAGCTTTGCAGTAGGTGGATGAGGCGAACGAACGTAACGTAATAATTAATGCCCTCCTTGAATTTAATAATTGGACATCATTAAATAGTTGAACCCACTGAATTTATGACAACTACAGACTGCAAAACTTTCATAAAAATCTCAAGCGAAGGCCAAACAAAAGAAAACTCTGAACGACGACTTTCAAGACCAGTTTCAAATTTGATGAGAGCTCTCGAGAAGTGCATGACCGATTTCAAGCCAAACGAGAGGAAGTCGGCAACTCTCGTCCTCATTTACTCATAGCTTTGAATCACTTTCGATAATAAGCAGACATGTTGGAGCAGCGGTATGATGACCTCAAGACTTACTGTGATACATTTCTTTCCATCCGGCTATCCCTGGGTTCTTTTTTCTTTCCTTGACGTTGAAAAATTCCCAGTCTAAGACAGAAATACAGATTTTAATAAATTATCTGTTAAGGGTAAGGCAACATCAGTCAGTTGAGCTCTATTTATCTTTGAAGTGATCGGTAGAGTTGTGTGTATGTAGTCAAGACAATTGTCAGTCTTTTGATGAAGTTTGTATGACGTTTGTTGTTTAAAATGCATATGACAGATTTTCTTTTATTTGCTTGATGGAATCTACATGGAGTTATGATAAGAAATTCGAAAAAAGGATTTCGATATCGATTTTTCTTTTTCGTGTTTTAGCCGTCTAAAAACGTGAAATTTCATTTTCGGTGGGGTACAATACCGCGCAAAAAGAAAGACTGGGGATAGTCTGCTGTGACGTCAATACCAAAATGCCAGTTTCGCGGTTTCTCGGTTTCTCAGTGTTTTTGGTATGCCCTGAGGAACAAGCATTGTTCTATTAAGGTTTGTTGGCTATGGTTGTAGCAACACACACCAAAAAAAAAAAAAAAAAAAAAAATGGAGGAACCAAGAAAACGCGAAACTAGCATTCTGGTATTGACGTCACAACCGGCTATCCCCAGTCTTTCTTCCTGCGCAGTAATGTATCCAGCTGGACGTAAAATGTCACGTTTTTAGATAGCTAAAACACGGATAACAAAAATCGATATTGAAAAACTTTTTTCGACTTTCTTATCAGAACACCATGTAGATTCGATCAAGCAAATAAAAACAAATCTGTCACATACACTTAAAAGACTTCCCTCCACACTCCCCTCAGAAATCAACCTATAACAAAGTCATACAATAATACTGTATTAACTATCAATTTTGTGACATCAGAACAGCCAAAAAGCAGAAGTTATAGCAGATTTTCTCTCGTTTTTAAACGCTTAGAACTTTTTTGGTAAACTTTTAAGACGTTTGGTAAATTGACAGTGAATTGGCAATACATTAATACTTTAAACAGTGGAAATGACAACCTTAACTTTAAAGTACTTTTCTTAACTTTTGCAAATTTTGCAAATTTCTCCTGTTGGTTGTCATGCTTAGTTTATGGATGGATGCAAAACTGGTAATGAATGTTATTTACTTTCTGCAAACCTAGCTGAAATCACAGGTTCAATCCTGGGTGGGGATTTTAGATTTTCTTTTTTACACTTAAAAATTTATTGAAAATAAAATTCCAAGTGTCGACATTACGTTGTATAATTCTCAATAAGGTGTCCGACCTACTTCACCCTATGTTACCTGATGCCGACCATAGATATCTACTAAAGATACACATGCCTTAGATTTTCTTTGTGATGTGCATTCCTGACACCAGAGCTCTTCCCTTTTACGCATGCATTCGGTGTTGAGGCGGTACGCACCTCCCGGAACGCCTAACAAGATTGGCTGAGAAAACAATAGAACAAACAACAGACCAATGGACCCTAGCCCTGAAAACAATACATGTGCGTGATAACCGGGCCCATTGAAATTAGAGGTTCTGAAGAGGTGCGTGGCTACTGTCGGTCTTGCGCGGTCAGGAAAACCGAAGGGTATAGGGGTCGAGAATGTGTGATAGGGCGGTTTTAAGTTGACTGTCGAAAAACCAAAACCAAACTAATCACTCTAGATCTGGCCAATAACAGAACTCGCAGACAATCTGACGAACCAATCAGAACTCGAAGCAAATGCATGTAGCCGGCGCCAAGAGCGGGAAAACGCTTTCGAGCAAGTCACGATTGGTTTTGGTTTTACTTCTGATCGGTTAATAAAGCGGCGCGAGATTTCTTAGCCAATCACAAAGCGTAGCAAAGCATAACTAAAGCAATTGTGTAATTACTTTCGACACTCAATTGAAAAGCGCTCTATATACTTATGCGCCGATCAATTCAAAACTTCACTGGACAACCCCCTCACTGTGCAATCCCCCAGGCATTTGAACTTTTGAAGAATGGCTCGTTCAAATCCTTCCACGGACCAAAATTGCGTTCAAATGCCGTACCCTAGTACCAGATTTTGATGATTTTGATTTAAAAACTGGGATAAAAGACATTTTGCGTTAATTCTGGTGTTTGGCTTTATAATTGTCTCATTTATGTGGTAGTGAAACACGTTTGAAAACAAACATTTTTGTGGATGTTATTGTGGATTTGCTCTTCAACAACAAACGTTTACACCCCTCCACAAGAACGAGTTTTATGCTTGAGTTCAGTATTGAACTCAAGCAGACTCAAGAGCATAAAGCAGGGAGAGGTACAGGTTCTTGTCACATTAATTCATTACTAAGTTGGAATTAGATTATTTACTAACAGAAAAAAATGTCTCTCTTTTTTGCTGGTTACAATATTTTTGTGGAATTTAAGTCGGATAGTAAAAAAACTAAACCCGTAAAGATTTCGTGTCACATAGTGATCACTGTTGTAAAACTATGTTGTGAGTTCTTGTGTTAATGGTACCCTGCAGAGACTACTTCACTGCAGAAAACATTCGTTGAATGTGCTGTTGGTGATGTTATCTTTAACTGTCAAAAAACTGCTTCAGCAACGCTTCTTTTGAACTCGTCCAGTCGACAATAGAATAAAAGCTTACAGTACTTTTGCAGGCTTCCCATCCATAATAGCGGACATTCAGCTTCTATTAAAACTTGAAATTTGCGTCATGTGAGTAAGAGATATTGTAAGGATCTAGACATTAGGTTAGTTTTCACTTCTTATAGGTTAAAAAACTCTTTTAGTGTGAAGGATTCGATCCCCAGTAAGCTGCGTTCTCAAGTGGTATATAAATTTACATGTGCAGGTTGTAATGCTTGCTATGTTGGCGAAACCACCAGACATTTTGGTACCAAGGTTCTTGAGCGTCTACTTTCGGATCGTTATTCCCACATCTACAAACATTTGCAGGGTTCACAATCATGTAATATGTGAGCTGTTTATCCATTTTGGACTCGGCTCCCAATATTTTCCAACTTAAGATCAAAGAAGGCCTTCATATTGAATGGGAAAGACCCGCCCTCAACAAACAAGTTAAACATGTTAATTAAACACTCTTACTTTAATTTTTCATCCTTGTTATCATCACTACGTTTTCATAGAAGTATCACATATTTCGTTGTATCCCTTAAGTATTAGGTAATATTTTCACACATCTATATCTAATTTAATTTTTTGTTTTTACTAGTTTTGTGCCTAATTTTTAATTAGTTTTTACCTTTTTACAATAGATGTAATTTTAATTAGTTTTTACCTTTTTAACAATAGATATAAAGCGCTTAGAACTGATATGAATACGCTATATAAGTATTATTATTATTATTATTATTATTATTATTATTATCTGTATCACGTTATTTGTATTCCGCTAATTCCGTTGTATCCTATATTACGTGATATTCTTACAAATTTGTAATCAGCTATTATTTCTACTATTTATAATCAACATTTCTTTGTTATTAACTTTATATATACACTTACTAATTTTGTAAACATTCTGAACTTGTGATGGATACTGAAGTATCCAAAACATGTTTTCCAAACTTAAACATTGTGTCGTGTTTTTGAAATGTGCAAAAAAAAAAAAAAATGTGAACAAAGTCCAAGCATGCGCACTGAGGACTGTAGACTCTCTTTAAACTTATGTGTTTTTTATTCAGACTGCCGTTGATGGTTACCCCCAAAAGGGTGTAGTGAATGCTCCCATGTCGGATCCCTTTCCTAAGACCAGGGTCAAGCGTCAAGGCCAAGATTGCCCTCCAAACTGCCGCAGGGAGAAGGAATCCAAACGCCCACAGAAGAAAGAGAATTAATAATAATCATGGTAACAGGAGAGATTAAAGACCATCACTTGGAAGTTGACGATGGTTAATATGTAGTGATGTGAGAACATATGAATAAAGGGTTTTAAAGGAAACTCGTCTTCTGTTTCTTTATAGGGAACTTTAGATTCAAGTACGAGTACGAGATTGAGTACGAGATTGAGTCCGAGGTGTGATGCCTATTGGCTTTACCGACTCAATAAAGTTGAAGTTGAAGTTGAAGAACGACTTTCGATTTTCAAATCAGCCACGTCCCCAGAACTGTCGGACCTTCCTGTAGCTGACCATTGTTGTGATAAGTGATTATCTAAAGCACGCGAACAAGGCTTGGCAAGTCGTACTCGTACTCAATCTCGTAGCCCGATCTAAAGTTTCCTAATATTAAAATACAGCAATGCAGGTATAGTTATACGAAAGACGAAAGAGTTTGCAACATCCGGGAATCAATACCTCTATCTACGTCATCTACATTTGGTCCCCAGGGCCTTCTCCGCTTTCAAAATGGCGGGTTGGGCGAAGAAACCCCTGAACAAGACTGCCAAAATAATTGCACAGCATAATAAACAGTACCACAGGAAAGTGCTGCTCAGTAGCTATCACTTGAATGGTCACACTAGGATTTCATCCACAGACTCAAAAGTTAGAGCCACATTGTACAGTATAATAAACAGTACCACAGGAAAGTGCTGCTCAGTATAGCTTTCAATTGAATGGTCACACTTTAGGATTTCATCCACAGATGTTTTCAAGAATCAAGACTTGGATTCCCCCCCTCCCCCCCCCCCCCCCCCAAAAAAAAAAAAGAAAACACACGCACCTTTTAATAGTCTGCCCCTCCGTTTAAGGTTACAGTGTACCTTCAGATCGAAAATTTATTGAAAATTTTTTTTTGGCGTTAAAATAAAGTTTACAAAATGAACTTTCATCCAAAAAAAAAGTATCGAAAAATAGTGAAAATTGACGGAGAAATGACGGTATAACTTTTGTGGGCGGAGTTTGTTTATTAAGCGATATGTTTTTTTAAGCGCCGTTTTCTCAAAGTTAATTTTTCGCTTGTTGGGGACACTTTAAAGAGCTACAACTCAAAGGAAATTTGTTCGATTTTCCTCAAATTTGGACAGAAGCTAGGCTAACATATAGTCAACAAAAATGTGTCGGCGAATTTCTTAATTCCTAAAACTTTTTCGTCAAGAGGCATTTCCGTGCGATCATTCCAATTTTTTTTCTCCCCTTTTCGAAAATATTTTGTAACTTTTCACTGCAATTGAATATGGAAAATCGCCGACACGTTTTTTTAGCGCTTCGTGTCCGGAAATCCGAGAACAAATCAAATTAGCAAAATATAATAATCGCTTTGAGTTATAGCGTTTTAAAGCTGATTCGGACGTTCGAATTTAGATGTCGTAAAAAATTCGACAATTCATTTTATTACCAAATGGTTTCCATATTTAGATAGCCAGCTCTATAAGCTTTAATTTGATATCTGGGTTTAGGTATATTAAGCGTAATCTAAAGACGCTAGAGCTGTTATACTGGAGACACCCCCGAAGGTACACTGTAACCTTAATACAAACTCCCTGTCTTTAAGTTGTACGAAGTAGTATCAGGCTGGAACTCAACACGGAGATTTTACGGTATTCAAGAGGAATTATTTATTTAGTGTTTAGGATTTTTTTAAAGAAATTAAACACTGGTAGGCCATGGCCTACCCCATGGCCTACACCATGGCCTACCCCTACCCTTTTTATAGTTTACCCCTCCGTTTAATGCAAACTCTGTCTTTAAGGAATACGAAGTGGTACAATGCTGGAACTCAACATAGAGATTTTAGGGTATTCAAGAGGAATTATTTATTTATTTTAAGGATTTTTTTTTAAGAAATTAACCACCGGTAGGCCATGGCCTAGCCCATGGCCTAGGCCACGGGGTACCCCACATTTTGTCCCTACCCAAAATAAGGTGGTTAATATTACAATAACAATAGATGCATAAAACGTAAGCTATGCCCACTCTACGCATTGTCGTTTGTTGCACTCAACCAGCCTTCATGCCTTTACTCTGTGTATATGGGTCAAGCGGATAACTCATTCAAGCTTCCCGGAACGCTTATCGTGGTATATTGGGAGATAGAAGGCAGCAATTTTGTGACATAACAAGCGGAATGTCTCTTCCTCTTCGTCATGTATTTGCATTATGTCATCTAAGCGATGGAAAAGGTACTTTTTCTTCGTCCGTAGCTTTCGCAGTTGAAATTTAATGACGTTCTCTGAAAAGCGTACTCTCTTCTGTTTAGAAGGCAACTCTTCATTCTTCTTGCTGATCTTGCTGGTTTGATCACAGTTAACCAAGGCTACAACACGTTTGCTACAGTTAACGTCAATATTTGTAATCCTTCTTTCCTTCGACATTGCTGTTTTTTCTAATACTTTCATTTCTCTTATACTTCTACTTATAACGTCAAAAAAGTTCTTTTTTTCTTCTCCGCCTAAGCGCCAATCTTCGTCTACAAGGTCGTAGAGCTTATTTTCACTTGTTGAAGTCTTCGCAATTATAAGTGCATCGTTTAATATAGCAATGAAGAAATTCATGGCCATTATAGTTAGGAAGAAAAGAAGCAACGCAGCAAAGATTCGTCCAAAGGTGGCGTTTGTCTCTGCCAGCTCATTAATGGGTCTTGCTTTCACGCGTCCTAAAGTCAACACGAGTTGGAAATACGTGGCTCTCAGAACTGAAGAGTAATGTTTCGAGCCAGTTCCGAAGATAAGAATCCCGAAATGTAAGAAAGCCACGAAGCCTATCAACAGAACAACACTAAACGATGGCAACAGTAGTGCAGATGTTTTCATTGTTTTCGAGAACACAGCAACATGTTGGTTGATTCGCATAAGTCGCAGAAGCTTAGCAGTGACTATAAAAGTTAGAATTCCCAGAACAGCGTTCTCTGCTTCCAGCCAAATGATAACTTCTTGGAAACTTACATTCATGTAAATGTTCTTTTGTAACTCTTGAATTGTAGATGCGGCCCTGTCCGATCTTACGATATACATCACTACAGCTAACACTGAGAAAATAACTTGGAAGATTTCTACCCAGTTCCAAAAGGATTTGAAATATCTAGATCGGTGTTTGTGCAACCTGTAGCATTCTCTTCCAAGATACAAAACCACAAATATAATGAAGAAAAGTATGCAGATCAAGTAAAACTGTCTTGAACCAGTGTCTGTTGAGTCCAAAGGAATAATGTTTATTCTTGTAAATGGCGCGCTGTATCCCGAAACTTCGATCTCAAAGAAATACGTGCTGACTCCTAACAAATTAACAGTCGGATTGAATGCAGAAAATTCCAGTATAATAGCCCTGGTTTGCCTGTCAAGCCAAGCATCATTTTTTAACGCTGCGATAATGCTGGAACCTGTTACGTTTTTGTATCCTAAATCAGCCACGAAACCTCCCCCAGGATAAAGCGAAAACTGTCCCCACTTTGGTACCGTATCAGTCTTCTCGGCATCTTGGTATCGCCATGGCTTCGGACAAAGTCGGAACAGTTCGGCTCTATTCGTAGAGTTGTCGGCAGGCTTCCAGCCTGGCTTGTTGAAGAGTGTCCTATCTTCGTTTGAGCTTGAATATCCACCGTAGCATACAGGAAACAAATGCTTTATGTCACAAGGCTCTGAAGAAAAATGAAAAAGGGTCAGTTAATGGATAGCATGTTTAAAATGATTTCTGTGTAAAAATAACAATACGACAATGTATCCCTGGTTCGAATCTTTGACTTGCCATGTGTGTTGTTTGGCCGACTTATGTCTGCTTCTTGAGTTTTTTCATCGTCTTCTCAGGTTGTTTGTTTTTTTAGTTCTTAACAAAAAATCAACATCGATCTCAGATTCCAATTTGACTTGGATATATGTGGCCTAAAAGAAATCACCGCAGGTCGTAAGACTTTCCTCTTTAAATAGTTTGCATTGTCGATCGATTATTGGGTGTTGGGACAAAAACTTGGTGCTATCATCAACTCAGTTAATAAGGTAAATTGGCGACCGCAAAGAGATTCAAAAGCTGGCGTTTCTAGCACTAGCCTTCGTCAGAGGCACTAAAATTCCAAACTTACTTGGCTTAACCCTAAGTTGTCTTCCTCGAGCCATTCCAACCAGAACAGAGCGTTTATTTCCAATGTACATGGTCTGATTCTCCTGTTGTCCGTTGTACCATTTGCCAGCAAACACACCCGGAAGAAAGACATTCTTCACCCAGCTCCAATACTGTGTCTTGTTAAAAACCTGACATTCAAAGAAAGTGAGGTCAGATTTTAGTGGAGTATTTCTTTCCTCCGCAGAGACCTCTTTCTTGCTAGTTTTAATAAGTCGATTATCATCGAGCGGAGACTGCAAAATTACAGTACCTGAACACCCAGCTAAATGAAAAAGGTATGGTTATGATGGCGTAGCAATGAACCTAGGCCCAGTCTAGTATTCTCTGCCTGATGCTAAACTTTCCATGTACAGTAAAGAAATGAAAACACTCAGCTAAACAGAAAAGAATATATGCTTATGATGGCGTATCAATGAACCTAGGCCCAGTCTAGTATTCTCTGCCTGATGCTAAACTTTCCATGTACAGAAAAGAAATAAAAAACGACCTGTTCACACAATTCAAAGTTATCATTTTTCCATCAAATAGGATGTCAAATTTCGATTTTCTACCCTTAAATACGGTCAGGGTTTAAAAACTTCGCGGTACACACCTATCCTAAATTGACGGGAGTTAACCCCCCCCCCCCCTCCCCCACGCCAGGACAAAATCATACACGACACCGCGCGTGTGGTTCATGACTAAGGCTATAACGCTGTGTCGAAGAGTGTTGAAACGACAATTTTCGTGTCGTACGTAACAATCTTTTAGTTGTAGGTTTCATCTACACGATACTATTGGTGTCGTAGATTTATTGTAAGCATATCGTATGCGACATGTAAAATGTGGGTTAATACTGACCATTTCAAATTTTGGCACTCCATCTCTGATTGATTTTGCCATCATATAACTGTGGTCGTTTCTGTTGCCATAACACACCATCATAAGCAAGAAAACGAAGATAAGGTAGACGAATACTTCGGCGAAATACCGAGATATGTTTTGTTTTCTTGCCTGACATCTTCTCATCTCTTCAACTTCAGATAACTTCATCGCCCACAACCGTCCTTTTGCCTCGTTATTTTTAGCCTCTTCCAAGCCCGTGCAGTCTACATGTCTACTCTTTTTTCTTCTGATAATGGCTGTTAGAAATATCGCTGTGAAAAATACCTGGAATGGTTCAGAAATAACCACATCTTGGGTGAAAGATATAAACATGGAGGACAGCCATTGTTCGCTGATTTCCTTCCCCCAGATCAAGCTGTAGAAGATGGTAAACGTCGCTGAAACAGCACATGAACAGACGCAGAGAAACCAGGCGAGGTAAGTAAGCCACTTTGCCTTCGAGCAGCAATTGGTCCGGCTCTCAGTGTTTTCAGCTCCTTTTACAAACAGGAATGCAACGAGAATGTTAACCGGAGCACCGATAAGCGCACTCTCAATTCCAATAATAACTTGTCTCCAAGATAATTTCAACGCCCCAATCTGAATGGCGTGTTCATATTTTCCTTCAATTTTATAAAACATGGCGTTAACGAACATGGCTGTTAATAATACTAAAAGGCAACAGGACGCCCGCTGCACGCGTGTAAACTGGTCTCTCCTTGGTTTTGTTACAACTGAAACCCAAGTGTGTTTCTTTGTAAGGTCTTTCCAAAACCGTTTCAAAACCTCGTTGACAGCATTTGATTTATCTTGTTCCATCTCCAACATTCGCTCAATTCTGCCATCTGCCCGCTCAAGTGCTAGCCATTGACTATTCGTAAATGTCCAGAAGCGATTTGTTTGCTTTTCAAGAACAACAATATCTTCCAGAAACCACGAAGGGCTCTCTCCGGCGTTATCGTGCCCAACCTGCACTCTATGAATAACACCAAGCGGTTTGTCAACCTTGACAACGAAAATGTCCGTGTTCCCTCGAGAGAAAAGAGGGTACTCTGGCCCAAGTTCCATGCCACCAAGCTGTATAATCCCAGTGCTTTCGTCAGCGCCATATATTTCTATAGCAACATTAGCTGTTGTTCCGGAGTTTCTCCAGACACCTGTGGTGATGATTATTTCATATTCGTGTACTATGTTGCCTGATGTTGGTGGTAGCTCAACTGGCAAACCATTCTAAAAAAATGTCATTTGTAAAAAGAAATGTTTAAAAAGTGTGTTGCAAGTTGCTATGTTTAAAAAGAGCCAAGCGGATGTTGCGGGGGGGGGGGGGGGGGGGAAGGGGGGGGGAAGGGGGGGGGGAAGGGGGGGAGGGTGGTTAGGGGGATTGTGGGTTGTGATCGGAGCTCTGGTTTTCCTACTTCTCACACCTTTCCACTGGTATCCGTTCTTTCCCTAGTTGGGGACCTCGCCTCTGTGTAGTTTTGCTATCACAAATTATTTTGTTTGATTTATTTTTATTGGTTTCCCGGATACAGGTTCTTAGCTCAGATCCTAGCTGTGGCATTTTCTTACTCGGCGTGTAGCCACTCGGCGAAGAAATGATACCGCAAAATCGATTAATTAACAGACATTTTAGTGGCTTGCGATTTCCGAAGCCCAGGTGGAAGCAAAAGTCTTCAAAAAATGAAACCAAAATTTTCATTGATGACTGTGTGAAACTTCTAAACACCTAACCTATACAGATCGAGTGGTTTGAACTTTAAACAGTTTCATTCCATGGTTTAGAATTCAAGAAGACAGTTATACTGCTATGGCTTGCCGGATATGAGATCATTATAACAAACGAGGCGAGTAGCCTTTCATAGCGTCCTTGTACAATAATTGGTAAATATTACGCAAATATGGCGAGAATAGTCCATGCAGTCCCTTTATTCTTCCCGTCCCCCCCCCCCCCCCCCTTCCCACTCAAAACAATGAGTGGTCCACAGTTACCAAACGAGAATCCTTTGAAAAGATTAGTTCGATAACCGATGCAGCAAAGAACTCAAACAGAGGAAATGTCAGTTAGAACTCACATATCTAGCGTCTGCTTTATCCGCTTTTCTGACGATAACAAGTACTATAAAGTAACACAGGATCACTACCGCCACTGTCACGATAACCGCGAAATTGCCATCATCGCTGAATTGTTTGAACTCTATCAGAACCTGGTCAAAATCGATGGGGTTAGGCTTCACGAAAAAACTTCCTCCAAATGAAGTGAGATGGTTACACGAGCACTTGACAAATCCGTTCGATGTTGCTGACACAACCTGCAAATTGAAACAACGATACGTTCGTTAAAAGCTTATAAAAGATTTGTGCCGTTAACTGACAAACCTCTTGTAAGCGACAACTAAGGGGGAGAAGTGGTACGGAAACGGCAAAATGTGTTCCCTTGATTTATAAATTTGTATAGGAAATCATACTACCTTGAGTACTATTATGGCTGGTTCGCACTAGTGACGTAATAGGAAACGGAGTCGGAGTCGGAAGCGTAAGGAGCCTTACGTGAGTCGAAATCGGAATCGGATACTCGACGGAATCGGAATTGGAAAGATTAGAAGGTTTTCTCTTTCTTCTGATTCCGCTTCTGCTACCGTCGCTTTCTATCCGCATGAAGAACTTCGTGCCTACTTTAGAAATCTGCGGGCTACCTTGAGAACTATTTTCCGTATAAAATCTCACCAGTCTTGTCATATAGATAAGCTTCGGAAATTTCTGGATTGTTTTCAAGAGTCTTCGGATCAAGTAAATAAGAAGCAAAGGACCGCGAACGAAAATCCGGACCGTAAACAAGGATGACGGACCGTACAAAACGTACGGTTCGTACGAATCGTACGGACAGTAAAATGTTATTCATAATGAGATGCTCGCTCCGTATACAGACAGAACACGGACCGTTAGCAAGGATGACGGACCGTACAAAACGTACGTAAAGTTAGAAGGTTACGGACCGTAAGCAAGGATGACGATCCGTACGTTTTGTACGGACCGTCAACGTTTAATGACGGTCCGTATCAGTGCGACAGTATTGGACATGACTGAAAATAACACTAAAACACCAAGAGAGCGAAATCAACCAATTCTTGAAAGAAGAACATTATGGTCTGTTCAACCGCTTTCTTCTTTCTACTTCGGAAATCTGTGGTCTACCTTGAGAAGGCACCCGCTGGTTTGCCTAAGTGTTCTGCGGAAAACCTCGGTGATGTACGTCACACTTAATGTCATGGAAACAATTTAAAGGGGCACTGTCCCGCCGAAATAGTAAATTTTCTCTTAGCTTATTTCCACGTTACATGTATATCGCCAAATACTACCAAATATACAACTTGGTTGGATAAAAAGATTCTATAGAGTAAAACAAAAGCAGTAGTTTGGAGATAAAGTGCAGGATTGCAAGGATAGAAGTGGATTACTGTTCATGAAATTTGATTTATTGACAGGCGGTCAAGAAATCAAACTTGCCATTCTTGTGAAATTTTGACTTTTCTCGGCCGTTATTTTGTCTGTTTAGTTCATACGCCACTACGTTGTTATTGCGTTACTTTCAGCGGTATCTAGCGCGCGCATGCGCCCGTAGCTCATCTTTGTAATTCCATGCGGTTCTCGTTCGGTCTTCAATAAACCTTCGTTAAGACACAGTTTGTTCCTTATTGGCGTGGTGGCAGCGGCTTTTACCCACGTACGGTGGACCCTAACACAAGTGTGGTCGTCTGGAACCTGTGACCCTTATTTTCACGAAGTGCGAAGATCAACAAATCAACGTGAATTCGCCGTAACCGCTCGTGTAGGAAAACCAACATGGCCGCCGCTCCCAGGGCGCCTAAACAATGGCAGCTTACGAAAAACGAGACCATCACCTCGTACGAAAGTTGGAGGCAAAACTTAGTCTACATCTTATCCCTGGACAAGAACTTTGTCCCATTTTTAGAGGCCACATGGCAAAAACAAACCGCCGCCAACCCTCGAAGAGGCCTTACGAATGATGGCACGTCTGTACCTGAGGAACAACGACTTACTGCCGCTCAGAAAAATGCCCACCTGGATCTTCTGCTCGGACAGATTGCCAATTTTTGCCCCGTGATCTCCAGGAACTCCATAGTAAAGCACTCTACCTCTCTGAATGACATTTGGCAGAAAATTCGCCAGCATTTTGGGTTCCAGTCCTCCGGAGCCCATTTCCTCGACCTTGCAAGCATCAGCCTCCAAACTGCTGAGCAACCAGGGGACTTATTCCAACGCCTCATGGCCTTCTTCGAAGACAACCTCCTTGCAGTTAATGGTGGCTTAACCCACCACGGTGAGCAGGTGACCGCAGATGAAGATCTTTCCCCATCGCTTGAGAACACTATAGTAGTTCTGTGGCTGCAGCTGATCCACCCTGGCCTACCATTACTGGTAAAGCAGAAGTATGGTTCTGAGTTGCGAAACAAGACCCTTGCCTCACTCAAGCCAGAGATCTCACAAGCACTTAGTTCCCTCCTTGATGAACTACGCTCCATAGAGGACACCAAAGCCATGCGTATTAGCAATGTCAACCCCAGACGCACCTCTAATGGCGGACAGGGCCAACCACGCCGCCGTCCATTTGTATCTTGTATTCTCTGCAAAACCGCTGGACGCCCTCACAACACCCATGATCTAATGGAGTGCCGTTACCTGCCTGATCGTGACAGGAGACCATTGGCCCGCTCACGTCTTATAAACGACGATCCTGATGAGTTTGCGACCGGCGACTGTGGCCCTTATGATGAGTGTTGCGATCATGCCCTCCCGCCTGAGCACAGTGATGCACCTACTGCACCTACTGCACTCCGTGTCAGCATTATTCAATCACCTGTTCTCAACACCTTTTACCACGAGCACCCCGTGCAGCTCACCCTTGATACTGGCGCCACGTCTAACATGGTTCGTGCCTCGGCCGCTAAGTTATATGGCCTACCTGTTACCCCAGCTTCTCAGATGGCCCGCCAAGCCGATGGAGTTACCCCTATGGATGTGGTGGGTGAAGTGCATTGCACTCTCACTCGTGGACAGCAAGCATTTGAACTAGACGCCCTAGTTGTTCGCCAACTCGATGTTGACATTTTAGCGGGAAACCCCTTCCTGGCCCGAAACGACATCGGCATCCGTCCTGCCAGGCGCCAAATTGTAATCGGCGGGTCTGACGTAATCCACTATGGTACTGCTTCCAAACACACTACTCAACCAGCCGTGCGACGCACCCAGTCCTTTCTCCTACGCAACCCGCAACGCACAGTTATACTGCCAGGAGAGTACGTTCAGCTTGACACCCCTTGTGATTCTGACCCAGATACATTATGGGCCCTTGAACCCCGACTAGACTGTCCATCCAACACCCCCTCAAGGCAGAAGGAGCATGGCCCCCACCTCAACAAGTCCTCTCTGTGGACCACGCTGTACGCATAACCAATACGACTGACTCTCCTATACTTCTACGGACCGGCGAGCAGCTGTGTCATGTAAGGCATGTTATACCTGTTGACAGCATAGACACCACATCTGCCCCTACCTCTACAGCCACTACTGCCCCTACCTGCTGCCAGCCCTTCTCCACTAATGTGATCCTTGACCCCGATGGCTGCTTAGACGAGGACATTCGCGACAAGTTCAGAGCACTGAATCTGGAGTTTGATGATGTTTTCAACCCCACTATCTCGAAGTATAACGGCGCAAGCGGTACTATTGAAGCTGTTGTCAACATTGGTCCCACACTCCCCCCTCAGCGTAAAGGCAGACTCCCACAGTACAACAGAAGCACCCTTGAGGAATTGCAAGCCAAATTTGACGAGCTCGAAGTGGCTGGTGTGTTTGCCAGACCTGAACAGGTGAACGTACACGTTGAGTACTTGAATACCTCCTTCCTTGTTAAGAAACCCAATGGGGGTAGCAGACTTGTGACATCCTTCGGCGAAGTTGCCCAGTATAGCAAGCCCCAGCCTTCCCTAATGCCTAACGTCGATGGTGTACTGCGTGAAATTGGGAAGTGGGAGTATATAGTTATCTCGGACTTGTTAAAGTCGTTCTATCAAATTCCACTGGCTCACTCTTCCATGAAGTACTGTGGGGTAGCCACACCCTTTAAAGGCATCCGTGTTTATACCCGCTCTGCTATGGGCATGCCTGGGTCGGAAACATGCCTCGAGGAGCTAATGTCTCGAGTTCTGGGTGACCTAATTCAAGAGGGTTGTGTTGCCAAAATTGCTGATGACCTGTACGTTGGTGGGAGCAACCCTACAGATGTCCTTCATAATTGGCGGCGCGTTCTTTCCTTGCTTCAACGCAACAATCTTCGTCTCTCCGCGCCCAAAACACTCATCTGTCCCAGAAAGGCCACCGTGTTGGGTTGGGTATGGTCTAATGGCACCCTACAGGCTAGCCCCCACAAGTTAGCCGCATTATCCTCTGTTGACCCTCCTACTACTGTTCAAGGCCTACGATCTTTCGTTGGTGCATACAAGGTGCTCAGCCGAGTACTCCCTAGGTTCGCTGAATTGCTGGACCCCTTGGATCAGGCCACCGCTGGAAAGGAATCTCGAGAAAGACTAGTGTGGTCCGATGACTTACTCCTGTCTTTCAAGTCCGCCCAACATGCCTTGGAAAACCACAAGACCATCACAATCCCCCAACCCCGCGATGCTTTGTGGATCGTGACAGATGGTTCTGTGAAGAGTAGAGGCATCGCAGCCACACTCTACACCCACCGGGACGGTAAACTGCTGTTGGCTGGTTTTTTCAGCGCGAAACTGCGAAAGCATCAAGTGACCTGGCTACCGTGTGAGATCGAAGCTCTGGCCATAGCTTCCTCCATCAAGCACTTCGCCCCTTACATTATCCAGTCATCCCATACAACCGAAGTTCTGACGGACAGTAGGCCTTGTGTCCAAGCCTACGATAAGCTTAGGAGAGGAGAGTTCTCAGCCAGCTCCAGAGTTACCACCTTCCTGTCTACAGTCAGCCGCTATTCTGTCCATGTGCGCCACATTGCAGGTGTTGAAAACCTCCCCTCAGACTTCGCCAGCAGGCACCCAAGAGAATGCCTGGACTCCAGCTGTCAGATTTGTCGCTTTATTGCGGAGTTGGAAGATTCTGTTGTGCGCAGCATCTCCGTGAGCGAAGTCCTAGAGGGTTCTGTTCGAATGCCCTTCACCAGCCGCGCCGCATGGCAAGCTACCCAGCTGGAATGCCCTCACCTCCGGCGAACCCATTCTCACCTCAGTCAAGGTACCCGACCTTCAAAGAAGGCTACCAAAATAATTGATGTCAAACGCTATCTTCAGGACGTCGTCATTGCCACTGATGGTCTTCTCGTTGTCAAAGATCACCCGCCTTTCCAGCCCCCTCGCGATCGCATTGTTGTCCCTCGCACTGTTCTTGATGGACTCCTGACAGCCCTTCACATCCGTTTCAGTCATCCTTCCAAATACCAAACCAAGCGCCTTTTTAGCAGGTACTTCTTTGCTCTGGACCTTGACAAAGCAATTGAGACTGTCTCTTCCTGCTGTCACACCTGTCAATCTCTGAAGACTATCCCTAAACACCTGCACCCGCAGTCAACTGCCGATGCTCCTCCTACCATTGGCGTATCATTTGCAGCTGATGTCGCTAAGCGTCATCGTCAACTGATCATGGTTCTAAGGGAAACAGTGTCTTCGTACACCGTGTCTTCCTTCATCGCGAGTGAAAAACTCGAAAACCTCCGCAATGCCATCATCATGCTCTGCTCTCAGCTCCGTTCCCTTCGTGACGGAGGGGTGATCGTCCGCGTTGATCCTGCCCCTGGCTTCTCCGCCCTTGCCAAAGACAGAGTACTCCTCTCTTATGGGATCACCCTGGAGGTTGGTAGGCCCAAAAACCCTAACAAGAATCCTGTGGCTGAGCGCGCAATTGAAGAGCTAGGCTTGGAGATCCTCAACTTGTCTCCTGAGGGAGGCCCCGTCTCTCAAACTACGCTGTCCTTAGCAACGGCCAATATGAACTCCCGCATCCGCCGTGATGGCCCCTCAGCTCTTGAGTTGTGGACGCAACGCGACCAGCTCACTGGTGCGCAGCTTCCAATTGTCGACCGCCAGATTATCCTCAGTCAAAACTTTTCCCGCCAGCAGAATCACATGCCGAGTGCTAAGTCCAAGGCCCATGGCTTTACCAAAGCCTCCATCCCCACTGTCCTTGTTGGTGACCTTGTTTTCATCAAAGGTGACAAAGACAAACTGAAAGCCCGCGACAAGTATCTTGTGATCGGCATCGATAAAGACCTTTTCTGTCAGCTCCGCAAGTTTACTAGTTCACAGTTCCGCAGTAAGGTCTACACCATTCCTATGTGTGACTGCTACCCTGTCACCCCAACTGTCCTAGCTCAGACTCCACAAGGACCCATCCGTGGCCAGACCGAATCCACTGCTTCTGACTCTGACGATGATTCTGTTCCCGTCGTCCCTTCACTAAGACCCCCTACAGTGCTTGCTTCTCCACCAGTGGATACCTATACTGTCCCGGTACACCACTCAGTGTCTCCAGCTCATTCTCAGCTACCCGCCCAGGAACACCCCCCAATTCCTGAAGTCATTATGCCTTCTCGGAGTCCTCCACAAGCTCCCCTGGACCCCTCTTTTACTGATGATGCACAGCCGACGCCTGCTGCTGTTATCCCCACTAGGAAATCTGACCGCTCGCGGAAAGCCCCATTTTGGCACAATAAGGACTGGGACTTTGACTAATAACTCTGCCCTGTACTCTCTAGCCGTAACTACAGTCTTTACCATGAACTGCGTATTTTATTAGCTCACTCGTACCTTATCATAAGGGGGAATACACCCCACCGTTACATTCAGTTTCATATTTATTCTAGCTCTTTCATTACTTTTAGCCGTTGTTATCCTATGCGGTTTTAGTCTAGTGCTCGTATCAGTTCAGCCTATTGTTCATGTTTTATTTCTTAGTTAGGGTAGGAAAGAAGGAGGAGGCAATCACGCCACTACGTTGTTATTGCGTTACTTTCAGCGGTATCTAGCGCGCGCATGCGCCCGTAGCTCATCTTTGTAATTCCATGCGGTTCTCGTTCGGTCTTCAATAAACCTTCGTTAAGACACAGTTTGTTCCTTATTGGCGATATATCTTTGCTTCTATCACCTTTCGCGATGGTTTCTTACAATTTCAAGATAATAAAGCAAGTTTAAATCAAGCTCTTGGCCATAATCATTAAAGCACGATATTTCATCCGGGACAGTACCCCTTTAAGATTACTTATGCTGCTCTAGTCCAATTAGACTCGAGTAAATTTGTTAAGTGTATTATAATAGGGAAACAAAGATGAATGTGAGGACCAATTAAACTCAAAACGTGTACCTGACTTAAACTTTTCTGCCTGTCCCTTCCTTCCTTCGTATGTTCGTTCGGTCACCCAATAACTAATGAGATCTTTTAATGTTTTATCTGCTGTTCTAGAAAATCAGCAACCGTTTTTTACTTGCTAAGTAGTTTCTGTGCTTCTAGTCGAAAGCATGGTAAAAATAGAAAAGTGGTGATTTTAAGGTAAAAAGAGCAAATGGATCATCTCACTGCAATCAAATTAAGGAATTATAGTGAAGTTTAAATGCGCCAAATGCCAGATGAGGGCCAAACCGAGATCAAGTAAAGTTGAAAAATGTTATTATGGCCTGTCAGAGCCAAAGGCTCTGTGCATAGGTTCACATGCAGGATTTGTTTGGTGCAAATTTCTGGATAAAAAGCTAAGGACTAGCCCTCGCCTTGAAAAAGAGGCTAAAGGTTAATTCGGAAAGAAGACTTACTCGACAGCCTTCAGTTGTCCACTTTTGATCCTCTTCAGACCAATACACACAGTTACCTAGTGCCACCTTCAGAGTGTAGTTTCTGGAAGTGTTCGGATCATACACGGGTGCCATTGATACATTTTCTCTCTGAGGTGGAGTGGGAGGGGGATCTTTCACATGGACACAGGATCGCTTTTGTCGTTTGTCTCCAAGAAAGCATGACCTCTTCTGCCTCTTAAGGAATCTCATACTGGTGTTATGGCTTTGCACTCCTAAAAAGTACTTTCCAGGTTGTCTAGCAACTGTTTCTATAGCAAAAGGTGTAAGCCCATTGGAAGAACACTCTACTTTTCCACCAGTTTTGTCATGAGCACTTGTCCAAATGCACGTTTCTTTTAATGAGACAGTGGCATTGAGATCATGTACTTGGATGCTTGGCCGCTGACCATACCGCATATAAACATACAGGCTTACACTTTCATCCTTGGGCGTGATTTCCAGGTTCATCAGAGTGTTTTCGTATTCAACATCTATCCGGTGAAAACGAAGATTATCTTTCGTAGTGAAGTATGTATACTGTGGGATTTGTAAAGATATCTGTTGATGTTTTAATGGTATAACGATTTCGATGTCCTTTGAGAGATTTGCTACTTTGATCAATTTGCGCTTGTCGTCTTTCAAGTCCAAAACTAAGACATCAGAGTTCACCCGCTTTCTTGTGTCGCCCCAGGTGAAGGGGATGAACGGGATTGAGAGCATCTAAAAAATACAGTAAAAACAAACACTAAAATAGACATTAAGACGAAAGAATGCTTTCTTCTTATGCTTAAAGTTTGAAATCTGTGTAGACAACAAGCATGTGTTTAAATTACATGATAGTTTCTGAATACCCTCTTAACAACTATTAATAGGGATTGAGAATGGACTTTGTAAGGGGCCGCTTCATGTGGCCTAACCATACCATGAAATACGACTTGTCTTAACAGGTCAGACTACAAACGTCTGGGATTACGCCCCAATACCGTTTTGAATAGTGATATTGTAATTTTTCCCTTACCGCAGTCCTCTAGTGTTTTATATATGTGGGAGATAAGACCAGCGGCTAAACGTGTCCCACCTCGACAACCAAAGGGGTCTTAAACAGTTTTTTAAAGTTATTTAAGGATATTGGTCGCTGTAATAATAATAATAATAATAATAATAATAATAATAATAAAATGTGAAGAAGAGATAATTCCGTTAGCCCTTGGTCATTTGTTATGACCCGCCTAATAAAAGAAATTACGGCAATGACAACAGCCAGAACATAATGTTAAACAAAGATAATAATAATAATAATGACTTTATTAACGTGTCAGTCAAAAATCTAGCAGAGGGGATTCCACACTGCTAATAGGAGACACCTAACTATCTAAAATATAATCCAAAAATACAAATTTTGACTACCTCACCTACTGAATAAAATTTTTCGGTAGTGGTACTGTGACCATTGAATCGAAATGAGAGATCGTTTTCATTACGTACGTTTCATGGTACTGTTTTCTTTTCAACGCGTTTTATTGAACGACATTTTGTATTTTACTTCAGCTCTTATTGTATTTGGCCACTCTTGGGAGTAAAATGGTTTACGGAAAGTGAAATGATACCTGAGTGTCTACAAAACGTGTTTCACTGAAACCGAATTTCAATGTTTCCTCAACAGCTGGGAAAACAAATCTGCCGTGCCCTCCTTCAATTGTAAATCCCGCAAGTTTAGCCGGAGTGTGCCTTCCTAAAGT
Organism: Cladopsammia gracilis; assembly: GCA_022457155.1. Lineage (NCBI taxonomy): Eukaryota > Metazoa > Cnidaria > Anthozoa > Scleractinia > Dendrophylliidae > Cladopsammia > Cladopsammia gracilis. The sequence goes on from JAJGOT010000189.1 coordinate 372,547, forward strand.
CATGACCAGTTCTGTTGTCTTAATAGAAGTCATTTTCTCATCCAAGACTTTTAAATCTAGCACTGCGTCTCCAATAGTGTTGATGATCTTCATTGATCTCGTCACCAGACGTTTGGCCTGAAATAAAAGATTAAAATATAAAATTCTAACTGTACGTTTTTAACAACCAAACGAAGGCGAGGTACGGCAAGCGATTCTGCCTTTTCTGTGGGGGCTTCCGAGTAATGCAAAGGTCTAACTTCTTGCAGATGCAATCTCGTAACAAAGCATCAGTGGCTTTCAACAGGGAACCCAGCGAGGAATGTTTAGGAAAATGCTTGGAATAGCGTTGTACTGTTTTTCCATATCATTTTAGTGACTTTAAACACGAAGTTCCGGGATAAAAGGCTCCTGGCCTGGTCATTCTCACCTCCAGTTGTCAATCAACCACTGAAGCATTAACGACAAAAAACACGTGTCATTACTAAAACCATTGCTAACACAATTTGGAAAAACTTTACGAAAGTTAAATCAGAAGTCTTTACGAACTTCTATTTCTTTTTTTGTTTAGGGTTAATTCGAATTTTGAAGCAAATTATATTAAAAGGACGCGCAAGCTAACCACGTTTTGTGACTGAAAGACACCTTAATTTGCATTTCACACCCAAAATGTGTGAAATGGGGGAGTAGCTAAACCTTTTATACCGGAGCTAATTCCGTGAAAGCTAATACAGTTTGAGCTTCTCAGTTCTTTTAGCTGAATATTCAACCGGCAGAATTTACAAGCTTTTTTCATCTTCCTGAAAATCCAAGCTGACTTTATTTTGTACCCAAAACGACAGTTTTTATCCCTTCGAAAACAAAACACGTTACATTTTCCGATATTGCGAAAGTTTATTACTCCTGCAAATAGCTGTGACTAACTCCTCGGCAATAAAGTTGCTTTGTTAAGGAATCGAATTCATCTTCCACCGCGTGGGCCACCTGTTTATCTCCGGCCGCGTGGGACGCCTGTTTATCCCTGGTCAAGTGGGTCGCCTGTTTATCTCCGGCCTCATGGGCTGCCTGTTTATCTCCGACCGCGTGGGTCGCCTGTTTATCTGAAATCGCGTGCGTCACCTGTTTATCTACGACCGCGTGGATCGCCTACTTATATCTAATCGCGTCAGTCAATCGTTTACCTCCGGCCGCGTGGGCAGCTGTTTATCTCCGGCCGCTTGGGTCACCTGTTTACCTCCGGCCGCGTGGACCGCCTATTTATCTCTGGCCGCGTGGGCCGCCTGTTTATCTCTGGCCGCGTGAGTCGGCTGTTTATGTCTGGCCGCGTGAGCCGCCTGTTTATTTCTTGCCGCATGGGTCGCCTGTTTATCTCCGACCGCGTGGGCTGCCTGTTGACCTCCGGCCGCGTGGGTCACTTGTTTATCTCCGGTCGCGTGGACCCCTGTTTATCTATGGCCGCTTGGGTCGCCTATTTATCTCCGGCTGCTTGGGTCGCACTTTTATCTTTAACCGCGTGGGTCGCCTGTTTATCTCTGGCCGCGTGGGTCGTCTGTTTACCTCCGGCCGCGTGGGCCGCCTGTTTATCTCCGGCCGTGTTGGCCGCCTGTTTCGAGTGACGCTTTACCTTTTTGTCGACGTTTATTCAATTTTAATACAAATTTTTATTTACCTGTTGTTGATGATCAGGTCCGGAAGTCAACTTCTCTGACGCGTTCAATGCTCCACCCTTTAACACGCTGTTGAGACACGAGCCTAAGTTTTCCGCAGATTGTGTGATGAGCGGTATGTCTGTCACATTTTTTAATCGGGTGACGTTCCATAAGAGTGACGCCATGGCATCAATGGAACGTAATGAGTATTTCTGACAAATAAAAGGAAAGTTAAAATTTATTTAAGAAAATTTAAATGCTGTATGAGGTTTACACACTAGAGATCCTAATATACTTGCCAAATATACAATTGCAAAATAAAGCGGAGAGCTTCACTGATACACTGAAAATGACGTCAAAAGGAATGGTGAGCTAGCATTATTTTTTTCTACAAGAATTTTGTGCATCGTAAACTAAACCATCAAGATAACGTGACAATTTTTACCTGTTAAAAAAGCAATAAGAACTTGTATAAAAAGAAACATAGAATGCACGATCACTGCAACAAACCTTTGAGAATGGCCAGATCTGGGTTTCCAGACCTAGATCAGTATTAATACTTGAAGTGAAACAAAATAAACGGCAAACTGATCCTTGCGGCCGAAAAACAGAAGCAGAAGCAAATAAAATAAAATAAAATAAAAGTGGAATATAATAGTGCCCAATATTTCGCTTTGCAAAACAAAGCTTCTTCAGGGGCTAGCACTATAAATGATAACAACTGTAAAACCGTTATACAAGTGGTTTTGAAAAAACTTAAGAATAACAAAAACAATGAATATGATTGGTGAAGGGTTTGACGGGTGATCAACTAAATTGAATAGTGATGAGAAAGTTAATGAAGTTCGTCGCGTCTGTTGAGTCCAAGTGGTTCTAACGTCTTTGCTTTGTCTATGAGAAATGCTCCACGCGCTTTTCGTACAGAGTCTCTGCTATTACGTATTAATTCCAGTGGTATAAGTTGTATATCCTTAGTACTGTCCCGGTAGATTAAAGTGTTCTGATATAGGAGTAGGGCAGCTGAGGTGATGTGGATTCTCTACAGAGCGGCGATGTTCACCAAAGCGTTCACTAAGTAATTAATCAGTTCCGCAGAGCGTTTTTCAGAAAGAAAGTCAGTAGAACATATACGTCTTAATCTTAGGGCAAGGCTGAAAGGAATCGAGCGTTTGGTGTGACTTGGATGATATGACGATTAAAAGATATTGATTTTTGTCTGTAGGCTTGGTGTAAAGGATCGTTTGGATTGGTTGTCTCAAGTTAAGCTGAACTTGAACGTCAAGGAACGGAAGGAACTGTATAAGCGAATTGGAATATTCGTGAGTGAACTTGATAGTAGGGTGGAGAGAGTTTAGGTAATTTAGAAACGTTTTTAGGTTTTCTTCTCCTTTAGTCCATACCATGAAAATGTCATCAATGTATCGCCACCAAATGTAGGGTCTGAAAGCAGTGTTTTCCAAAGCGTGTTGCTCAAATTTAGCCATGAAAAGATTCGCGTAGGGGGTGCCATTCGTGTGCCCATGGCTGTCCCGTGGATCTGTAAGTAGTGATCCTCATTGAAAGTGAAATTGTTCATGCCAAGAATCATTTGGATAAGGTCACAAAGTCTTTCTGTAGGAACTTGTTAATGTAGGCGGGTGTTGAAAAAATAGCGGCAAGCATCGATTCCGTCTCTGTGAGGTATATTAGTGTACAACGAAGAAACATCTGGGATTACGAGGATAGCGTTATCTGGGAGTTTTCCAAGCTGTTGAAAGTTTAAGGAGAAAGTGGGTGGTATCTTTGATGTATGAAGGAAGTAACTGTACCAGAGGTTCAGATATGCGTTCGGTAGGGTGACCATTACTGGATATGATGGGGCGACCAGGATTTCCTTTTTTGTGGATTTTAGAGAGTATGTAGAATCAGCCAAGTTGTGGGTTTGGATTAGAGGTGACGTATTTGTGGGTTACATCGTCTATTATCTTTTCATTATGTAAACGACCTGTGTATTCTTTAATACACTCCTGTATCTTCTTCGTTAGGTCACCACATTGTTTTTAGTAAAATTTGTTGTCATTGAGTTGTCTTAGACATTCGTTAACATAAGAAGTGTAGTCCATGACGGCCATTCCAGAACCCTTGTCAGCCGGCTTGATGACAATGGGCGCTTTCCATAAGGTCAAAATTTCCGAAAGTTTTGGCCGGAAATCCAATGGAACAGAAAAATTTCGGGAGAAAATTCCGAAATTTTAGGAATACGTTTTGAGGTTGTCCTCTTTGATTGAAATTCCGGAATTAACAGAACTTTTGTGTTCCATTAGTAATTTGTCTCGGCCCTAGTCTCTCAAGCTCAAGTAGGCTGAAAACTCGGGAAAGATGGCGACCGAACAGTCTTTCATAGTGTGGGTATTTCTGTACCGATCTCCAATTATTATTACATCACTCGTGCTTTGGAGCTGCAACTGGCAACGGTAAGATCAACTGTGTTTAATTTTGTCTGTCTACATTCGGTAAAAGTCCGTTATACTCGTCGGTTTTGTTCCCGCCTTTTTTAAAGGATACTCGGAGCAGAGAGTTTATGTTCAAAATACTGTTATTATTATTCTTCAGACTTGTCTATAGCAACGACTGGTATACGAGCAATGTTTCGGAATCATCTTGTTCTAAAGCCGCGAAAACATTTAAAAAGTTCGTCATTTTGATATGTCACGCCGTCCCGGTATCCAAGTGTTCTAAACCCGTTCCATTCGACCACCGAATATTCCGAAAACTCGAACCGGAATTTTTTACCAAATGGAAAGCGCCCAATATCATGTCGTTTCTGGAGTGTTTTTAGGGCTTTACGTTCTCGCTTCGTTAAATTATCATTAATGCGCGCGGGAAGGTTTCGCTGACATAAGATCTTGTTGTACGGCATTAATGAACGCATCATGCGCCGCTTCCTTGCCAATGGGAGGGGTCCAAGAACCTTTACACCTAAATGGATGCATAGTGGAGGTTTTCTTGTCAGGTTGGTCAGAATTGTAGAAAAAGTCTTTAAGTCGAAGACGTCTTGAGAATTCGTTGATGTCTGCTTGTACCTCTGACCATTGAATACGACAGGGTGTTGGGACAAAAGTTAGACCACGGGAGAGCAGTTTTATTTCGGCTTCAGAAAGAATAACAATAGAAAGATTTATAACGGTGTTTTCAAGTGGTGAGTTAATTCTACTGGGTTCCTTGGAATTTGTTCTGCGGTTCCTTTTATGAGAAGTATGGATGTTACTTTGTTCAAATGGCGTTGTTGTGACGTTAATAGAGCGATTTTCTGTGTCCTCATCGTAACGTTGGGAGTTTCAAGGTTTTTAATTTCTGTGGGTCCTATTTTGTTAGATGAAGTGTTAAACTGTATGAGAGGTTCGTGGTTGAAAAAGGTCATCATTTCCAGAGAACTGTCTAGAAGATCATTATCAGTTGACTCGAGTTGGCTTTGTTCCGAGTCACAAGCTTTGTTGGCGGTGTGGTGGCAACTAGATCGAACAGTAAGATTCTCTTTCTGGCTTATAGCGGAAATGTTCTGCAATTTCTTGGCGCGTAGTTCATTCAGGTTAATGTGAAGGTTGGATGTCATTTTTCCAAGTGTGTTGTAAGCCTTCTGTAGGTGGAATAATCGCCAACTGTTGTGTGTAACTGTTGCTGCTGCTTGCAGAAGATACCGTTTAATTGAGTAATATTGTCATAAGTTTCTTGGATAAGGAGATCAAGCTGTGTAATGGCAATGGTATCAAGGTTTTGTTTCCAACTTTTCCAGAAAAGAGGATTTTCTGAGTGAATTGCTGGATAGCATTTAGGAATAAGACCTTTTGGTATAATGTTATTGTTTTTAGACGTAAGATAGTTGTCCAAATGACTTTGATAGCGAGTAATTTTGATATGGTTTACTCCCAATCGATGTAACACCAATTCTTTAATCGACGTTCCTTTCAAACTGAGGTTTTCGCTTACAATTACGTTCGCAGAGTCTGTTGGCTCATCGGTCAGCAGGTAGTGTTCTTGTCCAGGCGCCTACCTGCTGACCAACATCAAAGTCCAACATCAACAGCAAATGTACAATCCTTAACACCACCACCACCCGCGACAAACACAGGACTTTCTTTGGTATAATCCAGCAGCAGCACGGTAATCATGATACTGGGCAACTTGGCCACTAAAAAATCGTTTCAAAAGGTTTATATTCACTTACCAGTGACTTAAAAGAGACTGAATCAGTATCCTGGATAGCGGAGCCAATCACAGAGGACATCTGCAGAAGTTCTGGTAAATTCTTTACTTGAAGTTCGACAATCTTCTCAATGATAAAATCTTGAATCTGCGAATATCAAATAAAATATGTAATTAATTTACGCGAAAGGTTTCACAGAAAGCGTTGCGATCAAATTTCATTTAAGTTAATCTGCATGGATATCAAGGAACGTTTCATTTTTTAACTCGTGAATGCGCGAAGCGGACAAATATGCAAATTTTCAATCATTCCTTCCTTCCTTCCTTCCTTCCTTCCTTCCTTCCTTTCTTCCATCCATATTGGCTCTAAACTTTTGTTGGTAATACCGCTGGCCAGTGCATAGGGCTTTCGCATATATTTTGCCCGTTCCAAATGCGATAGGCATGCGATAGATAATGGTCACTTGTCTTACCCATGGGATTGGTGTAGGAGAAGGGAGGGTTCTAAGTTTATTTCGTATTCACGAGTTGGCTCGTAGGAACCTTTGATTAAATAAATACCTTGATTTTCTTTGCTGAATTTACAGTAGAATGTTTCGAAATTTCCTGAAGTACCGCATTTGCTATTTGTGCTACTTTGTGTAGATCGCCATCTTTGATTGCATGATTAAACAAGCTGTAGTTAGCTGTAAGAAAACTAGTGATGTTCTCTGGGTTCTGTGAGGGTTTAACCTAAAATTACAAAAACAAAAAATAATTTTGATGGGAGATAACCTGAACAGAGTAAAAGCGGTGTAAGTTACACTAGGAAACCTTCCGTCGATAGGGTTCTGACTCACAATCTTTGCAGCAACGGGCAAACTGCACAAAATGTCCGTTGCAAGTTGTTACACGAGATAATTTTCTCGTATGCCTTGTGTCATAATTATGTTCCCAGACAAGTTCACCAAAAGGTTGCCTGGTGCAACTGCATTAATTCCAAGTCACACGGGAGGGAGCCTGGATTGAACCCTTCTCAACTCTAGGTGTATCTTCTTCCAGTTTAAACTGGGGTATTTTTTTTAAATGAAATGAAGGTGTCTGATAAGTCTCTAAGCAGTCCGAATTTTGCAAAAGAGCAAGAAAGATTGCTAACATAGTGAGACAAATTTTCAAAATTAACAGAAACCAAGTATATTTTTCCTAAGATTTTTCAGACCTGCCACATCCATTTGAGGTTATGAGAGTGGTAGCTAGCTGTATTAGCTGAAGAACGTCGCAGTATAGCTAAGTAACAAGAACGTTCAAAATACTTGAAATCTCTTAAGCCAGTGTCACCCTGGCTTATTTATCTTTTTATAGCATCTATTAACTTACACGAACAGGGATTTTCACTGGCGGAGCAAAAGCACCATATTTATCGACCACAGTTAAACGGAACTGGACTGTATAGTTATCTGACCCATTTCCAGGAGGCAGCCATGAAATAATGGAATTGTTCAGACCGTAGTATAGCGTGCTATACAGACCGTTGTCTAGTTGGTATTGAAAGTGGTACGTCTCAGGGGTGACGTGACTGAACCAGTCAATGCAACTCAGATTGAAATTAGTCTGCAATGAGATACCGCTGGACGGAGTGATCATGCACTTTCCTCCGGAAGGTGGTAAGGCAGCGGAAATGTCACGAGTGCACATCCCTGGCAGACCGTCCGTCGTTTGCACAAATAGTACCAAGCGATAGTTGCTTCCCCCATCGAGCGAGTTCTTCTTTATGACGATGCCGCTTGAATTCGGCGGTGTATTTGCAATGAGCTGTAAATCCTTGCTTTTTTGCCATATGGTGTCGGTATTTGGTATTTGTTTATAGAGCACCCATTCGTACGAGTATATCTTGGAGCACTGTGACCCATTGCATTGTGACTGAATATTCAGCTGAACTGATGGGCTCATCGGAAATCCACAGTTTAAAAGACAACTAATGTAGAAAAGTAACATTGTAAGTCATATTTTTTAGTCTATTAGAAGTTAAAATTACCATTATTTTTTTATGTGAACAGTGACAGGAGCGCGGCGTTTTGGTGCAAGACATGAATTGTGTTTGCTTCATGTCAACGAGGGTGGGGAGAGGATTAAGGGATTGGAACTTCCCACTGCGGCTACCCTACCAAATGCTGTTTTCTATTGATTTTCTCCCCCTACCACCAGTCCCTCCGTTTCTTACCAATTCTGTATCAACACAACAGTCACAGCCGGGTTTCTCATGCGAATTCTCTAAAGATCATCTCTCAGGGAGCAATCTCCCACATCAGATCTGGAATTGTTTTATCGCTCCAAAGAGTACGATTTTTAATAGGGCATGGTATTTGAAAGAAAGCTTTAAGCAAGGGAAAGAACCATGGTCAACTGCGTTAAATTATTGGGTTTCGAACAACCATTTGCACTGCGGTTCGTCAGTGATATACAGCTGTTTCGAGAAAGGTTGTCGGAAGAAAGCGCAAAAGTGCACGCGACAACCCCGAAAATAATATGGGATATGATCAATTAATTTTAACAAGTCAAATAAATACTTGAAACCCGCGATGCCTCGTCTGTACAAGGAACGATGTTAGATGGCGGGCCATTGGGATAAATAAGTTTTTAGGATATAGCGTGGATAACTACCCACAATACCTTTCTGGGTTGTCGCGTGCACTTTTACGCTTTTCTCTGACAACCTTTCTCGAAACAGCTGTATATCTAGTTCAATCAAGGATCAAATATCATGGACAAAATATTAAAAACGAAAGAAAAAGTGGAAAATAATCATACCGTAGTAATATTTTTGGCGGATCTCCTTTCACCAAACGAATGACTTGTAAAACGCTTGAATTGCGATAGTCTTTGGTAACGACCAGTTTCACGAGGTAGGTGTTGTTTATGGACCATCGTGTTGTGTCGAATATGACAACTGGTCCATAACCCTCATGAAACAATTGCAAATACTGAACAGTTACTCTTTTCAGTCCAGTGAACGTGTTCTTATATAGTGATTCCTGCTTGGAATAATTTCCTTTGATTTCGCCGAAATGCCAGCTGAAGTTCATTTGCGAATGGTCTCCTGGTCCTACATCCGGGTCATAAGAAAGCGAAGCGTTGATCGTAATGTTTTCGTTATGCCCATGGATAACTTCGGCGCCACCTTCGATGATCGCTACTAGATCAGATTTTCTTCTGCCGTTCTCTTTACCTGTGAAATAACACCACGTGAAAAGGTTCTCGATTATATTGCTAAAAATTGAGTAACCCGTAATCTATAAACTTCTCCTGAATTAAGAACTAAGAGCATGATCTTGCTTCCAGACTCAAACCTTCAAACATAAAAGTTATAACACGGTTCTTACAGTCTATATTGACATGCAAACGTGCACCCGATCCACGCGGCAGCTCAAAAATAGCTTGGAAACACTACTCCGCTTAGCCGAAATGCAACCGTGGTGAATACATTTGGAACACTTGGTATATTTAGATTCAAAATCATCAGTAAATCTCCCCCCCCTCCCCCGTACAATGATGAGACACATTTTTAACATTTACTGCACTTCACAAACTTCAACTTTGCTTGGGGGTGTGGGGCATTGGAGATGAAAGTTTTTTAACTTTCACTTTACTTATCGCCGAGTTTTAAGTCGTTTACAAACTGGTTTTAAAACGGCGGAGTGTCCCTAAACATTTCGACCAGAATTGTAGTTTTGACACGTCAATGTTTTTTTTTTCTGAGAACTACTAGTGAATGACATCGCCATTGGTACTAAATCAATATGGCGGAACCAAAACTGAACTCTACAGCTGCTACATCGACGACTGTACTGGCGCTACCGCTTCCAATAAACAGGAACTTAATCAATTCATAACCTCTATCAGTTCTTTTCATCCTGTTTTAAAATATACCTAAGAAATTTCTAAACATTCAGTCGCTTGATATCACTCTTTCAATTAATGGCAAAAACATATCTACAAGATAGTGTGAACTACAAACCTATATTTTCCCAATTACGGTTTGTTACATTCATCTTCACATCCACCGCACTTCAAAAACGCCATTATGTTCGTTTTCTGTATTTCGCAGTGATGACTCCGACTTTTCCAACAAAACAGAGGAAATGTGTCAATTCTTTAAAAAACGTGTCTATCCCGATTCTGTTGTTGATACGGGAAAACAACGAGCACTACAAACGTCACAGGAGTAAGAGAGAACGACACAATTCCATTCATCCTCGCTTTCCACCCACACAACCAAACAGATAAAAGCATAATTTTAAGGAATTTCAAATTACACCGAAGTAACTTCGAAATACAGGCAGACATTTTTTCACAACCCCGACTGATTTCATGCAAGCATGACAAAAAAAAAAATAGGCAGCTCAGTTCTAATTAGCGGCGCAATGATATGTGACGCTCTTCCCGGTACTCTTAAATGCGTTCGCGTTCGATAGAACACTTGCCCTTCCATATGCAACGCGGAAAAAATATCGGGACTCAAACGATCTATTAAAGTAACCAATCGTTTCACATACATGCACCTCCGCAAATGTTATCTACTGCACAACATGTACTCTTTGCAAAAAGATATACATTGGCGGAAAAAAAACAAGAATAAGAACAACAACCTGCCATTGTAATGGTTTTGTTATTCATTTACCTAACGTTGGTGGTGGAAATGTTGACGGCAATGGAGATAACGATGGGAATGGTGAAGATGATGATGATAGAGACGGCTGTGTTATTGTTGTTGCTGATGATGTTGATGATGTTGTTGATGATGATGACGATGATAACGATAATGATAATAATGTTGGTGATGATGATGATGACGACGATGCTGCTGTTGTTGTTGTTGTTGTTGTTGTTGATGATGATGATAGTGAAGTTAATGACGAAGTCTCTGTTTTATAGGAATATACTGTTTCCAATGTTACAGCTGAACTCGTTATGGAATGGGTCAATATGCTGCTTTTAATGGGGGCAGTTGATTGTTTACTTGCCGATGATGTCCGTGGTGATTGCGTCGTTGATGACATTGGAAAAGAAGATACAATCAAGGAATGTTGTGTTGATACAAAAAATGTCCATTTCACTTGCATCATAATTGTACACTTACTTCTTTGCGGTAATGTGTAACGTTTTGACCTGTATTATATTAAGAACAACGTTTTGACTCACGCCAACTAACCTAACGCCACCAGAGGGATATTGGTAGGCGTTATACTTTCCACCCACACATCCAAACAGTAAAAAGCATAATTTTAAGGAATTTCAAATTACTCCAAAGTGACTCCGAGACAGGCAGATTTTTTTCACAACCCCCACCGCTTTCATTCAAACGTGACAAGAACATAGGAAACTTTCTAATTAGCAGAGCAATGGTATCTGAAGCTCTTCCCGGTGCTCTTAAATGTGCTCGCGATCGATGCAACACTTGCCCTTTCATTTCCAACGCGGACAAAACATCGGAACCCAAACAATCTATTAAAGCAACTAATCATTTCACATGGACCTTCGCAAATGTTGTCTACTGCACAACATGTAATCTATGCAAAAAGATATACATTGGCAAAACAAAACACAAAAATAAAACTAGAATAAAAATAACAACCTGCCATTGTGATGGTATTGTTTTTCATTTACCTGACGTGGGTGGTAGCGTCGTTGACGGCAATGGAAATAGCGATGGGAATAGTGACGATGATGATGATGATGATGATGATGATGGAAATTGCTGTGTTGTTGTTGTTGTTGTTGATGATGATGTTGTTGATGATGATGACGATGATGACGGTGATGATACTGACGATGATGATGATGATGATGATAATGATGATGATGGCTGGGATGATGATGATAATGATGATTGTGAGGTTAACGACGGAGTCTCTGTTGTATAGGAATATACTGTTTCCAACGTTACAGCTGAACTCGTTATGGAATGGGTCAATATGCTACTTTTAATGGGAGCAGTTGATTGTTTACTTGCCGATGATGTCGGTGGTGATTGCGTCGTTGATGACACTGGAAAAGAAGATACAATCAAGGAATGTTGTGTTGATACAAATAATCTCCATTTCACTTGCATCATAATTACACATTTACTTTTTTTGCGATAAAATGTAACGTTTTGACCTGTATTATATTAAAAACAGCGTTTTGACTACATTTAATCACGTGCCAACGGAAATACTCATCTATTGCAACTAAGCTCATTGAATAAAATAGGTCTTTACCAAACCAAATACAACTAATGCCACCAGAGAGATATTGGTATGAATTATACTTTCCACCCATACATCCAAACAGTTGAAAGCATAATTTTAAGGAATTTAAAATTACTCCAAAGTGACTCCGAAACAGGCAGATTTCTTTTGACAACCCCCACTGATTTCATTCAAATGTGACAAAAACATAGGCAACTTTCTAATTAGCAGCGCAATTATATCTGACCTCTTCCCGATACTCTTAAATGCGCTCGCGTTCGATACAACACTAGTCCTTTCATTTACAACGCGGACAAAACATCGGGACCCAAACGGTCTATTAAAGCAACTAATCGTTTCACATGCATTTCCGCAAATGTTATCTGCTGCACAACATGTACTCTTTGCAAAAAGATATACATTGGCGAAAAAAAAAACAAGAATAAGAACAACAACCTGCCATTGTAATGGTTTTGTTATTCATTTACCTGACGTTGGTGGTGGAAATGTTGACAGCAATGGAGATGGCGATGGGAATGGTGAAGATGATGATGATGGAGATGGCTGTGTTATTGCTGATGATGTTGACGATGTTGTTGATGACGATGACGATGATAACGATAATGATACTAATGTTGGTGATGATGATGATGATGACGACGATGCTGTTGTTGTTGTTGTTGTTGTAGATGATGATGATGATAGTGAAGTTAATGACGAAGTCTCTGTTTTATAGGAATATACTGTTTCCAATGTTACAGATGAACTCGTTGTGGAATGGGTCAATATGCTACTTTTAATGGGAGCAGTTGATTGTTTACTTGCCGAGGATGTCCGTGGTGATTGCGTCGATGATGACACTGGAAAAGAAGATACAATCAAGGAATGTTGTGTTGATACAAAAAATCTCCATTTCACTTGCATCATAATTGTACACTTACTTTTTTTGCGGTAATGTGTAACGTTTTGACCTGTATTATATTAAGAACAGCGTTTTGACACACGCCAACGAACCTAACCTAACGCCACCAGAGGGATATTGGTATGCGTTATACTTTCCACCCACACATCCAAACAGTAAAAAGCGTAATTTTAAGGAATTTCAAATTACTCCAAAGTGACTCCGAGACAGGCAGATTTTTTTTTCACATCCCCCACCGCTTTCATTCAAACGTGACAAAAACATAGGCAACTTTCTAATTAGCAGAGCAATGGTATCTGAAGCTCTCCCCGGTACTCTTAAATGCGCTTGCGATCGATGCAACACTAGTCCTTTCATTTACAACGCAAACAAAACATCGGAACCCAAACAGTCTATTAAAGCAACTAATCATTTCACATGGACCTTCGCAAATGTTGTCTACTGCACAACATGTAATCTATGCAAAAAGATATACATTGGCAAAACAAAAAACAAAAATAAAACAAGTATAAGAATAACAACCTGCCATTGCAATGGTATTGTTTTTCATTTACCTGACGTGGGTGGTGGCGATGTTGACGGCAATGGAAATAGCGATGGGAATAGTAACGATGATGATGATGATGATGGAAATTGCTGTGTTGTTGTTGTTGTTGTTGATGATGTTGTTGATGATGATGACGATGATGACGGTGATGATACTGACGATAATGATGATGATGATAATGATGATGATGGCTGGGATGATGATGATAATGATGATTGTGAGGTTAACGACGAAGTCTCTGTTGTATAGGAATATACTGTTTCCAATGTCACAGCTGAACTCGTTGTGGAATGGGTCAATATGCTACTTTTAATGGGAGCAGTTGATTGTTTACTTGCCGATGATGTCGGTGGTGATTGCGTCGATGATGACACTGGAAAAGAAGATACAATCAAGGAATGTTGTGTTGATACAAATAATCTCCATTTCACTTGCATCATAATTACACATTTACTTTTTTTGCGATAAAGTGTAACGTTTTGACCTGTATTATATTAAAAACAGCGTTTTGACTACATTTTATCATGTGCCAACGGAAATACTCATCCATTGCAATTAGGCTCATTGAATAAAATTGGTCTTTACCAAACCAAATACAACTAATGCCACCAGAGAGATATTGGCATGAATTATACTTTCCACCCATACATCCACACAGTTGAAAGCATAATTTTAAGGAATATAAAATTACTCCAAAGTGACTCCGAGACAGGCAGATTTCTTTTCACAACCCCCACTGATTTCATTCAAATGTGAAAAAAACATAGGCAACTTTCTAATTAGCAGCGCAATTATATCTGACCTCTTCCCGATACTCTTAAATGCGCTCGCGTTCGATACAACACTAGTCCTTTCATTTACAACGCGGACAAAACATCGGGACCCAAACGGTCTATTAAAGCAACTAATCGTTTCACATGCATTTCCGCAAATGTTATCTGCTGCACAACATGTACTCTTTGCAAAAAGATATACATTGGCGAAAAAAAAAACAAGAATAAGAACAACAACCTGCCATTGTAATGGTTTTGTTATTCATTTACCTGACGTTGGTGGTGGAAATGTTGACAGCAATGGAGATGGCGATGGGAATGGTGAAGATGATGATGATGGAGATGGCTGTGTTATTGCTGATGATGTTGACGATGTTGTTGATGACGATGACGATGATAACGATAATGATACTAATGTTGGTGATGATGATGATGATGACGACGATGCTGTTGTTGTTGTTGTTGTTGTAGATGATGATGATGATAGTGAAGTTAATGACGAAGTCTCTGTTTTATAGGAATATACTGTTTCCAATGTTACAGATGAACTCGTTGTGGAATGGGTCAATATGCTACTTTTAATGGGAGCAGTTGATTGTTTACTTGCCGAGGATGTCCGTGGTGATTGCGTCGATGATGACACTGGAAAAGAAGATACAATCAAGGAATGTTGTGTTGATACAAAAAATCTCCATTTCACTTGCATCATAATTGTACACTTACTTTTTTTGCGGTAATGTGTAACGTTTTGACCTGTATTATATTAAGAACAGCGTTTTGACACACGCCAACGAACCTAACCTAACGCCACCAGAGGGATATTGGTATGCGTTATACTTTCCACCCACACATCCAAACAGTAAAAAGCGTAATTTTAAGGAATTTCAAATTACTCCAAAGTGACTCCGAGACAGGCAGATTTTTTTTTCACATCCCCCACCGCTTTCATTCAAACGTGACAAAAACATAGGCAACTTTCTAATTAGCAGAGCAATGGTATCTGAAGCTCTCCCCGGTACTCTTAAATGCGCTTGCGATCGATGCAACACTAGTCCTTTCATTTACAACGCAAACAAAACATCGGAACCCAAACAGTCTATTAAAGCAACTAATCATTTCACATGGACCTTCGCAAATGTTGTCTACTGCACAACATGTAATCTATGCAAAAAGATATACATTGGCAAAACAAAAAACAAAAATAAAACAAGTATAAGAATAACAACCTGCCATTGCAATGGTATTGTTTTTCATTTACCTGACGTGGGTGGTGGCGATGTTGACGGCAATGGAAATAGCGATGGGAATAGTAACGATGATGATGATGATGATGGAAATTGCTGTGTTGTTGTTGTTGTTGTTGATGATGTTGTTGATGATGATGACGATGATGACGGTGATGATACTGACGATAATGATGATGATGATAATGATGATGATGGCTGGGATGATGATGATAATGATGATTGTGAGGTTAACGACGAAGTCTCTGTTGTATAGGAATATACTGTTTCCAATGTCACAGCTGAACTCGTTGTGGAATGGGTCAATATGCTACTTTTAATGGGAGCAGTTGATTGTTTACTTGCCGATGATGTCGGTGGTGATTGCGTCGATGATGACACTGGAAAAGAAGATACAATCAAGGAATGTTGTGTTGATACAAATAATCTCCATTTCACTTGCATCATAATTACACATTTACTTTTTTTGCGATAAAGTGTAACGTTTTGACCTGTATTATATTAAAAACAGCGTTTTGACTACATTTTATCATGTGCCAACGGAAATACTCATCCATTGCAATTAGGCTCATTGAATAAAATTGGTCTTTACCAAACCAAATACAACTAATGCCACCAGAGAGATATTGGCATGAATTATACTTTCCACCCATACATCCACACAGTTGAAAGCATAATTTTAAGGAATATAAAATTACTCCAAAGTGACTCCGAGACAGGCAGATTTCTTTTCACAACCCCCACTGATTTCATTCAAATGTGAAAAAAACATAGGCAACTTTCTAATTAGCAGCGCAATTATATCTGACCTCTTCCCGATACTCTTAAATGCGCTCGCGTTCGATACAACACTAGTCCTTTCATTTACAACGCGGACAAAACATCGGGACCCAAACGGTCTATTAAAGCAACTAATCGTTTCACGTGCATCTCCGCAAATGTTATCTACTGCACAACATGCACACTTTGCAAAAAGATATACATTGGCGAAAAAAAAAACAAGAATAAGAACAACAACGTGCCATTGTAATGGTTTTGTTATTCATTTACCTGACGTTGATGGTGGAGATGTTGACGGCAATGGAGATAGCGATGGGAATGGTGAAGATGATGATGATGGAGACGGCTGTGTTATTGTTGTTGCTGATGATGTTGATGATGTTGTTGATGATGATGACGATGATAACGATAATGATACTAATGTTGGTGATGATGATGATGATGATGATGATGACGACGATGCTGTTGTTGTTGTTGTTGTTGTTGATGTTGATGATGATGATGATAGTGAAGTTAATGACGAAGTCTCTGTTTTATAGGAATATACTGTTTCCAATGTTACAGATGAACTCGTTGTGGAATCGGTCAATATGCTACTTTTAATGGAAGCAGTTGATTGTTTACTTGCCGATGATGTTCCTGGTGATTGCGTCGTTGATGACACTGGAAAAGAAGATACAATCAAGGAATGTTGTGTTGATACAAAAAATCTCCATTTCACTTGCATCATAATTGTACACTTACTTTTTTTGCGGTAATGTGTCATGTTTTGACTTGTATTATATTAAGAACAGCGTTTTGACACACGCCAACGAACCTAACGCCACCAGAGGGATATTGGTATGCGTTATACTTTCCACCCACACATCCAAACAGTAAAAAGCATAATTTTAAGGAATTTCAAATTACTCCAAAGTGACTCCGAGACAGGCAGATTTTTTTTTCACAACCCCCACTGATTTCATTCAAATGTGACGAAAACATAGGCAACTTTCTAATTAGCAGCGCAATTATATCTGACCTCTTCCCGATACTCTTAAATGCGCTCGCGTTCGATACAACACTAGTCCTTTCATTTACAACGCGGACAAAAAAAAGGGACTCAAACGGTCTATTAATGCAACTAATAGTTTCACATGCATCTCCGCAAATGTTATCTACTGCACAACATGTACTCTTTGCAAAAAGATATACATTGGCGAAAAAAAAAACACGAATAAGAACAACAACGTGCCATTGTAATGGTTTTGTTATTCATTTACCTGACGTTGGTGGTGGAAATGTTGACGGCAATGGATATAGCCATGGGAATGGTGCAGATGATGATGATAGAGACGGCTGTGTTATTGTTGTTGCTGATGATGTTGATGATGTTGATGATGATGACGATGATAACGATAATGATACTAATGTTGGTGATGATGATGATGATGATGACGATGCTGTTGTTGTTGTTGATGATGATGATGATGATGATGATAGTGAAGTTAATGACGAAGTCTCTGTTTTATAGGAATATACTGTTTCCAATGTTACAGCCGAACTCGTTGTGGAATGGGTCAATGTGCTACTTTTAATGGAAGCAGTTGATTGTTTACTTGCCGATGATGTTCGTGGTGATTGCGTCGTTGATGACACTGGAAAAGAAGATACAATTAACGAATGTTGTGTTGATAAAGAAAAATCTCCATTTCTGAAAACTACTACAAACAAGAATGACATAGCGTGATAAAAACATAGGCAGCTCAGTTCTAATTAGCGGCGCAATGATATATGATGCTCTTCCCGGTACTCTTAAATGCGCTCGGGTTCGATAGAACACTTGTCCTTTCATATGCAACGAGGACAAAATATTGGGACCCAAACGATCTATTAAAGTAACTAAACGTTTCATATACATGCACCTCCGCAAATGTTATCTACTGCACAACATGTACTCTATGCAAAACGATATACATTGGCAAAACAAAAAACAAAAATAAAACAAGAATAAGAATAATAACCTGCCATTGTACCATTGGTATTGTTTTTCATTTACCTGACGTGGGTGGTGGCGATGTTGACGGCAATGGATATAGCGATGGGAATAGTGACGATGATGATGATGATGATGATGATGATGATGGAAATTGTTGTGTTGTTGTTGTTGTTGATGATGTTGCTGATGATGATGAGGATGATGACGGTGATGACACTGACGATGATGATGATGATGATGATAATGATGATGATGGCTTGCATGATGATGATAATGATGATTGTGAGGTTAACGACGAAGTCTCTGTTGTATAGGAATATACTGTTTCCAATGTTACAGCTGAACTCGTTATGGAATGGGTCAATATGCTACTTTTAATGGGAGCAGTTGATTGCTTACTTGCCGAAGATGTCGGTGGTGATTGCGTCGATGATGACACTGGAAAGAAAGAAACCATCAAGGAAAGTTGTATCGATACAGAAAAATTTCCATTCCACTTGGATAATTACACATTTACACATTTACTTTTTTTGCGGTAATAAATAAAGATGTAACGTTTTGACATGTGTTATATTAAGAACAGTGTTTTGACTACATTTAATCACGTGCCAACGGAAATACTCATCTATTGAATAATACTCATCTATTTGAATAAAATTATACTTTCCACCAATACATCCAAACAGTTGAAAGCATAATTTTAAGGAATTTCAAATTAATCCAAAGTGACTCCGAAACAGGCAGATTTCTTTTCACAACCCCCACTGATTTCATTCAAATGTGACAAAAACATAGGCAACTTTCTAATTAGCAGCGCAATTATATCTGACCTCTTCCAGATACTCTTAAATGCGCTCGCGTTCGATACAACACTAGTCCTTTCATTTACAACGCGGACAAAACATCGGGACCCAAACGGTCTATTAAAGCAACTAATCGTTTCACATGCATCTCCGCAAATGTTATCTACTGCACAACATGCACACTTTGCAAAAAGATATACCTTGGCGAAAAAAAAAAACAAGAATAAGAAGAACAACGTGCCATTGTAATGGTTTTGTTATTCATTTACCTGACGTTGGTGGTGGAAATGTTGACGGCAATGGAGATAGTGATGGGAATGGTGAAGGTGATGATGATGGAGACGGCTGTGTTATTGTTGTTGCTGATGATGTTGATGATGTTGTTGATGATGATGACGATGATAACGATAATGATACTAATGTTGGTGATGATGATGATGATGATGACGACGATGCTGTTGTTGTTGTTGTTGTTGATGATGTTGATGATGATGATGATAGTGAAGTTAATGACGAAGTCTCTGTTTTATAGGAATATACTGTTTCCAATGTTACAGCCGAACTCGTTGTGGAATGGGTCAATATGCTACTTTTAATGGAAGCAGTTGATTGTTTACTTGCCGATGATGTTCCTGGTGATTGCGTCGTTGATGACACTGGAAAAGAAGATACAATCAAGGAATGTTGTGTTGATACAAAAAATCTCCATTTCACTTGCATCATAATTGTACACTTACTTTTTTTGCGGTAATGTGTCATGTTTTGACCTGTATTATATTAAGAACAGCGTTTTGACTCACGCCAACGAACCTAACCTAACGCCACCAGAGGGATATTGGTATGCGTTATACTTTCCACCCACACATCCAAACAGTAAAAAGCATAATTTTAAGGAATTTCAAATTACTTTAAAGTGACTCCGGGACAGGCAGATTTTTTTTCACAACCCCCACTGATTTCATTCAAATGTGACAAAAACATAGGCAACTTTCCAATTAGCAGCGCAATTATATCTGACCTCTTCCCGATACTCTTAAATGCGCTCGCGTTCGATACAACACTAGTCCTTTCATTTACAACGCGGACAAAACATCGGGACTCAAACGGTCTATTAATGCAACTAATAGTTTCACATGCATCTCCGCAAATGTTATCTACTGCACAACATGTACTCTTTGCAAAAAGATATACATTGGCGAAAAAAAAAAAACACGAATAAGAACAACAACGTGCCATTGTAATGGTTTTGTTATTCATTTACCTGACGTTGATGGTGGAAATGTTGACGGCAGTGGATATAGCCATGGGAATGGTGCAGATGATGATGATAGAGACGGCTGTGTTATTGTTGTTGCTGATGATGTTGATGATGTTGTTGATGATGATGACGATGATAACGATAATGATACTAATGTTGGTGATGATGATGATGATGATGACGATGCTGTTGTTGTTGTTGATGATGATGATGATGATGATGATGATAGTGAAGTTAATGACGAAGTCTCTGTTTTATAGGAATCTACTGTTTCCAATGTTACAGCCGAACTCGTTGTGGAATGGGTCAATGTGCTACTTTTAATGGAAGCAGTTGATTGTTTACTTGCCGATGATGTTCGTGGTGATTGCGTCGTTGATGACACTGGAAAAGAAGATACAATTAACGAATGTTGTGTTGATAAAGAAAAATCTCCATTTCTGAAAACTACTACAAACAAGAATGACATAGCGTGATAAAAACATAGGCAGCTCAGTTCTAATTAGCGGCGCAATGATATATGATGCTCTTCCCGGTACTCTTAAATGCGCTCGGGTTCGATAGAACACTTGTCCTTTCATATGCAACGAGGACAAAATATTGGGACCCAAACGATCTATTAAAGTAACTAAACGTTTCATATACATGCACCTCCGCAAATGTTATCTACTGCACAACATGTACTCTATGCAAAACGATATACATTGGCAAAACAAAAAACAAAAATAAAACAAGAATAAGAATAATAACCTGCCATTGTACCATTGGTATTGTTTTTCATTTACCTGACGTGGGTGGTGGCGATGTTGACGGCAATGGATATAGCGATGGGAATAGTGACGATGATGATGATGATGATGATGATGGAAATTGTTGTGTTGTTGTTGTTGTTGATGATGTTGCTGATGATGATGAGGATGATGACGGTGATGACACTGACGATGATGATGATGATGATGATAATGATGATGATGGCTTGCATGATGATGATAATGATGATTGTGAGGTTAACGACGAAGTCTCTGTTGTATAGGAATATACTGTTTCCAATGTTACAGCTGAACTCGTTATGGAATGGGTCAATATGCTACTTTTAATGGGAGCAGTTGATTGCTTACTTGCCGAAGATGTCGGTGGTGATTGCGTCGATGATGACACTGGAAAGAAAGAAACCATCAAGGAAAGTTGTATCGATACAGAAAAATTTCCATTCCACTTGGATAATTACACATTTACACATTTACTTTTTTTGCGGTAATAAATAAAGATGTAACGTTTTGACATGTGTTATATTAAGAACAGTGTTTTGACTACATTTAATCACGTGCCAACGGAAATACTCATCTATTGAATAATACTCATCTATTTGAATAAAATAGGTCTTTACCAAACCAAGTACAACTAACGCCACTAGAGGGATATTGGTATGAATTATACTTTCCACTCACACATCCAAACAGTTGAAAGCATAATGTTAGGGAATTTCAAATTACCCCAAAGTAACTTCGAAACAGGTAGATATTTTTTCACAGCCCCGACTGATTTCACTCAAACGTGACAAAAACATAGGCAGTTTTCTAATTAGCAGCGCAATGATATCTGACCTCTTTCCGGTACTCTTAAATCCACTCGCGTTAGATGCAACACTTATTCTTTCATTTACAACGCGGACAAAAAATTGGGACCCAAACGATCTATTAAAGTAACTAATCGTTTCAGATACATGCACCTCTGTAAATGTTATCAACTGAACAACATGTACTCAATGCAAAAAGATATACATTGGCGAAACAAAAAGAACAAAAACAAACAAGAATAAGAATAACAACCTCCCATTGTAATAGTATTGTTATTCATTTACCTGATGTTGGTGGTGGCGACGTTGACGGCAATGGGAATGGCAATGGCAATGGGAATGGTGACGATGATGATGTTGGAGATTGCTGTGTTTTTGTTGATGATGTTGTTGATGGCGATGACGACGATGATGATGATGATGACGACGATGATGATGATGATGATGATGATGATGTTGATGATGATGATTGTAATGATGATGACGATGATGATGATGGTTTGAATGATGATAATGATGATGCTGAAGTTGATGACGTAGTCTCTGTTGTATAGGAATATACTGTTTCCAATGTCACAGCTGAACTCGTTATGGAATGGGTCAATATGCTACTTTTTATGGGAGCAGTTGATTGCTTACTTGCCGATGATGTCGGTGGTGATTGCGTCGATGATGACACTGGAAAGGAAGAAACCATCAAGGAAAGTTGTATTGATACAGAAAAATTTCCATTTCACTTGCATCATAATTACACATTTACTTTTTTGCGATAAAGTGTAACGTTTTGACCTGTATTATATTAAAAACAGCGTTTTGACTACATTTAATCACTTGCCAACGGAAATACTCATCTATTGCAATTAAGCTCATTGAATAAAATTGGTCTTTACCAAACCAAATACAACTAATGCCACCAGAGAGATATTGGTATGAATTATACTTTCCACCAATACATCCAAACAGTTGAAAGCATAATTTTAAGGAATTTCAAATTAATCCAAAGTGACTCCGAAACAGGCAGATTTCTTTTCACAACCCCCACTGATTTCATTCAAATGTGACAAAAACATAGGCAACTTTCTAATTAGCAGCGCAATTATATCTGACCTCTTCCAGATACTCTTAAATGCGCTCGCGTTCGATACAACACTAGTCCTTTCATTTACAACGCGGACAAAACATCGGGACTCAAACGGTCTATTAATGCAACTAATAGTTTCACATGCATCTCCGCAAATGTTATCTACTGCACAACATGTACTCTTTGCAAAAAGATATACATTGGCGAAAAAAAAAAACACGAATAAGAACAACAACGTGCCATTGTAATGGTTTTGTTATTCATTTACCTGACGTTGGTGGTGGAAATGTTGACGGCAATGGATACAGCCATGGGAATGGTGCAGATGATGATGATGGAGACGTCTGTGTTATTGTTGTTGCTGATGATGTTGATGATGTTGTTGATGATGATGACGATGATAACGATAATGATACTAATGTTGGTGATGATGATGATGATGATGACGATGCTGTTGTTGTTGTTGATGATGATGATGATGATGATGATAGTGAAGTTAATGACGAAGTCTCTGTTTTATAGGAATATACTGTTTCCAATGTTACAGCCGAACTCGTTGTGGAATGGGTCAATGTGCTACTTTTAATGGAAGCAGTTGATTGTTTACTTGCCGATGATGTTCCTGGTGATTGCGTCGTTGATGACACTGGAAAAGAAGATACAATTAACGAATGTTGTGTTGATAAAGAAAAATCTCCATTTCTGAGAACTACTACAAACAAGAATGACATAGCGTGATGAAAACATAGGCAGCTCCGTTCTAATTAGCGGCGCAATGATATATGACGCTCTTCCCGGTACTCTTAAATGCGCTCGGGTTCGATAGAACACTTGTCCTTTCATATGCAACGAGGACAAAATATTGGGACCCAAACGATCTATTAAAGTAACTAAACGTTTCATATACATGCACCTCTGCAAATGTTATCTACTGCACAACATGTACTCTTTGCAAAAAGATATACATTGGCGAAAAAAAAAAACAAGAATAAGAAGAACAACCTGCCATTGTAATGGTTTTGTTATTCATTTACCTGACGTTGATGGTGGAGATGTTGACGGCAATGGAGATAGCGATGGGAATGGTGAAGATGATGATGATGGAGATGGCTGTGTTATTGTTGTTGCTGATGATGTTGTTGTTGTTGATGATGATGATGATGATAACGATAATGATATTAATGTTGGTGATGATGATGATGATGATGATGACGACGATGCTGTTGTTGTTGTTGATGATGATGATGATAGTGAAGTTAATGACGAAGTCTCTGTTTTATAGGAATATACTGTCTCCAATGTTACAGCTGACCTCGTTGTTGTGGAATCGGTCAATATGCTACTTTTAATGGGAGCAGCTGATTGTTTACTTGCCGATGATGTTCGTGGTGATTGCGTCGTTGATGACACTGGAAATGAAGATACAATCAAGGAATGTTGTGTTGATAAAGAAAAATCTCCATTTCACTTGTATTATAATTGCACACTAACTTTTTTTTTTCGGTAAGAGGTAACGTTGTGACTTGTATTTTGTTAAGAACGGCGTTTTGACTACATAGTCACGTGCGAATGGTAATACTCAGATACATGTATTGCATTTAAACTCAATGAATAAAATAGGTCTTTACCAAATCAAATACAACCATCGCCACCAGAGGAATATTGGTATGAGTTATACTGAACTAGCGAGTTGACATCTGGCATTTAGAATTAAGGATGGCGGCATACACTTGAGAAATTAAGGGCCACATGGAAATTTCAAAAATAGCACCGTGTTTACGTTAAGGCTATGAAAAAAGACGGAAAATTACGCGGGATAAAAATGTCGTCCTCAATGTGCAATATATTTTATATTGATTAATAAATCGATTCCTTTCACCTACAAATAATATATAGTAATTCGTAATGGTAACAGTATTTTAAAAAGGTAGATTTAAACAGTCCTTTCTACAAAAAGAAAGGTAGTTCCAAATAATTAGTACCTTAAACATGGGAAAAAAAAACAGAGGTAAAACATGTATCCGCGACAAGAAATCTTGAAGATAAAGGTTCTTGAACATAGTTGTTGTAGCGTTAAGCGGTGCGCTTGCAGAAACTAGAGTTTAATAATAAAATAAAATAAGCTGTGAAGGGATCGAAAAGGCTGTTCACCGACAGGTAATACGTTAACACTTTGAAAAAGTATCGGGAGATGAAGAAAAGCAACAGCAAAGCTCATTCCGGGCGTAAAATTACTGGAACTAAGCGACAAAGACCCTCGTGTCAGCGCGCGTCGAATGTTTTGTTTGCCGACTGGTTCACAGAATGGAGGATACACAGTATACGTTAAAATAAGATCAAGAATTATCAATTAACAGCTCTTTTAAATTGAAGAGCCACAGAACGATTTTGTTATAGCGGAGCTCGCGCGGGCCGAAGGCAAAACATGCGCGTATGACGTCGCGTAACATCCGGGATCTTATCAATTTTGAAACAAAACGAGGCCTTTTTTTCGCGGGGCTACATAGCCGTCAGCTCGATCGGAAAACACTTTAGTTGCAGGATGTTTCGCTGTGTTTAGCGGAAAATTAAAGTCGTTATTACCCAACATGTTATCGCGGTTTGCAACTTAAGACAGGATACTAATTGAAGGATACTCAGAAGCCGCTTTAGTGGAAAAAAAGAGCTTTCAGGGATAAAATCTTGCTTCGAGGAACTCCGTACGTTTTTAGCAATGCGGAGGGGGGGGGGGGGGGGGGGGATGTTCGTTTTACGGATTTCAGAACCAAGGAAGCGTAGATTTAAAGAATTTCCAAGTACATTAGTCGAGGGACTTAAAGGTAAAACAAATTACATTTTTCGATGGGAATTTATGTTGATATCAATCTGTGATTGACTTTTTGCTTGTGTTCTCGTTGGTTTTGGAGAATTGTTTATAAAACGTGTAGCTTAAATTCAGTTGTATTAATTTCTAGAATTTCATCGAAGACACGGCTCGGTCGCGATGCGCTATAAATGGTACGCGTTTTGCTTTTAAACATAAACTTATGGAGATTTGAATAAAATTTTTCGAAAGAAGATTGTGTTGTTCATGTTTATGTGTTTATTCATTCATTACATAGGTTGAAAAGCGATTTTATGTAAACAAAAACAAGACTTGGATTTTACAGTTCTTACTTCACTCGCGTGGCCTTATGCAAATATGTTTGTGTATTTTTTGAAATTTTGATTTTCAAATCAGTTTCTCGGGCTTTTTTTGATACGCAACAGGTGAATTTTATTGGAAATTAATCAAACTAGTTATTTTAGACCGAGAAAAAGTTGTTTTGTGAACTTTTGTGCGGTAGAAATGTACTGTGCAGATGGTCACATAATAAGTTTATTGATTTTGAGGATTGCTAAAATTGAAAAATAGCGTGGTCGTCAATCTTAATTCTTGTGCTTCCGATCTTTCACCTTAGTTAAGCTTATTATCGGCTTTCTGTTCAGAGGGCGAGGCTGTTAGGCTCAGCCTATCTATATATATTAGGTTTTAAACAAATTCTGCTTTCAGGTTAGCTTTCAGGCTGTAAGTTATAAAAACTCAAGTAACTCGGCAAATTCGTCTAACTCTAACAATTTAATTAAGCATCGAAAAAAGAGTACCTTTCTTCGTAAGAAAATGTCTCTATGAAAAACATATAAAGCTGCAAAACAACTTGAAATGGCTTCCATCGACAAACTGTATCATATAAGCTAGCTTGAGTTTGATCAAGTTCTTGTCAAGTTATAAACTTAAGTTTATAGCTATCGTTTGTGTCAGTGGCTCTAATAAGAACAAACTTGTAGCTACAGAATTACGCTAAAAGTGTACTTTGATTCCTCAGCGAAATTTTTGTCCTTGCTGTGGATTCCACGAAAACAATTTTTGCGTATTCGCAAATACGCTTTTGCTGCAGCTCACGCAGAAAAATTGTCAGGTGCGATTGAAATTCAAACTCACCCATGCACAAAGTTCGGCATGAAGCCACTAAAGCACAACTTGCAGTATTTGATGAGGAGGTATTTTCAGTGTTCTTTTAGAAGTTTGAGAGTTTGTTCGTTCACCGCAGTAGACCGAAGTGCTGCCACATTTTCCCATTTGACAAACACGTTTGTTTTGGCGATTTTATCGCAGCATTTTAATTCTACTTTTCCTCACTCGTCTTCGCCAGTAACAAAGAAATCTTTTCAAAGAAAACTGCCTTGTGTCAGGTTTCCGTCGTCCTACCGAACACATGGAAGATTAAATTAATTAGTTTATATAGTTTTCATTCAAGAGCCACGCAAGTTAACGCCGAATCGAGGACCGATCACACTATTTTTGAAAGCCAATAAAATTTGCTCTTTGCTTTCTTGTGAAGTATATTAGTCACAAGTCTTAGGCCGTCCCCTTTTTTTTTCTCCGTTTACCGTCGAATGCGTTTCCTAATTTTGGGTCGGTCGGTCGGATTAAAAAAAAAATCAACATGGCGGCAATGGAGGAAGAAAAAAATCGATGTCGTGGTGAAACTCAGCCGAGAAAAGCGAAAACAATGTTGATATTTCAGATTAAAAGTGAAAAAAAAAATGTTTCACTAGGTCATTTATACCTTCCTCGCAACTTTTTTTTTTTTGAAAACTCAAAAAATATGAGTCTGTCGGACGACGGTGAACGGAGAACCTTATGAGTTTTACAGCATACATAGGAGATTCCTTCCAGTAGCTTCGCTCAAGCGATGATTCCTTTATAACGTAACTACTCTACTTCATTAATTACCCTCGCGATAACTGTTTCTGCAATGAGAATGGATGCCTTCCAACGCCACGATTTCGTTGTTGAAAAACTTCCTAAAAGCGATTTTTATGGCTGCTGACGCCTTCAGAAGTGGCTTAGTGTGACATTATTCATTAATGCCACAATCGAGGGTCGCAAGATATAAGGGAAATATTACAAATTACTTAGGAGGTGGTGGAAGGTCATAAAACAACAACAGCTAGTATTGTTACAGACACCAATTAGAAAAAAGTTAACGAGGTAACGAAAAAAAAATGTGATTTGAGTTCCTTAAATGAGCGAATCATTTATTAAGTTTTCATACATTTCATACAATGGGGGGACTCGCCTGCTCCAAAGAATCAACAAAAAGGCCCAGTTTGAAATGGATACTGCAAATTAATATTCGATAGCAAACATTAGAGAAATTTCACCTTTTCCGGAGCATTCTCTGCACAGGATTCCAAATAACAGCAAAACAGCGGCCTGCTGCATCTACAAAGACAGGTGAGACCTATATAAGCACATTTATATCTGAAGCAGTGTTGAAGCAAAATTTCAGTTTGGACAATACACTGAAAAGCAAGAAATACCAAAGGAAAGTACTTTCGATCTTGCCAAGTTTTCCATTGCTTGGTCACCCCGTAGCTTAAGTTTTATTCACAGACTGAAAAGTTGGAATCGACGGTTTGAATCTTGGAGTGAAAAGGTTTAAATTTTAGTGTTTGCATTTTGAACTCGATATCTCACTCGTGAGATATTGAGTTGAACCGTGACGCGAAGAGAAACTTCATATCTCTAATTGGCAGTCATGTATTATTTTGTTTGCAATATAAACGAAGATTTTATGAAGAGTTTTCAGAATTTTCAGAATTCTGTCCAAAGGTTGTACGAAGGTTTTCGATTATTTTCCGAAATTGTCCTCAGATTCCCGAAGAAGATGCGAAGATGTTTCGATTGTAGATCAACACCTGTTAGCTCGTTTGACATTGAAGCACAAACCGAATGCAAATATGGCTGTCGGGCAATTTTTCGTTCGGCCAAGTTTTCAGAGAAATTAATGATATCACGTAAACAAGTGCTGCTAAGTGTATCATCTTGCAAAGTTTGAGTGTTTTGGTTTAACGGTTGCAAAGTTATGGCTCACTGAAATTTTAAGCATTTGAGAAAATACATTCTATCCTGACTAGCCTCGCTTTCATGTTTTTTTCCAAAATTTGATTGCCTATAAGTTCTCCTAAAATAAGAATATGGCCTTGAAAATGCACACAATGACTCATTTTGACCTGATCTTTATTGTTATTCAATTGCTTTTCTTTTCTTGAGAACCTGTCCAAACAAAAAAATTGTTAGACGGCCATATTTGCATTCGGTGTATGGCAGATAACATAACGACATTGGTATCTTCACTCATCACATTGAAGATAAAATTGATATCTTCACATGTGTCGAGAAATTATTTTTTAACGGTGGGAGAAATCCTTGTTTTTTACTGAAATTTAAATAATATAGTAATTTAGTTTTCCAACAGCCACTGTTGTTGACGTTTAAAACGTTTAATGCAGAGGACCACTAACACTACGATAAATTAGTGGTATCTTTCTTTCCGGATCTCCTTTATAAAGGGATGCGAGTACTAGAAACAGCTGAAAACATCTTGACATGTTACCTGTATTTTCGTCATCACGTAGAAATACGACACTATAGTAGAAATGCAGATTCAACACTTGAACTCAAGTGTTTGTTGTACTGTTCACTGGTGGCTAAGAAACGACAAAACGCAACGTTAAACATAAGCAAAGCGAAAAAAGGTTTATACTAACGAATTTTAATTACAAATTAATTTTAATTATATTTTTAATGTTTCTTCAACTTCAGGATTTTTGCTGGTAAACGCGAGCGTAGACACAAACGAGCAAACGAGCAAATCTAGAATGCTTAACTGGTCAATCGATTACAACCACTGGAATATCCTTAAACATCATTGTCTTAAACTTAAGTAATATTAAAAAGAATAAGAAAATAAATCCATCGCAAAAATTATAGAACGACTTTCCTTAACTTATGATTTTTAATAAATTTAATTTCCTCTAAATTACGTTGCAATAACGGTGTTTCAAGCCGTGACTGCGACGATGTATAGCATCGATCAACGATTGATACCAATTTGAAGATAAATCGCACTTTTACTAACTAAATTTAAGGGTAGAAAATCGAAAGTTGACACCCTATTGACACCCTATTGACACCCTTTCCGAGGAAATCAAAGGGCTCTTAAAGCCATCTCGTTAATGCGAGAGAATGAAAGGTTAATAAACAACAACAACAACAACAAGAATTGGAAAAGTTGGGTGCCTTTGATAGGTAAATGTAGTAAAGACGTGATAGGTAATATGTGTAAAGCTGCTAAATGGTTTATTGAAGTTGAAAGATTAAAAATACCTGTAGGTCTAATCGTAGAGTTAGACATTGCAGTCATAGAGGACTTAAGGGCTCTTTTACGAGCCACCAAATCAATAAAAGTCATGAGCAACAAAATAATCACGAGTATGAATGTAAATAATTTTCATGTTAATTTAGCGTATTTGTTCAAAATAGTCTTCATTTTACAGCTGAGGGGAAACTTCAACTTGATTATATTAAGCGAATGAGCCGAGGCCAATTTGGTTGCTACGGGGGGAAATTATGAGGAGGGATGGGGGTGGCAAAACTACTTAGATTCAATCTATCTTTAGAGAGCCCTTTTACTTAGTTAATTTTCTATGTTTTGTATCAGTCACAGTATTTTAGTAGCAATGACTTGTATGGCATTACAATGGCGATTTTCTTATCAATCGAAATTTGGGAAAGATGTTCGAAGGTTAAAAAATATTTACTATCTTTATTTATTGATATTTAAACAAAACTAAAACATATTGCAACGATTTTCATTTGGGATTAAAATTGATTTACTAGCAATGTTTTTAAACAGCCAATTAATATGTGCAGTGTATATGTGGATGTATGAGACAAACCAAGAACTTTGTGCATGTGAATAAGTTCAGTAAAAAGACTTCAGTAAAAAAGGAATGTTTTATCTAAATACTTCACTAAGGTAGACTATTGTAAAAAAGGCAAATGAAAATATTTTACTTGTCGCTTTTTCCGTCAACTAAAAAATTGTGTACCTTCGGGCAGAATGGTGTCTCTTGTAGGAATAGAGCTGGCGATTAGATTTCGTTTCCTTTTATAGCCGAAGCTGTTTTCAAAACATCTCGGCTTAAAGAAGCCTTGGTAAAAACGACAAGCGACGTGGCCCCGAAAATTGCCGACATGAGACGTTCTGAACAGCGAGAAACGGCTCGATTCCGCTTCAAAAATACGACAAATTACGACAGCGACTTTAGAAGGTTGTGCAATTTACCAATAAAAATTAAACATTATTGACCATATCGTTCATATCAACACCCGACGGCCAACGGTCTGTTTTACATGTAACGATCAATTTGTTATTGAAACGTCTACCAACCTCGTTCCCAAGGCCCCTATCTTCCTCTCTCTTGGATCGGACGTGCAGTTAGAGTACACCCTAGACTCCCGGTAAACACATACATATCCGTGACCTTTGATTTTTGATTTTTTTGGCGCAAATTGGTTTTAACAAGCTTAATAATTTTCCTTCGAGCATTTTTATTTTAAAAAGAGACTTTTCTTTTGATCTTGATGAAAAATTGCACTTTATCAAATAAAGACAAATAAGTGACAGGTCACGCGTGTGGTTTCCGTTCGAATTACACGCACCGGCTCCCCCGACGGTGTCAATTTGCGCGAGGGCAAAAGTAACGACCCTCCCCTCGGGTGAATGTCATTTTGTCTCTGTGACGCGGTCGCTAAGCTTTAGTATTCGAATTTCGTGGTACAGCCGTTTGGATCGCGGACAATGGCGAAGCGAAGATGGCCAGAATCGCTCCAAAACGGAGCCCTTTTAGAGACCGTGAAAGGGAATTTGGAAGCTAGCACGAATCGCACGGGTAGACATTTAACCTGCGGCCTCACTGGTGGCAATTTGGGGAGCTTGAGTTGAATTGTTTAGAATTTATTGGCTTTCGCGTGGCGAGGGTTCGCTCAGAGGTCTCCAGCCTTCCCTTCTTTTATAGTGGATAGTGGGGCGAGTGACAAAAGTTGTAAAAATGCATTTAAACCGGTCAGGATACATCAAGAGACAATAAAGTAAAGGTGAGAAGACTTTAGTGTGTAATATTTTCGATTTTTCTATCGCTTATCAATTCCGTGACAAATCGTATTATTACCTAGTATATTTCATTACTGTGTACTGGCTTCGAGTCACTCACATCACGATTGGTCTGCCTGTGGGATCATCCAATTTAAATCTTTTTTTGTGTGCCACAACGCATCGGATAAATGTTTACGCTTATCCGCGTTTGTAGATCTTTATATATATATAAGATATAAACATCTAAGAATTTTACGGAGATTTTAAAGAAGAAAAGAACTGATCCATGACCTATGGTCGCTACAATGTCTGTCATTGATCGATCAGATTCCGTTCACGCATATTCATTGCTATTTTAAGACTTAAATTCAGTCAGGAAGTCAAGACAAAAAAGTGCATATCCTTAGAATTCCTCTATTCGTCAAAGAAAGAATTGAGCAAATATATATTTTTCCAACCTTAATTTCATTTTTAAGACAGTTTTGAGATTCGCTCTTTCCTGTTCTTTATAATCTTCCGGAAACCGGACATTCCACAAAGATAACAAGTATCGCAGAACATTCATAATCCATCGGACAAAATTATCAACAAAAGCCAGAGAAACTTTTGATAACTCAGACGTCAGATGTGGGTGGGCTGAAATATCTGTTTTCCGCTTAGTTGTCAATGCTTGTTAAAGGAAATATTTCACGCAGTTGTGTATGTTGTTATCGATATCGATATGAAATGTTTTGGAAAGTGAAGCGGACATTGATTTTTCTTTTGTGGAGAGTTGAAAAAGAAATGGCTGCATAAGTTAAAGTTATACATGAATGGGTTATTTGCGAATATATAGTAGTTCTGTCTTTTTTTATTCGAAAGTCGAGAGCTTTCTATTTCCGGTATCATGTGTTTAATAACTATTAGAGATTAAATGGGTCTGCTTTAAACCTCAAAATATAGTGTTGACAGTATCTTCTTGACGACCCCCGGGGTCACGACCGCAGTAAAATTTCGTAAAATATTCTATTAAGATCCAAGTCTTATGCGATAGTCATATATTGAAATAGTGGGATCTTGCAATTGTTTTTTAATAGCTCCTCAGAGTTTATTCCGCGTGTAAGTGTAATGTGTTTCTCGGAGCTAGGCAGTATCTCCATTACATCCGGTTTGAAATATTTGAATCTCCAGCATAATAGCTGTACACTCTTTATCAAGTTTCCCGGAAAGTGACATCATGAAACTTAGCGCCCCAATTTCTCAAATTATAAAATTTGTACTAAAGTAATCAAACATGCGGGATTCCTGACCGCAGTATTTTTCAAAACCTTTTTCTGATCTGCCGGAGATACAGGCAAAGGTTGTCCGTCGTTGCATTATTATGCAGTATTACTTTATTTTGTATTAAATTTTCCACCGCAGAAATATACTCGCGCAGAAAAAATTACTTGTTTTAATGATGTATATCGGCTTAACAAGAACTTTTCAACAGTGAATATATTGCTATCATAACTCCGAGGCGACCGGCACAACAGTCATCTGTATTCCCGATTCAACTCCACACACGTCCTCAAAAGAACCAGAGACTGTTATCATAATACTGATACATATTTACAACAACGTACAATAATTCACTCACTAGTTTTCTCGTTGTTTATGCTCATATTGGCGCCAGAACAGCAACCATATAACTAGGAGAACTATAAAAACCTCCGGTCAGGAAGTGAAATTGTTTAATACCGATGCCTTGGATTTTATTTATACTTGACCAGAAATCCGCAAACATTTCCTCCCAGCAGAAATTTAAGGTGTCCCGACGCGCAAAAATTTCCTCCCGCAAAACAAATTCAGTCAAAATTTCCTTGTGCACGGTAGCTAAACTAATAAAACTATGACGTCTGTCCCATACTATTGCATACAAACGCAAAGTTCATGCTATTTTGCTCTGCCATATCGCTCATATTAAAACACAAACTTTCCCGTCCAATAA
Source organism: Cladopsammia gracilis (assembly GCA_022457155.1). NCBI lineage: Eukaryota > Metazoa > Cnidaria > Anthozoa > Scleractinia > Dendrophylliidae > Cladopsammia > Cladopsammia gracilis. Next base: position 406,460 of record JAJGOT010000189.1, read on the forward strand.
CGTCTCCATTCGTAAAAATAGACCGTGAAATTCTCAAACTACGTTTCCCAAGAAAACGTATTTGACCTATTTTTACCATTCTCGAAAGCAGCTTGAATGGCTTTACGACAAATGATTGAAAATTTTAAATATTGATCGATACGTAACGTGAGATATCGAAACTAAGAATTTTAATATCTTTGCAGTGACGTAATGTGAAATATGACAAGTTCATGACAAGTTCTGACATCCCAATACCCTAGGGAAATTAACAATAGGACCGGGGGTGTTCCTCAAATTTTTTAGTGACGGTATGTGAAGCCCTTCTTGAAATCCTAACCGCTTTAACCAACCATATCCTCAATGCCCTAATATAGCTTCTATGAAGAAGAAAGAAGAAACTCCCCCCCCCCCGGACAAAAGTCCACAAAAATTTGTTAACAGCTTTTGCCCCTTTTTTCGTGGTAATTTCGAAATCTCGCTTTTTAACGAGATAAAAATGGTATCTTTTAGAGGTAAAATTCTGGTTGATAACGGCCACTTTGATATCTTTCAGGGTTTCACTTTTTTTCCTGACGAGCACCTCCGCTTGACGACTTATAGGAGTCTTCCCCCCCCCCCCCCCCTCCGGGAGCAGAATATTCTTACCAATTTTTCTTTTCACGATATTTCCGGTTGTCACTCGCTAAGCGACTTAAAAGGCAGAGCAAAATAGCATGTTCTTTTGAGAACAAGTCATATCTAGAATATTTGATGTCACTTTTAACGTGATTAGTAATAAGAGTGGTGTTAATTAGCTCCACGCAGCTATCAAATGTACTGAATAGGACAGCCTCTGACTAAGTTAAATTTCCCATATGACTAAAAAAAAAATTGCCGGATCGACCCCTTTCATAAAATAGAAGTCCGTATAAAGGTGAATATTTTAAGTTCGTTTACCTACAGGTTGCAACTAATTTGATTGAACCTGCACTTGGCACCGGTAGCATACGTGTTGTAGTATTGGCTGACCCGTGTACTTTCGCTTTTGTGCTATTTTAAAACAATTGATAATTGCTATTACAGTTTCATTATGTAACAGTACGCAAAAGACGCAAAAATTTAAGCCATTGAAGGCTTGCCGCAATTCCATTCAACCGTCATCATTATAAGCCAAAAAATCAACACAACTATGACATGTTTACCATACTATTGCACTATCAAACCGCTTGGCCAATCATAATGCAGAACGTAGCTAATACAGGAAATCGCCTGCTGCTGAGTTGACCTCTGATACGCTTGGTTAATTGCACGCTTACTTGTAACTCTAAAATTTTCTTTCCACCAGTGATCGAGTGCATTGTTATTTAGAAGTTGCTGAAACCAATTCTGTGGTCGTGGAAATACCCAAGCCCTCCTTGGCGACGCGCAAGTTCGTGGCGAGCTCCTAAATGTAAATAAAACGCCGACAAACCTTGAAGATAGCGTAGTTGAAGGCGTCTTCTTCGGTGTCTTCTCGCAAAAAAAAAATGCCGGATTGTTATATTTATCAAATGATAAGCAGGAGAATGACTGAAATTAAACTTACAAGATCTCGATTCGTGTCATCCATGTCGATCTGTACGTTTTCGCGCGTAAACTGCAGTGTCAGTGAACTCATATCTTATTATATTTTACCCTGGGGAGTCTTTTACTGTGTAACCGCATCCCCAAGGGTAAGATGAAACCTGAGATAAACCGAACCCAAGCCATTAACCCTTGGGAAGGCCCCAAACCCAAGGTGTGTGTAACCACAACTCAACAGAAAAAAACGCAAAGTTCATGCTATTTTGCTCTGCCATACCGCTCATATTAACACACAAACTTTCCTGTCCCATTTAACTTTCTTATAACCTCTCCATTAGTAAAATACACCGTGAAATTCTCAAACTACGTTTCCCAAGAAAACGCATTTAACCTATTTTTACCCTTTTAAAGTAGCTATAATGGCTTTACGACAAATGATTGAAACTGATAGGTAACGTGAGATATCGAAATTTAATAAGAACTAATACCTTTGCGGTAACGTAATGTGAGATATGACAAGTTCATCACAAGTTCTGACATCCCAATACCCTAGGGAAATTAACAATAGGTCCGGGGGTGCTCCCCAAACATTTTAGTGGCAGTATGTGACGCCCTTCTTGAAATCCTAACCGCTTTAACCAACCATAACCTCAATGCCCTAATATAGCTTCTATAAAGAAGGAACAAGAAACCCCCCCGGACAAAAGTCCACAAAATTTTGTTAACAACTTTTGTCCCTTTTTTAGTACTCGACTTCGAAATCTCGCTTAATGCGCAAGCGCATTAACGAGATAAAAACGATAACTCAGAATTGTGTGAACAGGTCGTTTATATTTATTTTCTCAGGGTGCATGGAAAATTTAACATCAGACATAGAATGCTAGACTGGGCCTAGTTTCACGAATAATCATAATTATAATAACCAATATCTTTTTCGTTTAGCTGGGTGTTTAGGTCCCCCCCAAAAAATTCCCCCCCCCCCCCAATTCCCCCCTCTCCCCCGGGACCGTGCCGTGTATTTATTTTCCTGGCTCGCCAGCTGTTTAAAGGTTGTTCGCTGCATGGTTTGAAAAACCCTACCGAATTGCAAACTCAAGTAATAGCATGCGTGTTAATGTAGCAATGAAATTTTTGGCAAGTATAAACGCGAGTTAAGGTTTTGGCTTGCAAAAGGGTCTAGAATATCGGATATATCGGATATAAATCAGCATATTTATTTCATACAGACTGGAAGGGTTATTAATATTATTTGTTTAACATTAGGAATGTAAAATATAATTAGTTCTGCTTCTTCGAATATCCTCTTCGTCGAGTTTTTTTTTTATCTTGAGGCAAAGGGAAACTGTTATGATATTTTTTGAGGGTATTTTAGCGAGTATTTTCACTGCGACTAGTAAGGCGACTTTCTTGCTATTTTAATGTATTGAGAGCGTAGTACATGCGATGGTATGTAAGCATACAGGCTGTTCTCTCAGGAAACCCCAAAGGACCTTTGATGTGCTTCATGCTAACATACAGGGGCACCCAACGAACCTGTTCCTCACTTTATCTGTTCCCCAGCGGAATTCTTGCTGGCTGGCAAAATATTCTGTACATATTTTCTTAATTACCATTTTTGCACTGGTTGACTTGAGAAAGGAGTCGCAAGAACAAACTGTCTGGCTATTCTCACCGGGGATTCCTTCAAACAATGGCGAAGTTCAACATATTACGTAACTTTAAACCCCAAGAATAATAGCGTGGGAATGGGTTGCGCAACCTCCGGCACGTTGTTGGCTATATAATCTTATTCTGGTGCGATCAGTCCTTCATAACCTCAAAAGTCCTTTCCATGGCGCTCGGGGTGGATTAGCTAAGTACGTTCAAGCCCTCAGTCCTGTATCATCGCTGCGCCGCGGTTTTTGTTTTGTTTTCACCATGGCACACGTCCCAGTCATTCCCGGTAAGTGTGCCGTTCGCTTTTCTCTATGTTAGGTCGGGAATTGTACTACTTTCCCTTGTGGTCCGCAAGCCTTTAAGTTTGTTACTAGCTAGGAGTTTTTCGCTCGCATTCCTGTAGCTTCTTACTTTTGGCCTTGTTTCGTAAAATTTTTTCATTAGCTCATATCTTCACGCTGTGTAATGAAATTTTTTCACTGAGCGAATGTGTTTGCGCTGTTATGGAATTTTTACTAGCAATAACAATATGAAAATGCACGTGCAGGGGTATTGTTTTCGCTCATTAATCGTATTGTTTTGTGTAGCTCTCGCTAGCAAATTATAACATGATCTCTCACGTTTTAAGTTCAACTTTCTGAAGTGCGGCCGCTCAAAAAATAAACTCGGTTGTTATTTTAACCGGGTTATTTTTGCGCTGTTGGATGGAATTTTCACGAGCGAATTTGTTTACGCTGTTTAATTAGAACTTTCGCAAGCGAATATGTTTACGCTGTTAGATGGAACTTCCACGAGCGAATATGTTTGCGCTGTTATATGGAACTTTCACGAGCGAATATGTTTCCGCTGTTTAATGGAACTTCCACTAGCGAATATGTTTACGCTGTTATACGGAACTTCCACAAGCAAATATGTTTACGCTGTTACATGGAACTTTCACGAGCGAATATGTTTACGCTGTTGGATGGAATTTTCACGAGCGAATTTGTTTACGCTGTTGGATGGAACTTTCTCGAGCGAATACGTGTACGCTGCTAGATAAAATTTTCACGAGCGAATATGTTTACGCTGTTAGATGGAATTTTCACGAGCGAATTTGTTTACGCTGTTTAATTAGAACTTTCGCAAGCGAATATGTTTACCTTGTTAGATGGAATTTTCACGAGCGAATATGTTTACGCTGTTTTATAATATGACCGTACGGCCCCGCTGACGCAATCCTACAGAAAATAGAATCGCAAGGTGACGTGAGCGGGGCCGGACGGGTTGACATGAGCCGGTCCGGAAAAAGCCGTCCAACCCTGCTCGAGTTCAAGTGACCTCGCACTGCACGACCATTCTTGTAATTTCTAGTCATATTATAGAAAACGTATTGACTGAATTATGTCGGGCCGGACGGGAAAATATTTGGCTCTCGGTCATGGTGCACGGACCTCGCTGTGCTCGGTCCGTACACCATGACCTCGAGCCAAATATTTTCCCGTCCGGCCCTCCCACTCAGTCAATAAGTGCATAATATGAAATTTTCACGAGCGAATATGTTTTCGCTGTTGGATGGAACTTTCATGAGCCAATATGTTTACGCTGTTTAACGGAATTTTTACAAGCGAACACGTTCGCGCTGTTATATGGTACTTTTCATCATAAAATTTTTTCGAGCGAACATGTTTGCGCTGTTTAATGGAATTTTCGCGAGCGAATATGTTTACGCTGTTATACGGAGCTTCCACGAGCGAGTATGTTCATGCTGTTATATGGAACTTTCACGTGCGAATGTTTGCGCTGTTAGATGGAATTATCACGAGCGAATATGTTTACGCTGTTTAATGGAACGTTCGCGAGCGAATATGTTTACGCTGTTATACCGAACCTATCGAGCGAATATGCTTGCGCTGTTATATGGAACTTTCACGAGCGAATATGTTTGCGCTGTTAGATGGAATTTTCACGGGCCGGGGAAGCCGTTTACGCTGTTAAATGGAATTTTCAGGAGCGAATATGTTTGCGCTGTTAGATGGTCTTTCATGAGCTAATATGTTTACGCTGTTTTAGGCCCAGTTCAAACGTCTAACTTCACATGTGCCGAACCTAATGCAAATGAGCAAGAACAATAGATTTTGCTCATTTGCATTAGGTTCGGCACATGTGAAGTTCGACGTTTGAACTGGGCCCAAAGGAATTTTCACTAGCGAATACGCTCGCGCTGTTATATGGTACTTTTCATGAGCGAATATATTCGCGCTGTTTAACGAAAATTTTACAATTGCAAGCGTATGTGTTTCCGCTGTCGTATGGAGTTTTCACGAGCGTATGTGTTTCTCTTGTTTACGCTGTTATATGGACTTTTTTCTCTGGCAACATTGTTTGCGCTGGTAAATGGATCTTTTCTCACAAGCGAATGTGTTTACGCGGTTGTATCAAGTTTTCCCTTGGCGAATATGTTCTGCGCCGTTTTACGGACTTTTTCACTAGGAAAAGTTGTTTGCGCTGGTCAAGCGAATTTCCACGAACATATATGCTTTCCTTGCTAATTGGAATTTCCACGAGCGAATATGTTTGCGCTGTTTAGCGGATTTTTTCATTAGCAAATTTGTCTTGCAGGTCTATCGAGCACTCGCGAACTAGTGTGTTTACGCTGTTAAAGGTACATTTTCACTAACGGATTTGTTTGCGCTGGTCATGGAATTTGTCGCTAGCACATATGTTTGCGCTGTGGAATGGACCCTTTCACTACATAATTTGGCAAGGTATTTTTTATTTGCGCGGCCTTTCGCAATTTTTCACGGCTGCTTTGTTTTAGCTGTTAATTGGAATTTCCACAAGAGCATGTGTTTTGCGCTGCTATATGGAATTTCCCGCCAGCAACGCGTTTGCCTGGAGAGCTCTTCCAGGCCCAAACTTAGTGGACTTCAATTCTAGTCTGTTTTTCTGTGTTATCTTTTAGTGTCCGTCTATAGTTTGTATTCTGTCTGTTTCCGTGGGTGACCTTTTTTGCGAAGCTTTCTCGAAGGGATTGTCTAATATCCTTCATTGCTCTGTCCCTGGACGGAGTATTTCGGGGTTGCTTCGCTTTGGGGTTATACCCATCTCTTAGCGGTGTTTCTTTTTATGTTTTTTCCTCAATGCTCGGAATTAGGCTGTGCGCCTACGTTTTGTCTGCTTGCTGGTATTCTGTAGGGTTACCCCAAAGCGCGGCGGCCCCGGTGCCCCCATTACATCAAGTTTCCATGTTATTGGTTACGGTCTTGGCTAACACGGTACTTTTTGGAAACTAACACCTTTTTTTTTTGTTTCTTTTGTTTAATTTGAGGTAGTCAGACATTCACAGTCAGACTTAAGACGTCCAGGGGTGGGAAAAAGATTCTACAACGTTATCCTAACTAGGGCTGTGCAGTTGCCTTTCCCGGATTGCGTTACAGTTACAGTTACAGTTCTCGTTACTTCCTTGTGCCCCTGTAGCGGTGGTAGCCGTTAGTACTCAAATGTGGCTTACAGCGCGGTTACTATTTTTCTGTCTTGTTTCTTATTATAAGGCTCCCTTCCATTAAATCAGTGCTACCACAAGGATAGACTTTCTCAAATTCCGTTTTGCCGGTTTTAGTTTGCGGCAAGTCTACCTACAAGTAGGGAGGATTTTCTGAGTTATGGGAGGAGGACACATTATCTTCATGATCTTCTGCTTCATGCTTACCCTATTTCTGAGTTTTGGGAGGAAAGTCTACATTTAGGTGCTTCCACTCTGGTTTTTTCTAGCACACTCTGCTTCCGGTGAGTTGCCTGGGAGCTTTAGCCGAAGGGCTGGCCTATCCCATATCTTAATATTACATCCTGAGGCATTGTTAGTTGGTAGCCCCGGTGAGAATATATCACTATCTTGAGCAGATCGAAAAGAGACTGGATCGAAGAAAATCGGAGGACACTTTAAGGCTTAAAAGGGTTCAGCTTTGTAGTAACAAATTTAAGCAGTACTTAGAGATACCCGAACAGGTTAAGTTCGAGACGGCAGTAAATGTACAAAACAATAAACAAAAAGCTTCAAATAGTTTTCCATTAGTGTTTCATTAGTTCCCAAGCCCCTTTTGGTAACTTATTATTATTGCTTTTTTCATTTATTCATTTGTTTTAATTGCTGGCTGGGAAACAGACATTTTTTTATCCAGCTTGCTGGGAACTTCCCTGTGTGTTATGCTGGGAAAAAGGAACAGATATATTTTTCCCAGCAACGTAGAAGAACACCTGGAAATGCTTTAATATCATTTATTTTAATTTATTTGAGTAAAATAATACATTTTACCAAATATTGTTCGTTGGGTGCCCCTGAACATAAGGAATGTAAAATATAATTAGTTCTGTTTCTTCGAATATCCTCTTCGTCGAGTTTTTGTTTTTGTCTTGAGGCAAAGAGAAACTTTCTTATGACATTTTTTGAGGGTATTTTAGCGACTATTTGAGCTGGGACTTCAAGTTTCCTGTGCCGCCAATTTTCACTGCGACTAGGAAGGCGACTTTCTTGCGATTTGAATGTTTTGAGAGCGTAGTACATGCGGGTATGTAAGCACACAAGCTGTTCTCAGGAAACCCCAAAGGACCTTTGATGTGCTTCATGCTAACATTCACACACGTTGCTCACAGCATTTAAAATAGCTGTAAAATATTTAAATCGTTCGTGTCGAACGACACTTACCTAAAGTTAAAGTCACAGAAAGTGTTGACAACATTTGAGCGACTGAAAACTTTGCGAATCTTGTTAAAAAAGAATATTTTTTGGTGCAAATTAAAATGCCAGTTAATCTGCAGTAAACATGTTTGGAAACTCAGTCCACCAGTTTGTACTGATAACTTGATAATTAACTCCAACGAGTCGAACTTTTAAAAGTCGGATGCCATCAAATGATATTAATTGAAGATGAAAAGAAATAATATCAAAAACAAGAAAGTTGTAGACCTACCCTACCAAGGTTTCGTTATATCTCGGTGTCTTGACGATGATCATGCACGGTTCCTCTCACGCAAAAATTAAAAACGGAGCACGACCGTCATCAGTAACCGATTACCCTTATGTCTCCACGGACTGACATTTCTGTCTAACCTGACAAAACTTATGACTGGTTTACGTGACGCCATGTATAAATAAAGTTATCTATCTATCTTAAAGCCGGTGGCCCAAATGGGTATATGGTTTCTGAGTCGAAAATGGGTATAGAATTTAACAATTTTGGTCTGAAAATTGGGATCGAGATTTGCCATTTTTGTTTGAAAAATAGGGAATTTTTTTATTATTTATTTATTTATTTATTTATTTATCCAGGGGCATCCAATTTAGCAGAGCTAGTTTAAATGGAGCCCTGACACAACACAAAAACAAAGACATTAAAACATTAAAACTAGAAAATTAGTCAAGTTACAGAGGCAACATGTATCGCAGGTGTTACTGTTTAAAATGGCGCTTTAGCTTGATTTTAAATTCGCTAAGCGTCTCTACTTGTCTAATAATTCTCGGTAGGGTGTTGTAGGTCCGAGCACCGTTTATTGTTAGTGGTTAGGTCCGAAAATGAGTAAGGATTTCCAAAGACGGGCCGCGCCTTCCGGTATTTTGTTTGTTCAGTTTCCTCTCCCCGGGATGTAAATTATCCTTCACGTTGACATAAGTTCTGTATGCTAGCGCGTAAATAAATGACTTAAAACAGTTTATTGAATTTCGTTTTGCTATGACACGACAACCTACATAATTTTCAAACAAAATGTTCTAATTACTCACACCACCTGCCTTTTTATTTATTTTTTTTGAAAAGCCAAAACTCATAAGTTTGAATAAAGGTTTCGGCGATGTTAAAAAAAAAAGAAAATTATTTCCACACTTACTGAAACATCTTTCACCGATTATTTTATACACTCAAAGAACTATACTTTAAACTTTTAACAACTATACGCTGAATTAAAGACTAAAACGTAAATATTATATATTTATTATCTCTCAATCACTCAGTTTTAAACAAAAAATAGACGATGATAGAAGCCGCTTAATTGGTATTTTCTGCGATTAAAGAGTTGACTATGGTTACCGGACGTAGGCCTTCATTAAAATGAGATAACGGATGTCGAATGTGCACAATATTGAATTAAGCCCTTAATTAAATTCATCCATAAGCTTCAGAATAGCATAATGAGGGTACGAACTGGAGGTTACAGATTATAATACACCAATATCACGCTAGCATGGCATGAAAATATATTTAATTTAATGGGGAAAAGAGTCCAGTATCAAAATCAGCACATCAATATTAGTAAAACTGTAAAGTTTCGTAAAGATTGCTCGTATACTGACGGAGATAAGAGCTTTTGAAACTTAGTACTCTGGCCTAATTTTTACAAAGAAATGTATGGGAAAAACACGAAAACGAGGATGGACGGGCGTCCACCATACATTTCTTTGTAAAAATGCTCAGTTTCAAAATTTCATATCTTCGTCAGTTTTCTAGCAATCTTTACAAAACTTTGTAGTTTTACTAATATCGATGTGCTGAATTTGATGCTGGGTTCTTTTTCCCAATAAACTAAATATATTTTTGTGTCATGCTAGCGTGATATTGGTATATGATAATGCTGCGAGCAGATGCTGGGCAGTAAAACATAACGGAAACAGTAAATGAACATACAGATTTTGATAATTTCATCGATTTATTTATTGGGTCAATTACCATCATTTTCGAATTACATACCACAAGAGATTATAATTGGACAGAGAGGGAGTCTAGGGGCGTTGGCTGGGATATCTTAATTGCAAAAAAGTTATTTTTAGTAACAATGCGGACCAATGCGGAAACATTTTCCGGTGAGCTGGTTGACTTCCGGAAGACTCGCTTTCATGAATCAGCGCGTCAAGCCAGGCGGAGTCAGCAAATTAAAAAAAAATGGCGACCATCGCAGTGGTAATTTCGCATGTGAAAAAGAAAGTAAAATGGTCCTGTTTGAGCTAAGAACGTTATATAGTACCACAACGGCTGGATACATAGATCTTTATCTATCTTTATACACAAACTGTTGCAACTGTTGGCCAATAAAAAAATTAAAAAAAAAACTGTAGCGGTAAAAAGGGGGCTGGACAATTCAACTTACCGGACAGATGCCAATCAACCATCTACTCCAATCTCTTGTAAGCGTCGTTTCTAAAAGTTTGAAGTCGCTTTGCTCGATCGATGGCCAGCCCATCCAAACTTTTCAGACGTGAAATAGTTGCAAAGTTGTCAGCTACAAAAAACATAACAACTTTGAATTCTACAGTATGCAACTATTTCACGTCTGAAAAGTTTGGATGGGCTGGCCATCCGGCGATTGAGCAAAGCGACTTCTAAACTTTTAGAAACGACGCTTACAAGAGATTGGAGTGGATGGTTGATTGGCATCTGTCCGGTAAGTTGAATTGTCCAGCCCCCTTTTTACCGCTTCAGTTGCAACAGTTTGTGTATAAAGATAGATAAAAATCTATGTATCCAGCCGCTGTGGTACTATATAACGTTCTTAGCTCAAACAGGACCATTTTACTTTCTTTTTCACATGCGAAATTACCACCGCGATGGTCGCCATTTTTTTAATTTGCTGACTCCGCCTGGCTTGACGCGCTGATTCATGAAAGCGAGTCTTCCGGAAGTCAACCAGCTCACCGGAAAATGTTTCCGCATTGATCCGCATTGTTACTGAAAATAGCTTTTTTGCAATTAAGATATCCCAAACTCATTACTGGGAGACTCCCTCTCTGTCCAATTATTTTCTCTTGATACCATTATAAGTAGTTCTATTGTTCAATCGGCAAACTCTGAGCACGTATTAAACAACGCTGAAAAACTCATAAAAGTACGCTGCCTTCCCCGTGAAATGTCACTAAATCGTTCGTGATCTTGATGAATGCTCTTTGTGATCCATTGTTCAGAGCACATAACAACGCTGAAAAACTTATAAAAGAACATTGCCTTCCCCGTGAAGGATATATAGAGAGAAAGCAATGGAACTAAAACTCACTGGAAACGCTCTAAATCGCCCCAAAAACCACACAGGAGACAAGGAAACACACAAGCGAAGTAGGGTAGGCGATTTTTATTGAAATCTTGTTCGTATTTTTTAATTCCTAGAATGGACCGCTTTTCGTCATACAAATCCTTATAATTTCGCTCGTAATGGTTCTGCGACACATATAGCTTGGGCTACCTGTTGATACATTTGCAAATAGAAACACTTACATTGAAGTCGAAGAAGAGAAGCGAGCACGTGCTATGGACGGCGAAAGACGCATCCAGAGCCAGGCGAAGAAGGTTTGTTTTCAAACCGAAATATTGGGCAAATTCGTTTTAATATATATATAAATTTTGTTTTATTCTTTTATTTACTCCTTGATCGCCTTGCCGTAAGGATCAGTTTGCCGTTTTCTGATTTTATGCATCTAAGTTATGATGACACCGCTGGACGTACGCTTGCTCAAAATCATCGTGACAAACAAAAATCAAGATGCTGTCCGCAGAAGATAACGCAGGGAACCCAAGGAACCACAGGCAAACCAAAGATTAGTGTGCTGCTTGCCTGAGGGCTCGCAGCAATTAGACAGTAATGCTTAGTAAGTTTCAGAAATTTTAGAAAAAAATGTGCCTGAAGATATATATTACAATATAGAAAGATAAGTACATAAAATGCGGTTTTTAGTGCACATCTAAATGAACAACTACTATAAATAACTAAATGATGAAAAATGAGGATAATGCACCCAGAAACACTTTTTATTCCATACGTCATCATTAAGCTACTTAATTAAGAACTTGTTAATGTCGCGCCTGATTTAGTTTGCTTTCTCGAGAATTCTCAGCATAAGGTAAAAAAAAAAATCCGTTAGGGAACCCGGGAGTTCGAGATAGCTAGTAGCAAACGACCCTGAAATAATAATAAAAAAAAAAACCAAGCTTCTGTTGTCACAGCAATTATGGCCATTCCTTGCGTTTAGAGACGATTCATAGCTGGTCGACTATAATTTGTGGGCTCCTAACAGTGCGGAAGGCAAAACAGGTCGTTCCAACAAAGGGAACAATGGAACAATTATCACGTTGGTATATTCAACCGAGGACCATCTCCGAGTCTTCACGATGAAGTGTCAAAACCAAAATGAAGTGTCAGCAGAGCCTTTTTACCTTCATTGCAGTAAACTGGGGAAGAAAAGCAAACTCTGCCGAAATCGTGTCGCCGCCGCAGCCGCCCTGAAGTTTGGGCTAGTAAGGCCGGTTTTTATCGCCAAACCAGTTTGTTTGGCGAGAAACACTATAAGTGCAAGCATTATCGTTTTGAGAAACCGACGGCCAAAGCTGAGCCCACTGCGTGGAAGCAAAATGGTGTTCAGTAGATTATCTCTTGGCAAAATCGTACCTCCACTTGACGGCAAACGGCTTTTCCTTTCGCGGTTATAGAAAGGGATGACATATCTGTTGCACAAATTTGATATGTCGCGAGACCACGTCGCGGTAAATTGGGTTTCGCGGTAAGCTTGATTGCGATCCCACTCGATTCGGCCTGGGTTTGAAATTGTATCCAAGCAACACCTGCACATGCTCAATAAATATTTGACGCTATTTTTTGCAATGCCTCGCTTACGTACATACATACATACATACATACGTACATACCCGCACACATTCATACATACTTCAGGCGCTGCTCGCAGGATGTTGTACAGTATATGGTAGAGTCTACCCGCTATAGCTCAGAAGGAGGTTGGACACCTTATTGAGAATTACATAACGTAATGTCGACACTTATTTTCCGAATAAATCTCTTTAAGTGTAAAAAAGAAAATCTAAAGTCCCCACTCCGTGATATATTCTCATTAAGGTGTCCGACCTCCTTCTGAGCTATAGCATTTAGACTCTACCGTTGTATATCAGTATTGCAAACATTGTGGTTGCTTCTTGCGTTGGTTTTTCCCTGGATCAATCATTTTGTTTATCTGACTCTTCACGGGTTTCGATATTTCACCGTGAAGCGTGCTATTAGAATAGATCAAGACGAACAACATCTGAGCGTGATAACAACTCAGTCTCGTTCCCAGTCGTCCTCGGCGCGTAACGGAATGTGACGTCAAGTTGATTGGGAAGAGTTGACTCCCGCTATCGTGCTCGGCCCCAAGCCTCCATGAGCTCTCTTTGCTCGACAAGCGCGTTGTTGAAAATTAGATATTTTGGCCCAACTGTCTTGGCTTGCAAATCGGCATAAACAAAATGGATATATTTCAAATGGAACTCTTTTATATAATCATCACGAAACGTTTTCACTCTTTATATCCCTCCGTTTTAAGCAAACTGAGCAACGCTTTTAAAAATTGTACGTAAATGAAAGATTCAGCATTTCTTGTTTGTTCTTTATGATTTCGTATGTTTCCCTGTACGTAGATTGTATTTGTTTTTTCAAATTCGAGCAAAATAAGTTTTAGACTGTTACGGCCGAAAATTCAAGATTAAAAACTTGCGATTACTACAAATAATAATAATAATAATAATAATAATAATAATAATAATAATAATAATAATAATAATAAATAGAAATCTTTATTAAAAAATTCTCAAACAATCTTACGTTTACAATTAATAATAATAATAATAATATTTTTTTAATAATAAAACGTTATTAACAAATTTCTTAAAACAATCTTAAATTTATAATAATAATAATAATAATAATAATAATAATAATAATAATAATAATAATGAGAAGCAGCAGGTGCCTGAAAACGAGGCCGGTTGCATTTCAGTCCCCTCCCACTCCCCCACTTTTTATTTCGCTCAACCGCCGATGCGAATGACTGTGTCTTGTATGTAATGAACAAACACTATTACCGTTTGATGAATAACGAGGATACTGCGCTTGTAGAACCTATTTTTATCCAACGTTTCCAGGCTTCCGGCATTCGCAACTGAAAAAATACATGTGATGCATGCATGTGATGCGCGTATGATGTATTTTAAATTCACGCGCATGACTCTGCACAGACGCGCGAGGACAGGCTTGAGGAAACTACATAAAAATCAAATTCCGCGTTCAGTCCACGCATATGTAGAGTGCGGTGGCGGAAAATCATTTCGCTTCTATTACAGATTTCCGATTTATAGGCCTTGCCGCATTAATAGTGCCAAACTAATTTGCATTTGACATTTGACTTTTTTTGTTAGGTTAATGTTAAGTCAGTGTTAGTTGTAATGTTGTCGAGCGCTAGTATAAGATTGGAAAAGCTAGAAGACGCTTGAGTTATAGGCTAAAATAATTCTTTCGCTCGCCAACAGCTGTTATTGACCTACCCGTCTCGTGTTGACTTCTCCCTTTTTTACAATATACAGAGGTTATTCAGCCAAAAGTTGCGTATTACAGTATTTTTACGAGAATAAAAACTGACAAGTAAAATATGGCACTGAGTCATCTCGTAATTCTAAGTTTTTTTGGAAGTGTTTTTCCTTGCGCGCGGTCAGAAGAATGTAATAATGTGTCATATTTGCACTCTAGAATGCTACTGATGTCGAATAATATAAAACTAATCGCTTCTTTTTACCAAGACGAGTTACATTTTCGATTTGAAGAGTTCCGTTAATCCATTTTTTTTTGTCTGCTTGACAATCATTACTTGCTGTCTATCACTGTTGAGAACTAGAAGGCATCGGGCAAAAGTTGTGCCACTTAACTAGTGCCGGTACGGCAACGAGTTAAGGTTTGCCCTCCATTTTTCCTTTTCTTTTTCTCCGTGGTTTTGTATTTTTGTGCATCGCGTTAGATATGGGTATGAGAATACGCACGCATGCACTGTGAGAAAATTTTGAGGCCACGATACTTGGGATTTGGTGTGATGCAAGCAGAAGCGAAACAAATTTGGGTTTAGTTTGTTGTTGTTTACTCGTCCCGGATTAGGCAACGTGGTAAGGTTTGGCCGCCTTTTTTCTTTTTATTCTTCGTGTTTTCGTCTCTCCTTTGTGCATCGCACGCATGCAAGCAGAAGCGCATCTAATTTTGGTTTTGTTAATTTTCCTGCTGCTTTTTTACGTCCCCGCGAGTAACGTACATTACTGGCACGAGAATAGGCCACGCGCAGCCTCTTGTTAATAAAAACTCTCTTGATACCGTTTCCTACATGGAAGACCCTCAGCTCAAGCTGAACTAAAAATACAGAAAAACTGTTCGGAGCGCGAGATTTTGAGATAGCCAATAAAAAAATATCTATAACAATATCTAAACAAAATCAGGTTTCTGTTCGTTATACTGAGCAACTATGGTCATTTTCCTGTTCAGTTGAAAGAAATCATAACTGTGTTCACGGTACAGGCACAAGCAGTAATCAGACACCAGTAAAACAGATCGTTCCAACCAAAGGAACAATTACTCTGTTGGTTTACTCTACCGCGGACCTTCGCCGAGTCCGATTGACGTGGCTTCCGCAGCATCCAACAGAGACGTTAAGTACTGGACAACTTGATGCACGCCATGACTCAAAACTGACGTCTTATTGTCATCGGATGTTAAAGTAATAACTTTTTTGGGAACCTTCGGGTAACATGAAGGACGCGTTTATTACACAGTTCGGGCTCGCCGACGTTTCCTTTGTTTTATTTTGTTGACGATTATTCTTGCAAGTAGATCACAAAATTCCAACACCGTGAGAATACTGGCGCCAAGAAACAGTCCGACTTGACCTCCGATGTCACCTAACAAGCCAAACAAGAAACAGTTTGTTATTATTATGCAGACAACCTTGTGGCAAGATGCAGATATAGAGAGGTTAAGTCGCACACGAGCCAAAAGTGACTCACGTCACACGGCTGGAGCTAATAAAAATTATAACCCCGTTTCTGTAGAATGAAGCGACAGCATCCCCTGGATGGGACGCAAGTAAATTGCAGGGTTGCTTGAGGTAATACATCAAACACAAGGAAGAGTTTTCATCAGAATTCCAAACACAGAGAAGTGAGTTGAGAAACGAGGTGCAGTCGAGAATTTGCTTAACCGACTTCGAGGTGTTTGGATACCTGATGAAACACGCCTTCGAGTGTTTGATAATAGCTTCTTAAACTAATCACTAAATACAAAGAAAACGAAAGAAAAAAATCGCCAAAATCTATGCAATTTAAAACCGGGTACCCGAACCTTCATTGTAAATAAAAAACTAAGGGCCTACTTACCAAACAAGCTTTCCTGATCATATGATTGGCGCTGGGTGATCAGCGTAACTTGCATCTCTTCAAAGTAGACATCCAGCTCCAGAAAGTTATCTCTGTTGAATGGTAATAATTTAAAAACTGACTACATTCCAATGTTTCATATACGAATCAAAATAAAAAAATATGTAAGAAATGAGTGGGGTGGACGCTAAGGGAAAGGATAAACGGAAGGCTGTTTTTTAGAGCATTGTTTATTCATAATCAGTAATGAAAGAATGTGGTTTTTATCTTATCTTCTCTCTCTAGGTAAGGTAAAGGTAAAGCCCGTCGCACAACTAAAGTCACAGGTGGCCCACCCGGTTACTGTAGCTTGGAGCAACGACAAATATTGCTACTTCCCCGTGGAGGGAATGTTAGTCCATTACAGGGTGACCTGGTTTTATATATACTATGAAGTGACTAGGAATATTGCTACTCCCCCCTAGATGGGATGCTAGTCCAGCACAGGGTGACCTAGTTTATATACTATGAAGTGACTAGGAATACTGCTACTTCTCCCTGGATGGGATGTTAGTCCATCATAGGGTGACCCCGCTGGTTTATATACTATGTAGTAACTAGGAGTATTTCTACTCCCCCTGGATGGGATACTAGTCCATCACAGGGTGACCTGGTTTATATACTTTGAAGTAACTAGGAGTACTGCTACTACTCCCCGCCCCCCCCCCCCACCCCCCCCCCCCGACGACATGGAAAGCTAGTACATCACAGAGTGATGGTGCATTTTGTCGCCGGTATCCATTTATACACCTGGGTGAAGAGAGACAACGTGGAAGCGTGTTGGTGTAGTGGTTAGCGCATCGTTAGGACTTGAGATTTGAAAGTCTCTACGGTTCGTTGTCTGGTCCCAACCGTCGTGTTACGTGATTTTTTTCCTAGACAAGAAACATTACTACCTCCTCTAATCGTCAGATTTCATGTAAGTCTCAAGATTAAGAACTGAAGGGATAGTTCACATAGTTAGTCCTCTGTCAGGGACGCAAAAGAGCATAGCCAAGCAGTTAAAGGTGACGGTTAAATTTCATCCATTCGACACTTAAAGCAGGACAGCGTCACGGATGATTATGGCCAGTATGTTGCTTTAAGCTTGCTTTATTAGGGAGCTTTAGATTTGAGTACGAGAACGATTTTTTGAATTTAATGCTCGTCACGTCCCCAGAGCTGTCGGTCCTTCCTGTTGCGGACCAGAAGATCAGTGTTTTGTGTGACTCTTTCCATCCAATTCATTGTGTGATTCGACGATGCACTAAAAACTGTTTTTCAAATGTCATCTGACACAGTTTATCAGATTTATGTCAGTGGTAAAATTTTAAAAGTCTGATAGCCAGGAAAAACAATCTGAGCCTTTTTATTCAGCCAGGAACAATGTCTTAATCATATTCTCAGCAAGCCACACGCGGTTAGAGTCAAATCCCAGCCAGGTCACTCTCCAGCGTTTAATTTCCAAACCAGCTCCATAACAGCCTGCAGAGCGGCTTTTTTGAGGAGCGGCTTCGTTGAGTACTCCTGGAAGATAAAGAGACTTTTTATATTAAGTGTGATAATTGGTTATCTAGAGCACGACAACTGGGTTTAAAAAGTCGTACCCGTACTCAATCTCGAGCTCGTAGTCCGATCTAAAGTTCCCTATTATCTTGAAGCAAAGGAGGCAACGCTTTGGCGGCGGAAGCAAAACAACGCGTACGAGAAGATTAACAACTTTTTCCTCTCGTGAACAATCCAATCAGATATTCAGACTAGAACACTGATCGGCGTGTTGTGTTATTGACCAGTTCAAAGAAGACGTCGAGGGTTTCAAGACCGTCAGGAAATAGAAAGGCAGATTCAGTTATTCGAAGTCGTCCTTACCTGAGATAATGCCTCATGACGTCTTTCCTTACGTGCTTTCTCCGCGCCAGAACCTCTGAGAAATGTTTTGCAGGGGTCTGGGCATAGCTGAGTTGAACCTGATATTTGGTTATCTCACATGGCACTGGACACTCACAGTTGTTGCTTTCGTTACGAAATATTTCTAAAGGTTGATTTGAACAAATAAAAGAAAATTTTATCTTTCTTAAATTTGCTCTGCAGGTGGTAATTGAGTTAAAATGTTTCATGTTCTTCGCCCTCGACCGCTCGCTTATGGAATTAATATATTTATAAAATGAAACTAAGAGTAATGTTTTTAGTTGTCAAAAGTTTAACGGTTAACCCTCGGACGTACACACAAACTTTTCTCCATCGTGGGACGGGAGGTGGGGGGAGGGAGGGGCTGAAGAGAGTGGTTGCAACCCGTCATTTCTCCGGTTTTTGCAGTGTTACAATATTTTGAAAATATTTCACCTTAGATAACCTCCCCATAAAAGCCACCTCTCGGCCTTGATTTTTTGTTCCCAATTCTCATCCATTTAGTCAAGTCCTTTAATTAATAACCTCCGCATAAAGCCACCTCTATAGAACGACCTTATAAATTGTTCTTTTGTCCCGACCGTCTTATTCATTTATACTCAAACCGTTAATAACCTTCCCATAACATCCACCTCTCTACAACGGCCACAAAGTTCTGTCAGAAGGTGGCCGTTGTTGAGAGATTTGACTGCAATAGATGGTTTTCACTCACGTGACCTTCAGTCCTGTGGGACTCAAATGACAAAGGCCATGGCGGCCATGTTGGTGCACATAATAAAAGAAGTTCATTAAAATTCTTTTGTAGGTGTGCACCAACATGGCCGCCGTGACGTAACGTGAAAACCACCTATACAGTTACGGCTGTTTCGAGAAAGGTTGTCGGAAAAAAGCGTAAAAGTGCACGCGACAATCCAGAAAGGTATTGTGGGTAGTCATTCACGCTATATCCTAAAAACTCACTTATCCCAATGGCCCACCATCTAAGATCGTCCTTGTACGGACGAGGCATCGCGGGTTTCATGTATTTATTTCACTTATTAAAATTCATTGATCATATCCCATATTGTTTTTCGGGATTGCCGCGTGCACTTTTGTGCTTTTTTTCCGACAACCTTTCTCGAAACAGCTGTATCCAAAAGGTCTAGATGTTAGCAGGCAGGTTATAATTTTAAGAAAAACGACAAAACGTTTTAGTTTGAAAAACATGTTTCGACAGCAACTTCTGTCATCTTCAGTTAATTAGTAGTGTACAAAGCGTTGACAATGAATATATAAGTGGGAACAAATGTTAATTCTGAACATTGCCGTACCTTGTGTTCACAAGATTGCTTTCATATTTTAGATCACGCTTCTACGAGTTTCCAACTTAAGATAAAAGAGGCTTTTCATATTCATAGAGAAAAACCGTCTTTGAATCAACAATTATATCATGTAAATTTGAAACTATCCTTATAATTCTCACATTGTCACGCTTTTATTTACATTGTTGTTACTAGCATAATTAACATTTGTTCCCACTTATATATTCATTGTCAACGCTTTGTACACTACTAATTAACTGAAGATGACAGAAGTTGCTGTCGAAACATGTTTTTCAAACTAAAACGTTTTGTCGTTTTTCTTAAAATTAAAACAGCTGTATATAATAACACACATCAGCTTACCCATGGCAGGCCACACACAATTCTTAACCTCCTGTGGCAGACAGGGAGGGGCCTCACCTATAAAAACGATAAATCACTACCATGAATGTCTACCGTTTTTAACCGCAGCGATGAGTGTTTCTCACAGGGAATATTTCCTGACGTAAAACCAAACTGCTAGAATTATCATTAAAGTGTGTGACGGCTAAATGTCAGTTTCTGATTATGGAAACTGATATTTATGCGAGAGCTGCCTTACTATACTGGAAGTAGCGCAACGATGTGATGTAATCCGAGCGATGATCTCACTGGCTCGCGTCCTCAAACAAGACGGTTGACATCTTCGATCCAGCGATACATTGATACATATTGTCACTTGACTTTGACAATGTAATTTACATGAAAAAATGGCATGGAACACTTATCAGTTGACAAAGCTTCTACAATGAACCCATCCTCAGAGACCCAGGGCAGTTAGTCGGGACGAACGAAGAGAAAATCCGGCAAAAATCGGCGCGACAGTCTCCGAGGATGCGATGAACCCGAAAGAAATAAGCTTTTGCATTCTAGAAAGTAACCGTAATTTTATTTGCATGTGATGTGATTATAATGAGGGTCCACAATAGGGTTCTCAGTTCCCGCCTTCCCGCCCATTTTTCCCTGGTCATCCCGCCATCCCGCCTCTACTTACGTCAAAATCCCGATCCCGCCGTCAGTTTTTTTTAAATTAGCTGAAGAACGATACACCTATACACAAAGGATACACTGTTGTAGACCTTCACACGATGGCCAATTCATGAAGTCAAGTTCAGATTGTCATCCAGTATCCCGCTGTACTATACCTCACGATTCCCGCATCCCGACCCCTCAAAAACACGAAATCTCGCTCCCGCTCGTAGTTAAAATCCCACTTCCCGCTACTGTTTTTAACTCGCATCCCGAATCCCGCCCTCAAAATAGGCCAGATCCTGCATCCCGCCAAACGTATTGTGTACCCTCTATAATAAGTTCAAGAAATATTATTTTCCGTCAGAAAATAAAATAAGAATTTTATGTCGGAAACTTTTAAAGAAGGAAGGCACCTTACCCTCCAAATCGTAGGATCTGCATTTACACATGTTAATGACGTAATCTGCTCGACATTTTAAGAGACAGGCGGACTTGGTGTACTTTTTAAAGCCAGCTAAGTGCTTATCTTCACACGCTGTCTTGAATGGACGCGGAAGATTATGCATCTGGAGAAATATAATGTTTAAAAGAGTAAAAAATGACGGCTTTCTTTCAGTCTCCTTCATCGTTTTTTACTAACAACAGAGATTCAACATTCGTTCGTTTTGAAAGCTAAGTAATAAAATCTTACGTCCACGAGAAACTTTGCACTGGTTTTCGGGCTAAAAACTTCACCGCGAATTGAAAGAGATTCAGTGAATTTCAAAAATCGCTTTGGGGCCCGAAGAGTCTTGGGTGTTTTGAGAAAACTAAAATACCGGCTAGCTACTGAGTGATTTTAAATTACAGTCGAACCCCCACTAACGGACACCTCCCGTAAGCGGACACCTCCCTTAAGCGGATACCAAACCGCGGTCCCGGCGATTTTTCCTCTCCAACCTACATTTTTAACCTCCCGTAAGCGGACATCTCCCGTAAGCGGACACGGACACCTATTCAGGGTAAACGATATTAGGAAAATGTCTAGCAAAATAGATTCGGTTTTAAAGGTTTTAATTGTGCTTGACCTAAACAAAAGCGAAGTGTGAGTCTGAACAGTACAGTTTCATGTAAGTCACCAGTCATTTCGATTCCAAGGTGTCGGATATTTGTAAGAGAACTTAAGATCAGGGAACCGCCAAAGCAGACACTCATGGATAGCTTCTTTTTACGTACATAAGGACACTGTCTTTGCGTTTTAGAAAATAACTACATGTAATGCACACAAAATATGTACCTCTTGGCCCTTCTGTTCTGTTCACCTCCGAAACATGGCGGATTGAGTATGTTACTGGCTTACATCAGTTCGTGTGACGCAATGCAAGAGCTTCATAGATACGTACTATGCATATATTTAGCAGAAAATCTTTCAATCTTGAACCGTAGTTTTTAAATTAGTGTTAAATTTATGTGTGATAAAAAAGCAAAATCCAAAAACCCTGTGATGCTTTAAAACACATGCACTGGTGCATCGCCCTCTGGTGCACTATTTTTTTTTCAACCTCCCGTAAGCGGACACCTCCCGTGGGTCTCGAGGGTGTCCCCTTGGTCCCGAGGGTGTGCCCTTGATCCCGGGGGAGTCCGCTTGGTCCCGAGGGTGTCCCCTTGGTCCCGAGAGTGTACCCTTGGTCCCGGGGGAGTCCGCTTGGTCCCGAGGGTGCCCCCATTGGTCCGGGGGGAGTCCGCTTACGGGAGGTTCAATTGTATACTGGTATAAAATTTAGATCTTAAATCGCACACATGTATTCATGTAATCCGCTACTACTGTACTACCGATCTAAAAAAATTGGCCCCACCTCTCTTTCCCCTGATTAGCCTCTGTGGAGTGGCGAGGTTTTGCAGGGTATAGATGAGGGTTTATTGTGCATACCCACAGCTTAACACACTACATACCACTTCCTTTCTGAGCCCGCAGAATGTATGCGTCCCTGGTTGAATTGCAAAACCAAGTTCATTGATCAGCGGTGGCTCCTCCTGATCATGTACCATTACCTTGAACCCTGACGAGTCTCTAAGTGATCCGTAATACTGATCTTGTTGCACGCTAAGAGATAATCTGAGAGCGTAGTCCACTCCAGCACGTTGTACTCTCAGAAGAGGGTGACCTTTCATACCTGCTAGTCAATTTTATTATGTCAGTTGGTGCTTATGATTTAATGTAAATTCGTACATTTCACTGCGAGTTTATAAAGACGATTATAGGTATGAAGCATTTTAAACTTTTTATATACAATGTATTTAGTAATCTTAGTTTTTATAATAGTCACTATTTGTATTTTAGTAGTTTTTACTGATATATCTTAGCTTTTATTTTTATAAGTAGGTATTTTGAACGAGCTTTTAGCTCATTAGACGTTACGTCGGTAAATAAATGATTGATTGATTGATTGATTGATTGCTGTCACTGTGCAGACCCAGGATTTTCAAACATGATTCGCCAGCTATGATTCACCAGTCATGGTCCACTCATGATCAGACAGTTGTGAAAGGAATTCACACATAAACTGAATTCACACATAAACTGAATTCACAGAGTAAATCCTGACTGAATTCAACGAAGATCTCAGTGCAGTTTGCAAAACCATTTTTTCAAACATGTTTTGCAAGTTATGATTCGCGTGTCATGATTTGCTCATTGTCAGAAAATGGCGAAGGAAATGCACACATCTTGTTCTTTGTGCTGGTCTCCATTTGAACTCATTTTATGGGCGCATTTCTTCATCACTGTGTTATCTTCGGCGAATAATGACGGGCGATTCATTGCCGGTGAATCATGTTTGGAAAAACTCGGATCAGCGCTGGCACAGCATGCAGTGAAATCGGTTGTAATATAGTATGGTGAAACCCACCTGAATTAAATGTATAGCAGAGACCAAATTCAGTGATGACCGCAGTAAAATTCTCAGGTCCGCAAGGTTGTGATTTCCATCGGCATTTCTTTATCATGTGATCAATACGATGACCATGAGTCCTCACAAACTGCGCAAAGTCAAACGTGTCGTCAAAATCAAACGACGTGTCATCACCAAGAACATCGACGTCGTCATCATCATCGGATTTGTTCAATTCTTTTCGGCGACGACGGCGAAGATAGTTAAGGAAATTCGGGATTGGCGATCGTGCGAACAGCACTTCTTCTTTATTGTCGATATATTTTTGAGGGGCTAAAATCGACATGACCTGTGGAAAATCATGTAGGCACAAAGGCCAGTTAACGCATGCGATTTTTTTGTGCAATTTTTGGTCGCACTTTTTAACGCAACTTTTGTCGCGCTCGATCACGATGAAAATCCCAGGAGTAAACTAGCGGCGATTTCAGTGCAATTTACGCTCGATTTGTCTCCACGATGCAACTTGGCGGCCATTTTTGGGAAATCGCAGCAAATATCGCACCCGAATCGTACAGAAATCGCCTCTAGTCAACACTTGGGACAAAAGTTGCATTGGAGAGAGCGACAAAAATAGCATAACAAATATCATATAACGAAATCGACGTCGGAATCGATAGGTAGCTTTAAGCAACCAAGACGGCAACACCAAAGAAGACGACACTTGAAAACAATAATTCGCGCACTTTTAAACTACTTTACAATCGATCCAATTGTAATGTGACTGAATTGTTCAGGAGTTGAGTAAGAAGCGGCTTTCAAGTTCAAATATAGAAAAGAAAATTAGCTATCGTGTGTTCACGTTCTGTACAAAACATATAATTTGACGTTGTTGTTTTGCAGGGAACGGCAAAGAAATGTAGCAAATTGTAAAAGACACGTGCAGAGGAATTGTCGCATTAAACCTATTGTTTTGTGCCGTTCTCGCTTCCGTCGTCGTCGTGGATGCTTGCGTGCACCTTCCGACGAAAATCTAGTAAAACGTTCTAAAGTTTGCTTTGAGGTTTGTATGCACTCGACACTCGAATGCTCTGTCTGAAGAGTGACTGAAAAATTTGACAATTTGATAAAAGGTGCCTTTTTTAGAGGAAACACCCAACATTTACCAATATTTTAAACTCATTGAAATTTTGTTTAAAATGTTTTTAGTTAGTACGTCACACGATTTTACATATTTTGATTTTGTTTTTGTAGTATAGAATTGCGATGGCACACGGAAAAAGGATGTATCAATCAGAAATGGCACAAAACTTAGCTGAAGAGTGTTAAGACGGAAGCAACTCATAAGACGAAACAAGCAATACATCCACCTGGAAATTAAAACTGGTAGATAGATAGCTTTGACTAGTTGTGAACACAATTAGACCTCAGATGAACAGATAACTGTTACTAGGTTATTATAGAGACCCTATTGAGGGTTATCGGGATCGCTATAGGGTAACAGTCATACAGGATATTGAAAATTAAACACGGGATACTGAGCGACAATTTTTTTCGGATAAAATGGTTATATCCATTTAGCTGGGTACGGAATAATTACGTCTAAAATAAATGGAATTAACGGGCGACGCAGACCCCCCCCCCCCCCCACCCCCCTCTCCCATTAACTAGAACTGGTTGTACGATTTCCCTTTTTGTTTTCTAGGCTTTGTTTTGACTCCAATGCTGTTCTTTAAAAGTCAAGGTCAGTGTTACCACAGGCGTCCCAACACCACGCTGTGAGCAGTTTCTATAGTTATAACGTCGAAATCAGTAAGCCTCGTCAAGAACATGGGTCAGACGTATTAGCGAAGTTACAATTCGGTGATGTTCTTTCTTCTTATCTGTAGAACAAACTTATATCGTTATTTTTTTATACTTTGTAGGGGAGAATAAATCTGATCACTTTTGCAAATTGCCAGGCTCATGGTTTGTGAACTGCTTAGAGACAGGCTCCTGTTAGAGACAAATAAACTATATAAATTTAAATCATTTGTTCCATGGTCGGTGAAACATCAAAAACAATTGCAATTGCGGAACGCTTAAAATCAATAATCGGAGACCTTTTTTAAACTGAAAAATTAGAATAGAAAAGAAAAGAAAATTAGAAAAGATCTCCGCGAAGATCAGTCAGATGATCATGGAAAGCGAAGATTTCCGACAGCATTACCGAAATACGGTATTGATACCATTACAAGCGTTTTCCTTGACATTCTTTGTTGTGTGCCTCTGTAAATTCACTGAACATCTCATGAAAATATTTGTTTCTCCTGATTCTGGTAATGGATTTACATATCTATTAAATGTTTTTGAAAATGTGTCCCGAAAAAGCTATTAATTACAATAGGGAGAATACTTAATTGTATGGGGATCGTAAACGTAACTTAACGTAATACTTTCCACCTTTATGATTTCTTGGTTAATATACACTAAGAGAGCTCTCAGCGAAAAAAACTGTTCTGGAGGGGTGGAATCGGATGTACCCGGGCCCTATAACCTTTAGTTAAAGTTCAGACATACGGACGATGAACAAGCTGATCTGCAAAATTTTTAGTCTCTTACCTTTTCTCCTATTGTTCCATTGATTAGATAATAAGGAAACAAGTTAAAATTGCAGATCGAAACAGCGGGAAAAATAATCTCGTCCAAAAATTCGACTTGAACGGTGGTGGTGATCGGGCGGTCAAAATATTTTTGTATACTTTTCTTGCCCTGCAGGAGCAACATGAAAACAGCAAGTATCAAAATAACAAGCCAGAAGAGACGACGAATTTTAGGGCCATCTTCGAATATGAAACGGAATCCGTGAAGCGTGAGACTGTGCAAGAAATCCTGCCATAGTTCGTGCGTTGTTGGTATATTTTCTTCCTCATCACTGTTTTCAGAATCGCTATTGGCTTCCTTTTTCTTTTTCTTCTTCGGAGATTGTTGGGGACACGCCATGTTTGCGAAATAATAACAGTCGACAAAACCACGCTGAAGTATCTCTAACAGCGAAGTGTTCGGCGCTTTTACAACCACTATGTATTCGTCAATAAGATTTGTATCCGTCGTCGAATCCCTGGGAAACAATTCCCTCGTGTGGATGAATCCTTTATCAACGGGCATTCTTATGATTGGCGACCATTATTTTAAAACTGTGCGGTCCATATCAGCCCATATCATCTATTAGCCGTTCTCTCGATGTTTTTGAGATATTTCCATGTTAGCCTTGCAGAGGAGTTTAAATGCAATTCAGGTGGTTAAATATTCGGAGTCAATAACGGCCGTCCTGTAGTACTCGAACTATCGTCGTTAGAAGCTAAAATGAGCGAGTTCAAGCGAAGTTTATGTTTTGGAGCAGAAAGCGAAAACAGTTCTTAGTTATATTTTTGATTTGGCTTTGACTTGCCACCAGCTTTCATAAAATAGTGCTCAATGAACCATGCGAAGAACACCCGGTTAAAACGTGTTTGGTTATTGGCGGTAATTACGTAATAAGACACAGGTACCGGAGGCATTGTTTACGGTCTTCCGGCTTCAAAGTGCGTTCAACTACAAAACTGAAAAAAAAAAAAAAACATTAACAGAAATAAAATACACACTGCGGTTATAAACATGACAAAACAACACATGTTGTAAAAACTTTGATTAATGACTTGACGTTTCGTATGCTTCAACATGTATCTTCAGAAGTGACGGTTGGATATGATACAATAAAATTTAAATGCTATGGAGAAAGACTGGACCTTATTTAAAAGAAATGACAATAGTAAAAAAATGACAATATACAGAGCTATCTTAAAGTCTAAAAACATTAATCTCATAACATGAGAAAATCTCTTGTCTGTTATGTATTGAAAACAACTACAACAACAACACGTGAACGTACATTCGAATCTCTCCTTACAGGAATATCTACAACATAATACCGACACCTCTCTATTTCGGACAGTTCATTGGTTCCAAAGAGTCAAAAATTCGTTCAAACTCTACCGCTTTCCTTTTTACCGACACCTGGGTCTGTTACTGTGCTGGTCCTGTGGTCTCCCTGTGGTCTCCCTGTGGTGTTCCTGTGGTGTCGCAATGCCTCCGGTGCCTGGACAAGGCTGTCAAAACACTCCAAAAATCGTGGAGTATTTAGTCACGTGACGCACGATGAAATAGCATTTTCAGAGCTTTTCATTTTCAGCTATATACAGTCTGTTGCTGGTAATCTGAATGGCAGGCGCAAGAAAGAACGGGGCGCTCGAGGAATACACGCGTGTCTCCTCGCGTGTCTCCCTCGCACACCCTGTTCAGCTATATACAGTTTGTTTCTGGTAATCAGAATCCGTTGTACAAACGAACCGAAGACATTCCATCATGTTTTACGCTACAAAGTACTACAGGATTGTTGGAGTGTTTTTATACTCGAATCAAAGGCTTCTAAGAGCCAACCCGCGAATAAGAAATGCTAACGCGTAACGCAATACGAATCAAAGGCTCCTAAGAGCCAACTGCTAACGCGTAACGCAATACGAATCAAAGGCTCTTAAGAGCCAACCCGTGAATAAGAAATGCTAACGCGTAACGCAATACGAATCAAAGGCTCCTAAGAGCCAACCCGTGAATAAGAAATGCTAACACGTAACGCTTGCCAATAGACAGTAATAGGTTTGTAAATCCATTGTTATTAGGTCGTCATTTAGCGTTGCTTAGTAAAAATGAAGCTCAGGAGACAATGCTTTTGCGATTAAATCCCTTCTAGCCCTCACTTGGCCTCTTGCGATGATTTAGCGGCAGTGGACAATATATACGTCGGCGTTTCTTCTACTATGAAGGGAAATAATACAGAGAGGAATGGAAAAATACATTTCAATTGCACCTGACGAAACCAAGAAATTAAGGTACCTTGAATTTAATAACAGTGCTTTGCTCGCCTTCAAATAACCACTGACCCAAATTGAGCTGCTGTTCGGAAATTTTGATATCTGTTCTCAAAACAAAATTATCAAAAAAGTGGTTAGAAGATTTAATGCATACGGTTTTCTATCCGATCCTTTTCGTCTCCACGCCAATTACTTTAAAACTAAAGCGAATTTCCAAAATCCCCGACACGGTTTTGGAGCCCAATGTCTGCTTAATATAATCATGCAACTACGGGTAGTTTCGTGGAGCGAATAATTCGCGTTTAAAAAGATCTGTCATTTTGCATTTAAAGTGCCGTATCGCGTCTAATTTTTACTTTGTCGATGAAATGATAATTGTACATGTTTCTCCATTTTATAAGCTTTAAAATGATGTATAGGTTTGGGTACTTTGTATTAAAACTGAGCGCTTATACGGGACGGCTACAGTTCGAAACCTGATGGACAACGGGTTCGTAGAGACGGGCTTGAAATCCTGAGTTGACTCCAAGTTAATCTTTATTTTGCACATGGCCGGTAGAAAGCGCAAGTCATAGGAAGGAAGGGATGGTAAAAGTCCTCAAGAAAAGCTGCTCAGTCGGTCAAGTTCCTAACACAGCTTCGCGTTTTCAAAAACGCCAGCGTTTCAAGTTGATTTTTATGGTCCTTGAGTAGCGAAACTCTAGAAAGTAAATAGGTAAGTTCTGTCTTTAGTTATTGAAGGTGGCACAAGATAGCATAAAAAAAATAAGAAACCCGTGTCTCTACAAAAAATAGATGGTTTGCATATTTAATACAATTTGGTGAGGCATATTGAATTCCGCGGGAGACTTCCAACCAAGTGCGCGCTGAACGCGCGTTTTGAACAAATTAATACTGCTCACTTTCAAAAACAATAAACGTGCGTCATTCACAGTAAAGGTCGGAACTGCGTGTTCCTTAAGAAAAAGGAGCAATTTGACCGCGTATCGGGAAGGGGAATTTTAACAATTTATTTGTTGGATAATAGTTGTTTGATCCTCGATAGAAAACAGGATTCAGGTCTGTGTGTATGTGCATTTAAGTCCCAGTGAGAAGCGACAATTCTTTAGCTTAGCTATGTAAGTGTAATCTAAAACTCATTAGGAAACATATATTGATGGCTATTTATCCATAAATCAAAATAGCTTATGATTCACCAGATTTTAATAAATGTAATGACAAAAACTGCAATCTTATCCTCAAAATGCACAGTCGAATGGGATGAAATCTCGGCGCAAACACTAATATACACAAAATAATTTTCTTTTGACAACATGAATTGTTACAACAGGTATTACATAATCACATAAGGTGACAAAACTTTAAATAATGGTTTTCTGTAAAGAGGTCCGGTGAAGTAAACATAAATACCGAATAGAGCAGGTTTCAACTGAGTGTGAAAAGTAATTACACAATCCTCGGTAGGTAAAAAGATGGCGACTGGTACATTTACCCATAATTCTTAGCGCACAAAAACCTTAACAACGTTCATAACTGATGTAAAGAAAAGTTATAAAATCTCCAAACCTAGTCTACACTTTGTCCTTAGTACTGGAACAAATATTGTAAAAATTTGGCTTTCTTTTTGTGCCTTATGTGATGTGTTAGGTCCGCAAGGTATTGTGGTAAAATGAACAGCCGCCATCTTTTTTCCTACGGTGGATTGCTTTGGCTTTGCATTGCTACGCTTTGTGATTGGCTAAAAAATCTCGCGCCACTTTCTCGGTCAATCAGAAGTAAAACCAAAACCAATCGTGACTTGCTCGCACGCGTTTTCCCGTGCTTGGCGCCGCCGTCATGTAATTGCTTTATTTATTTATTTATTTATTTATTTATTTATTTATTTTACATTTGTCACATAGAATAAATATTACAAAAAGAAAATGAAAAAAAAAATATACTGAAATTGCAAATTTACAGAGCAGGAAGAGCTACAAAAATAGCAAAATTAAATGAGCCGAGCTCTGATTGGTTCATTGGATTGTTTACGACTGCTGTGATTGGTCGGAGTAATTACTTTGGTTTTGCAACACTCAATTTACCTTATCAACTCATTTGATAAAACCCCTCCCCTCCCCCCATATCTGCTCAGTTGATAAAACCAAACATTTAACTAAAATATTTAAGATAGGCGCTTACAATATAAAAATTGACTAACATACTAAATTAAATTATATTCTTGGCTTTCACATGACGTCATAAAAATTAAAAAATCTAAAGAAAACGTCCTACAAAGCTGTTTCTAACATGGTATGTGGATACAAGTGTTATAATCTTTCGCAAAAAGTTTCAGGTTTTAACGATGTTTTGCTTCCGATTTACAAAGTTTTTAAATGTGTCACGCAATGCGTCACGCTATTTCAGATAAGCCGCGAAAATAAACAAAATTGAATCAGCTGAAAGTTATTGTTTGCATTATAAGTGCTTATAAACCGAGTTAATTGAGCTTATAGCAAATACAATATTTTTGGATATGATTTTTGGTGTAATTAAGACTTTGAATTTTTGGCCGCCATCTTTGTGCCCCTCTCAGGGGCACAAAGATGGCCGCTCCATACATTTCTTACTAAAAATATCTAATACTCGTTCGCCTATAACGCTTGAACGAAATGCTTTTGCGCTTCAAAATTTGGCCAAGATGTGTATTTTTGAACTCTTTACAATTCCATAAACATTTTGGATTCGAAATTTATTTTTTAAAGCTTCTGAATTTTGATATGACGTAAGTGAAAGCCAAGAATAAATTGAGATAATTAAAATTGGAAAGTCTATATCGTCTGTATTGCTAATTTATATATAAAACTAATTCTATTAAAAAAGGTTCTTAGTGTTTATTTTCGGAAATTGTCCACAACTTTTTCGCAACACTTAAGGGTGCACTGTACCGTCTGATATGTAACACTTAAGGGGACACTGTAGCGGCTGATATGTAACACTTAAGGGTGCACTGTAGCGGCTGATATGTAACACTAAAGGGTGCACTGTAGCGGCTGATATGTAACACTTAAGGGTGCACTGTACCGGCTGATATGTAACACTTAAGGGGGCACTGTAGCGGCTGATATGTAACACTTAAGGGTGCACTGTAGCGGTTGATATGTAACACTTAAGGGGGCACTGTACTGGCTGAAATGTAACACTTAAGAGTGCACTTTACCGTCCGATATGTAACACTTAAGGGTGCACTGTAGCGGCTGATATGTAACACTTAAGGGTGCACTGTACCGGCTGATATGTAACACTTAAGGGTGCACTGTACCGGCTGATATGTAACACTAAAGGGTGCACTGTACCGGCTGATATGTAACACTTAAGGGGACACTGTACCGTCTGATATGTAACACTTAAGGGGACACTGTAGCGGCTGATATGTAACACTTAAGGGTGCACTGTACCGGCTGATATGTAACACTTAAGGGTGCACTGTACCGGCTGATATGTCGTGATTTCATGGTCAGAAGCTTGCTTTCATCTTGGTTTGTTATCTTGAAATAGGAAACAAAAATCACTAAAACTGATGAAAGCAAAGAAATATTAACTATACACCTTATTCCAAAATGGTGGCCAATTTATTATTCTTTTATTCTTGGCTTTCACATGACGTCATAAAAATTAAAAAATCTAAAGAAAACGTCCTACAAAGCTGTTTCTAACATGGTATGTGGATACAAGTGTTATAATCTTTCACAAAAAGTTTCAGGTTTTAACGATGTTTTGCTTCCGATTTACAAAGGTTTTAAATGTGTCACGCAATGCGTCACGCTATTTCATATAAGCCGCGAAAATAGACAAAATTGAATCAGCTGAAAGTTACTGTTTGCATTATAAGTGCTTATAAGCCGAGTTAATTGAGCTTATAGCAAATACAATATTTTTGGATGTGATTTTTGGTGTCATTAAGACTTTGAATTTTTGGCCGCCATCTTTGTGCCCCTCTCAGAGGCACAAAGATGGCCGCTCCATACATTTCTTACTAAAAATATCTAATACTCGTTCGCCTATAACTCTTGAACGAAATGCTTTTGCGCTTCAAAATTTGGCCAAGATGTATAGTTTTAAACTCTTTACAATTCCATAAACATTTTGGATTCGAAATCTATTTTTTAATGCTTCTGAATTTTGATATGACGTAAGTGAAAGCCAAGAATATGTATGTTAATTAGCCCTTGTTGCCTCGTCAACATGTGCAAAATACAACAGAATTTTCACGCGAAAATGAGGCAAAGAGGGCTAATTGAAATGCATACAAAAGAATAATAAATTGCCCGCCATTTTGGAATAAGGTGTATAAAGAGGCAAACTAACGGCGAAAAAAAGTCAAAATTCCACAAGAATGGCAATTTTGATTTCTTGACCGCTTGACACGAAATCAAATTTGAATACTTGCAATCCTGCACTTCACCTCCAAACTACTGCTTCTGTTTTATCCAATTAACAATCGCCAAGAGGCCAAGAGTGATGAAAACAAAGAAATATTGGCTAAAGAGACAGAATAA
Organism: Cladopsammia gracilis; assembly: GCA_022457155.1. Taxonomy (NCBI): domain Eukaryota; kingdom Metazoa; phylum Cnidaria; class Anthozoa; order Scleractinia; family Dendrophylliidae; genus Cladopsammia; species Cladopsammia gracilis. The sequence continues at coordinate 439,359 of JAJGOT010000189.1, forward strand.
TGGTTAAAAAAGGCAAAACTCCACAAGAATGGCAATTTTGATTTCTCGACCGCCTGTCGCGAAATCAAATTTGATGAACTGCAATCCACTTCAATCCTTGTAATCCTGTACTTTATCTTCAAACTACAGTCCAACCTCTCCTTACGGACACCTCCATCATACGGACACCTCTCTATTACGGACAGTTCTCTTGGTCCCAAAGACACCAAAATTCATACAATCCCTACCTCTATAATATGGACACCTTTTTAATACGGACACTTTGGTCTGTCCCCTTGGTGTCCGTATGTGTTTTGCTCTAAAGAATCTTATTATCCAGTTAAATTGTCTGATATTTGGTGGCTAATAGGGGCCCTAGCCCTAGCGCTATGAGACACGTGATATGTGCGCTATTACACGCAACAATTTTCCCTGAAACTTGTCTCTAAAAAAATTTGTTGCAAGTTGTACGACGTACAATGTTACACGTTACAATAGGCCACTCCGAAAAAAATACCATAATAATCTTTTATATGTGCAGGCTCAGCCTCACCGGGGTATAATTATTCAAGTCTCCTTTGTTAGAATGGCACAATGGAATTCAGAGTACAGGATTTAAATAAGAAAGGAAAACGAAATTATTTCTGTTTGTTGTAGTAAAATGACACCATCGTGAAAATAGCCTGTTGGAAAATTGTCCACAGTTGGCATTGAAAATGGCGCTGTATGAATTTCACTTAAGCCATTAATTTCTAACGGCACAGTTTGAAACAAGTTAGCAAAACGAACATCCTAAATGAAAAAATACAGAAAGTTTAAGGCTCCCTCGTATGATAAACAATAAACAACTAATAATTAAGGCAGTTTTACTTTTTATTATTGCAGCAGATCCATAAATAACCGCTTGTCTTGGTTATGTTATTTTTGACAAATTAAATGAAGGATAAGAAAGTTTAAAAAATGACTTTTCTCTTACAGATGAAATAAAGCCTTAATTGTCACGCCAAAAACATGAATTTTCTTTTTCGAAGGTATCAATTATCAGTTCTTTTTATCTCCCAGGGTTCACGCGCAGCTGGGTCTAACTTGACTTTTAAGAGAGCTTTTATATTGTTTTTGTTAATAATTTGTTTGCATATTTCTCAGACCAATAGTGTTTCCCCGTAATGACACAACGAAGATAACTATTAAGCTACTATTTAGAGCATTAACGTATCGCCGAAGAGCCGATATTGTGCGTGAAGTCTATACGGATTGATATCTAGATACGAAGGCCTGATATCACTGATCGGGTTGGCTGAAATACGACTTGTTTCAGCGACATATCTGGAAGATGCCTGCATAAAACATGAGGTAAGTTCAGCAGGGTATTTCACCTGTATCTTTATCTGTGAACGATGAAGACTCACTCATAAAGCGGGTCTGGCAAATTTCGTATCTTGAGAGGTTCTGCTTTTCCGCTATTCAGTGATAAATTACATCAAACTTTATCATATCGAGGGGGAACAGACGAATTTCCAAAATTTGAACCTTTTTTTCGCTGAGGCAGTTTTTTTAGTTTACTGATTTATACTGTATTTTGTATTTCGTAAAATAGTTATTATAGCTATAAGACAAGCGCCTCTAATTTACCACACGCATCCCTTAGCACAAACGACAAAAAGTGTAAATGAAATCTTACAAAAGCGAAACGATGCCAAGACAGAATCTTTATGCTTTATTTTATTTTATTTTCTTCATTTTAAGAAAACTAAATTGTTATTCCGTCGATGCAGTTATCTACACGTACTAGATATAAATCATCTACAGACATAAACTCCATAATTAATTTGCGGGTAAAAAGCGAGGGCATAAGTCTTTCGAAAATAGACCAAGCTAGTCCATCTCATAGTTTTTTCGGCTCAGACATAAAAACTATCGGTACTACTGGAAAGCGAAGTTTGTACATTTTAGTATTTTTTCTTGAATGTCTCAATTTTTACAGACATTTGTATAGCGGTAGCAAGGCATACCTGCAGTATGCAAAATTTGCGCGCGTACTACATTTACTGCAAGCACTTTCATATCCAGTACGCCTTTAACCTCTGCTTCTAGGCAAGATAATAAGTTTAAATATACAAGTTTTTTTCTAATTTTAAAGTGCCATTTCCAGCTGTATCGATGGATGGTTCATACGAGCCGAAATTAAAAATTAAGAAAAAATACAGGGTGGTCTGTAACGTTATCTACTCTAAACTTGTGGTTTTGCAGGATTCCATTTTTCAATATTTTATATCAGGAATGCAATATTAGAACAAAGAATGTATGTTGTTGAATTTCAGTGAAGTTTGGTCTGTTCCATAATGCGCACGGATTTGTGAAGGATTGTAAATTATTTTAACGTTTAACAATTCGGTTGAATATGCAAATTGTTAAGAAAAAGTCATTATAAAACGTGTGAAATCGTGGAATTACCTAATATTTTGAAAATACCATAAAAAAAAAAGAAAAATAAACTACTAATTTTCAACGTGCGAAAATCAATTGAAAAAACAATGTCATGTTTGATTTCTTAAAGGTATATTGATTTTTGGGGCGTAATTTTTTTTAGGTGAAATAGATTTAATTTTAGATATTCGTTCTTCACAGACAATTTTTCTCCATTATTCATTATTCTTGTATAGACTTTTGCACCATAATATCGATATTTTATTAATGCCACGACAAAAACATTTTCTCTCTGATTACCATAAACTCCTTTCAAGTCATTTGTAGATAATTTTCAGTGTTGTATGCCTTTAGCCAAATCCATATTCCATTCAACCTAAGTTAAATGGAGAGTAAAGCTTGTTCGAAGTTATTTGTGCAGTATTTGGCTTCGGATGGTCAGAATAGAAATGAATCGTAACTTGAAAAAACTGAGTTGGCCGACAAAACAATATTATACAGTAACAACAAAATACAGTCCACCTCTTATTTTATTGCACGATTAAAAAATATTCGCATTCGTCAAGAAAGTATAGACGCCAATATTTTATAGAGACAGTGACTAAGAATGGTATTTATAACCCTGAAAATAAAAATATGCATCATAAATATGAGTCCCATCCAACGCTATATCAGTTATTTTTGGCGAGTTATATTGCAACTGCTTTAAGGCGCTCTATTACTGTACCATGCCCATGTCTCTCTTTGTCTTTTTCTCGTAACGAATCGTGAAACATGTCCCCCAACGCGCCACTACACACTAAAATTAATTTTTAGTTCAGTCCACGGAAAATTCTTGCCCCCGAGTGGATGGAGGTGGTGGTGGTGGTTGGGGGGGGGGGGGGTGGGTGTCGGGAGTGGTGGTGGTTGCGGGGGGGGGGGGGTGGGGGGGGGGGGGGGGGGGAGGGGTGGAGGGTTGGGTGTCGGGATGCGCCGGCACTCCTTGAAATATTTCGTGTGTGGTCCGCCTATCTAAACCATTAATCATTTCCAGGGCCCGAAATCGATACCTACTTTCAGACCAGAACTCTAGTAGATGTTATAAACGGTAGTAACAGGTAAAATCGTTGTAGACAAGCTGCTGCAGTGGTTACATAGAGTTGCTGTGGAGTTAGCTGCATTCCTGATAAACAAACTCTCACCCAATCAAAATAAACAGAACACCACTGCATATTGTCCTGGACCCATGTCCCCAACAGTACTATAAATCCACTTTCAGACCAATTTTCCTTGTGACAAAAATTAATGAAGATAGCTTGGCGGGGGTGGGGGAGGGAAGGGCCTGAGGATCTTTTGGTACCCAGTCCGATAGCAGTTACAGCGACCCACAGCTCGAAACCCAAAACTGACCAGTACCATCTCCCATTTATTTTATTTTAGGAAGACAGGGTACTAAGTACAAGTTAAATGGAAGCGACTACGAACGAAAATGTCTCAACTTTAACTTTCGGGGCCATTGCTGGCATGCAACTCAACCTCTCCAGTCAAATCAGAAATTCCATCTCTCCCTCCCACATTGCTAACATTTTGCAATGCATCCTCTCCCGAGCTTCGCGAGGTTCTGCGAGACACGTATTTCTGGTCTTACTAAAAACGAGCACATGCACACCTCCGCCTACTTTTGATGCATTACAAAGAGCATTTTCCTCGTTCGACACTCTACGCCGCATGTAAAATTTCGATGAAAGTGCCTTTCTTAGTTCTCAATCTGACAATCAGTCTGAGTTTTACTAGAGTGACCCAGGAGAGAATTAGATCGTCAATCGACTTTAACATAAAAATTAATTTAATTGAATTGTTTTAGTTCCAGTTTGTTTATCAGCAAGTGGTATTGTAGATAATGAAACATACAGTGAACTCTATGTTATCCGGGCACCCTCGAGTAGCCGTCTGACTTGGAGAGGTGTTTATATACACTTTAATTCTATAATGGCAGCCAATTTGTTATTCTTTTATATGCATCTTAGCCCTCTTTGCCTTAGTTTCGCTTGGAAAAAATTGGTATTTTACTCAAGCTGACAAGGCAAAGAGTGCTAATTTACATCGATATTCAAGAATAGTAAAATGGCCGCCATTTTCGACTAAGGCAAGTGTAGAGAGTTTAGTCACACAAAAATAAGTGAAATTCGACCGGAACGCCAACCACTGACGGGTAAGCTAGTGTTTAAAGAGAGGTGTCCGCCTTACAGAAGTGTCTGCTTTAAGGGAGTTGACTGTAATTTTGTAATATGTTAATATATTTTTTGGGTTTAAGCTTTTATTTATTTAACCTACTTGTCTTGACCGCATAACACAATAATAAAACGCAATTATTGGATAAAAATTGTTGACATGATTATATCACATGTTGCAATAAATGTTTTTCTCCCTGAGAATATATTTGCTAAATTTGCTAAATTAGAAATGTTGTGTAGTATGTTTACTGCCCATATTGTCTTGCTCTCCAGTTTTCATAACTAAAATTCGATCAAGGGATTCTTATCGTTGTGGATATGGTCTATTTAGAATTATTTTGATATTTGTGGCCTCTTGGCGTTTCTAAAGGAATCTAGGAGGTCGACGAAACTTAGCGATAGCCGATGGAAGAAACTCCCCAAACTTATCATAAAGCTATCCCCCTCAACAGTCTTATAGGAGTAGTAAAGCTATACATAGACTAAATACATTGTCAAAGTTTTCTCAGCGAGACAGCTGCGGTTATTTGCTGTTGGCTGACTTGTGGCAGTTGGTGGCTATTAAATACAATTTAATAGCCACCAACGAAACTTTTGCATGTTGAATAACTTTTCTTTGTTATTTACAAATTGGAAACATAAGGTTACATGAAGAGTTGGTTATTCATAGATTTGAAGTGTTTTGCTGTTTCATCTTCTGGATGTCATATCTCTTCTTTATTAAGAGATCATAACAATCTCACCAAAAGTTGTTGGATGCCACTCATAAATTAAAGCTAAACACACCATTAATACAATATCGACAGTATCTTCACACATTCAACGGCAAAAACTCAAATATTCGCTATTACAAGATAGGAAAAATACTAGAAACGAGCGGAGAAAGTTGACATTTTTATGACAAACAGATAGGCGTCGTGTTCTTTCGCATGCATCTGCTTGTTTCATGCCGAGGTAAGCATGTGGCATGGCTAACATCCAAACAAGTTTTATTCAAACCAAGCTACATCGAAATGTAAGTTCATATGCTATGAACGCAAGTCTCTTTTTCTAAGAGTTTCCAAGCGCAAATATTTGTAATCATTGAAAAAAAAGAATTTTTAACTGTAAGCCGATTGAACATTTTGGAATTGGCCAACACGCTATAACACTGTCGATAGGAAATGGAAGGTTTCCGCAGCAGCATATGATGAAAACACGCAATTGAAAAGCGCACCTGTAAGTACAGCTTTAAAGAACATTTTAACATTTTGTTTCGCTATCATAGCCTTGAGCTGTAAAGCATATACATTTTTTTCTGAAATTTTGGTAGTTTGTTTTTATGTTGTAACGATTTTACTGGTGCACATATTTTTGTTTGCCCATTTTCATGACACCTGTCAACATATAATTCACCCGAGTGAATGACATACATTTTCTCCTCAAAATACTAATATATTGTCTTTCAGAGAGATAATGAGAATAAAATAAATCGATAACTCAACATTACTTTTTGAACAACACTCCATCAATCAAATAACCCAGTCGTTGATATATCGAAAAATTACAAATTTACCACAATTGCTTTGACATTAAAGGAGCACTGACCCGGCTGATATATCATGCTTTTACGATTATGTCCAGGAGCTTGCTTTAAGCTTGATTTATTATCTTAAAATAGGAAGAAAAAATCACCAAAAGTGATGAAAGCAAAGAAATATTAACTGAAGAGACAACATAATGGCTAAAAAAGTCAAAATTCTGCACGAATGGAATTTTTGCTTTCTTGACCGCCTGACACAAAATCAAATTTAATGAACTGTTATCCACTCCCATCCTCGCAATCCTGCAGTTTATCTCCAAACTACTGCTACCATTTTGCTCTAGATAATAGTTTAATCCAAGTAAGTTGTATATTTGGTGTTATTTGGCGATATAACAGGGAAATAAGACATGCAAAGCTTTGTTATTTCGGCGAGACAGCGTCCCTTTAATCATCAAAAGACGGACTTGATGAAACAAGAAGAAATATAGAAGTTTGGCAAAGACTGGGTATAACGTGAGAATTTTGATATACAGGACAATAAGGGCGTGTTCTATTGGGGACAACCGTTTTCGGTTGGTTGGATTTTTTCGTGTTCTATTGGGAAAAAAGCCGTTTTCGGTTGGTTTGGTTGATCAACCATTTCAACCAGCTCTGTACCTGATTGAAATGGTTGAAACCGCAAATGTTTGAAAAGTGTTCTATTGGAACGCCTCAACGAAATTAACCAAAACCGGTTTAGGTTGAAACGGTTGATCCCAATAGAACACGACCTTAAACTTATTTTATAAATTATAAATTTCGCCCAATGTAAGGTAAGCCGGAATCCTGAATACAAGAAAATTTGAAACTGAAACCAATATCGTGGAATCCTTTCTTCCTCCGGGCGCTTCCATTTTTTTATGTTGTTATTTTTATTATCATTACATTTTTGTCCATAGTCACGTGAATAATGACGTCATCATGCTAAGTCTGATATCAGTGAAACGTATTTTATGGAAGATGTGAATACCATATGATGTAACTTCCTCGTTACCTCAAAATTGACAGAGTTATTTGGCATTGAAAGTGTTTCTGGCACAAAGGATTCTGGGAAGATTACTCTAATAATTATAAATATCGTTTTAATTATTATCATAAACAGTGAGTATCACGCGTATCACGTGGTAAATACTATAACGTTAAAGGTCTTAAAGGTCTGTTCAAACCACACAATTCAAATATTCATTTAGTAGGATAATTTTGGTTAAAATCTAAGATGCTCCAGGAGAACTTGGGGTGACTGGTTTAAATTACATGTACAAGTTATGAAGCAAAAAAAATGTTTCCCGTGAAGACAAATTTTATGTACTTTCAGAAAAATAATTAACAATTCAGTATTTTTGATAATTAGATAAGATCGAAAACTAAAAGCACTCATAGTTATTAGTGGTCGATAAAGATTTTCTACAGAGAAAAGTGGAGTCGTCATTTTCCACTAACGGTTTAGTCTTGGGCGGAGTTGTTTAAATCAGGGTTTAGTTAATCCAAGGCTTATTTAGCACCAACTATAAATGGTATACACGTTTACAAAGCATGTTTCTCTAAATTCTTTTTTAGCCTAGCATTTGACTTTGGGTGATATCAAATTATTAATTAAAAATAACAACAAAAACGCTTTTCCAAGGAGAAAAAAGAAACTTGTATTAACATTTATCGCCGGCTTAGGTTTAAGTGGCTTTCGAACACTAAGAAAAACCTTGGAGATAATTGTGTCTAATAGCTGGCAATGTCCGTTTTACAGAAGTTAACCGGAGAAGGTTAAAATTAACCTGTTTAAAAGCCACTCTGTTTGGTATACCTGTTAAAAGAAACAACTTTTTTGTTGACAACTTCATTTTCGACGTACAGTACCTATCAGTTGTTTTGGATACGGACCATTTTTTGTTCGGCATTACCTTTCAATAGTTTTTTATGACATTTTAATTCACCTCATCTGGCGGCTGCAAGAATACTGACATGTACGAAATATACAAGTGGGCTAAATAATGCATTTTTGTTTTTGTTTTCTTGAACGATTGGAAACCACATCCTTGTCAGGAACACGATATACTTTGGAAATATTTTGTTTGCAGATTTGGAAATAATTTTTCTTGGAAATGGTAGCGACTGCCTAATAGTTCAGTTTTTTCGTTATATTTGTACAAATTGCTTTTAATACTCGTCAGTTACCATTCTTGATGATTGCCACCAGAAATGCGGTTTTGTTAACAATTCGACTATTTATAATACATATGCCAGTTTTCATACAAAAGCTTTTTCAAATTATCGAAATGTGTGTTTCCTGTGAACAGAGTAAAAGTGTTTTCGACAGAAATTAACAGCCGTTAGGTATGGTTTGTAATAGCTGCATATTCGTGCAATAATATATTTTGGTTTGCGGGTTTACACCACCCCGTGACATTTCAGGGGTTCTTGATACCTGCAGTTTACTATAAGCGTGAATCTCTCAACTTGAAGATTCAAGAATAGACTATTTGACACTTTTTCTCACCTCACTAATTTGTGTTCCACAGCAACAACACAGCTTTTTTGATAGAGGCTTGCAAGAAGACGTAACTTCGATAACCACATTGGAACAAGAGATTCATTTTTGCGAGATTTGAAGAAAAGAAAAAGTATGAGCGGCCACCAGAAGACAATATTACAATTATTTGTTATACTGGCATTGAGCTACGTATATTGCGATGGATACTGCAATCAAGCAAAGGGATCATTGACATTAGTCGGTGTATTTGATTTCAATGACATTTCTTCCGTGAAGACCTTCGAAAACGCTATCTCACGGCAAAATTCGGTGCGGTACATAGAATGTGTCCCCAAACTAATGTACAAAACGCTTATTGTTAAGAACGGGGCGAGTGTGCAAGAGTTAATGGATCTTGTTGACACAGCGTTACAAGGTAGACCGTGTTTTATGATTTACGCTTCCGAAAACAATAATGCAAGAATTGTGTTGGACATTGCGACTCACCGAGGATTGAACATAATCACAGCTGTAGAAGAGGTAAGCATACTTTTCTTTTCCAGTTAGAACCTTTTATTCTTTATGCGTGCAATGCAAATGCTTACTGTCTATGTAGAAAACAATATCTACAGTTCAGTAATTTGGTTACATACTCCATGGTTGTAAGTAAATAATTTAGCATGTATTTTGTTTCTTCTGCTGCGTTTCTGACAAATTTGACACTAAAGGAACCTTGCACCTAGTTGCACTAACAACCATTTTATTTAGAATTTTCGTTTATGGAAAATGGCCTTGTACTTTCTAGATAAAAAATAAAATAAACAAATGCCACAATAAAACAAGAAAAAAAAAACAAAAAACAAAAAACAAACGTACGCATCACTTAGGATGTCCGGTTTGTAGCATCAATGCGATAATAACAAATTAAGAAAGGGTTTGCATAACAGACAACAGGAGGTCCCTCTTAAACAACAATTCTCGCGCTAGTAATTATAAACTTGCTATAATTTAAAGAGCTTATGAAAAGGTATAACACACTTTCTTTTATATAAGAACCATTTTTAAGAACATTGAGGCTGAGATTGGCCAGAAGTTTTAGAACGTGCTAAGAAGGTACCCAGTCTGAAATTTAGTTAAAGCATCTCTATTTACCATGTAAACAATAAAGCTAAATCACGTATAAGTCTTTTTCTATTTTCTTATAACAAGCATGTCTAATATTTGTCAAATTTGTAGAGCTTCGCCTGTGTTTCTTTCTTCTTATTCATCACTGTGATTTACTGAAATAACGTGTATCATTTATCCTAAGAACGTGCTAAGAACTTTTTCAGGCTGAAATCGCAAAATCCAGTCCTAGGTCAGCCTCAACCCAAAAAGCAGACGTTCTTACATAAAAAAAAAGAGTGCAAAATATAAACAAAAGTGCATTAAAAGCTATACATAAGTGTCTCTGTCGGTGGCCAGGATGATATCTGCAGATATCCTGCAGTGCAGGTGGTTTTGTTTTGGCAGGCGAGTGCTGATGTTAGTGTTTGGTCGCCATTCACACCCTTGGTCGCATCTTTTGACTCGCCTCAGTCTGCGGTTTTTATCACGCAGCGCTCGTTCGTTCCCTCGTTCGCCTGCTTTGCCGGCTAATTTATATAGTGCAATTTTTCAAGTTCATTCAATGTATTTTGGAACAATCGCTTAGAACTTGATATCTTTGTCTTAGTGTTCTAGTCTTTACCCAAAACATAAAATGGCCATGACAATGTATTGTTTTATCCCTATAGTTCATCATTTCTTCCATTAAAAATGCGACAACGACACATCAAAAATTGAACAAACAAACAAACAAACAAACAGTTAAACTAACAAAGAAAGACAACAGACATTTAAACTCGGCGACAGAGGGCAGGTAACAGTTTTACCATAAGTACTAAACGACTCCGAGCTAAAATGTTTTATATTTACGTCGTTTTTCTTTTCGTTCACAGTGTGATATTCGAAGCTCTCTTGAAAATGTAAACTACAACTATGACCCATTGAGCGTCGCGAGTATGAATCGGATAACGAGCGCAGAGACGAAGATAAGCGCCCTTCTTGCTTTTTTAAATCATCTCAAATGGACAAAATTTGTTGCCGTAACAGACAATGATCATGAATCAACCAGCTTTGTAAGAAAACTGGAAGGACACCTCCGTGCAAGGAATATGGAAATGATTGACTGGTTCCTGTTTACTGTAGACGACTCCGCTAATGACATGTCCTTTAAATTTAAGAATTTAGGAAACGGTGAACTTACCTTTATTTTGGTAACTAACAACCTCACAATGGCTTACAACACATTCAGTGGAGCTGTCATGGGGGGAAAAGACACAGATTTTGAACAATGGATTGTTGTATCTGATTTGGATGCGAAACTGTTAATGTACTCCCATTTCCCACCAGACGCTTACTCTTTGTCACCAAAGACAAATCAAGAAATCACCTTAAGTGATTTTGTGGACGATGCTGTTCGCTCAATAAGCCACGCCCTCGCTAAAAGACCACACAACATGGTTTCCACTTGCCCTAAAATGAATGAAGTAAGAAGGTGAGGTTTTTTATTACGTTTTTATTCTTGGGTGTCAACATACATTAGATCACACCGCCTCCCTCCCCTCGCTCTGTACCACGATAGGGGTTAAGGTTACAGTGTACCTTCAGATCGAAAATTTATTGAAAATTTTTTTTTGGCGTCAAAATAAAGTTTACATAATGAACTTTCATCCAAAAAAGAAATTATCGAAAAATAGTGAAAATTGACGGAGAAATGACGGTATAACTTTTGTGGGCGGAGTTTGTTTGTGAAGCGATATGTCTTTATAAGCGCTGTTTTCTCAAAGTTAATTTTTTCGCTTGTTGGGGACACTTTAAAGAGCTACAACTCAAAGGAAATTTGTTCGATTTTCCTCAAATTTGGACAGAGACTAGGCTAACATATAATCAACAAAAACTTGTCGGCGAATTTCTTAATTCCGAAAACTTTTTCGTCAGGAGCCATTTCCGTGCGATCATTCCAATTTTGTTTCTCCCTTTTTCGAAAATATTCTGTAACTTTTCACTGCAATTGAATATGGGAAATCGCCGACACGTTTTTTTAGCGCTTTGTGTCCGGAAACCCGAGAATAAATCAAATTAGCAAAATACAATAATCGCTTTGAGTTATAGCGTTTTAAAGCTGATTCGAACGTTCGAATTTAGACGTCGTAAAAAAATTCGACAATTCATTTTATTACCAAATGGTTTCCATATTAAGATAGCCAGCTCTATAAGCTTTAATTTGATATATGGGTTTAGGTATATTAAGTGTAATCTTAAGACGCTAGAGCTGTTATACTGGAGACACCCCCGAAGGTACACTGTAACCTTAAGAGTTTACATGTACGTCCGACGGTTATTATTTCATTGGTTCTATTATCAATCAACATTGCGCATTGCGCACAACGTCCGATGGGTTTCGGGGGTTTCCGGTCGGATCCGCGATCCTTTGGCCAGCACCATTGATCTAAAGGATCATTTTAGCACTATACTTCATTTTAGCACTATACTTTATTTTAGCACTATACTTCATTTTAGCACTATACTTTATTTTAGCACTATACTTCATTTTAGCACTATACTTCATTTTAGCACTATACTTTATTTTAGCACTATACTTCATTTTAGCACTATACTTCATTTTAGCACTATACTTCATTTTAGCACTATACTTCATTTTAGCACTATACTTCATTTTAGCACTATACTTTATTTTAGCACTATACTTCAATTTAGCACTATACTTCATTTTAGCACCATACTTCATTTTAGCTTAGATGAAAGTTATATCAAATGCATTTTCTGCTTCAACTAGACTCCTTTCAGAAATAGATTTTCACGGATCATCTGGGCCAGTAAAGTTGGACCGAATGGGCAACAGAGTTCCTCTTGGTTATGACGTTTACAGTCTAATCTCCCAGAATCAAAAACCGCCGACCCAATTAGAACAACTGGGCTACTGGCATAACGAGAAGCTTTTTATAACGGAGCAAAGCGTCAAGGTTAAACTTAAAATACTTATAAACGAGTATCCACCGATGGTAATGTCTCAATCGAAATTACCTGGTGAATCGTGCGAGTCTATATGGGCCAGAACCAAACCGTGCATCAAAACTGTCAACACGCCAGATGGCGTGAAAGAGATCGAGCTATGTTGCTACGGCTTTGTTATCGATGTGCTAGGGCTTGTTGGCAATCAATTTGATTTTACTCCGGAGATTCTCTTTACTTTAGATGGGCAATATGGAGTGTATGATCATGCAAACGACTCTTGGAATGGCGTAGTGGCAGAGCTGCTGAATGGGAGAGGGGACGCAAGTTTTGATCTGTACATTAGCTCACGCAGAGCTACTGTTGTGGACTTCACGGAACCATATATGCCTTCCGGTATTCGCCTTCTAGTGAAGGAAAGAGAGCGTGAGGACAGTGAGATAGTATGGCTCTCGTATCTACGTCCATTCACTACTCCTGTGTGGCTCACGCTTCTTGGCTCCTTGGGTGTGGTGACCCTGTTTTTATGGGGAATCGATAAAATCAGTCCTGTCCGAGGATCGAAAAAACTGCTCCATCAGAATTTTACATTCGGGCTCGACAATGCGATTTGTTTCGCTCTCGCTCTTGCATTTGGCCGCCCAGCAGACGAGGCAAAACCGACCACGAACGGCGCTCGGCTTTCATCCGTGGCATTTGGAATGGCAATGCTGGTGTTTGTCTCTACCTATTCAGCCAATCTGGCAGCCTTTCTCATTGTGGACGATAAAACCACTCCAGTGAAGGACATTTATGACCTAAAGGTATGACTTGTTATTAGCAAAGTAACATATGCGATGCTCCTTTTTGTCCCTTCGTTTTTCTTAGAAATAGCGGAGAAACTGATGACAGGATAAAGATAAAACATACAAAAAGCATAACCTTTTTATACAGAGAGAAAAGGGACATTTGGGGAGTTACGTTCTGGGCCATTAGATCATGTTTTGGGGTGTCCTGTTTTAGCCTAATGGACGTTTTTGAGGTCTACCAAAAAAATTAATTTGGCCTCATTCGCACCTCCCCGTGACTATTATAGCTGAGTACCACCCCCCGGGGGGATTACAAGTCGTTCTTTAATCCTGATTTAGTAGATATCGCTAAGGTTAAACGTGTTATAAGTTTAATGAAACAAGATTGTGTTTCATATTGGCAACACACTCTTTAGCATTTCCAACAACTAGAGTCTTATAGGATTTTTAAAACAAATTTTACACCTTCCAGTTGTCTAGACTTAACTAGGAATACGTTTGAGAGAAGGGCCTTAATAAAACTACGCGTAAGTAATCACAAACTTATGATCGAACTCAGAAGCTATAACCTAGTTTCTAAAGATTAGATAGTCTGACCTATATGTGGGCCCATTCAAATCGAAGACGAAACTTACTTTTTTTTGTACTTCCCCAAGTACTCATCAATAAGAGATAATGTTTTACAAGAAAACGCAATCTTACTAAATGCCCAATTTTAAGTTTTTACCAGTCAATGAATTGATTATTAAATCAATGAACATATCTTATTATTTTATTAACATACATTTAATAAAATTTATTTCATCTTGCTTTGATTTTAGAAAAAAAATTGTTACCATTTTAGTACATTCTTTTTTTCTCTATACGGTCTTTAGGTATGCTTTAATACTATAATACTTATGGTCATGTACATAGGGTTGTTGTTGTTATTGTTGTTGTTGAATCATAAGTGTTTTTATTATTATTATTATGATTATGAACAGATTGAGCGTCCACCTACAGGTTTCAGATATGGCACTATTAGTGGAACCTACATGGCTGACTACTTCAAGAACAGCAATAATACTTATTTCCATCACATATGGTCCCACATGCAAACCAACAATGTAAACAGCCTGCATGAAGGTGTGAAAGCTGTCAGAACAGGGTATGTTTTAATTAATAATGGAAAATGTTAATTTAAAAAGTGCCGAAAATGTAAAAGTTTTCAGACGTTTCGGGCTTAGCCCTTCTTCAGTGAAATGTCAATTTTAAACGCTTGACGGTTCTGTTCTTGTATACCACGCCATTTAAACAGTGCGCGCGCCTTAAATAAACCGGAAGTCAGAATTGAGGCCGCGCGGCTGACTCGTACCAAGCTTGAAAATAAGCCGCATCTCATGTCTCTTTCTTTGCTTGCTTGCGCCGCAGAGCTTCACGCCACGCACTTCAAACTAAAAACTATGTTTTAATTAGCTGGTTAAAAAATGATGAGACCTGGCCCCGGTTGTTCAAAAGGTAAGGATAAATCTTAATCCAGTGGATAACAAAATTGGTTTTTTAACGCTTATCCGCTGGATAGTGATTTATCCAGTGGATAGCGTTAACAACCTTTTGAACAACCGAGCATGATATAAATCCCGAGCGATACGACCGAATGGTTTTCTGGGATACGTAAAAAACGGCTTGTTATATACATTATTATAACATAGTATACCTAAAATTATTCCCTGGAAACCTTTTAGGAAGGAATCGATCTTCAATACCAGTAAATGAATCTCAACAAGCCTTTATTTGTCTTGTGCCCAGGATTCCATTGTGTGAAGCGTTTGTACCATTATCGCAAAGGTCGTAGGTTGTACTTCCCATTGGAGCCTGATTAGGAACTACAAGGATCTCTATCCCTTTATAATTATCTTTTTTTGCGGTTAACCCCGGAAAAGGATGTGGTAATGAAAGCCCTAAAACAGGTACCATTTGATATTTTTTTACACAGGGCGATGGACGTATTCATCGCCGATGAGGTAAGTCTGGATTATGAATCAATGAATAATTGCGGGCTCAAAGTGGTCGGTGAAGCTTTCGCAATGTCCGGGACCTCGATTGCAGTCAAGAAGGACAATCCGCTCTTTAAGCCACTCAACGAGGCCCTTCAAAAAGTAAAAGCCAACGGACTGACGGACTTTATTCAGAGCTTCTGGGTAAAAAAGTATGGTTCCTGTACAAGGGATTCTCCTCCAGCCCAGCTGAAGTTGGAGGATCTGAGTGGACTGTTTTTGCAGCTAACTATTGCGATGATTGGTTGTATACTGGGTACCCTGTGTCACAGCACGTTCCTTAAGGTTAGAAAACAATGGACGCATAAAGCTGATGATCAATACGATAAAGACGTGGTGGCATTTTCTCAACTGGAGACCCTTGTATGAAAGAAAAAAGTTTGATCAAGCTACCAAGGACTTGAATAAAATTATCAGCGTTACCTCCATGATTCGAAATGGTGAAGGATGAGAAATGATAAATATGTTTGTTTCAAAGAGAACACTACGTAAAGGAACAGTCAAATGTCGGAAAAAATATTGAAGCCATAAAGGTCATTTGAAAACTTACCAATAATCGTGTTATAACAGAACTATAATGACTTAAAAGCTTGTTTTAAGTGCCGTTTCTTGCTGTATAACTATGATACCTTTCTTAACGACTGGCAATGTAACGGCCAAGTATTGTGATTGATACTGGACGAAAACTCTAAAATAGACATACAGAGTTAAAGCTAAGTAAACAGTATTTCATTTCTATAAAAGAGAAAAGAAAGACAATTTTATTTGAACAGGGTAACCCAGTCAGCTCGATGGCTGGTATCCATAAGGGCCCTATTTATCGTAAATCGAAAATAAAAACATCATAGCCAAATTTACATCGGTAAAAAAAGCTATCTAAAACTATCCAAAACTATATAGTCTATTTTCTAAATAGTCTTAACATGTTTTAAAAAGTCTACCGTAACTTACATAATAACCAGTCAAAGTTTTAAAACAATCACTGTGATGAAATTTAGATTTATGCCATTTTGGACTCTACTTGCCATTATAGTCTGTACTTCGTGTTCTCCAACCAGGATTAAGTAACACTGTTAACTAATAAAGCTATAGCAGTCTCCCGAGAAGATTGTGCATTGGGTGACATTGTCAGCTGTTAAATGTGCGACGCTTGCGAAGTTCCTGCTTAATGTTTGCAAACAAAATACGTAGAGATGTTGAATCTTTAAAATGCATGCATAACTTATTATAAGACCGTTTCTCATAACTTGAGCTTTTCCGTTGAGTTTCTGTGTAAAGTTAGCAACTTTTATCCTGACAATAGTTATGTTGGGTTTTAACTCGGCTTGTAATTGAATTTCTTCTGACAATTTCTTGCAAACTTTAGGCCTGTAGCTACAGGAGTGTGACCAGCCATTTTCCGGGGGGGGGGGGGTATCTTCCCCAAAATAAGTCACTCAAGACAGTTCAGTTACACAGACATTCAAAACGCTTTTGCATGTCATGCTCGAGGGGGGGGGTACGCTTGTGCATGTCACGTTCAGGGGGGAGTACGCTTGTGCATGTCACGTTCAGGGGGGAGTACGCTCTGCATGTCACGTTCGGGAAGAAAATATTTCTTGAAATACGTGTCAACTTCGTAAATGCCCGTTTACACAAGCGATATTTTTGATGCGATTTTTGTCGCGCTTTCCAATGCAACTTTTGTCGCAAGTGTAAACAAGCAGCGATTTCCTGTGCGATTCGGGTGCGACATTTGCTTTGATTTGCTGTGATTTCCCAAAAATCGCGGCCAAGTTGTATCAAGTTCCGAACATGTTCGAAACCTCTGCGACATCGCGCGAGAAATCGCTCCCAAATCCCACGCGATTTGAAAATGCAACTTGTGCGCGACAAAAATTGCACCGAAAGTGTGACAAAAATTGCACAAAAAAAGCCTGTGTAACCGGGCCTTTAAATAGAACCATAGAATGCACGATCACTGCAACAAACCGATGAAAATGGCCGGATCTGGTTTCCAGACCTAGATCAGTATTAATACTTGAAGTGAAGCAAGAAACGGCAAACTGATCCTTACAGCAGAAAAACAGATGTAGAAGCAAATAAAATAAAATAAAAGTGGAATATAATAGTGCCCAATATTTCGCTTTGCAAAACGAAGCTTCTTCAGGGGCTAGCACTATAAATGATGTAAAACCGTTATACAAGTGGTTTTGAAAAAACTAAAGAATAACAAAAACAATGAATATGATTGGTGAAGGGTTTGACGGGTGATAAACTAAACTGACTAGTGATGAGAAAGTTAATGAAGTTCGTCGCGTCTGTTGATTCCAAGTGGTTCTAACGTCTTTGCTTTGTCTATGAGAAATGCTTCACGCGCTTTTCGTACAGTCTCTGCTATTACGTATTAATTCCAGTGGTATAAGTTGCATATCCTTAGTAGAGTGTCCCGGTAGATTAAAGTGTTGTGATATAGGAGTAGGGCAGCTGAGGTGATGTGGATTCTCTACAGAACGGCGATGTTCACCAAAGCGTTCATTAAGTTTGCGTTTTGTTTCTCCGATGTATTGACACGATATATTACGTTTAAAGCAATTTTTACATTGGATCATATAGATCAGGTTTTTAGAATTACATGTTATGTGATTATAAATACAACGTTCCTCTTTAGTAGTAAAAAAGGTGTATTTCTTTTGGCCTTGTTGAATAAACTGACAGGTCAAACAGCGTGGAAGGTAAAATAAAAAAAAAATAATTAATTAAATAGCACCAACTTCCCGTTTCTCATTTTCACATTAAAATAGTCTGCTTCTTTGTCGATTTCTTTGTAAGACTTCCGTTCTCAATTCTTCTTATTTCTTATTTTTTTTCCTGCTACATGAACATTTAGCACTGCAAACTGGATGTGAAGTTTGTAGCGTTTGACCGCTGTGTAGTGATATTGGTGGGAAAGAATACGATATTGAACAATAAAACAATAGACCTTATTCGCTTGGGCGTAATGTTTTCCCAATACAAACCTCTTGGGAGTTAAATTCTTTGTCTGAACGACATCCATATTAATGTATCTTCTCAAGTGTTAACGGAAAAGAAAGAAATGATACCCAGGGGAATGACACATGGTCTCTAATGGGTAAACAAATACGCCCAAGCGAATAAGGTCTATTGTAAACAATTCTGCCTGGGGATTAGTCTGGTCATGATTCCCTTGACATTTAATGTAAAAAAACTTTATAAACTAGATGAATGAGTCGCGAACATTTTCCTGTGGTAAGGTGACCTTGGTAACCAGCATCTAGGGACTGTGTCATTTAACAAAGAAAAGCTAACTTCCGGGTCTGACAGTCAGAAAGCCGTGAGTGTTTGGATTTCATTCAGTGATCATTGAATGTTTAGCTTGTTTTTCCATATCATTTAAATTCCTTTAACTGCATGGAGACTACGTGAAAGCATATATATAATATAATTATTGATTATATAATATAATATAATTATATAATATAATAATAATAATAATAATAATAATAATAAAATAAAAATAAAATAATAATAAAATCAGGTAAAATCCGTTTATTAATCAGGTTGCGATCTGAAATGCTCAACATTGAGTGCGACAGACCTATGCGGTAAATAAATAAATCAGTATTCAAATGAATGTAGGTTAAATGTGTACCCAGTACCATACCATACCAGTACCGTATCAGGTATGAAAGATATTCGTCACGGGCATTTAGCTGATCGTGTAATTCTTGCCGCCTCTCGTTGCGTCTACAAACAGAATCATTTTGTCCAACACTTCCAGTCGGTGTCGCCTCTCCTGATCGGTTTCGTTCAGAATTCTAATGGCGGCATTTTGTCAAGGCGTTAGAACCTAGTCAAACGGTGTGCCTAGGCTGTTCGAAGTCTTTGTAATGTATGCTCTCGTTGTTCGTCTTCGTTGCTCGATCGCGATTGCGCTGAATTTCAAGTCACCGTTCAGCGGAGTTTCGGTAGTTAATTTTCACGGACAAGGATTTCCAGCCACTTCTGGAATCCAGCGTTGTTGTCTTTGCTGTTCTTTCTCATTTGCATCAGAAATTGGTTGTGTTTCATCGAGAGTAAACATTTTTTGACAGACTATGAGTAAGGTTAAACGGCCGCCGGCACGTCCGCCATGAATAAACATAATACGCCATTGTCAGCGGTTGCGATTTTTGTTGCCAGGCAACTGCCGGACATCTTCATCTTCATATATATATATATATATATATATATATATATATATATATATATATATATATATATATATATATATATATATCACGTTATAGTTTTGAATAGCCAACGGTTTACGCAAGCCTTAATACACTTGTAACTCCCCTGAAGAAGGCCGTGATGGCCGAAACGTAGGGCCAATAAAGCAAAATCAAGTCAAGACATGGAGTTGGAAGCTTGATAATTACAACTCATTCTACATTAACCTTTTCAAGCTACAAGATCGCACTTTACTAGAGTGATCCTCTGTCTTCGACAAGGCATACAGCATTGTTTGAGAGACCTGTCACAACACTATATATATATATATATATATATATATATATATATATATATATATACATATATATATATATACATATATATATATATATATATATATATATATATATATATATATATATATATATATATATATATATATACAATTATGTATACAATGTGCCCTCCCGGTTGTTACCATAATGGCTTTATGGCAACTCCTGAACTTGGGCACAGGATGTACGGTTACACATTGTTGGATTGCATTGTGGAGTCACGAGAGTGCTCAAACTGCGAGCAGTGAGCGAAGCAATATGCCAATAGTGAACACCTCTTACGAGGCTCTCCACCCAATCCAGAGAGTGCTCAAACTGTATGAACAGTGAGCGCAACATACATATATATATATATATATATATATATATATATATATATATATATATATATATATATATATATTAGTGCAATAATTCTCCTGAGGAAGGCCGTGAGGCCGAAACGTTGAGAATATTTTTTATTTTTTATTTTCCAAATTCTTGCTCTCCATCGATTAGATGATTCTTAGCAAGTGGTCAGCGGTCTTACTAATAATATTAAATAACAAAAATAAAAAGTCAGAACATAACTAACTTAGCTCTGAAAGAATTTGCAATTTCTGCCTCAACAACGTTCAGGGGTAGGCTATTCCAGTCCCTGATTGTATTAGGAAAAAAAGAAAACAGATGATAATTTGTTTCAGATGCTGGGACTTTATACGAAAATTTATGCATGTGCCTGCTAGAGCGACCAGCAGGCTCCAGATACTTCTGTCGATCAATCTCAACTAGGTTATGGTGCATTTTGTATAGCATCGTTAGCCTTGCTTTCCTCCTACGCAGTTCTAAAGTTTCCCATTCAAGTTCTTCCAACATTTCTTTGACACTAGCAAATCTTTCATAGCGATGTAGTACGTAGCGTGCAGCTCTGCTTTGTACCATTTCCACTCTATCCCTGTTTTGTTTGGTGTATGGATCCCAAACCGTTGAAGCGTATTCCACAGTGGGCCGGTCAAAAGTGGGTCAAAAGTCTTGACTGGAGTCGGAGCTTATTGTTTTACAAGTCTTATTGTTTTACTCGGCTCTGTAGGGTCACTGACACCCTTCTACGCGGGCTATTTTCATTCATAAACATACGCCGGTTAATGATATTATGAATATTATGAATATAAATATATTTTTCGCTCGAATTCGCGCGGCTCAGCTCCCGAGACCCGAGCACCCGAGCGGCCTTCGGCCGCCAAATTTATTAACCTCGCTACGCTCGGGGCTTCGGCCCTCGCTTCGCGAAGAATTAGTTCGCCACTGAAAAATATCATTAAAGAATGAACAAAAAATATCATTTTATCTTCGGACTAATATAATTATTGTTTACCATACAAAATTCATTAAATTTAAGATTTATATTGTATTTTATGAATATACGCCGGTTAATGATATTATTTTGCGGTTTCTTCGATAATGCGTCTTTACTTCAGTGTTTCAGAATAAATTCTCATGGAGTCTTAAACTCTCTTGTTGAAGCCAGATATTTATGAACGAAAAAAGCCCGCGTAGAAGGGTGGCCCGGTAAGTAAACTGGGTGGCCCGGGTAGGTCAGTGACCCTACAGAACCGAGTGACCTTTCTAGGCGGGTCACCCTCCCTCCGTGTAAACTGAGGCCCTAACTCAACATCTCACCAAACGATAACTACTAACATTGTCCCTTTCTTGGTTTGCTATACAATTTTATTCATTGCTTTACGATCTGAATATCCTTACCAGTATAAATTAAAACAAGATATTCAAATACTACACGTTACAGGTATTCTTGAAGAGCTCTAAAAGGAAGCTACATTTCGAAATTCAAAGTGGTAAAATAAACGAATAATGGTTAGCGGTTATAGTGTAAACATGTTTTATTGTTTAACTTGCGTTACAATGTTTAACTACCAGGGAAATGTTCCTAAAATACACCATCACTATAATCGAATAATGACACAATATATATTTGAACCAGAACTATGCGTGCACTGGTCCTCATGTACAAACACCCATGACCGCTGCTATGCTATGCTTTAGCAAAGCCGCTATTATTCCTACCTTAATATTGAAACAATCCTTTAAAAACTCTTTTGGTCTGGTATGCTTATTTGCACTTGAATAAATGTAATTATACAATACGACAGTTACTGTTTATATTGGGACTCAAACTCTCAGAAGAACTAAGGACATCTTGAAGTTCCTTCATCTTTCATAAAATTATGTTTTCAAACGTCTTGGTGTTGCGGAAATTATTGTTGGTAAGCCATAATGTTTTGGTGTGGGTATTGTTTATGGTCTTTTGAATCTTTTGTTTTTACCTCATTTGGTGATAACAGAATCTGCAAAACCAAGAACCGCTGTTTTCTTGGGGTCTTAGTAATGAAATTAATTTTAGGGCCAAGATACTCTGTACCTCATCCCTAATTTGATGCCCAATATGTCCGGAACCTATTTTCCCAATATATTGTATCCATCTATACTGGACCGTTTCAGCACTAGTGTATCGTATGTTACTGATTTTGTAAATATAACTAAAATAATGTAAAATAATGAAAAACAGATTTTACCATGCAAAAGTACTTTTGAAGAGGTTTCATTTGAATGGCCACACATAGGATTTCGTCCACAGACTCAAAAGTTAGAACAACCCTACATGTCTTCATTATTTCTGGGAGTGAAAGGGTTAAAGGTACAAAGTATATATTCTTAACTTTTTAATTACTCGCTGAATACGCGTTTTAAAATTCTATTCGAGTTATTGGCTTCCTTCACATTTTTCTAACATCCCTCAATCTGATATTTATCTCCATTGTCTCAAGTTAATACTTTGAGACTTACTAACGTTGTTTAGCTTTATAATCACATGACATCAGTCGAGATGTCCTGAGAGATGTTATGAGAGTCGTGTAACTGAGAGACAATTAAACACTTATATTTATATTTCTGTTATTCAAGAACCTTTAAAATAAATTAATTTGTCAAAGAATCTTTCCAGTTCCCTAAATAAATATTTGGAAGGGGGAAAATTCCTTGTATTCTATGTTTATTCATAAAAATTTGGCCTTTTCGTTTTAAAATTTATATCTGAACAAGAAAACAATACTTGCTTTGGTCTCCTTACGTTGTGGGTTGTGGTTTATAGTGTTCAAATGAGCATTTTATCTTTTAAATGGGGTTGGGGGGGGGGGGGGGGGGTGAAACACGATAAGGGAAATTGACCACCGTAAAAAGGTTTAAATAGCTGACGTTTCGAGCGCTAGCTCTTCGTCAGAGCGAATCAATGAATTGTGGTGTGGATTGTGTGTGGTTTTATATAGTAAATGGCGGAGCTACGCTATTGGTGGAAGATTGGTGACGTGAAAAAACAAATGCAAATTAGTTGAATGAAAAGCTTTCGTTGATTACGTGTGGATTGAGAGTGCCGATTTGAAAGATGAATTTTTGTTCTAAGTTTTTACGGCTTTCTGTGTTGCCCTGGTGTAAGGAAAGGTCGCAGATCGTCATGTGTTGTCTGGAATGGTTGGATAGATTGAAATGTCGCGCGACTGGTTTGGCTGCATCTTTGTCATTTTTTTCAACGACTCTAAGATGTTCACGAAAACGGTCGCCTAATCTCCTCCCTGCTTCGCTAGTGTATATCTTTTTGCATAAAGTACATGTTATGCAATAAATAACATTTACGGAGGTGCATATGAAACGATCAGTGATTTTAGCGGAGCACTTACCAGGCCGAAGGCCTGGCTGCGCAGCTCCATACTCATAGAACCATGCCCGTCATTTTTCATGGTCATGGCTAGCGGAATGTTTCGCGGGCGCGCGTGTGCCCGACCTCCGCCGCCGCCGTCGCGCAGGACTAGCTTGCCTTCGCGCAGGACTAGCTCGCGGGCGCGTATGACGTCGCAAAACATGCGCGTACGACGTCATGTTGAAACCAAAGCGAGGCTTTGTTTTTCGCGCGGTTACACGGCCGAATGTCACGTCAGCTTGAAAAACACTTTGATGTTTTGCTGTGAATTTACTAAGCGGAGAAAACCGTTGAAATTAAAGGCGTTATTTCCCTTAATATTTCGCGGTTTGCTACTCAAGACAAGGATACTAATTAAGGGATACTCAGAAGCCGCTTTAGTGGAAAAAGACGAGCTTTCAGGGATGAAATCTTGCTTCGAGGAACTTCATGTATTACGTTTTTATCAATGCGGGAGATATTTGTTTTCTACGGATTTCAGAACCAAGCAAGCGAGGGACTTAAAGGTAAAACAGATTAAGTTTTCGATGAGAATTTATGTTGATATCAATCTGTGAGTGACTTTTTATTGGTGTTATTGTTAGTTTTGGAGAATTGATTTTAAAACGTGCTTAAATTCAGTTGTATCGATCTCTTGAATTTCATCGAAGAAAGCTTGAACTCGATGAGCTATAATTAAGCTTAAATGGTACGCGTTTTGCTTTTAAACGTAAACTAATGGAGATTTGAATAAATTTTTTCGAAATAAGATTGTGTTGTCCATTTTTATGTGTTTGTTCATTCATTAGATAGTTTGAAAAGCGATTTTATGTAAACAAAACAAGACTTTGATTTTATAGTACAGTTCTATCTTCACTCGTATCGCCTTATGCAAATATGTTTGTGTATTTTTGCAATTTTTGATTTTCAAATCAGTTTCTCGGGCAATTTTTGACAAACAAAAACTGTATTTTATTCGGAAACTAGTGGTACTAGTTATTCTAGACAGAGAAAAGTTGTTTTTGTGAACTTTTGTACGGTCTATAAAAATGTACTGTGCAGACAGTCGCGTAATACTGTTTTTGAGAATTGCTAAAATTGAAAATAGCCCGTTCGTCAATCTTAATTCTTGTGCTTCCAACCTTTCACCTTAGTTAAGTTTCACCTTGGTTAAGTTTCACCTTAATTAAGCTTGTTCAAAGTGCGACGCTGTTAGGCTTGGGCTATCTATATATATTAATATATCGTTTGGGTCCTGTTATTTTGCCCGCGTTGTGAATGAAAGGACAAGTGTTACGTCGTGTGCGCGTGCATTTGAAAGTTCCAGGTTCATCGTCAGATTTCAGTGCGCTTGTAACTAAAAAAAGTACCTATGTTTTTGTCGCGTTTAAATGAAATCGGTGGGGGGTTGTGAAAAAATTCTGCTAGTTTTGGGGTCGTTTTGGAGTAATTTGAAATTCGTTAAAATGATGCTTTTGACTGCGTTGTTGTGCGGGTGGAAAGTGAGGGTGAATGGAATTCTCTCATTCTCTTCCTTCTGTGACGTTTGTAGTGCTGATTTTCTATCGATCTGTTGCGCACGTTGTTGGACTGTATTAACAACAGAGTCAGGGTAGCCTCGTTTTTTGAAAAACTGGCACAGTTCCTCTGATTTGTTGGAAAAATCGGAGTCATCACCACATAGACGTCGAAGTCTGAGAAATTGAGAATATGGAATGGCGTTTATAACGTGTGATGGATGTGAGGATGAATGTAGCAGATAACTGTGGGAGTCTGTAACTTTGTAGTGCACACTTTTAGATAACCGTTGTCATTGATTGAAACATTGATGTCAAGAAATGCGACTGAAGTTTCAGAAATTTCCCAGGTATAATTTAAGGCCGGATGAAAAGAATTGAGATTTCGCAAACAACATTACTCTCTCACTTACACGAAAGGGGTGGGTGCATATGAAGGGGGTGGGTGCTTTTAGCTTTTTCTCCGATTTTTTCAAGAGCATTTTTCGTCAGCCTCATCCGCGTCTTCAGTAGCTATTTGTTTATTGCTGAGACATATTTTGGCAAAGTTTGCTATGCATATATGGCAACGAGATATAACATAATAAGTAGTATGATGTCGTATGCGCCATTTTGGATGACATCACAGATCCCCAGCAGCGCCACAACCCATAATTTTAACCTTATAGCACAGAGGCTATCAATTGAAGGGAAAGTATGTTCAAAGAAATTGTAATACATCAAATCCCGCCCTGTTGTACCACGGTGGGTATAAGTTTGCGTGTACGTCCGTGGGTTAAAAAAAATACATCTGTTGACTGTTTTTCGCTCATTATAGACACATGTAAACTATAATAGTGCAATCGAAGCGCCAAAAATATTGCAACTTTGTTTTCATTGCCAGTTACGCAAGCTTATAACAGGGCGCCAGTATTTCTGGAATTCTTGCCGCTATCCACTGGCTCCCAACATCAAAACAATATTTAATGTTTCATATCACTTTGTTACGTACAAAAGATAGAAGATCAGAGTGGGAAACTAAATTACTGTTCTATGATTACTCTCCCTATGAGAACGCAAAAAGTAAAAACTCAAAATATCATTTATTAAAAAAAGTCTAAAATACATTAATAGCCAAAGTCTAAACAAGAACAAATATACTTAAAATATTTACAATTTACTGGCGCAAGTAATCTAAAAGAGTCTTTTTCAAGCTAGGCACAGCCGTAACTATCGATGCTATAGCGATTAAAAAATGAAAATTTTAAATAGTTCGTATTTGGGCAATCTTCCTGTCTAGTAAATGGCCCAAGCTGTCTTGCATGGAAAATATTTTAAACTTGATGAAAACTGTTTAGTTTATTATTGACATTAATTGCTGACAAGAAAGAATTAGACACTCAGTAAACATTATTTCAAATGACACCTTTTCCGTGTTTTGTTGTATAAGTGCCTGTAAATATACGTGCATCATTTAATGACATCCCTTCTTTACAGGTAAAAAAACCTCTATGCGAGGAAAAGTGTTTGTATACGAACGAACGTTCCTATAGCATGAATTTCCCAAACTGCTGGAAAATCGTCAATTAAAAGCAAAACGGTTACCCGTTAAAGTGTAAACATGTTCCATTATTTAAATTGCATTTCTGTGGTTGACAATATGGGGCGTTTTCCCAAAATACCATGAAATTATCAGTCAATACTCGAATGACGACACAATATCAATTTTAACCAGAATTATGATAATGACGTCATCGTAATGAAAAAAGAAAACTATGCATGACCGCTGCTACGCTAGCGCTATTTACTACTTTGGCAAAACCGCATTCATTTCCTTCTTAATATTGAAACCTTTCGTTCAATAACGCTGTTGGTTTGGCATACTTAACTGTACTTAAATACTGAGACACAATACAGCATTTATTTTGGGAGTCAAGAAAGATTTAGTAACTCTCACAAGGCCATATTCCATTACCTTCATAATATTATGTTTTCAAACGTGCCGAAAACTGACCTTCAGCGACCTCCACTAACTACATAAAAAGGCAGTAAAGCAGAGCAACTAAGTACAGTTGTAGTCACTCACACCACCTACACCGTGGAAGCATACTCCCAAATCATGAAGATGAAATGCGTTGTGGCATTTGCTCTGTTGGGCTTGTTCCTTGGCTGTACTTTGCAGGCCGTCAAATCAGAAGAACGAATGCAGGATGAGGAAGACGCGTACATAAACGACTTGCGGGAGATGACTTCTCCGGATGAAGACTTTGAAGACCAAGACGATGACTTGGACGACAATGATGTTGATGATGATAATGATGGTGTTAACGATGGTGATGATGACGGCAATTACGCAGAAGACTATGAAATTGACGATGAGTTAGAGAATCCTCGGTGAGTGCAACCGTTTGTTTAAGGAGCAGGTAATTTTTGATAAATGTCTGAAAAAACTGTCAAACAATCCTTTAGTCATTTTTTGTGATTCAAAAACAAGCGAATTCTTTAAAAGGAATTAAACTTCAGAATACTAGTTGTTTGAGCCAAACATCCACAGAGCTGAAAGAGGATAAGATGGCAGACATCTGCTTTGGTATTAACTCTCCGAAATTACTTCACTTGTGATTCGGTTGGCCTTGCAAACTATTATTAAACACGACGCAACTTATCATTTTATCATATCTTATATCACTCCTAATGTAGTTCCATCGTTCGAGTCGATGAAATTCTCACGTTTGTACATTTAATGAAAAGGTTTTAACAGTAAGAAGAAGAATGAATGAAGAACGGTGGTTTGGCCAGCCGAAATGTTAATAGTACTCATTTAAACTTCAAAAAAAATCTACGTTGTGTCGGCCTCTGCTGCTACAGTTAATTCTTAAAGTAAATAAGAGTTAATAAAAAACTTATTGTTTTTTTTTTCTTTCTTTTAAAGTGAGATGCAAAATGATGAGCAGGAGGATCCAGCACCCAGACCGGGATGGTTTCGCTGGCGTCGCTTGAAGCGTCGTTTTCGTCGAATTATACGCAACGTTCGCTTTCGCTTCCGTGTTCCAATTCCTGTGCGCCAGGGACCACGATAGTCCTGTCTATCTACTCAAGATGTGCATTTGCCGGCTTCTTGTTGTATTTGCATCTTGAATAATCCATTAGTATTTAAACAATAAGTGAAAAGCTGTAGAAGGTTGTAAACTAAAAATAAATGTAAAGTCTGATTTTTTTCAGCTTTGGTTAACTATTTTGTCTGTAAAATATCATTACTATAGTTAACATGTATTATAATTGAAATCGTGTTTCATCTGATTAGTCAATATAGGCCGTGTTTTCACGAGCGATTTTTCAAGTCGCTGAGCGAGTGACAGTCGGAAATCTCGTGAAAACAGTTGCTTGTCCAACTCGCTTAAAGTTAAGCGAGTCGGCGAACTACAATAGAATTCTCATTAAATTTAAGCCACCAAACCAGGTCGCTTAAGCTTGTCGGCAATTAAACAACAAAGAAGGGCATTGTATTGTCGTTCTTTTGTGTTCTAATTTTCTATTGTTTTAACAAAAGAAAATATATCGCGCATGGTATAAGAAAAATGAATAAAGTTCTGTCCGTGAAAACGCATAAATTTTTTAAGCTGCTTAACGCGGTCAGTAAACAAATTACCTACAGGAATGTTAAGCGAGAAAAACCGCCTCGTGAAAACACAGCCATAGTCTGGTTGAAAAATAAAGTCAATTAATCGATTCAATCATCGAATCATTAATCTTACCTTGAGGAAAGTGATTGGGGATTATATTTCAACGCAATTGAAAAGGGCTTGAGTGTATTATTCCCTTGTGCGATAACGGTTTTTTTTTATGTAAGGGATAACTGACATATTCAAATTGTTTCAATGAATTATCAAACTCTCTGCAATATACGAAACACGGCTGGATTAATTGGATCCAAAATTAGTGATGTTTCAAAATGGCGTAAATTTAGTTGTATATTTAGCGATATAACATTAAAATAAGCTAGGCGAAATTTTGTTTCACAAAAAATTTATCCAGCCTATATCCCCATATATCAGTTTACTTGTCGAGAGAGGTCGTTTGAGGTCATGAAGTTTTTTCTTTGGTGTCCATCTTTATTTATTATTGTGTTTGAGTATATATTGCTTTTACAAGGAGAAGTTAGTTGGTGATCACTATTAGGGCTAGAACCGGTTAATTTAATGACTTGTTTAATATCGAAATGGCTTTTTATCGCTACCGCCGCAACTTTCTTTACATAGCAGTAGTACGGTAACAGTCAATAAAACATTTTTTTTTTCCTTTGGAAGGTGATCGACTGTACTTAACTTGACGGTCGTAAAGGAAAACTCACAACATGGTATAAGCATAAGCCCTTCGCTGATTGTTTTCCTGAAGGCTCTGCCAGTTCTAGCAGGACTTTGTGTGGTGAGCGGAGTAATTAATTCACTTTCTGAACTTTTGAAGAAATGAGAATATTTAACTATTACAGCGCGAAAGCGCGCGTGATACCTAATTCTTAGCCGACAAGGCCATAGGCGATAGGCGATATCACTTTGATAACAAAGCACAGTTTGAAGAAAAAATATCGAGGCCGGTCCGTCATTTTTGCATTTTCTTGTCCAAATGCGAAATTTACGTCCATCGTTGGATATACGTCATGTAGACAGCGTATATCGATAACTTTTTGACCATATTTAGGCATTGTAGCAATGTGTTGAATTATAAAATTCAATATTCGTTATAAATGTCGCAGATGCGAAAGAAAGAATAAAGCTGTAAAGCTTAAAAGGCTGCACCAAAAGGGGTACTGTTAATTAAAACAAAGGCTTACTCCGAATGATTACAAAATGAGTGTAGCCACAAGGAGGATAAGATCAGCTTCGTTTTGACTTCTCAATGAGATATTATTGTAAATTGATTTTTCTTTAAACAAGGCTGTCGCTTCCTTATACAGGAATGAAAAATTACCAAGGGAGACTGAGGGTCCACAATAGGGTTCTCAGATCCCGCTATCCCGCCCATTTTTTCCTGATAATCCCGCCATCCCGCCCTTCTTAAAGTGACAATCCCGATCCCGCCAAGATTTTTAATAAATTTTCTGTGTTAATTATTAATGTAATTATAACATGAAAGACTTACCTTTTCCAGCATCGATGAGCCACCTGGCTTGTTCAATACGATGGATTTGACACTGACTTGGCCTTTTGGCAACTTAGAATCTTCTCAAAACATCAGCCTGCTATTGAAACGGACAGTACGACCAAATGCAGACACCCTCCCAAGCAAAAGGTTCGCTTCCCGCTCCAAAGTAGCAACTCTTTGCGATTCTTCCTCGTCGATTTCCTCCTCCTCTGCACTGCTACATGAATCGTATTCGTCTACATCTTCGGAATGTCTCTCCTGTGAGGTCAACAGTTTCCCCTGGCACAATGTCTCTCTGGTACAAGAAATTTGGCAGAGTTCCTGGCCTAGCCATTGTTCGACATTGTCGTTTCCTGTCTTACCGTCCTTTGCCGAACTGCGGCCCAAAATGTATGTGCCCATTCTTTCATACGCTGGGCGTCTTGGGCACTTATAACTGCAGGTGCTAGTTGTGGGGCTAATGGAACTTCGAAGAGCGAAGCTGCACGGTCTGGCACGGGATACCAGGACTTTGGGTTGGTATCATGATAATAAAATGCTGCCCAATTTGCCGTCTTCTTTAGACTTTCTTTAACAGCATTCCCGAAATTCCTCGCGTATTCGAGAACAGTGAACAAAGGAGCTTTTTCATGGACCACAGAGTGACAGTTCTCTACATCCAATGTCAAACAACTTAGAACACTAGTAAAAGTATAACCCATTGGTGTTAATAGCCGCACCATAAACGGACACGGACTCTACTGTTTTCTCTGCCACGTTACCTTGGGGACCGTTCAAAGACCTTGGCAAGTTTGAAACTGCATCTCGTAACAAGGCTTCATTTCGCAGGATCGCTAAATCCCCTGCATACAGCCATACAAACCCTTATGATATTTTTGTTACGCAATAACGATTCTCACTCGTCAGCTTGGGCTACCTGTGTACGCACGTGGGAATTCGACTGCGGCTATTTGATCATTTAGTTATCGGTGCGGGGAGGGGCGGAATTCCCAAGCGGAAATCAAATTCGAATGGATAATTTCATCTTACTTCGTCTTCTTCCCTCTTCGAGGGGACGCCAAACGACTTTTATGTTCATTCATCGCTTGTTATCTCTTTGTTTTGCGATTGATGAAACAGGTATTGACAGTATTCAGGTTAGTACTGTACACATAAACGTTTAGCATGTTGAAAACACCGTCCCTAACTTAACTTTGAGACCATAGATCAAGGATCACCAAGGTCATGATGACCGCTCAGATGGTCCAGATACATTCCCTAAAAAGTCGTAAAAATTTAAAGGAACTTTAAAGATTTACAGAAATGGACTCACCTAACAGTTTCTTTCAACGCTTTCTCCCTCGAAACCTGCGCTCTGAATTTTTCCTTTCTAAGGAAAGCATTTCCGCTTGCTCCCTTTTCATAAAACAGGGCCACACAATTTATTACATCGAATACCTCGTTTTGTCCATTTGCGCTCTCGGCCGCGGTTGCCATATTGGACAGATCTGGACAGACTAGTAATATAAGAGGATCAAGGAACAAAGACAACAAACGCTCAAAGGACTAAATCGGAATAGACGGGACATGTAAAGTGTGACTTGATACCTCTTTCATGTGACGAAAGCGACGAAAATGGAAATAAACACAATAGGATTTGACAGCAAGGTTTTTCAAATGATAATGGTCGTTAATAGATAGGTCTGACAGGTCGCGGATTTGCTATTGTATTACTTAAAAGCCGGCAGAGCTCGACGTGGATACGTGATCTAACGCCTTCCACGCAGGCTACTTGTGGTCTACGTGGTCAATTTATGAAGTTACGTAGTTAAGGAGACGACATTTCCGCTAACGTGTATCCGCGTCAGGCCGTTAGAAGTAGTTTCCGAAACTACTACCACGAAGTAGTTCAGAGTAAACATATTTCGATCATGATTCGTTAATGCGCCGCCTGTTGTGAACATTTTTCACAGTGAATCATGCTTTATTCATAATCAGACTAAACATGTTTCGCCCAAGTGTGAACACATTATAAGACTTCTTCATTAATAAAAGCCAAAGAGAATGTTTTTCAAAATTGACTGTACAAATTCAGAGATGTACATGTATTCCTAACTCAAACAACCAATTTCCTCTGAGCTTTCAATTATTATATTGTTTCATTTATAAACATTTTTTAAAACCTAAGTTTGTAGTTGCTTGTATTGAATGACAGGTTGCGTCAACTTAGCGTCAAAATGTTATGTGTTTGATTGCACAACAACGAATCATGACGAATGAGCATCGGGAGCAAAACCGCACTACATGTTTTTGTTAGCGTGTTTTAATTACTGCCGGGTAGCTGTGAATCGATTAGACTGTTTTAATCTGTTCAAGTCCTTCCTATCCTCCCCCCCCCCTCCTTCTTCATCGTTAGTTCTTGCTATACAAAATGACAAACTAAGTGAAATAACAGTAGTAAATGCTAAGCGAATTAAATAATAGTGATGGTTTGAATAAATTATTTATCGACAACTGGGTGAATGCAAATGGTTTTGTTATTCATGAATATTACCGACTCAATTGTATATTGTGTCAAGAACACGATAAGATAGCCTGAAACTAATGAAGGTAGAGTTGTGCACCTAACCAGCAATTTCAAAAATAAGGATAAAAAACGTGAGGTTAGTTGTGTACAAAAGCGGCGAGCCCACTAGTGAACTGTTTCAATCCGAAGCGTGTGACAAGTGTGCGTGTGCGTCAGGCTGAAAATTTGAAGTTTTCATCTGCTTAATATAACGGTGGCATCGATAAACACTGACGTGAAGATTACCAAAAGTCAAAATATTCATGCCATTTCTACTTGTATAAAAAAATCTGCAATTTTATTAAACAAAATTATTTGTGCATTCAGACCTTATAGCATTTTTTATTAAATTCAAACGACTTACCACAAAGCTTAAACTCTTCCTGCTCGATAGCGAGCTGATGACATTATATTCAAAGAAGCGCTTAGGTTTTACGTGCTCAATTTTACGATTTATATGTTTCTTTGAAGATGGTACTAATCCCGACTAAAACTAAGAAAATACAACCACGCTAATGCTCGCCACAATAAAACACTTTCGTTTGTTTTCCAAGCTGCGGCCGGTGTCACATCGTTTGGCAATATTTGCGCAATGAAAGGGAAAATTCTACCAAAAAAAAATAATAATCTGCTGCTGACTGCTGCAAGGTGGACAGCATAAATGAAAAGCAGGTGCTGTTTTAAAATACTACAAGAAGCAAGGGCTGACAACTGCGCATGTGTAGAAACAGTAACGCAACAATGGCATGATTGAGACCAAACCGAACGTTTAAATGCAACTGTGGATAGCTATTTCGCCGTTATTGCGGCTCATCAGCACAGTGTAGCAACAAGTTCCAGTGACTAACCTGACTGAGCTCGCACTGTACTTATGTGCGCTTGGTAAAAACTCCGGATATGACCTCAAGATCATATGTCTGTCCACGTGCACAGCTTATGCCATACACAATGAACAAAACATTTGAAAATATCATGCCACTGTTGCGTTGAACTTAGCGGCGATAGCAAAACTATCTGCCAGAGGGAATATGGCCAAACCATGTGACTGCAGTTTAGTTTATTGTTTTTCAAAACGCGCATCCACATCAGTCATGTAACCTATGGTACTTTTGTCACATTTGGAAGACGAAAACAAAACTTAAAAGAATTTGATAAAATTTAAAATACTGCTAGTTTATTGTTCATTGCTTCTCGAATATATTGCTTAAAATGATTAAGTTTACTGTCTATAGATGGAGATAAAACATAAAATTTAAAAGACCATGCAATTCTTCAGAGTTATAGTTGTCAACAATATACACAAGCCGCTTGAGAGGAGTCAAATTTGCCTGTAATGTTTTTCTATTTTCACGGCCGCACGAATTGATTTTTGTCAGAGCAGAACTATCAACGTGACATCAGTTGTGTTATCTTCAAGCCGAAAGCCGCATACAACAATGACTGTGGGCGTAAAGCTGCGCTTTCCGGGATCGTCGCCATTCGTTTCTCCCCAGGGGCCCGTTTATCGAAATTCGCGAGTTTTCAGTCCCTAGAACTAGATGTTAAAATCAGAAAATATAAAATGTTGGTGTAGTTTTCAACTTTGGCTGCCTTGTCAGTTCGTAAGCTTAGAATTTTATTGCTTAGCTTTTAAAACCAATTGATGTAAGCAGTAATCGTGCACGTAAAATAGCTTTCTGCGCCCAAAACATTTTTGGGACTTTCGCGGAACGGGTCCTGGGCGGATAAAATTTCGCCAGACGCATAACACGATCGCCTGATGCTTCTATTCGGTCATGTTCATCATTATGTTCTGACAAAATCTATTCGCGTAGTAGAAAAAAAAGTGTCAAATGTGTCATCTTAGTCACTTTTGTGAAAATGCAAACTGCGCGATCCCAACTTAGACGTCACTTGCTGCTTAGGAATCCCTATTAAAATAAAACTACCCACACCCCCCAGTCCTCCCCCCGCCCGTCCCCACCGCAAAAAAAATCCACGAATTTTCTTACCCAAAAATCCCGAAAATGTGCGGCCCCATTCTTCCTGTTAAAAATGCAATACCATTATAACCAATCTAGTCATGAAAATACGACACCATCCAGCAGTACATTCGTATTAACCTATTACTAGGAGGGGCGTTTCCCGGTGTATGATTCCTATTTTTTCTAGACCACAACGCTCTGATTTCTATGCCATATCCCAGACAAAACTGCTTGAAAAACCATACCCTTCACGTCTTATATATGTGATTATCCTCCAACCCCCAGGGCAAAATCGAAGTGTCAGGAAGTTTATAATCACTTATAAATCAGTACGTATGTCAATAGGTTCACGTTTAGACACAGGTGGCCCAAGCTATATGTGTCACAGTAACCGTTACGAGCGAAATTATAGAGATTTGTATGAGAACAAAATGGTCCGTTCTAGGAGCTAAAAAAATCACTGGAAACGCTCTAAATCGCCCCAAAAACCATTCAGGAGACAAGGAAACACACAAGCGAAGTAAGGTAGGCAATTTTTATATCGTATTTTTTAGCTCCTAGAATGGACCGTTTGTTCTCATACAAATCCTTATAATTTCGCTCGTAACGGTTACTATGACACATATAGCTTGGGCTACCTGTGGTTTAGAAGGTACAATGTTTTCAACTGACTCAGTTTTCTACTTCACCGAAATCTGTTTGGTATTTCAGTCTTCACGAGGTCTTGACGTAACGTGTTTGGACTAAACGCAAAATACCGTTCCGCTACGTAAAGCTCTTTCACAGGCATGGATAACGCATTTCCTAAAAAAACATATTATGACTATTGATGCATCTGTCACGACATCGGCCTGACTCTGTCGAAACTGTTGTAATCTAAAGCATGTGATGCACTCGCGATTATATGTAAATGTCTGTTAGCTGGTTTAGCAGTTGCTAGTTGCATTGAACTAAATTGAGGTTTCTAATCAGGTAAGTGCGGTTCTTTACTCCATATTCATAGTGAATACATGAAACATAGGGTTCTTATTTGAAAATAATTCTGAACAGACTTCCTACCAACTCATTTCAATAACACACATTGAATAAAATCGTGGTTGTAGAACTTGAATTGGGATGAACTGAATAAATTTCTCCTAAAACGAAAAGTTTTCTTTCTGTACTTCCATCACTGATTCTAGAGTCTACTGTAATATAACAGTCAGCTAAAATGATGCCACGTTGTTAAAATTGAAACTTTTCTTTGTAATCGACACATATTTGTACGTATCGTTTGGATTACCTTGATAGTTGCCCTTAGATGTATATCGGCCGAACGGCACCTTTTTTTACAGATAAATAACAAAACAACAGCTAAAAAACGAAACTTTAAATCTTGAACAAACAAATGAGAACTAAATGATGACACGGGAAAAGGAGATCAGTCTTACAAAGTGGAACTCCTGGCCCATATAAGCGATTTACAATCAAATACAACGTTAATCGTGAAGCTGTAAGCGCTTCTTGGGAGATACTACGCAATGGTTAAATTCTTTATCTTGTCGAAGTTTGCTCCCATGTATCATAAAAGTCTAATAAAAGTCCCTAATGATTATTACTTTTTGGCCTACAGACAGAGAGGACAATGTGTAACAAGCTTGTCAAAAAATGTATCTGGAGAGCAACTCTGCTCTATACGTACGCTTTAATCGGAGGGTGTATATTCTATGTTATCGAACGAAAACCTGAGGGCAGTAAACAACTTTACTCAAGACTCGCCCAACAACTCCAGCAAAACTTTACGACTCAATTTAACATTTCAATCAATGAAAGCGATTTTAAACTTTTCATGGAAAAAGCATTTGAAGTTGTAACAGCTAGGAACAAAGCGGACTGGAACATATTCACTGGTCTAAGCTTTGCGATGACTTCATTGACAACAGTTGGTGAGTAAAAGCTTGATAAGATAAACCATTTAATCTGGTGCGCTTTAGAGATCATGCACGGACCACGTGACTCCTGACAAATACGTTCTAACATGCTTTGTCGTGTAACTGAAGAGCCAATCATTGCTGTCTTTCAATTTAAACCGACTCCCGACACGAGTGTAAGTTACGGACACGTTTTTTTTTTTTTTTAAAGAAAGAAACAGAATGCACGATCACTGCAACAAACCGTTGAGAATGGCCGGATCTGGGTTTCCAGACCTAGATCAGTAAAGTGAAACAGAAGCAAACCACTAGTAAAATAACATAAAAGTGGAATATAATAGTGGGCACTATTATATTCCACTTTCATTTCATTTTATTTTATTTGCTTCTGCTTCTGTTTTTCTGCCGTAAGGATCAGTTTTCCTATTCTTTTTTTTCACGTTTGTTTTTTTTAAATCTACTCGATTTTGTATGAAGTGATTTCCAAGCTAAATAGTTCGTTTTAGAGCTTATACTTCATTGATATATTTGCTCGTACCAAAAAGATATCACAACAGTTTTTTTACAGTAAAAGTTCAGCCTTTAATGTAAGATAAAAATACGAAATTAAAAAAAGGATCCTATTTTTTTGCAAGATTACAAAACTGTAGGAAATGGGTCATGCAATATAAAATAAGGAGAGCATGCAATGACGCATTACCTATTAGAGGTTTTGTACCAATGCTCAACAAATACATGAAGTGGTTATGACGTAAATGCGAAATATGCCTATGCACGATTAGTCGTAGTCACTCGAGGCCACTCGTGGTCACTCATGGTTACTCGTAGTCACTCGTGATCACTCGTGGTCACTCGTGATCACTCGTGGTCACTCGTGATCACTCGTGATAACTCGTGATCACTCGTGGTCACTCGTGATCACTTGTGGTCACTCGTGATCACTCGTGGTCACTCGGGATCACTCGTGGTCACTCGTGATCACTTGTGGTCACTCGTGATCACTCGTGATCACTCGTGGTCACTCGTGATCACTCGTGGCCACTCGTGATCACTCGTGGTCACTCGTGATAACTCGTGGTCACTAGTGATCACTCGTGATCACTCGTGGTCACTCATGGTCACTCGTGATCACTCGTAGCTACTCATGATCACTCGTGGTCACTCGTGGTCACTCGTGATAACTCGTGGTCACTCGTCACTAAACTGTACTTTTACCACTTATTGTTCAGGGGTAATTTTGAGCACATGTTATAGTTGCTGTTACGAAATACCCCGTTACTACCAAAGATAAAAGATGCCTGTAGTTTAGTTGGTTTAATGAAGTTTGTACATTTTCGTCTAAGTAAGGGTGTTATTTTCTCTCTTTTCAGGTTATGGCAATATCACACCAGAAACTCCACTTGGCCAAATAATCACAGTAGTTTACTGCCTCATTGGTTTTCCCATTTGTATCCTAACCCTTAAGACTCTGGGAGAAGCTATCGCCAAAGTTATTTACAACTTCATTATCGTTATAGAGAAAAGGCTACTCGG
Source organism: Cladopsammia gracilis (assembly GCA_022457155.1). Classification (NCBI taxonomy): domain Eukaryota; kingdom Metazoa; phylum Cnidaria; class Anthozoa; order Scleractinia; family Dendrophylliidae; genus Cladopsammia; species Cladopsammia gracilis. The sequence continues at coordinate 477,753 of JAJGOT010000189.1, forward strand.
TAGAAGGAGACCTCGAAGACTCAAAACAAAAAGCTTTTGCTTAACTTTTATGCTAATGATCTTAACCCTGTGTATTGGGGGGCTCACACAAAGATCCTTAGAAGGCTGGAGTTTTGTGGAAGGAATTTACGCGTGGTTTGCTACACTGTCGACGATTGGGTACGGTGACTACGTTCCTGGATGGAATGTATTAAGAAGGGCTGCCGAAACCTCAGAGATCGATACCTATGTCAATGTTTGGCTAATACTTTCAGCTTTGGCTCTGCCAGGACTGGCAGGACTTTGTGTGGTTCACTCGTTGATGCGCTTGAAGAGTTGAAGATTCAGTTTAAAGTTCGCAATAAGTGTCTTAGATGCCAAAGGAAAAAAACTCCGGCTATGAAACTTAAAGAGCTGCATCGCATGGATAATTTATTTAGCAAAGATTCAAGTCATAACAAAGTTACTGTAACCATACTTGAAGAGAGGGTAAGATCAGCTACTATATGAGTAAAAAACATGTTAGCAGCTCAGTCGGAAGAGCACCAGTCTGCAGAGTGGCAGGCACAGGTTCGAATCCCGGCTGGACAAAGAGATCATATTGGCTGTATTCAACACCCTTTCTCAGTTCAAATGATCGTAATTATCTGACGGTGATGTTAAGCCATTGGTCTTGTCGTCGCCTACACCTTCTCACACTTAATGGGAAGGAGTCGTTAAATAACCTAGTAATTGTTCGATAAAGAGTAGCGGACATAGTCCCCAGTTATAAACTTTTCTTGGGGGAGGGGAGGAGAGAATGCAAGCTGTTGTGGTGTCCATGCCAAGTCTGGCAAAAGAAAGTTAATTAAGATAAAATTAAGTCAATAAGTCATTCAAGAATAAGAAATAAGAATTGTCTTTCCCAGCGTTAGTGTGATGTCACAGCTTAAAGTGTCATCATGCTGCAAGGAGCTGAGAGTGTGGTTTACTGAAAGGTTTCCATTAATTTTCACACACTATATTGTAAGAAACTTAATTAAAGCAGAGGGAACCCAAACGAATATTAACTATAACATTATCATTTAATAAAAATATTGTTATTTACCTGTTTTCCTGTAGTGAAAGCCTCGAAAAATGTATAGCAGGAGCTGTTTACGAGCAAGAAAAAGAAGAAACCAAGACGAAAAGTATTCTTGGCGACTTGAAAAATACCTAATCTGGAACAAATCTTCGAACAGTCGAGCGCTACGAGGCAAGTTCGTAATTTTACTCTTTTTACTTTTCTGTTCATTGTATAAAACAAATAGATTCCATTTGGCCGTGTGTCTGTTCAGTTATAGATCACAGAAGACGTCAAAATGTGGTAAGAACATCAGTGACACACTCGCCTGCGGCTCGTGTGTCACTTTTTTGTCCTTACCACATTTTGACGTCATCTGTGATCTATAACTGAACAGACACACGGCCAAATGGAATCTATTTGTTTTATACAATGAACAGAAAAGTAAAAAGAGTAAAATTACGAACTTGCCTCGTAGCGCTCGACTGTTCGAAGATTTGTTCCAGTTTAGGTATTTTTCAAGTCGCCAAGCATACTTTTCGTCTTGGTTTCTTCTTTTTCTTGCTCGTAAACAGCTCCTGCTAAACATTTTTCGAGGCTTTCACTTGCTCAATCCAGAATAATCTCGCAAACATTTTCAAAACTGTGCGCCATGTTGGACAAAACAAAGCAAACAATTTTTCTATGACGTCAGCCGTGCGTCTGTACTCCAATAGATCATAGACAACGACCAATCACAGAGCGCGTAGTATTCAGTTCATTGTATAAATATATATATATATATATATATATATATATATATATATATATATATATCAGCCTTTTATTGTAGAACAGATTTGTATATATGTTTATAAATATAAATATAAATCTTGTTTTAAATGAAACTAGACCAAGACAACTTAATATCCATATTTTAACTCTTTTTTACTCAAATAATTATCAATACCTGATGAAACATACAGGTCACAAGAATGGGGAACGATCACCACAGATACATTGTCCTGATGTTTAAGTAACTTCTCCCAACTAGTGCTGTACGAAAAAAATTAAAACCAGTAAGGAGAATTGGTATGCTGATATTAGGCTTGAAATATGATAATAATCACTGCAGTGGAATATTGAAGAGAATAGGTTTTACTAGCTGTGTGCAATTGCTACTGATGTTTTATGCCAGTAAATAATTTGTCGTATAGGAGGATGTCAGTTATTGGTATTAATGGCCGTTTTCACACTAGAGACGGACAAATCGTCTGGACGGACAAGTCGTCTCAGACGGACAAGTTGTCTTAGTGTGAAAACAGGACGAACAAAATTTTGGACGTAAAAGTCGTCTGACTTTGTCCGTCGATTTGGCCGTCTATTAAGACGATTTTTCGAGGACGATTTGTTCGTCTAGACGGATAAGTCGTCCAAAGTCCGACTTAAATTCACACCAGACGAACAAATGGTTGTATCTCGATCCCGGTACTTGATAAGGGGAATGGAACTAATAAAGGGAGTGATGGTTTATGAGAAAATCAAAATGGCGGATAGAAAGCAAGGTAACCAAGGCTGTTAGTGCCAGGCCCCTTGGTTTCAAAATTGTTTGTTTGTTCGTTCAGATATGAATTTACGATGACCAACACAAGGTGAGATGTTCGTCTAGAATACAAACTACACGAACAAATCGTCGGACAACTAGTCTGTCCAAACGATTTGTCCGTCTTCTAGTGTGAAATGAGCCAATGAATCTGGCGTTGCATGACACACTGAAGATTCGTTGTTTTTCCCAAGTAGTTTGAAATTGAAAGGGTTTTCTGATAAACATTACGCAAACTGTTTCTTTTGTGCGTCAGAGACTATTACAAAATCGAGGCAACAAGAAAATGGATTGCTTTGGTTTTTGTAGGTATTCAAGGGTTATTATTGACACAAGCTTCACACGCTATAATGAAAACTCTAATAATGTGCGTTTTGAATTAATTAATTATTTATTATCATTTAGGTTATTTTAACTGTATGTGCTTTGGTGAGTATAACCGACGCATCTGTGAATTTTGTACTGGGATTGGGATACTGATTGAATGTTGAGTCCCGGCAAATAATCCTCCTTAGAGGGGTTGCTGTAAAGGAAGATAGTCGATTTTGACGACGTTGTTCCCTGCTTGCAAGAACCTTTCGCTTGATATACTGAGTGAGTATTATGTGCAGCAATGTTTTCATTTTCAGTTAGTTATTTTATGCAATAGCGTGTCAGTGCTACATGCAGGAGTAATTTGTCTCGGAAACTGAGTGTTCGGCCAAAATTTTATGGTTTCTCCTGCGTGTTGCTCAATCTAGCTGTGGCGATAAACAAGGAGTAAATGGCTTAAGTAAAATGTTCAGTCATAACACTGATCAAGGCGAAAAATACTATAAGGCGAAAAATATGCATACATATCTCGCGGCACAGCAGTTTTTAAATAAACAACTTGCCAATGGTCCCAGATCGAAGCCTTTGTAAGGAAATAATTACTCATAGAGCATACTGAATTACATGTTATATTTCTCGCGTTTCGAATGAGTTATTTTTGATAAAAGATATAGCCGTGCAAATAATCACGTTATATGTTACCGATATTACGACAATAACATCGTCGACAATAAAATTTTTCGTGTTCCATGTCGTTGTTTGTTATATGGCGACAGAGTATGCTGTCCGACATAAATTCAGAATGTTTTCAATGTTTAAACTCGTGTCGTTTAACATAAATAAAGATGCGAATTAAAGAACATACATACATATCATATTCAATGATAAATGTATTGACAATACTTATTTTTTCACGCTGCTCCCAATTTATGTTCTTAAGAAGCAGGTGGCATGCTTGTTGTTTTGGATGGTTATTAAAATAATTCATGCAATGTTATCCCCTGACGGACATTAATCGCTATGAAAGCTTCCTTTGCTGTTGACAGCTGTACTGCGGTACAAACAGACCATTAATGGAGATATTAAACATTTGCCGACATTCATATCACCATTTAAGCCTACCAATAATGGTATCACCAAGTGCCCAGTAATTGTTCAACAAATTATGGTCATTGTCATGACGTAGCAGGTTACCATAGTAACAGTATGACCTCTTAAAAACACCCTTAATTTTAGCTTTAAGTGCTTATAAATTAAAACGAGCTCAGTGTCCCCCAGTTTTATAATGCAATTTTAATTAGCATGTTAAGATACAACGTTTTGCAATAAAACTGTTCCTCGGATGGGAGTTGAGAGCCACCTTAGGTTTTGAAATTTTCATTTATTCTTGTTCCGGAATACGGTCAATCGAACCCACCCTAACATCACTAAAATATGTATCTTCATCTATTCTTCACAGACAAATGTGTCACGAACTTGTCAAGAAAAGTCTATGGAGAGTAACTCTACTCTATACCTATTCGTTTATAGGAAGTTTCATATTCTGTGTTATTGAAAGAAAACCCGAGAGCAATAGACAGCTGTACTCAAGACTGGCCCAACATCTCCATCAAGATTTTACCACTCAACTAAATATTTCAATAAACAAAAGTGATTTTAACGTTTTTATGAAAAAAGCCTTCGACATTGTAACAGTTGGAAATAAAGCGGACTGGGATCTTCTTTCTGCTGTTGGCTTTACAATGTCATCATTGACGACTATTGGTAAGTGGCTCTTTGAATTAGACATCAAAGCGATTATTGATTCATTATGATTTTGGCCAGGGGCTTACTTAAGCAAGAATAACAACAACAGTAATTAACCTTTAATTGTGTCCTTGCCTTACAGAATATATAATAAAAATAAAATTAACCGTATTTTCTCGATTAAACGCCGGGCCCCGAATAAACGCCAGGTATGAAAGAGGAAGTTGTAAGTAAGCTCCTGAAACGTTTATTTGTGGTATAATAAACTTAAGATTTAAGGGCAAGGTACACGGCTACCAAGAAAAACGAATAATAACCCTTTCTTAAAAAATGGCGGGCGAGAAAAAACTGCTGATTCAAAGAAACGCCGGGACCACTAGGCCAAGTTTGAAATAAACGCCGGGGGCGTTTAATTGAGAAAATACGGTACTAGATAATAAAGAAAAAAATCGCTAAAAGTGACGTACACAAAGAAATACGAACTAAAGAAACAAAATAACGGTTCGTACTTAAAATGTTTGTGTAACTAAAGTGAAATGTGTTAGACGGTGTTTTTTTCCTGCTTTTTTTCTGCTTGTAATTTTCTTAGTTTTCTTTTTGTAAAGTGTGTTGTTGCTTTGCTTGTCCCACCTAGATTAGCTTCGTAGCTATTTGCGGGACAAACAATATTATTATTTTAACTACTGTCAATAAATTGTTTTGTTGTTGTTGTTAAAAATCCTCAAAATTCCACCAGAATGGCAATTTTAATTTCTTGACCGCCTGTCACGAAATCAAATTTAATGAACTGTAATCCACTTCAATCCTTAATAATCCTGCAGTTCTTCTCTAAACTACTGCTTCTGTTTTTCACTATAGAATCTTTTTATCTAATTTATTTGTATATTTTGTAACATTTGGCGATATAACAGTATGGGCATACGGGCAAAAACCTCCAAGTACCAGTGATCTTTTCGACTGATCCACTGGACAGTCATATTTTGGATTGCCCGAAAGTGAAATAATGTTAATTTATTTGTAATTGTAAATTTTACATGTTTAGTGGTGTATATGGAATATCTAATTATATATTCTTGTGTCTCCATCCAGGTTATGGTCACATTACTCCAGAAACACCAGTTGGTCAATTGTTCACGGTAGTCTACTGCCTTGTCGGTCTTCCCATTTGCATGTTTACACTTAAGACTCTTGGGGAAATTATCGCCAAGGTTGTTAATAACATCGTACTTATTGTGGAGACAAGATTTCTTGGCAAGACAAGACCTAAACAGCTCAAAACAAAAAGCCTCTGCTTTACATTTATGCTAATGATATTAACTCTGTGTTTTGGGGGACTGACACAAAGATATTTAGAAGGCTGGAGTTTTGTAGAAGGAATTTACGCGTATTTCGCCACGCTTTCGACGATTGGCTACGGAGACTACGTTCCCGCGTGGAATCTAATTAGAGAGGCTAAAGAAACTACAGATATTGATAAACGTATTAATATTTGGATAATCCTTTCCGCCTTGTCTCTACCTGGTCTGGCAGGACTTTGCGTGGTCAGCGGAGTACTTAACTCACTCGTCGAAGCCCTTGAAGAGTTAAAAGTTCAGTTTAACGTTCGTAATAAATGTTCTAGGTGCGAACGAAGAAGACTTGCTAAGCTGGAGTTACAAAGGCGAAATATAAAAGGAACAAGCAGAGGTCTAAGTCAAAGTGATAATAAGATCAGTTTAACATGCACAGTGAAGGAGAGGAAAAGATCAGCCACCCTTTGAGATCGGAAAAAATATTTAAGATATCTCAATTGGGAACTGTTTCAGGTAGCATTCATTTTAGGAATCTTGAAGGGCACCTAGTTTTAGCATCACTTTGAAAAGCCGAGAAATATATGTTTATCAATGGAGACTTAAAACGATGCTCCATTGACGTCATACTATAAAACTGCAACTTTAACCCTTTAACTTCCAAGAGTGCCAAAAATCAAAATTCCAAGAAAAATGCCATATTTAATTTTGTAAAATATCGAAAAACAAATAGTAACATGCAAACGTACTGCTGAAGAGGTTTCACTTGAATAGTCACACCATAGGATTTTGTCCACAGACTCAAAAGTTAGAACTACACTACCTGTCTCCATAACTGACTCCGAGAGTGAAAGGGTCAAATATGTATCTTTTGCTGTGCATCACCCGGATGGAAATACATTGAAACTAAAAAAAATTACCTTCAAAGTTCCCCTTGTGCCTGTCTCCGCTTTTTAAAATGACTTCTATTTGACCAGTAGTAATCGGCACCTGATTTGAAATATTACTGTCAATCAATCAATCAATCAATCAATCGGTGGCCTAAGAGCAATTCATGCACGAACGAAGGTACCTTTTTTAATACAGTCAACAGTAGTTATGAAATTGTCCCTTCTAGGGCATATTCCTTGGTACTTTTTTCCCATATTTTTATATTTATTTCTGAGATCCAAAATTTTTGAAATTTTTCAACCCATAATCCCCGTCATTTTCTTGCGAATCCCTGTCATATTTTTTAGATTTTAAAGGGAGATCAAGACCTGATTATTTCCGAGATCTTTTTGTATTATTAGCAAAATTTACGAGTAAATTTCAGTTTTTTTAAAGGTAAATAAACATAAATTATACGGCAGATCTTGATTGTTGGTTCACTTTCTGTTTATTCAAGTGAAATTCAAATCATAGTAATTTTCATCACGTAAATAAAGGGGTTTACTCCATACTCTTTTGTCTTAGTGTAAAGTTAAACACAACTTTTCCTTAAAATAGTCAAAAGGTCTTTATAACACAGAATTAAAGGGGATATACTTCAAATAAATTAAATAAATGTAATAAATTCAAAAAAATCAAGAAATATAATAAAATCTTGAAATGCTTTAAATTCTAAAAAATTATGAGCTCGCCCTTCGGGCTCGCGGGATTCGCAAGAAAATGACGGGGATTATGGGTTGAAAAATTTCAAAAATTTTGGATCTCAGAAATAAATATAAAAATATGGGAAAAAAGTACCAAGGAATATGCCCTAGAAGGGACAATTTCATAACTACTAAGGTGGTGTTGGATGGGAGCGGAAGAAAAAAAAAAAATTTAAAAAAAAAATTATAATTTTTCACAAACTCTTCACAAACATGTACAAGTTTGTGAAGAGTTTGTGAAAAATTATTTTATAGTAAGAACTAAAGGGAAAAAAACCCCTTCTTGAATATTCATGTGTAAAATCATCAAAATATTAAACACAGTTAAAACAATTTTCATAATATTTTAACACCTGCTTTCAGTTTATGAAAATATCTAATTAAAATAACAGCGTGAAATAAAAAACAAGTCTGGTTTTAATTAATTTCTTACGTCTTAAACTTTTTAATGTATTTCTTTTCAATCTTCGATGAAGTAGGTGTTAATTCTATCATTTCTTGATCTAAAAGTTTCATATCAGATATGAATTTCTGATAATCGAATTCACCACCTCTCATTGCTGTTCGTAAATTAGTCAACACTTTTTCATAAGTTGTAAATCCAAATTTAACCATATCTAATTTTCCTTTGTAATTTTTCATTTCATGATATGTTTTTAATATTATTCCAGCTCCAGTTAAAACACTTAAAATAATAGGGTTTAAGGTTATTCCACCTGTTATTACACCAACTGAAGCTAGTAACACAGACGAAATATTCATAATATAATTTATTTTTTTATATTTACTTTGACTGTTTTTGTATATCCATGTTTTTTTATGATAAAAAGAGTATAAATCCTTTAATTGTTGGATTTTCTCAGGATTTAAAGTTGAAGAAATATGATTGAATTCGAATATATCTTTTTGTTCTTTATGTCTTAATGATTTTATTTTTGTGATTGGCATTTTATTTATAATATTTATAATAAACTTTTACTGAATACAAGAGTAAATGTAATTTGGTTAACATTTACAATTTGATCAGTTCCTCTTTTATTAATTGCAATCCAAAAATGACTTGTTCGAGTTAATGGAAAATTGATATCTCTAAAATATTGATGATCATTTCCATTAATTGAAGATAAACTTTTTGTATTTCTACTATCAGATACTTTCAATGTTATATAAAAATATCGACTTGAAACATGTAATTCAGTAAAGAAACAATCTATTGATTCCAATTTACAATTGAATGGTATATATAAAGAAGTTGATATTGAATTGAAAAATAGATGGTTATTTGATTTTGATTTATTAAAATAAGCAGTTATAAAAAAATGAGATCTTAATGATTTCAAAAAAGATAAACTAACAGGTTGATCATCTTTTGTTGGATTTTTAATACTAATATCATGATTATTCATATTAATATCTGTTTCCATCACCATTTTCTGATTTTCAAAAATAAAAGGAGAATCATAAACACTTGATTCAACATCATTAACATAATTTTTTACTCCATAAATAATTAAATAAGCTTGTGCTTGTACTAATGGTGTAGTTTTTGATGCATCACAATGTAAATCAACAAAGAAGTATTCAGGTGGGGAAATTTTATATTTATGCATATGAATAATAGATCTAGTATATCCTTCTTTTTGAAAAATTTTTGTTGTTTGTTGACCAATATTTAAACTTGTGGAAGTAGCATTAACACTAACATTATCCATAGTAACAGGAAAAAATTCTATACATATAGTATATTCTCCTTCTGGTATTTTATACATATTAAAACTTATTCTGGAAACATATTTTTGATTAAAATTTATATGAAGAAGTAAATCATAAGCTTTTTTGTTAAAAATATGAGGACTTCTAGCAAAATCATTAATTCCAGTTACAGTAATATTAGTTTCTGATGAACTTTCATTAACATTCTCCATTAAATATCTGAATTCATCTTTTGGATGAGAGGATGCTGAGATATGAGATTCATTTACATACTTTTCTAAATATGAAACGTTTACAGCTGATTTTTTTTCACTTGAAGTGGGTTCTTCTAAGTTAATGATACTTTTATTACTCATATCAATATCTGTTTCCATTACCATTTTCTGATTTTCAAATGTAAAAGGTGAATCAAAAATGCTGAAATAAACATCATTAACAAAATTTTTAACACCATAAATAATTAATTTTGCTCGTGCTTTAGCACCAGCAAATTTCAAATCTACATCAATATAAGATGAAGAATCAGTTGTTTTATTTATATGAATAATTGATTTTGTATAATTAGAATATGATTTTGTTGTTTGTTTAACAATGCTTAATGATGAACTTGTTACATTTACACTCATATTTTTCATTAAATCAGTGAAAAATTCAATACAAAGAGAGTATTCTCCTTTGGGTACATTTATGTTAAATCTTAATTTTCCAGAAGAAAATGGTATGGGGAAATCTCTTATAAATGTTAATTGGTATGCTTTTTTAATGTAAAAATGAGGACTTTCAGGGAAAAAAATTATACCATTTATTACAATATCTTTTACAACACTAGTTTCATTAGTATTTTCAAGTAAATACATAAATTCATTTTTTAAATGAGAAATATTGGTTTCAATTAAATATTTTTTGATATTATCATCCATTTTTGTTACTTCATTATCTACATATTCTTTATTAGTTACTTCATGATCATATTTAGGTAATGTTGATAAATTAAATATTCTATGATTATTGATATCTATATCAGCTTCCATTGGAGATACTTCTTTACGTGATAAGAAAATATTCTTCACATCATTATAAGAAGGTACATTGTTATAATTTTGTGTTAAATAACTAAAAGTTTGTTGTTTACTTTGTGTAATATTATAAAGTTCTTTCAAATCAATATTTGCACTTATATTTTGTGTATGAGGAATACCACTAATTCTTCCATCAACATATGCTTTATTAGCTGCATCTTTATCACTTCTTGGAGTTGTTAAATTTATTATTCTTGTATTTTTTGCATCATAATATCTACCTCCATTTAATGTTAAAAAAATACTTCTTCCATAATTCAAAGGAAAAGCATCATTTTCTCCAGCTGCTTGTACATTAGTTATTGCATGATAATTCATATCAAGATGATCTTGCATTGGATTTTCTTCATAACGATTTAAGAAAATATTATTTGCATCACTATAAGAAATTAAACTATTTTGATTTTTATCTAAATAGTTATAATTTTGAGGTTTACTTTGTACAATATTAAAAAGATTTTTCATATCTATATTTTTAGTAACTTCATGAGTATGTGCAGGCACATTAGGATGATATTTCTTCAAAGTAATCATATTTACAGCTGATAAATCATTATTTTCATCTGTATCCATATTTGTAATTAATTTTCGATTCATTTCAATTCCTCCAGGACGAATTATATTATTTCCTCCTAAATCAAAATCACCAGTCATATGAGTTGATCCATCTAAGGTTAAAAAGTGTGTTTTAGCAGTACCATAATTAATAGCATCCTTTAAATTTACTGGATTATCTACATTTACTAATTTTTTGTTTTGTATATCATAATCGCCTGAAGAAGTTAATTTAAAACCAACACCTGGTAATCCTGGTTGTACTTGAGTTGTTTTATAAATACTAGATTCTGATAATAAACCATTTGAGTAACTCATTTTTTTTTATTATATAATTTATATAATATCATTAAAATTTTTAAATATTTCTTTCTTTGGTTTATCAATATATAAAAAAGAATAAGGATCTTTTGTAGCTAATCTATATTTCTTTTTATCAACATTATTTTCACGACATATCATAGAAATTTCATTATTACTTGGAAATTCATAAATACAAAAATGAGAACAATTTAGTCTTATATCTTTTGGAGTTTTGTAATAACTTTGTGAAAGATAAATAACACTACAATTTTTATGCCTTCCATTAATAAAATAATCAATCAGTGGTTTTTGATTCTTTTCACAAACAAAATCATCAAATATGATTACTTTTTGGTTATCATCTGTTAATTCAGTAACTGGTAAAATTTCATCATTACTAGGTTCTATAACTTCATAACCTGCTTCTTTATTAATTGATTTTTTAAATTTTCTTAATAAATACTTATATTTTGGTTGTTCTAAATTTTTAGCATATAAATATATCTTATCATAATATAATAACCTAAGAATCATATCTAGTAAAACATTTGTTTTTCCAGAACCTGAAGGACCACAAATAAGCATTCTAAAATTTTGATTTGGCATGAAATCATGTAATTGCTTAAAATTAGAAATTAAGTCATCATCTAGATCATAGTTTGGTATTTTCATTTTATTATAAATCATAGATAATTTAAAAAAAAATAATAAACTCATAATAATAAAAATGAGTTTATTGAAATGGAAAGAACTTGCTAAACAAAAATCTGAGTTGGGAAATAAAATTAATTTTGTTCATGATAGAATAACAAAGAAAAAATTAGGTGAAGAAACAAGTCAATTAGGTTATGAAAAAATGTTTAAACCTATAACAAAATTACTAGAAGAAAAACCTAAAAAAGAAGAAAAACCTAAAAAGAAGGAGATAGAAGAAGATTTTTATGAAGGTTTGGAAGATTTTTTAGAAGATGATTTTGGATATGATATTGATGATGTTTTTAATTATGGTGAGGATATACAACCTTATGAAACTGCTGTACCCAAAGAATATGAAACTGCTGTAGCTGAAGAATATGAACTACAACCTTATGAAACTGCTGTACTCGAAGAAGAAAAACAAATACCAGAAGATATTGGTGAAGAAGTTTTTCCACAAAAAGAAAAACAAATACCTAAAGACCCTCCACCAGGATATGATCCTGGATCATATGTAGAAGAAACACAAAGAAAAGCTTTATATGAAAAAGAAGTATTTAAAAAATATGGTTTACCTATTCCTGAAGAAAATATTGATAAAATGTCAAAACAAGAATTACTTGAAATTTGGAATAAAAAAATAAAAGATATAGGTAATGATAAAAGATTTTATACAAAATTTATAAAAAAAATGAATAAAAGTTTAGAAAGTTTTAATAAATTAAAAAAAGATCAAATAAAATATAGATTTAAAGAAAATCCTAGATTAGATGATAATATAAATTTAATAGAAAGCAAATTGGAAGATATAGTTAATAGAAGAAAAATACTAGAGGAAGATAGTTATAAAATTACACGAAGAAGAGATGAATTAAAAAAAACTGGTAAAGGACTTAAAACAAAAAAAGGTGGAAATGTTACATTTTACAATGATCCTAAAGAACTTCTTAAAAAACTTGAATTAATTGTAGGTTCTATTATAGCTGGTAATACAAATATTGAAATGTATAATATTGGAATTGCAATTTTAGACATCCTTTTGAAAACAAAAGTAATAAATAAATCTCAACATGAAAAGATTTATAAAAATTATTTTAAATAATATATTATTATTATAAAATGGATAGAGAAATAGTATTATCATCATATTCTGTTAAAACAGAAAATGGTAACAAACCTGAAAATTTCACAACAAAATTTAGTAAACCAATTGTTTTAGAGAGGGTCGTGAAGGGGTAAAATGGGAACTGGGATTAGCCTTATTTTGCACTGGGAAAATGGGATTTACTCACTGGGACTGGGATTTAGCCACTGGGAATGGGATGAACAATTATAAAATGGGAATGGGATTTCTTTTCTTCAGCGGTCTTTGCTCCAATATTTTGAAATAGAAAAATAAAATTTCGTAGCAATAGACCTTGCACTCCTCAGTAGAGACAGTAGAGACCGTGAAATCAGTATTTTTCGCCTTCGCGCCCGCGGTCTAGCTACCAGGCTTACACGGTTGCATAGTTATAGGGTCGTGAAGGGGTAAAATGGGAACTGGGATTTGGGCCAAATTTAGGCTGGGAACTGGGATTTGGTACCCCCCTTCACGACCCTCTTTAGACAACAACTCACAATATGTAATTGGTCTTAATCGTGTTATTAATATGAGTTTTACATGGTTTAATATAAATGCTGATTATAAAAATCAATTAATTAGATACAGTTCTGATAATGGTAGAACATTTAAAGATATCAGTTTTCCAGGTGGGGTTTGGAATTATGTTTATATCGATGCATTTATTAAACATATAACTGTAATAAAACAATCTGGAAAAGAAGATGAATATCCAATTAGTATTATTTTTGATGAAACAACTTTTAGAGTAACAATAAGATTGAAAGAAAATTATCAACTGGATTTTACGCAAAGTAATTTTTATGAATTATTAGGATTTGATAAGAAAATTATAAAAGATAAAATAAATGTGGGACCTAGAGTTCCAAATTTAAGTCAAGATACAGATATTTTAAATATACATTGTGATTTAATTAATGATTCACTTGTAGATGGTCAAGATAGTGATATTATTTATAGTTTTTCCACTTCTGTTTTAAGACCATCATTTAGTTTTACTCTTGAACCAAAAAGAATTACTTATAATCCAGTAAATAAAAATACTATTAATAGTATAAGAATTTACATTACTGATGGAAAAAGAAGATTAATTGACCTCAATGGAGCGGATACATCTTTTTCATTATTGTTGAAAAAAATAATATAAATCTAATAATAAAAAAATGAAATCTTACGAATTTTCTCGTTTTTATAATCCAAAATTGGGTAAATTTATGTATAAACATAAAGGTAATGGTATGGTTGTTGATAATATTTTAAAACCAATGAGAAGTGTTATGTCAACTGTTTTCAAAAAAAATTGTTAAACCTGTAGCTAAAAAAGCATTAGAAGCAGGGATTTCTCATACTGGAGAAAGATTAGGTAAAAAGATTTCTGAAAAATCTGGTGATTTAATAATGAAAAAATTAGGTAATATGAGAATAAACACTCCTAAAAAAACAAAACAAACAAGACAATCAACACCAAAAACAGTTAAAAAACAAGAAGAAAATACTGACATGATATTAAATAGATTAATATCTGGTAATGGAATAAAAATAAAAAAATAAAAAATTATATAATCTTATAAAATAAAATATGGCTTTCAGATCAAGTGAATATTTACAAAGAAATGAAATGATAAGATTTCAATTAGATGATGTGATTAGAATTCCAGCTAATGGTCAATCTCAAGTTAAAACTGGTTATAAATTCACAATTAATGATAGATCAGCATTTTACGATTGGTATAATGCTTATTTTGAAGTAGAATTTCAGTTACAAAAAATAGCAGATGGTACTGGTTATGCTGCAGCTGATAGAATTACAGTTTTAAATGGTTCACATAGTTTAATTAATCATATCATGCTTAAATCTGCAGGTAAAATAATTTATGATACTAATAATTTACATAAAGTTACTTTTGTTAAAAATTTGTTAGAATATTCTGATGATTATAGTAGATCAGTAGCTAAAAACAGTTTCTGGTATTTGGATACTGATGGTACAACAGCTAATACTAATGCAGGGTTTGAAGCTAGACAGGTACAAACTAAAAAATTTGTTGATGATCAAGCAGCTATACAATCTGTTAATACTATTATTCCATTAAATAGATACTCTTTCTTTGAAGAACTTGAAGATAAGATGCTTGTACCTATGCAATTACAATTCAACATTGAGCTTCAAAATGACAGTGAATTAATTCATATGGCTAATGGTACTGATGCTGGAAGAGTTGTTGTTACAAAATTTTTACTTTGGGTACCAAAATTAACACCAAAAGACTCTTTATATGATAAATTTGTTAGTTCATTCATGAAAGAAACAAAATGGAAATATTTAAGGGAAATGTATGAATCATCAGCTCCTACAAAATCATCAGGATTTTTTCAAATATCAAGTAGTATTGATAATATAAAACATATTTTTGTTTACTTGAAAAGAACAAATCCACCTAATAATGTTCAAGCTGAAGATAATCCTTATCTTATGGATACTTATAAATTGAATACAGCTGATGCTAATTCTCATTTACAAAACTGTAGATTAGAATATGGAAATGGAGTATTTTATCCAGAAACAGAATATGATAGTGAAGGTAAAGTAAGAATATTCAATGATGTAATGTCATACGCAATGAGGAAAAATGATTATAATACAGGAACACAACTTAATTTAGCTAATTATAATTCTCTATATGGATTGATATATTTTAATCTTACATATCAAGCAGAAAAAATCACTAGAGATCCTAAACAATTAATATTCAGATATACATTAAGCAGAAATGCAACTGCTGACTTTAATGTTCATGCTATAGTTTTATATGAAGAAATGGTGAAAATTGATAAAATTGGAAATGAATTAGTAATTGTATAATATGTAAAAAATTTATATAATCTAATAATAAAATTAAAATGACAACTTATCATCCATACAAAATAAATTTATCTGATAATCAAAAAAAGAAACTTGCAAAAGCATATAAAACAAACACTCCTTTAACATTTAGATTAAAAAATAATCAAACAAGTGGAAATGATGAATTACTATTAACAACTAATCAAATTAACAAAATTAAAAAGGCTAAATCATTAGGAAAAGGAACAGACATCAAGATATCAAAAACACAAATTAGAAAAGTAATGAGACAGGGTGGAAGTTTATTTAGTAGTATTATTCCATTAGCACGTGCTGTTGCACCAACTTTAGCTAAAACACTTGGATTATCAGCTCTTGCTGGTTTAGCAAGTGAAGGAGCAAGTCAAATTGTTAAAAAGATAAGTGGTAATGGTCAAATAGGTGGTTTTTTAATACCACAAGATAAAATAAAAAAACTCATTGAAAATAAAAATCTACTTACAAATAAACAAAAACAAGACATATTAAACGCTCTTCAATCTGGAGGTAAATTAGTGATAAAACCAACTAAAAAACAATCTGGTGGATTATTAGGTACATTACTAGCTAGTATTGGTATACCTCTTGCTATTGAAGCTTTTAAAAAAATTACTGGAAAAGGAGCACCAAGAGTAGGTAGACCAAAAGGAAAAGGAGCACCAAGAATAGGAAAAGGAGCACCAAGAATAGGAATGTATGAGCCACCTCCACCTTTTATAGGTCAATGGGGAAAAAATACTATTGGTATGGGAAAAAAAAAGTCAAAAAAAACTACGAAAAAAGGAAAAGGTCTTTTATTAGGGAAGGACAGTCCATTCAACAGCATTCCAATTCTCGGAACAATATTATAAAACCAAAATTCATAAACAAACCATTAAGTAATATTGATTTAATGAAATGGATAAAATATTTAAAAATTCCAAATTTCAAAGGTATATATTCAAGAGATGAAAAAATGTCTATTAATCATAGTCCATGTATAATAAATCTTGATTCATATGAAAACGTTGGAACTCATTGGGTTTGTTGTGTGAAAAGTCATGATAATAAATTTATATGGTATTTTGATAGTTTTGGAATGGGTTATCCTGAAGAATTTAAAAGTAATGGTAAACCAATAATTTACAACTCAAGTCAATATCAAAATATTAAAAGTGTTCTTTGTGGTTATTATTGTCTTTATTTTCTTCATCAATGGTCAATGAAAAAAAATTTTTATGATATATTAAAACCATTCAGTTTAAGTGATACTATGTTTAATGAAAGATTTATTAAAAAATACTTTGAATAATCTTTTTTATAACAATCATTGTTATAAAAAATCAAATATATATACTTCCCTTTATCAATCCTTTTAATATTCCAAGTTTTCTCTTTATTTTCAAAACTAAAGTAATTATCTTTAATAATCTTTTATCTTCATTAAAATTAGTATAAACAATATTATCAAATATGCATTCTATCATTTCATTCAAGTTTTTTATTTCTTTTTGTATAAATACAGATCTACTTTCTTCCATTTTTTTTTTTATTTTATATTTATATAATCTTAATATAAAATGAAATCTTATTGTGTGAAAGAAAAAAAACAAACTGATTGTGTAGAACCTAGTGGATATAAAACAACAAAAAATGGAAGATTAATGTTTTTCTGTAAATGTGCTTCTTGTGGAATAAAAAAAACACGTTTTGTTAAGAAACAGGGAAACTAAAAAAGCCTTCTTCTTCACAAACATCTCCTCTCAAAACACAAGAAGGAGAAGGCTTTGGCGAATTAGCATTAACAGGTTTAACTCATGCTTTACCTTGGTTAGGTAAAAAAACAGTTGAAATGGGACGATATGGAGCAAGTGAATTAATGAGAAATAAAAACATGCAAAAAAAAGCATTAGATTATGCATTAGACCACGCAAAACCATTTTTACAAAAAACAACTTCAGATATGATGGATCAACTAAGTACTAAAATAAGACCAAAATTAAAATATAAAACAAATAGAAAAGATTTAGACTTTCAAGGAGGTAGTGTAGATATTCATAAACTCATTGGAAAATTGCCAAAACCAAAAGGTGGTTGGACTCCTGGAGAATACAAGTATATGGGACCGTATAACCCTTTGAATGAACAATTAAGATATGATCCTGAAACAGGTGAAGTATTAGAATGGATGGTTAAACCATATAATAAAGTAGATGAAATTGCTGCTTATCATGATATATGTTATGATATGGGAAAAAATAAGAATGAATGTGATAGACAAATGGTTAAATCTTTAGATCTGATTCCATACGGTGAAATACCGAAATGGGGTCAAACAGCGAGATTTATTATAAATGCTAAACAAAAACTTGGTTTGGGTTTACCAAAGAAGACAAAAAACGTAAAGCGGCGTTGAGTAATAATAGTGATTGGACTCAACAATTAGCCGATGAATTACATAAACCAATCACTAGAAATTTTTCAAAGAGAACTGTAATATCAAATGGGATTGATGAAATCTGGGCTGCAGATTTGGTTGAAATGCAAAAGTTTAGTAAATGGAATAAAGGAATAAATTATTTACTGATGGTAATAGATATTTTTAGTAAATATGGATGGATTGAACCATTGAAAAACAAAAAGACTGAAAGTGTTAGTAAAGCATTTGATGATATATTTAAAAAAAGTAAACGTAAACCAAAAATGCTTTGGACAGATAAAGGTTCTGAATTTATCAGTAAACATTTTAAGAAGGTCCTTGAAAAGAATAAAATCAAATTATATCATACAGAGAATGAAGAGAAATCAAGCATTGTTGAGAGATGGAATAAAACAATGAAAACCAGAATGTTTAAGATGTTTAGTGTAAATAACAATACTGTTTATTGGAACATCCTTGATAAATTAGTTAATGATTATAATAAAACAAGACATTCTAGTATTAAAATGACTCCAATTCAAGCTAGTAAAAAAGAAAACGAAGAAAAAGTTTATGCTAATTTATATTCAGATTTAATTTATTTGAAACCTGGAAAAATAAAATTTAAGGTTGGAGATTTCGTTCGTATATCAAAATATAAGAGACCTGTATTTGATAAAGGATATACTCCTAACTGGACAGAGGAAATATTTGTGGTTAATGAAATATTAAATACAAAACCTATCACCTATAAAATTGTTGATTTAATGGGTGAAGAAGTAAAAGGATCTTTTTATGAAAAAGAGTTACAAAAAACAAAACAAGAAATATATAGAATTGAGAAAGTATTGAAACGAGACACCAAGAAAAAGTTAGCTTTAGTTAAATGGAGTGGATATCCTGACAAGTTTAATTCATGGATTCCTTTGAGTGATTTGAAAGATTTTTAATACTATTGTAGTATTAAAAATTGTTTCAAGCGACATAAAAAAAAGCCCTAAAAAGGGCTAATACTTTATTTCAGTTTAAAACAAATCCTGTGAATCACCTTCTTCATTTTCTTCATCGACTTCGTCATCACTTTCTTCTTTAATCATTAATAATGATTCTCTTGGTTTCAATGGTCTAACATAAACTTCATGAACTTTAATTTGAATAGATTTTACTAATTTGGAAATATAAATACTCTCAATTATTAAAGCTAATTTTACTTTACAATATTGATTAAGGTATTCAAATGGATCAACATTTTTATTTCCTTTTGTTTTAAACAAAGATAGAATTTTATTAGATTTTTCTGAATATATAAGTTTTGCATATAAAACTGGTGAAACACTATCATCAATTACTGTTTTAGTTCTTCCTTTTTTATCAGTATATTCTTTCTTTTTATAATATAAAATATGAGATAAATTTTGAGATTCTTCAACACCAATTGTATCTTCAAGATGGTTATAACAAAGTTGTTGGATATTTTCTAATGTTTTAAAAAAAGTTTTTTCTTCTTTTGTTGGATCTTTATCTTTTTCCCATAAACAAACAGGAATTGTATATCCAACTAATTCTTGTGATTCTTGATTCTTTCTTTCAGATACACCAAAACTAAAAAGTAAAGGTGTTTCAATTATAAGAGGACCTTGCTTACCATTAGGATAAGTTGTTTCGATTTTAATACGATGATATTTCATTTTGGAATTCTTGACTTTATATTGTTTGGCTTCGTTAAAAATAAGATTTTCTTTAGAAATGTTTTCGGGAGATATAAGTTGCATTTTTATTATATATAAATATTTTTTTTTTAAATTTTATTTATTTTTTTTTAAATTTTATTTTTTTTTTAATTGTAAATTTCAGCATAAAAA
This sequence comes from Cladopsammia gracilis, assembly GCA_022457155.1. NCBI lineage: Eukaryota > Metazoa > Cnidaria > Anthozoa > Scleractinia > Dendrophylliidae > Cladopsammia > Cladopsammia gracilis. Next base: position 497,950 of record JAJGOT010000189.1, read on the forward strand.
AATCCCTAAAAAAGGGATATAATTATTAATAAATATAATTAACTTGACTATCACTAACACTAACTCTAGCAGAATCAGAATCAGAATCAGAATCAGAATAATCGGTTTGCCAATGAATAATAACATCTTTTTCTTTAAAATAACTTTTAAAATCTTTAACAATTTTTCTTATTTCTTTAATTATTTCTTTATTATCTTTTCTCAATGAAAGTTTTCCCTGACATTTATAAATATCTTCACGATATAATGATTTTCTATATTTTTTTTGTCTTAACATAATACTTTTAATTATGCTAAAACTTAAATAATTAGAATATGTAAAATCTATTAACTTTTCATAATTTAAAATTCCGAATTTTATATCATCACCTTCTATACAATATAATACTTTTTTTTTATATTCTTCTTTCATTAAATATTTTCTAATATATTTTATTTCTTTTCTTATTCTTTTCAAATATTTTCCTTTTTGTTTGTCTATTTCATTATTTTTTTGACTTTTTTTAAAATATCTTAATATATCTTTTATTTTTAAACTATTATCTGATATAATTTTATCTTCAATTTCTCTCTTTCTTAACTCATAAAATCTTAGATAATTAATAAATATATTGTGAAAATGAAGATCAATCATAAACATTTTACCATATAATATTTTATCAAAATATGTTACACCAAAAAGAGTGATAGGAATTGCTTTGTATTGCGTATTAACAGATTTGCTTTGTGAAGAATTCATTTTTATTTTATATAAATATTTTTTTTTTTAAATTATTATTTTTTTTTTCTGCTACAACTTAATTTCAAAACTGAATTAAAATTATGATATTATAATTTCTTTTTTAACTAATTCCCACCATTCTTCATAAAAAGCTTTTGTTTCTTCTGAAAGTTTTAGTGGTAATAATTCATCAACATTACTATATCCAAGAATAATTAAAATCTTTTTTATAATAAAAGTGATATTAATGATTCTCTTTCTTTCAAATTGTGTATTTACTTTCTTAATTAAATTTGCATTATCAATTTTATAAAGTATTTCATTAATCTTAGAAATATCATCATTTTTTATATCAAAAGTTTTTTGTATTTCATTGATCTTTTTCTTAAAAAAATACTTTCTTTGGTATACTGATTTTTTTCTATAACAACATCTTTCCCAATCAGATATATTAACATCATAATTTAATATTCTTTGAATTTGAAGACCACAATCACAACAAACTTCAGCATAATCAATAATTTCTTTATTCTCATGTTTGCATTTTTCATATATTGGAATATTTCTTTTTTTCTTTTTTTTAATTTTACTTTTTTCATAAGATTTTAATATGGAAGAATATAATTTAATCTCTTCTTCTGTATACATTATAATCTTTTATTTTTTTTTAAATTTTTTAAATTTTCTCTTTTATAAAATCTTTCTCTCTTATACCTTTTATATCTAATTTCTTCATCAAAATCTTCTATTAAAAAAAGTCTTCTTAAATATATTAATAAAATATCTTTTTTTGTGAAATTAATCATTTTATTTTATAATATTATTTTTTTTATTTTCTCAAAGCTAAAGTATTAATTTTATTTTTACAAATCAGTCTTTTATCATCATTTGCAGATAATGCTACTTTATTCATTTTCATCGAGTAAATTTGATGATCTTTACTTCTGATTATATTCATTGTTCTCATTTCTTCTTTTTCTGAGAATAAACATTTCTTGAAATCTTCAAATGTTATTTCCCTTTTAATAACATTTTTCTTAATTCCTTTACATTTCTTTACTTCAATGTCTTCAACTTTAAAAGAATAAAGCTTAGGTCTTAGACCACCAAAATGTGTAATTTGTTTACCACAAGCTTCATCTTTAAACATTCCTATTACTTTCTTATTAATTCCAGTTTTTATTCCAGATTTATGATTTTCTGGATAATCACTTGTATCAAACTTTTTTTTGATGTCTTTTCTTATATCATAATAAAAATCATCTGTATGAATTTCATACATTAATGAATCTGTATCTGTGAATAATAATTCAGCTTTATTGGAATACTTCTCTCTAATATAATTATAATGAAAATCATACATATGAAATTTTGACAAATCAAGAACAGCTTGTCCCACATAAATAGGTTTATTAAAATATATTTCTGTCTTTTTCAAATGAACTGCAATTAATTTTTGATCAAATATTGTTAATCGATCAAAATTAGGTTTTGATGACAAATTAATAGCCTTTTTCTTATTATTTACTAATTGTATATTTTGTCTTTTTCTTATATTTTCAATTGTTTTACCAAATACAGAATTATTCATTAATTTAAAAAAATCTTTTTCAAAAGAGTTTTTAGATTGTTTTCTTAATTCTGTATTTTTTTCAATATAAGGTTTCATCCATTCAGATTGATAAAATGATATTCCTCTGTGTACTTTTTCAAGTTCAAGTCCTAATTCTAAACATTGTCTAAGATTTCTATAATGTATTACATAATTCTTTTTATTGTAAAAAGATCCAACAAGTTTCTCTACCGAACCAAACTTTAATCTTTCTGTAGCAAGTGGATAATCATTATGTTCTTTCCATAGTTTTTTTGGATATTTAAGATCCACTTCAAAAATATAACCAATATTTGTAATTTTCTTTTCTAATATTTTTATTACATTTTCTTTTGTAAGATTTTTCATCCATTTAAAACCATGAGTTGGAAGTTTTTGTATCATTGACCAACCATAAAGATTATTAGCATCAAGATATGTAATAAATTTTGATTCTTCATTTGGATTATAATTTTTCATATATTTATTGTTTGCTTCTGAATATCTTTTTGATATATGAGTTATACCACCTCTAATTCCTTGATCAAACATCATTAACATATCATAATCATGTAATAATTCAAGTCTTTGTTCTGTTTCTTTAAGACATGCATCCCAAGCTAATCCAGGTGATGTATAATAATGAGCTGGATCTAAATTATAATACTTCAAACAAGTTTTACGAAAGTTTTCAAACACATCAGCTAAAAGTAATACATCTGTTTTAAGATATAAATCATGATAATCTTTAATAGTTTTACAATTAAATTGTGACCAAACCTTTTGTGCATGGGTGTAGTCTTCATCAGTTATGTCTTCATCATTTAATTTTGAATAAAATTCTTCTTTTGGTGGTAATTGTGTTTCTTTGAATTTTTCTAAAGAATTTACATAATCATAAGGATATACTCCTTTTCTTGTTAATAATTCTATATTTTTATCATAATAACTTTTTATAGAATAAAAATCATCAGGTTGCAAATTATTTACAAGACCTGAAAGGGAAGTTAATAAAAATTTAAATGAATCAATAAAACGTAATTCAAAATTAATTGTAATTTTTTCATCTTCTCTCATAAATTCAGCTACTTTAATTTTCTTAGAAAATGATATATATTTCTCTTCTGTTTTAGGAATAAAAGTTAAATCTCCTTTCATTTTTGCTAATTCTTTAATAAAAAGATGTGAATCATAACCTTGAAGATTATGAAATATTACAGGAAGTACTCTAGGTTTTTTACAAAAAATATTACAATTATTATGAGCAGCTCCTCTAAACTTACCAGTAAAATGACAATGATCTCTAACTTTTTTATTCTTAAAGTCTCCTTCAATAAAAGGTTTTTCACAAATATGACAATTTGTTGATTTATTAAACTCTATTTTATCTGAGTCTGTAAATATCATCATTTGTGGGAAATTATAAAAACTAAAATTAATTTGTTTTACAATTTTTTTTAATTCTTTTACAAAAACTAATGCAATATTTTCATCTTCTTTTTTCTTTGTATAAATAATTGGATTGATTTTAAATATTCTATCAACTCTATTATCAAAATCAAAAGATTTAATATAAATACAAAATCCACAAGGTTCATGTTTTTGATATTCCATTGAATAAGAATAATTTGGATCCGGTTCACAATTATTCATTGGTTTTGTAAAACATTCAAAATCAGCATAAATAACAAAAGGTAAAGGTAATTTTTTATTATAATTTTTAAAAAATAAAAATGAGTTTTTAGGAGGCATTTTTACTGCAGCTGTCTCATTATTAGAACAAAATATAATGTGTTTCTTTAGGAGATCCTCTTTTGTAAAATGAGATAAACATTTTTTACAAAAATATTTTTTTATTGAAGTATTTTTACTAACTTGTGAACTGATTAATCTTGAAAAATTTTTAATAAGTGTATAATGTGTTTTTCCGGTGTCTTCATAAAGAAATAAATCTATTGTATTATTACAATCTTTGTCATTAATTCTTAAAGGATAAAATTTATTATATTCATTAATTGAAAAAACATTAATTCCTGGGAGATTCGGGTTTTGATTCTCAAACCTTTTTATATCTGTTAATTTTAATGGAAAATCTATACCTTTAAAATTAAGATCGTTTTTGTATTTTTTTAAATTTGAAATTCTTTGAGGATCTTTTTCATGTGGATGTAAATATCTTAAAATACACCACATGAAACATTTATTATCTTTTTTATTTTCTAAATTTATTATAGCTTTTTTACTTGAAATAAAACCAGGAAGTTTAATATATGAAGATCCTTTCAAAGGTTTATATTTTATAGTATGAATTTCTAATGATAAAATCTCTTTAAAATACCAACCTGAACCATTTCTTTGATAAATTAAAATTTTACTAAGAATTTCTAGAATTATTTTAGTTAAAATCTCTTTAGCATCTATACCTTCAAGATTAATATGTGTTTCAGAATGAAAATAAGCTTTATCTTTAATTTTATCTTCATGCTCCATTCTTTCCATTAAACAAACTAATATAAATCTAACTTTAATATTTCTATGATTTCTAAGAAAATCTTTTAATTGTGAAGCTTTTTCTTTAAAAATAATCTTTAGGAAAGATTTTTGGTTTTCCTTCAATTACATATTTTTCAGCAAAATTATCAAGAGCAGATTTTTCAAATTTAATTCCAACGTGGTATTCTTTCATTGCTCTTTCAAGTGCTTTCTTTAAATATTTTGGAGTATCTTTTGGAATCTTTTTATTTTTTATACATTCAAGAAAATAATCATCAAATGTTTTAATTTTCTTTGGTTTAGGTTTTGATTTAGGTTTAAGTTTTATTGGTTTCTTTTTTAATTTATCATTTTCTTCTTTTTTATTTTTAATATATTCAATCAATTTTTGTTTCTTTCGTTCTTCTTTAATTTTTCTATTTTCTTTAGTTTCCTTTTTTGCTATTTTCATAAGTTCATCATATGATAAGTTATTTAAATCAGATGAAGACATCCTTTTTTATTATATATAAATATTTTTTTTTAACTTTATTTATTTTTTTTCCGCAAAAGTTATAAATTTCAGCATAAAAAAAAGCCCCATTTTGGGGCTAAAATTTATCCATAAATATAATCAAATACTTCTTCTGTATCAAGATAATAATTTCCATAATCTTCATCGTGGTCTCTATTTTCATCTTGATCTTCACTTTTTATCACAATCTTTTTATAAAATTTATTTAATAATTTCTTAACAATTTTTTTCTCATTACAAGTTGGATATCCATTTGAGTTTTCAAAAACTGTCATACTTCCTTCTCCAATATTTATAAAATATTTGAATAATTCACCTGCATAATGAAATATTACAAAAGTTACTAAATCTTCCATATCTTCAGGCATATTATAATATAAATTCAAAACTGGAATATGATCCAATTTATAATTTATATTTATAATAATTTCTTTCAATTCTTTTTTTGCTATTTTCCTTTCTTTTTTATTTTCTAAATTTAGAGATTTTTTTAATTTTTCCAAAACTTCTACAAACAAGAAGTCAATAGCATGAAATCTTTCTTGTAGAATATCTCTTGAATCCATCTTTTTTGGATTTTGGTTTTTCTTTGCGATTGGTTTTTGCGTAGCGATCATTTTATTATATATAAATATATTTTTTTTTAAATTATAATTTTTTTTTTAAATTATTTTTTTTTCTTCCGCTCCCATCCAACACCACCTTAGTAGTTATGAAATTGTCCCTTCTAGGGCATATTCCTTGGTACTTTTTTCCCATATTTTTATATTTATTTCTGAGATCCAAAATTTTTGAAATTTTTCAACCCATAATCCCCGTCATTTTCTTGCGAATCCCGCGAGCCCGAAGGGCGAGCTCATAATTTTTTAGAATTTAAAGCATTTCAAGATTTTATTATATTTCTTGATTTTTTTGAATTTATTACATTTATTTAATTTATTTGAAGTATATCCCCTTTAATTCTGTGTTATAAAGACCTTTTGACTATTTTAAGGAAAAGTTGTGTTTAACTTTACACTAAGACAAAAGAGTATGGAGTAAACCCCTTTATTTACGTGATGAAAATTACTATGATTTGAATTTCACTTGAATAAACAGAAAGTGAACCAACAATCAAGATCTGCCGTATAATTTATGTTTATTTACCTTTAAAAAAACTGAAATTTACTCGTAAATTTTGCTAATAATACAAAAAGATCTCGGAAATAATCAGGTCTTGATCTCCCTTTAAAATCTAAAAAATATGACAGGGATTCGCAAGAAAATGACGGGGATTATGGGTTGAAAAATTTCAAAAATTTTGGATCTCAGAAATAAATATAAAAATATGGGAAAAAAGTACCAAGGAATATGCCCTAGAAGGGACAATTTCATAACTACTGTCAACTCTCTCTTAAGCGACCACCCTTGGTGCAGGAAGAAGTGATCGCTTAAGGGAGATGGTCGCTTAAGAGAAAAATCAATTTGAAACAGCATTTGACTGAAAAACAAAACAGTTATTTACAAAGTATTCGCTTACGGGAAGTGGTTAGAAAGAGAGAATTGGCTGTTATGACTGTGATGTTATAAGTTTTTATTCAATATTTTTGTTCCAGTTTTCCACAAACTAATCCTCCGTTATAATCTATATGATCCAGTTACAAAATGGAATCTGTTTTTGTTAAATGCGTTTCTTTTAGTAGAGAGCTTAAATATAGTCACGTTTATATTTAGAAAAACAAACATTAAATCATTTCACTCCCAATCGTGCTTTTAGGCGCGCTCTTGGTATATACATTTTGAATCACTTGTTACGCGCGTCATCGTTTTTACAAGCATCTGATGCAACAAGAAACGTTCTTAGAATGTATGCTTAAACTAGGATGATCAGTTCAAGATTCCCAGAGTTGCGCACAAAAAACAATTCGCATGCGTATATTGAGTATAATAAATTGGCCGCCATTTTAGAACAGGGCGGTATGAAACGAAATATATTTTTCGAAAATCTTAAACGTTTCGCAACGTCAAAAACGTCCCAATTCAATTATCGAAGAGTGGTCATTCTGGACTGAAACGCAACAGCACGTAAGTGCGTCTAACTTTATTCGTTGATCGAATTGTACATTTTAGTGCGTGGGTTCCATGTGATATCCCGTTAACATATTTAATCCTCCCTGAGTTACAGCCGGTCGTGAAGTGACAGTTGCCCGGTGACATGTAAATATCGTGTTGGAGCACGATACTAAGAGCCTGCAAAACATAGAACCGATTAACGCATACAAAGTCGTATAAAATCGAAGCCAGTTACTGTAAATAAGATCTCGTGTACGTTTAAATCTTAAGGGCTCACGGACGGATTTCTCGCGCGTTGCTGAGGAAGTGAAAAATCATTTCCGGTGAATGACGCAGGCATTTCGGCAGCCAATGAGAAAAACCCGCTAGAACCCACTAAAGCGGCGGCAAATTTTATAACAATGGTCAGACGAATAGTGCATGCGTTGATAAAATGACTTCCGGTTCAATCTCGTTCCCAGTACCTTCGTTTCAGATTGCTTCAGATTGCTTCCGGTTTGCAGAAAAATACTAAATTCTAAACGGTCTCTAACTTGATTCATTATTTTTCAATGTTACATTTATCTAACCTGGATATGGAATATAACTAAGTATGCGTCTATTGAAATCATTTTCAATACAATTTTTATGGACAAATCAATATTTCAAATTTCTCTCTAAAAACTGTATTTTTCAAATGAAAACGAAATCCATGCTTACGATGGTGGGAAAATGAATAAATACCATAACACCGTCAACGATTTTCCGATAAAATGCGCCACCTCAAAAATTTTAGACTTTTTCTTTGTTGGACACGTGATCATGGGCGTGGCTCGATGACGTCATTTTTGGGGTTGGGATTGAGTTGAAGATTTGTACGCATGTAAACGATTAAAATTAATAAAAATAAGTAGCCATTACTGTCCCTAGCAACGGGTCCGAAAATATACGTCAGTGAGCCCTTAAACCTCAGTCCTCAGTATTTGCGCCCCTCTTATGACTAACAACAAAATGGGTGGTTGTTAGTGGGCTCACGTCATAAATAATGATGCAAGGTGGAATAAATTGGACGGATGAAAAGTATTTATCTTCAGTTATCCTGCTTGAGTGGTGTCGTATTAGGTAAGGAATTTACACTTGTCGTACTATTTAATGGTTTTTTTTTTTGGGTGCAATTTTTGTCGCAAATTTTGATGTCATTTTTGTCGCGCGAACGATGCATCTTCAAATCGCGTGTGTAAACTAGCGGCACTCAGTCAGGGCGATTTATCGCGCTATATCGCAGCGGTTTGAAACATGCATGTAGAAACCTGATGCAACTTGGCGGCGACTTTTCGAGTTTACAACAAATCTTAGCAAATATCGCACCCGAATCGCATATAAATCGCCGCTACTTTACTCTTGCGACAAAAGATGCATTGGAAAGCGCGACAAAAATTGCAGCAAAAGTCGCGTGTGCAAAGCTGTCGTTATGTGTGTTTCTGTTGAATGAATAAATACTGAAAGAAAACATGAATGTGAATAAGTAAATACATCTTTGTCGCCCAAGCTTTTAGTTACTAGCTATCCTAGTAATAAACTGTATTTCGTGCTATATTTTTATAAACGGTGCATATATCGACCAAAATATAACTAGTGGATCCATTAACTGACTAACATGACCTTGGTTGAAAAATGATCTTATGCTATTTCGGCCAGAAATTGGAATCTCTCATAGGCAGCTAGTTGTCGGACTTGAAATTTGAATGTTAGCGATGGTTTCATATAATTTCAATTTGATCGAGCAATGTCGCTGGCGGCAAAACTCGAATAATCTTTACACGTTCTTTAAAATGGATTTCATATTTGTTTAATCAAATTGCGTAGGCCATTAACAGCAGTTAGATATGTCATGAGCCTAATAAAATGATTGTGTTTTTTCGGTGTTGTGTACCACAACAATTATTTCCTTTTCTAAATTCTCAAAAACAAGCTATTAATCTCCTGAGGTAAAGGTGTCAATTTTGTGACGTTACTATTCCTACTTCAATATACATGGAGTAAATATTCAAATATTTAATATGTAAATAATAGGCGGTTGTTCTTTTACATATAATGAATAAGCTGGCTTTTTGTTGTTGATTGCTTCAATATTCTTCAACAATGTTCTCGGATTGCATGACTACTTTCTCCGTTTAGAAATTGAATGTTCTTCTGTTTTTGTTGACTGGCAGGGAAACTCGTCAAACTAGTTTCAGAGTAAGATAAGTCATTAACGTATATTCCTTCGACTTGTTTGTCAACGTCAAAGTTGATTTCTCTTTAAATTTTCCGACAAACTCTCCCGAAATGTCCAGTCAAACTAAAACGAGAACGGTAATGTTAAAATTACAAGATACAATTACAAGATACAATTGCTTAAGCTGATAGCACACTATACGAGGATCGCAAATGTCACTCAACGAAATTTAGAAGAGTATATAAATAATATTATTAAATAAAGTATGTATGTAGTATGTATGTATGTATGTATGTATGTAATGTATGTATGTAACGAAAAGACGATTAAATATAGTTTGAAAACTGTTTCAGGTCCTTGAAACAAGCTAAGTGTTAAGCTTCTTCATCAACAATGATTGGCTAGAACTTAATTAAGGACGTTCGCGCGAAAATCTTCCAACATTGATTTTTTTATAAAACTTTTGCTACAGCTAGGTTATGAGTTGTTCGTGTCAGAAATGCAAAAAATGAGGGGTCACCGACTTCGTTTCCGAGATAAGATATCTAAAAGGCGACCCTAATTTTGAAAAATTGGTCTTCCTTACGGGATGAAAAATAGTCTAAAAATATTGAAAATAAATTTCCAAAATGCAACTTTCTTTCCCAAATTTTATGCGAGTAGGTCTGTTCAGTAAATTCATTTAATTGGTGAGGTTTTTTTTAAGGTAAATTTATTCTTTAACCAACAGCATTTGCAAAATCTGACAGCCGCAAATTGGCGGGATTCGATGTCGCGCGGGCAGAAAAATGGAAAAAAATTAAACTTCCTACATTGATTTTTTGTTCTTTTTTTTTCACAATTTGTCGAGAAGTGGCAAAGAAAATTACCTGTCGAAAAAAAATTGGGGGTCACCGACCATCCAAGCGAGTTAAATCTAAGCAAAGTTAACGCAACGGCTACCAGTTCTCTATGTGCTTAGATTTCTTCTCTTGCGCGCTCAATTGCATGACGTAGCATGGCGTTGCGACTTGAATTGCGTGCGCAGAAAGGATGCGCATAAACAATTAGCGCGAACGTCCTTACATATAAATGTGTTTTATAGAGCAAATGTTACAAAGCAGATGTTATCAGTATCTAAATTGATTAGTAAGTGATAATTACAATATTGAAAAGTATTTATATTTAAAATAACGATTAGGTATGATTTACAAGAGAATTATCGGAACATTATCGAATGGTATGATTTGGTAAAAACACGAAATATTTTCCAGGAAAATTCGTTACGAAATGTCAAGTTGAAGTATCGACCTTAGTAACCTAATTGGGTTTATTTGGTTTAGTGTAAACATTGCTATTGTAAAAAAGGTGAAGCCAATTTAAAAATATTTGTCAGGGGGATTAGTATTGGAAATGCATTGTTGGAACCCAGGGGTATCGACAGACTAACAATTATAGGGAAATATCTGCTCTGTACCGCAATCATACCAGGAGAAATATCATTTGATCACTATATAAAAATACTCACAAGTGTACGAGTAAGAAGCGGGTCAGCAATCTTTTGAAAAAGTGCCTCAGCCGGGAGTTGACCCTGGGTCTCCTGATGACCGGACAGATGCCTTAACCACTAGGCCACTGAGACAACCACACTTACACAAACACAAACAACACATTTATGGCTTCATAGTGGAAAGCTCTCGGGAGACATTAACACAAAAAAGTCACTTTACCCAGTCGTTCAGCGATTCACAGTCCACTCCCCTAAGGAAATTAAATTACAAATTAACTGTCTATGTATATATTTCAGAAATCGCTGTGAATCACCTTCCTAACGAGAATAGGTTGGTGATCCAAAGATTATGAGGCAATTAGTTGTCCATATCTCCCTTCCCACACCGAAACAGCGAAACATTCCGCTGGCCATGACCATGAAAAATGACGGGCATAAGTTTAGTTCTGAGTATGGGGCTCCTCTAATATCCCCTCTGTGCACCAGTCATAAAAATTCAACTTACATACAACTCATTCCCAGCTACCCCTACAATGTTGATAAATTATGATAAACGTCTGATGCATTTCTGACTCCTGGATTTCAGCATTGCTCGGGGGTGGGGGTGGGGGGTGGGGCTGCTCATAATTAGGATCTTGCTTTCAGCTTGCTTTTGTTATAAACAAAAGTGATAAAAGCAAAGCAATATTAACTGATATTAATTAGATAAAACAATGGCTAAAAAGGTTTTCAATCAAACACAAAAGAATCAACAACTGACAAACATGTTATTTCTACGACTATAAGTACAAAAATTGAAAATGTTTGGAAAAAAGTCATTTTACCAATGACATTTTTCCAATCACAAGTCTTTGGCTACTTCTGGTATTATATTATTTGCTGGGGCAATATTCTGGTTTAATGAGCATTTTTAAGCAAATTTTATCTGCAGGACGTTCTGCACCGACTGAAAGTCGCCGAAATTTGCATTTCACACCGACCCTTTTCTAGTGGAACCAAGTGATACACTAATTTTATCAGAGCACCCCAGAGCTATTGATTTAACAAGGAATCAGAGAATTAACTCTGTGTGTAAATTATAGTGCTAAGGTAAACCCATAAATTTCCCTGTACTGAGCGTTAGCCCTAGTAAGGAAATGAGGGACCACACGAGGGAAAGAAAAAAATCTTTGACCTCGTTGGGATTCGAACCCACGACCTCCGGATTAGATCTTCCGTCGTACTACCGCTTGAACCACGAGGCCGTACGGGTTTACGTATGGGTTTACCTTAGCACTATAATTTGCACACAGAGTTAATTCTCTGACTCTTTGTTGTATCACCAGTGCTAGGTGGCTCAACATCTATTGATTTAACGCCAAGTTGAAACTCGTCGTCGCTTTTGTACGTATTGCGTACCTATTTTTTTTATCTTTGTACATATGCTCTTTTCATGTTTTCAATAGGCCATTTCCGAGTTGCCTTTAGCCTCTCTATCAAAGCGAGGCTAGGTGCGAAACCTTTCATATGAAAATGAGTTTTCATTCACATGCAAATGAAACTTATTTTCATATGAAAGGTTTCGCACCTAGCCTCGCTTTGATAGAGAGGCTAAAGGCAACTCGAAAATAGCCAATTGACACGAATGTTTTATCCTAGGTTTTAATAATCATAAGATGTATGTTTGTTTAACAGGTTTTGGAATGGCGACGAAAATCCTTCTAAGGAGAACTGTTCTATTTTTAAGTTACCTCATGTTTGGAGCGTGGCTGTTTTGTTATGTTGAAAAAACTCCACTTACGTACAGCGAGATGTCAGCTAAAATGCTAAATAAGATGCATCAGAAGTACAACATTGCCATGAATCATTCCGAATTTATGGCGTTTGCTAATGAAGCCTATAAAGCCGTGAAGGTGGGGAGGAAAGTAGACTGGACTTTTCTAAATGCGACTTCCTATGTGTTTTCAGCACTGACAACAATAGGTAGGTCTGGCGTGGAAGCCAATTATGTTTAATTGTCACCTTATGAATGTAAAGAGCCGGAGAGGTTACAAGTAGGGAATCTTCCAAATGAAGCACGAATGAAGCACGGAACACATTCCGTTGACATTTGAACTTGTTCGATATAATTAAAACCAAACGATGCAGATTTTGACTGTATTAGTGAATTTCGATAGCAATGCACGCTGACAAATTTGCGTTAAACAAAGAGTCTTGTGATTGCAGAGAGTTGACAACGCGACTTTGCTGACGCGTACGATGTTGTGCATTTTTTATTTAATTGAATTTACCTCCACTTGGTGATGAATTATGCTTTGTAAGGCACAGGGTGCAGAGGAGCCAAATTTGACCTTTACGCGTTCGATCTTCGATCTCTTGTTTACGAGTCTGTTTTCCGCCCCAGCGGGACCCCAAGCGGAATCGGCGCTTTCCGTTGGGTAACCGCAAATTGCTGACTGTGGGCGCCACAGCTTCACGCTTTCCGGAAAGCGCCGATTATGCTTGGGCTCCCGCTGGGGGAAAAACTCGAAAACAACAGATCGAATAACGCAAGACACAGCGCGCGTTTTAAGCTCAAAGATCGAACTTGTATTAGGTCAAATTTGGCTCCTCTGCTCCCTGTGTGTAAGGGTGAAATAACAAAACTAGTGAAGCCTCTTCTTCTTCTTCTTCTTCTTCATCATTTTAGTGAAACAAACTGCTGGAAAATTATACTTTTGTAAAATCCAGAGGGTTATACGCCCATCAAATCTTTACCCTAAAAAAGATGGCACAACGCCCTTTATTTTTTCGACTTCAGAGTATAAGCGAATTCCTTTGGCCTCAACTCTAATAAAACTTCGTGGAATCATGATTCAAACAATTCTTCTTATCTTATTTGATTACAAGACTTAAATTTTCAAGACTCGGATTTCCATTGACAGACTGTAATCCTTGAAAGAAAGCACAACAATTTGGCTATGTTTGTGAACAAAATTATTGTATTTTGTGGCAGACTAAGGGTTTTATTTCATCCACTTTTCCACTTACTTTCGATAATATTCAAAACATAAACATACGACCACAAAGCATCTTGGTAGACAGAGTTTTCAAGTCCTTTTTCTTTTTTCAGGATTTGGTCACATGACGCCAGAAACAACGCTTGGCCAGCTGTTAACGGTTCTTTATTGCCTCATCGGTTTGCCGATTACCATGTTGGCTCTTAAAACAATTGGTGACGCCATAGTCAGTGGAGTCCGCTCATTTGTTGTGAGGATCGAAATGCGCCTATTCAAGAAAAGACACCTTCACAGAGTTAAAACGAAAACATTTATTGCTACATGCCTGTTGATGATAATATTTCTTTTACTTGGAACCGTTATTGAGACACTTGTCGAAGGTTGGACCTTCGTCGAAGGGATATACGCCTGGTTTGTGATTTTTTCTACAATTGGGTTTGGCGATTACTTACCCCTTCAGGCTTTGGAGCAAAACGCGGCCAAATACAAACATATGCATAGTGCCGGTCCTTGGGTTTTCATATTTGGCATGGCGGTTTTCATCTTGGCTGGTTTTTGTGTAGTTTCCGCTGTGTTGACTTCACTTGTTAATGCAGCGGAAGAATTGAAAAAGAAAGGAATAAGCAGTGTTTGGAAGCGACGGAAAAGAAAGACGATTTCTAGAGCTGCAGTTCACAATGTTGATAAGTCTGTTGAACATGGTAATGAATTCGACACCTCTCTGTGACAGACCTGGTGAGGCCTGCGGATGTTCGCCATAAATTTTACAAAAACTTCACCATGTCAAATGAGTAGTCTGTGTTACATAGTAACATTGGGAGCAAATTACTGTAACATAACACTTTATGTGACTGACAGTGTATTTGTTTTTGTTACATTAATACAGTCAACTCTCTTTTAAGCGACCTCCCTTGGTGCAGGAAAAAGTGATCGCTTAAGGGAGGTGGTCGCTTAAGAGAAAAATGAAGACAAACAGTATTTGACTGGGAAACAAAACGGTTATTTACAAAGTGTTCGCTTACGGGAAGTGATAGCTTAAGAGAGTGGTCGTTAAGAGAGAGTTGACTGTATGCTCCCGCTGTTACTGTGTAACACGGACCGTTCATATAACTTCATTTTATAAATCAACATATAAAACGCGTGATTTTCAATACAGATGACTTTGAGAGTCACACATCTCAGGTTTCAATCTTTTTTTACTGTGCACCAGGGGCGTGGGTAGCTTTTTATTAATGGTGTACACATGATTAGCGAGTACCGAAGTTGCTAGATTCTAGGGAGCTTGGGGCCGATGCTCACCCTCGATTTTTTTTTTAATTTATTGCCTCGAAAATACCATAACCTGTGTTTTCCGGGGGAAGGTTTAAAATGTTCAAGGAGCTATTTATTTTATTCACTTGCCAGAAAATTGAAATATTTCTTAATAGCAACGGAGAGACTATTACAGAAAAGCAAAATTTGGCTCTAAGGACCAGAAGTTCACGTGCACGCAAAGTGCGCAAGCGTCTTTAACAGTTTTCCCTAGAGTTTCCTTTTTGCACAGTCCAAATCTCGATTTGACATCAAGTACATTCCTTATAACTTGAAAAGGGATTGTTTGGAAGAACAGGATGATTATACATGGCATGGCCGGGATTTCACCAGCGAGGGTAAGATAATCCACTAGGTCGGATTTCACCAGATCTGTGAGAGAGTAGTGTAATACGAGAAACAAAACGACAAGTTTGTAAGAGATCAGAAGCTATAAGCTGAAAACAAGCTATAAAAAAATATCAAATGAATATGTTTGAAAAAAAGTTATAAAAGCGCTTTTGAAACTTAATGTTCAGACGTTTCGGGACTTCTGTCCCTTCCTCACTGGATAGCCGTTAAAAAATTAAAAAAATAGTCCGATATGGATAAGCGTTCTGAGACTTGGTATAGAAAGGAAGATTCTCTTTTATTTGACCATCTGCTGATCATTGCTAAACAGCAAATCAATAAGGCCCAGTTCAAACGTCGAACTTCACATGTGCCGAACCTAATGCAAATGAGCAAAATCTATTGTTCTTGCTAATTTGCATTAGGTTCGGCACATGTGAAGTTCGACGTTTGAACTGGGCCTAAGTGCCTGAATGCCCTTATTTGGCCATCATTTGCATGGAGACTGTTCCAGTGTGGTGATAATAGGGAGCTTAAGCAACGACGACGCAACGCCAAGGAAAACGTTACTTGAGAAAAGGATTCGCACTATTTTAAGCTATAACTAATTGCAGTTGTTCCAATTTTTTTAGTTTGTCTCACGTGGCTGGACTGAATTTGTTGGAACGGCTTTTAAGGTCGCGGGGGACAGGTTCCGCTCATGAGTATGCATTTATGAAAAGAGTATTCACGAAGTGCGACGACTGATACCGAAAATTCGCGAAATATTCACGAACAGGCTCTGTTATGTTTCTGCATCAATAATTGCACGTGCCAAGCGCTGTCTGGTAAGAACATTATTTTTCAACGCATTGTTCTTTCTGCATGAAGTGTTAACAATAGCGGCCCGTGGATTAAAATTAGCAAAATTACCATAAATATATATATTTTGCATTCGCGTTTGCTCGGGAAGCCTTCGGAAGCGTAAAAACAAGCAATTTTGTGTCCAAGAATTTAGCACGGATAGAGAATTTCATGAGTTGAAACTACAGGGAGGTAAACTAGGTGTATTGTAGATTGTCATATCTGACTCAAAATTTTTAAATAGGCTTTCAAAGGGAAGATCTCAAGCATGTTAAGGCACCGCTCGTCCCTTGGTGTAGACCCCCCGCGAAGTAAATTATTTTTTCCTATGGAAGTTATGTATTTTAGCCCCAAGGGTCACCAAAAGTATACAACAAACTGGATTTAGCGTCCTTAAATAACTTAAGGTTTGATTATTGTGGTCACGTGTCTGATTACGTCATAATTTGGACAAAAAGGAAACTTCAAATAGGGTAAGGATGGAAAAATCATAAGCAATTGTTTGCCTCAATGCATAAATACTATCCCTGCCCGGAATGGAAAATTTTTGTATTTCATTAACAAGATATTAAGAGACAAAATATGTCACGTGACCTGTTTTACGAAATAACCCTTTAACTGTAAATCATAGTCAACCATTCCGGCCAAATTCATATAGGGGAGAAGCATACAAATACATTAACGGTTCAATTTATATCCATTATATGCCATCTCGGCACCCCATTTTCAATTTTCTTTTTGTGTAGGAAAACAATCATAACAGGTCACGTGATGCAAATATGCGACATTTAAAGTAAACAATGGTTCAAGGTTAACAAGTTTTATCCTGCTGCTAAGTTTGAGCCTGTTCAGGTGAATCACTTTGAAGCTATGATCGTTTTCAGGTTTTATGCAAATTAGGCCCTGGGCCATGCCTTATAACATGCTTGAGATATGAAGCTTCAAATTCTAACATGGACAATTTTACTCCTTTAGAAGCTAACAACTTTTAATTGAAGTTCAAATAAAAAAATCTGAGAGTCAGATATGACACAATAGACGTTTTGACGGACCAGTGAGTGGTGAAATCAATTTGCTTTGTGTTCTTCTCGAGAAGCAAACTTGGACACAAAACCACGTTTTTAAAAAACATAACTTTGGTCGCTTACAGCATTGCCGGAAAGCGCGATCTATTCAATAAAAACAATCCTTATGCGCTTCCATTATTCGCCAATATCTCTGTTAAATTTTAGCGAAATCGGCTTCCAAACGTTCACGATACGTTTTTCAAAGTGGCACCCCTGCTACAATTTTGCCTTATGAATTTATTCATGGACAGGTATCCCCCGCGACCTTAAGGTCAAATTTAGCGTGCGGTTAGCGGTTCACGTTCTCCACAAAACTATTTTAACATTAGACGTTGTTAGGGAACGGCAAAGAAATGTACCAAAAAGATGTAAAACGCACGTGCAGAGTCTGGTTTCGCTCATTAAACTTACTGTTTTGTGCCGTTCCCCGGCGCTGCCGTAATCGTCGTGGTTGCTTAAGTTTCCTATTGTGCAGGTAGTACGTTTAGGGTAGTTTCTCTTGGTGTTGCGGATGGTGTGATCACCAAATGACGTAAAACAAAAGATTGGTAGTTTCTTGGTGTTGCGGATGGTGTGATCACCAAATGACGTAAAACAAAAGATTCAAAAGACACTGAACAATACCCACACCACAACACAAAAGCTAACCAACAATGGCTTTCGCAACACCAAGAAACACCCAAAAGATTCAAAAGACACTGAACAATACCCACACCACAACACAAAAGCTAACCAACAAAGGCTTCCGCAACACCAAGAAACACCCACGTTTAGTGTATGCTATTGTTATTCAAATTCGATTCTGATAAATCGGCTAACGCATTGTTGTACCCAATTCAAACCTTTTGGGATTAGAACTCTTTGTTCGTCATATTTCCATATCAATGAAGCATTGACATGGAAATTATATGGAAATATTGTGAACAAAGGATGTTATTCCCAGAATGTTTGAATTGGGTACAACAATGCGTTAGCCGAATTTGTCTATGGGAGTCAAAAGTCCACACGTATCCGGATATTTTTGAATCCGCAACTTTTTTGTTGCGGATTGGCCTTGCGTCCACACGTATCCGGCGAATTCGGGCAAATGCGATACGAATACGCTACGTGTGGACGCGAATATTTTCTAATCCGTAACAAAAAAGTTGCGGATTCAAAAATATCCGGATACGTGTGGACGGGGCCTTAGTTCCTTGTCCACATTCACTAACGCAACGTTAAAAACAAGAAATATTTAACAATTCAACTTTTCAACATACATAGAGTTGATTAAGCGAAAAAAAAAAAAATGGGGGTTAGATGCATTTTAAGGCCCCGTCCACACTTATCCGGATATTTTTAAATCCGCAACTTGTTTGTTACGGATTAGAAAATATTCGCGTCCACACGTAGCGTATCCGAATCGTATTTGCCCTAACTCGCCGGATACGTGTGGACGGAAGACCAATCCGCAACAAAAAAGTTGCGGTTTCAAAAATATCCGGATACGTGTGGACGGGGCCTCCGTCCACACGTATCCGGATAGTTTTGAATCCGCAACTTTTTTGTTGCGGATTGGCCTTCCGTCCACACGTATCCGACGAATTCGGCTCACGAATCCGCAACTTTTTGAATTCGCTCTCCAGAGTGGACATTTTTGAATACGCTACGAGTACGGCATCGTGTGGACGGTCGAATCCGGATATTTTTTAATACGCTGACGTAACAGTATCAGATCCAGTCTTTTACCGCGCGAATATTCAACATGGCCGACCGAAATGTTATCGCTTCACTTCTACATAGACTTATTTCTAGTCTAATAACGTGTTTACAGTTGAACTTTGATTTGGACTTGGCCTTTTCGTATGCTTTTTTGACAACATTTCAAGAGGAGCCCTGGCTGCTAGAGCGAATCCGAATACGTGTGGACGGGCAAATACGATTCGAATACGCTACGTGTGGACGCAAATATTTTCTAATCCGCAACAAAAAAGTTGCGGATTCAAAAATATCCGGATACGTGTGGACGGGACCTAAGTGTGCCATAACAATTATTTCAAGAAACTAAGTTAATGTCCTCAAGTAATTAAGTTGAAAGTGTTTTAGGTACAAAAATGCTAAGACGTTACTTTTCCTTCATCAAGGTATTAAATATTCAAATACCGTATTTAATATAAGATGTAAATAATGGACGTTCTTCTTTTCTCATCCCAGCAAAAAAGTAATATAGTTTACTTCTTATATCCTATCTTATTGCGTCGAAATCTTTTATTTTAGAATTGTCAGAAATTGCGAGACCTATTTAAAGCTAGATTGCGATCGATTATCTTAGTAGTGTTATTTATATTCGCGATCGCAACGTACTTAGTCATTACATCCATATGCTGCCCTTGAAGTTATTGAATACATGGATTTTTCTCGTTTGAATTATATTGTGTACTACTAAATGGCCTCTTGAATAAATGCAATGAGTGTGTAGGTGTGTTGATGAATAACGAAGAGCTGCCTTCATGCATCTACAGGTTATTTACTGAATACTCGACAAATAATAAAATTATGCAGCGTTGACATGCATTTAAGCCTGGTTTGTTATTGATGGAGGCACAATGTAGGCATAAGTGATAGCCGACAATAAACTTATGTCAAAGTGATGAATGGATGGACATAAGTATAACCATACTTTTGCACGTAATACAAAACTTTCCTTTTTTAGTGTTTTCGCATATGCTTGCTTCATGTTTCTTTTCCTGGTATTGACACGGATCTTGTACTTGTTCCTGTTATATTTACATTGATAGTAAAACCTAGGTGTAAATCATTTTAAAATATATATCTGTTTAAACTGTGTACTAAACACATGTAAATAAAAAAACTAGTAAGCATGAAAACAATATGATTTGCATATAAAAAGCCTGTAACAATAATGTCAAGTTCAGCCTCATTTCCACTCAAAAGCCAGGTCACTAAGTAGACAGCTGCACTTGGGCTTTTCACACGAATCTGGTTCTGCTTACATTGCACTTTACCCTGCGAGCAGTGGATTCTCCTACGCCGAGCTACGCCGAACGAGAGAAAACCACTGCGAGCATCCGTTAGCTTTTCTATTGAGCATGCGCAGCCACGTGACGCCGCACGTAATGCATTTGACGTCAGTCACTCTCGTTTCGCGGGAAAAATATTTCCCGTGGCAATTTAATGGTTCCTTGCGTAGAAAACAAAAACTTAAAATTATCTTCAAAGGAAGGGCGAAATTTTTTATTACTTTGTCAAGTTTGGCAGATTGAACACCCGGGATTGAACAACACTGTATTCAATGCAACGATCCTTTCTATCGAAAGTTAACGATAAGGTGGGTTTAAAATCTGTTTTTGTTTGTTTGAACGGTTTGTTTACATCGACAAAGCGCTTTTATAACTTTAATAACTTTTTGCAAACATATTCACTTGTTTACATCGAGCTGTACAATGCGCGCGCTAATCACGCCATCATAATTTGAAAAACCTTTTCGGCTAAAAACTCGGCGCAAGTTTGCGTTATTTACTCATTGTTTCGACGTTTGTAACTTGGAAAAACTTTAAAAAGATGTTCTATTGAATTTGTTTTGTTTCAACGAGCAATTTATGGCGTGAAAAGTCGGCGTTTTCGAAACTTGTTTAAATTATTCGACATTATACTCGCGGATGAGTAATTGCACTTGGGCGTGGTTCAAACGTCAAACTTCCCATTTGCCGAATCTAAAGCAAATGAGCAAAATTTATTGTTCTTGCTCATTTGCATTAGATTCGGCACGTTTGATCCGGGCCTAAGGTGCAGGATTGCAGAAAACAAGTTTAATGCGATGGAAATAATATTTCTATATCATTGAATAACAATACATCCCATTGTATCATGCTTCGTTCTAAAAAAAACTGAATTAATTTTCTGCAATCCTGCACCTCACTCTTACATTGCGACAAAACCTACAGGTCTTAATAATTTTAAGATATATATTTGCTTATTAGGTTTTGGAATGTCGACGAAAATCCGTTTTGGAATAACTATTCTATTTTTCTATTATGTCGTTTTTGGAGTGTAGCTGTTTTCTTGCATCATGCATCCGTCGACATGTTGTTTAAAATACGCGATAAAATTACGAAGCGGTTGATACACACGTAAGCCTAGTTTGTTATTGACAGACGCAAAAATGTGGTCAGGACATAAGCGCGATACAATATTATATTATTACTTATGTTATCAGTGTCAACCGAAAAAAATGGATCGACACATATATTTATATATTTGCTTGACAGGTTTTGAAATAGCGACGAAAATCCTTCTTGGGAGAACGTTTCTATTTTTAAGTTACCACATGTTTGGAGCGTGGCTGTTTTCTTATGTCAAAAGAACCCAGTTACGTACAGCGAAACGTCAGCTAAAGCGCTTAATGGGCTGCATCAGAAGTACAAAATTGCCATAAATCATTCCGAATTTAAGGCGTTAGCTAATGAAGCCTATGAAGCTTTCAAGGTGGGGAGGAAAATGGACTGGACATTTCTAAATACGACTTACTATGTGTTTCGGCACTGACAACATTACGTAGGATTGGTATGAAAGCCAAACACTGATTTGTATTCCATTCTGTTAATTAAGGAGTAGATGTATGTTTCTCGTCAGGCGCCAAACATTGCTGAACAACCTTGTTGGTACCTATATTGTTCCAAAGGTTGAAATTAGGAATACGGGTTATTGCGTGTTTACCTAACTTAATGTATTGGATTGTCTGTATATGGAACTGCCGTTTCTGACCTTGTTGTTGTACAAGGTCTTTTACATCGCTGCTACAAGAGAAAATATATCTCCAGGCCCTTTAATGTGCAAGCTCTGCTTGAGGATCAAGACCGGAAAATCGGAGGCATAAACCAAATCTTGTTTCGAAAACGGTGAAATAAAAAATACACGTCTTAGCGTGTCACAAATACACATTGTTTGAAATAAGATAAAACTGGATGACGTAATGTTTTAAATGTGTTTAAAAATGCCTCGTATTCAAAAATAGTGCCAACGCTTGGGTTTTTATATTTGTCAAGATTTCTAGAGCTGCATGCAGATTACAATATTGAGCATGGTAACGAAGTTTTCAGGCTGAAAAAACAAACGATGATACAAGAGGCAGACCTTAAGTTTGAACGTAAGAAATTTAATCCTTACTGGCCGAGTTTAATCTCCAGTAACCGGCCCAGGTTACGACATTAAATAAATTAGGTTACGTAGTTCCCATATATAATTTATACGGTTTGCATACTATAATATTCTCAGTGTCAAAATATCGTCACGAATGTAGCCTGCGCACAACGCTAGCATCTTTGTTACACCTCAGATTACAGAGACAATATCATCCAAATCTTTAGTGTTTCCTTTTGCCTACATGTATTTAATCAAATTATCTCTGGTTTTCGGTTACGAGTGAATTAAAAAATATTTTTGACCCTCCCACCTCCCCTCCGGCGACGCGTACCTCTGTCTTAACGTCCCTCTTCATTTACATACATGTATGTATACAAATTTCGCTTCCCATAACTTAGTTAAGTGGTTATATTGGTACGAAAATGGTCTACCATCATTTTTCATAGAATTGCGAGCCTATTTTATGACCTCACGGAGAGTCGTCGTTGATTCGTAAGCTCCCAAATAACTAATCGTGAAATGCAAGACTAATAAGAGCATATTAATGACGACAACTTTAAATTTATAACAAATTACCACAGGACAAATGCGACGACCAAGTTACAAGTCAAGCGAGTTATTTTTCGAAAATCGTAAGCGTTTCACTTCAGTCAACAAAAGCGTTCAGCTTAAGAGCGGTCATTCAAGAGAATTCGTGGTGTTGTATAAGGTAAAAAATACACTGTGTTATCGTACTATACAATGGTATATAATGTTTATATTTTTAGGATATCACTGATAATGTTCAGCAATCACTCGCAAACAAGTTATGCATAGTCAAACTGTTACGGCGTTTATCCATGTGGATTCCATATCTGTAAGTGGTCGAAAAGCCATATCCTGAATCAATGGTCGAATAATCGAGGGCTGATGAACTATACAGGGAAGTCTTGACT
Organism: Cladopsammia gracilis; assembly: GCA_022457155.1. Lineage (NCBI taxonomy): Eukaryota > Metazoa > Cnidaria > Anthozoa > Scleractinia > Dendrophylliidae > Cladopsammia > Cladopsammia gracilis. The sequence continues at coordinate 521,613 of JAJGOT010000189.1, forward strand.
ATCTGTTATGGATATTTATTTTATCAATGATACTGAAAGAAGACTAATGTGAATAAGTCAATGAGTTCGTTTTCTTCTCGCTCGTACAGACAAACGCGATAACATCTATCGATGTACTTTGGCTGATTCATAACACATCTCTTGCTCTTTCTTAAACACCTAATAAATTTGGGAAAGATGCTATTATTATAATATTTTTGGCCTTTACAAATTCCCTACTTGTAGCGTTAGAGCAAGAGGGCGAATTTAGGCAAACGTTTACACCAGCGAAAGCCCACTGGTACATTGATTTTGAAATTCAAACTGATATATTCTTAAAGTACAACCTTTACATTGTACTGTGTAATAATTTCTAACGCGGCCCGATAAAAGTGTCCCGTTGATAAACGGAAACGTGAAGTGTATTCCAGACCTAGTCAATCGATAGAAATCGATGTCGGAAATCAATCGTTACCATCGATATCAATCGATATGAAATCGGTAATCGATAACAATCGAACTCACAGAAAAAATTATTATTGATTGTTATCGATTGAGATAATGGATAATAATCGATAGCAATCGACAGTAATCGATAACAATCACTAATTCCAAGGCGTCCCTGGAGGAGTATTCGTTTCAAAGATGGCTTTACTATTTTGTAAACAATACGAGACCCGCGTTCAAATGGTAAAACATTTTATTATTTCAGCAGCTAGTTCTTGGTTTGGGGTTTTAAAATATTTTAACTTGTCCATTCATCCCAGCGCTGTCGATTGCATCTTGCATCTCCTTTATGGCGTTCTCGCGTAGATGAAAGTCCAACTCGATCCTATATATGCACAGACATTGTGGCCCTCCCGAACGCTTCCATCTTTTGGCATAAGGTGCCGTACTTGCACACCGCTACTTTGGTCGCAACTTCCTCTTCTTCTTTGAACCGCGCTGAACCTTAACATCGATAAAAACGCCAAATTATTTCTGTTATTGTTTTTGTTCTTTTAGTATCAGCTTGTTGATATTTGCATTGCATATCCACGATTGAATGACTCAATAAAACCAAAGAAAACACATCGTGTCAATCTTTTTCTAACTTGTAGAAAACTTGTAGAAATCTCTAACTTGTAAAAATTGACAAAAATAGTTTCCGATAAAAATCGATGATAATCGATAAATCTCTGGGCACTCGAGTACACAACCTCATTTCCATGCGATTTGTGGATCACATATCTCACCAAACCGGTTTTAAACCTTGGGGACCAACGCGTGTCTGTTTGTTTACATTAAATCTGACAGTTGACATGTTTAAAACGCACGTGGCGCCGTTATGTGTGACAATATTCCGCGGTCGAGACAGAAATATTAAATCAAATCCACTCCAGTGGAAAAGATACATCGATGACATTTTTTCACTGTAGAGTGTTGAGAAAAAGGAGATAGAAGATTTTATTGTCCTTGCAAACAAACATAATCTCAGACAAAGAAGTAAACTTTCTGGATACAACCGTTTTCAAAGGCGAGAGATTTAACAAACAAAGAATCCTTGATATTTGCACGCAATTAATCCAGTACACCTATTTCTTTTTCCTGTCACCTACCAGTGGTCAGCGAAATCGTTCAGCGAGAATACCTGCAACTCCAAAGCACGCCTCCATGCTAGAGATAAAAATTAAATAGAGATAAAAAATTTTCCTCGTTCAAACAAAACTCTAAAGGTCACACTCCACGATAACACGAATTAATAAGTCGTGTCTGGCCTGTCAGCACCTCTTTTCAAGACATCCTTGCGCTGAATAAATTTCAACAGCGCTTCTTTCTGAACTGGCTTTAGATCTCTGATATTTTGAAAATTTGGATACTAAAGAGTAGTCCACAGCGTTTCTTAAAGATCGCAAAAAGCCGCAATCTCTATCTACGTCCGCCATTGTTGTTTGTGTGGCTTCACTTTGGGAAACCGGTTTTTCACGCGCCCGTGGCGAATTGTTTTGGTCCAGCCAATCGAAGTTGCTGTTGCATCATTAACTCCCGGTAGAGTCTGGAAACAAGTAGAAGTAACCAATCAGCGACCTAGTTGAGATTCTGAACTAGATCCTCACATGGAAATGAGGTTGTGTATTCGAGTGACCAGAGGTCCGTCTCGCGAGCTTCTTCTAACCGTTTATGCGGTTAATTTCACTCATAATATTCAGAGAACGGACCTCTGTATCCAGGGTGAGGGTCCGTTGCACGCGGCTTTTAAGTATACTCGTTTAGAACATATATTCCTTTATATTGGTGGCAAACGACATTTTAAAGCAACCATTTTACACGACATATACTCGTTAGAGGAAAAAAATGTTTCACACTGGTAGAGATTGTGCGGCCTGTCGATGCCTGTCGATGCCAGTCGATGTCATGTCAACCCTTGCTATTTCCTACGTTGAACTGAACTTGGCTATAAAGCCGAATATCGATCATTTGAAAAGCAACTGATATATTAATCAATATATAGCCTATAATTCCTCGCCAAGCGTGGGCCGAAGGCCCGAGCGTAGCGAGGTTAATAAATTTGTCGTGCCTCGGGAGCTAAGCCGCGCGAATTCGAGCGAAAAATATATTTATATTCATATATATATATACACCCGTTTGCAAAAAAAATGACATTTAAAAAAATAGGAATATATATATATATATATATATATATATATATATATATATATATATATATATATATCGCTATTGTGTTCGCATCACAAATGTGATGACAGGCGGTAGATACCTTTTCACAGTAACTACAATACCCTTTGCCAAGTGTTCATTACAGCCGCGTCCGTTAATCTGCACCATTGTTCACGGAAAACATTATTGAATAATTTTACAGATTAAATTATTCAATGCCTGAATATAAACAAATGAGCCACAGACAATTTATTAACTCGAGCCTTTGCTTCTTTTGAGGCATTGCGGATAGCAACGATCTTCTTTGGAGACTACGCAGCAAAAAAGTAGTGGAAAATAGACGTCCTTGGATACAAATATCACAACAGTTTAAAAAGCGGCTGATAAACTAAGGAAGGCAATTGCGTGACACTGGGGTCTCGGACAGTCTGCATTTTATATTCAATTTTGGTCTCAGTCTGCATTTTATACCCAATCTGCAGTCTGCAGTCTGCATTTTATACCTAGTCTGCATTTTATACCCAGTCTGCAGTCTGCAATCTGCAGTCTCTGTCTGCAGTCTGCATTTTGTACTGACCGGGCCGCGTATTATATCAGACATTGTTATGAAACAGTGTGGGAAAGTGAACAAAAACAATATTCAATCTTACCTTCGTGTTTGCAATGGACGTCCTTTGTACACTGTCGGATTGCCACACACTCTTCATCGTCCGGATTTTCCGAACTAGGAACGCATTCACCTGATTCACCACTCCAACGAAGGTCGAACTAATCAGTTGCACTCAATAGCCATGACAGCATTGGCGGCAAACTGAGCTGTGAGCCGCTTTGTTAGAATGTCCCGGAAAGTAGACAGGTTCGTAACCGAGGTTACTGAAAATACTTCCACTACGGCTAACGCGATTCGAAATAGGCAGGTACAAAAGTCGGAACGGATCAACTCGGATCGGATCAACTCGGATCGACCCGGATCGATTCGGATCATAACAATGAAAATGAAATGAGAAAAAAAAATAAAAATTTTACCCAATTGTAGGTTAAAGTTCCTCTCAGAAATAGGCAAAATCAAGTAAGCTTTGCAACGTTTAGAGCTCCGTGGCGTTCTCCGTGGCGTTCACCCGCCATTTTGTTTACTAGTGCCAGTTCCTCTCGGATCAGGTTACGAAGGTTACGTTACACGCTCCATCGATCGATCATATAAACATGGACCCAGCTGAAAGCGAGGAAGGTAAAACCTGGGCCATTTTTCTCAATGAAAATGCTTAATTTCAAGAAAATTATAGTTTTATATTTTTTTTGTTTTACAGCAGGCGCTGTTGCTTTTTGTCATAAGTTTATAGAACTCTTGGTTGCGTAGGGAAAAGAAAGTTTCTTTACCGTCGAGCTAACCCTGAGTCAACATGAATTTATTTGGTGGGGAGTATCGAGGTGGAAACCATACTTAACCGACTTAGATCTTCAGCTGGGTGCAACGAAACCACGCCGGTTCGTAACCTGATCCGAGAGGAACTGGCACTAGTAAACAAAATGGCGGGTGAACGCCACGGAGCTGTAAACGTTGCAAAACTTACTTGCTTTTGGCCTATTTCTGAAAGAAATTTTAACCTACAATTGGGTAAAATTTTTATTTTCTCTCATTTCATTTTTTTTTTTTTTATGATCCGGGTCGATCCGAGTTGATCCGACCCGGACTGGATCCGGTCCGATCCGACCCGAGTTGATCCGTTTCGACTTTTGTACCTGCCGGTTCGAAATCTGGAAGTTTTTAAAAGAAAAAGAAAATTAGTCCAAAGACCGCAATTGACCAACACGGACAACGTCACGCAAGACGATTGCAAAATATGCTGCATAACAGACAAGGGGTGCTTACCATTTGTAGGCAAAAACCGGTCGGGATGACCGTTACATAATGAGCTATAATGGTAAGCGATTTTCCAAATTTACTGACCAACCGACGAGATTGCACTTACCATTTAAAGGGTGTTTCTTGGTGTTGCGGAAGCCATTGTTGGTTAGCTTTTTTTGTGTTGTGGTGTGGGTATTGTTCAGTGTCTTTTGAATCTTTTGTTTTACGTCATTTGGTGATCACACCATCCGCAACACCAAGAAACTACCCATTTAAAATTTCCATTTCAAGACAAGATGACAAGATGATTTATTCAACTCAGTTCAGTTTTACATTACTCCGTCCTGGTACCTAGACCGTTAACTCGATTAAGCGATTTGAATTTTTTCTAAATTCAAATGGTAAGGTAAATCCCAGTGGAATCGTCCCAACCGGAATCGCGGGACAACCACTTGTTCCAACCGGAATTCTCGGAAAATCAACAGTACCATTTGCTTTCCAACCGAAAATACCGGTTTTCTTGGCTTAACGGTAAGCACCCAATGTCATGTCACTCTTTGTTTCGTCCAGCAGTGGAACACCCAAATAACGGTAAGTCGCCCCGAGCAGCAGGCAACAACAAAGAATACAACACAGCAACAGCGTAAGTCAATTTTATTCACATAACATTCGAATTTTTAAGTTTTGACGAAAATTACAAACCATACAAACCTTTATAAATCTCTCTCATAAAGCAAAGTCACTGTTTGACGAAAGTTACGAAAGTTCAAGTTCAAGTTGGATCAATTGTTATCGCAAAATCTTTACTATACATTACAAACACACGCGTGTTTCATAACAATGTCTGATATAATAATACACGGCCCAATACGTACAGAATATTATTGTCGCATTTGTTTGCTTACATCTTGGTCATGTCTATTTTTGTTGGCGCTAGGCTATGGGTCGCCTGTTGAAAATTATAATCCCGATATAACTTAAGAATATGGGTTAAAGTTATGGCTAGCGAGAACAGAGCTCCATTTACTTTTAACCTTGAGCAAAATATTGACTACTGAAGTACTTTGAGCCGCGTGCACGTGACCTCGGGGTCAGCATTGTATTGCTGTTGTTGTCTTTTTTCCTGTTTACCAAATAATTTTTTGAACTAAAGAACATTACAAAAAAGAACATTGCGTTTCTAGTGAGTTTTAGTTCCATTGCTTTCTCTCTATATATCCTTTCCCAAGGTAGGGTACTTCAACCGAGAGGCCGAGCGGATCCACTGAAGGAAAACCGCCGTAAATTTGCTCCAAACCCTCCGGTCGCCTCGACATTCCACGGAGACCACGGACCATAGTTAGCTATAGTTCTGTTGTCCATTCCAACTCTTTATCCGAGACCGGTTACATGGAAAGAGCATTAAACGTCGCCAATCGCTGCATACTTTTCCGTTGAGATCGTTCGACAGAGGCTTGATTCAGATTTCTCTAAGCCGAACGAGCAATATATTGCGAAATTTTCCTTGTATATAACATCGTATAACATATTGTTTATTTATTTTTGTACCTGAAGAAGGCTGGTCTGGCCAGCTGAAATATTGTACTCCAAAATATACGCTGTTTTCAGCATCATTTCGCTCTATTTTCGGCATGGATTTAACGCCAAAATAGCGTTTTTTTAGACTTTCCTCGATTTCGTTAAAACTAAAGCGCTTCTCAACCTTTAAGTAGTATTTTCGAAAATAACTTACTATATAAAAGGTTATTTGGGCAAAATATAAAGAAATTCGAAATTTCACGAGTGACGCGGCATTCTCGATATTTACAGGCATTGGCTCTTAAAGAGAACCTCCATTGTTATAACAAATTGGCGTTAAATTGTTGGAAATAAAGTCTAAATTAAAAATTTTTAAAAAACAGGTGCAAATAAAATTTTAGTGTACAAATAAAAATATCGCCTATTTTCGCTTTTAAATTTCCCGCGCGCCGCCATTTTGAATATTTATGACGTGTTACGGTTGCTGCTATTGTTAAGAATCGAAGTTCTTTTGTATGCAACAATGGCCCTTATCGTAGATGAGTACGCCAAGCCAACATATCAGCGGTTTCTCGCTTCCATGACCCTATAGTCTCGTTTTGATGTTCACGCTCATCGTCGTCAGAGGTTCTCGTAAACATCAAAACGAGACTATAGGGTCAAGAAAGCGAGAAACCGCTGATATGTTGGCGTGGCGTACTCATCTACGATAAGGGCCATTAGACAACCGTAACACGTCATAAATATTCAAAATGGCGGCGCGCGGGAAATTTAAAAGCGAAAATAGGCGACATTTATATCCATTTTATTTGTACACTAAAATTATATTTGTACCTGTTTTTAAAAAAATTTAAATTTCGACTTTATTTCCAACAATTTAACGTCAATTTGTTCTAACAATGGAGGTTCCCTTTAAGCGTAATACAGTATGTCAACGTTAAAAGTGGATCGGCGCAAGTACAACCATACATACCATACATATTGTGCACGCACGACAAAAGGTTTCTTTTCTGTGTTTACGCCTATGCTTGCTCACGTTTCTTTTATATTGACACGACTCTTGTACTTGTGCCTGTGAGCATGTTGTAATGCTAACATTTCAATAAAAACCTACGTTTTAATCATCTTATGTAAGGGTTAGACAATGAACGCGAGTGTTCTATGGGATATAGTGCCTCGAGCATAGATAGAAGTCCACGAGCGCGTAGCCCGAGTGGCACTTCTATCTAATGCGGGAATTGAATTAGTTGAATTTTACGAATAACAATCTTTTCTTTCTTTGGAGCTTTGTTTATTCTTTGTTGTTTTGATGGCTCATTTGCTCGGCTATGAGCCAGTATACAGAGCTCGAGGAACTTGAGGCCGTCCTTGCCACTCAAGAGTTACTTTTCGCTTTTGAGAGCGTAGACATATCCGAGTGCTTGGGGGATGATATGAATTCCACAAAAGTGCACATTTCCAAAAGCCTACGACAGTGATTTTGAGCATACAGAAAGAGACAGAATTTCAAAGCACGGTGAGATCAGTCTTTCGGTTGTTTCGGTGTGTACCGGAGGACAGATGACTTAAAACAAAAGGCACAAAGAACGACAATAATACAAATGCAAAACAAGACCAAAAATACAATACCACACAAACAATAGAAGACAATTAGTACCGGTACACGCAGAAAGACCAAGTCTTTCGTTTAATTTTTCCTAAAAAGTCGAATTTCGTTTTGTTATTTTGGTGATTAATCTCTTCCTTAAGTTATGTAAAGCGAAAACTTCTAATAAAATTGTCATTGCTGTTTTTGTTTAAATTAGCAGCCTGTAATTCATTAGTATGCTCTATATACTCATTAGTATGCTCTATATAGAGCATACTAATTAGGCTTTAAGACAAAGGAAAACAAAAGAATTCATTAGTATGTTCTATATAGAGCTTACTAATGAGTCGTTATTTTACCCCACAATTTCCCTGGGCTTCAAAGCCCCCGCCTCTTTACATAATTGAAGACAGTTTGTGGGATATAGAGCACACAAATACTGGGCACTGATTGGCTGAGTGGGTGTGACCATTTTCTAATGTAGAGATATATTTGTTTAACAGGTTTTGGAATGTCAACGAAAATCCTTCTTTGGAGAACGTTTCTATTTTTAGGTTACCTGCTGTTTGGAGCGTGGATGTTTTGTTATATTGAAAGAACCCCAGCTACGCACAGCGAGACTTCAGCTAAAATGCTTAATGAGCTGCATCAGAAGTACAACATTGCCATAAATCACTCTGAATTTATGGCGTTTGTTAATGAAGCCTATAAAGCCATCGAGGTGGGGAGGAAAGTAGACTGGACTTTTCAAAATGCGACATTCTATGTGTTTTCAGCACTGACAACAATAGGTATGTCTGGTATATGGAAGCCAATAAGTGATTTTTTATTCCCTTCTTTAAAGGAGTAGATGAATGTTTCTCGTTTAAGGCGCCAAACATTGCTTAACAACTTGTTTTACTTCATAAATACTTAGATTTTGTGATGCAAAAATCCCATTTGGAATATTTTTTCAGCCATTCATAATGACGAAACGACTTTCTCGCACATAAGAAAAGTGTTTCGTCCAACCACAATGAAGTTGCCAAAAAATAATTATCATTTTGATTAAATACTGAACGTTACGCCGGTTAAAAATTATGTTTGAAAACACAAAAACAAGGAGGCAGTCCTCCGCTTCACAGATTACACGGTAAAGAACAGTATGAAATTCTGCGATCAGAAGGAACATATCAAGTTGGTGTCCTTTGATGTCGTTGCCCTATTTTAACTTCAATTCCTGTGGAACTCGCCATTCCTTGCCAAGGTTGCGACAAAAGCTACATTGGTGAAACAAAACGCAAATTTGCTTCCCGACTAAAAGAACGCCAGAAAGCGGTAGAACATAAACAACCGCAAAAGTCAGCGTTAGCCGAACATTGTTTTCATTTTGGTCACTCCATCTCCTGGGAGTCATTCAAGATATGCACGAGTGCAAATTGGCGTAATCGTGAGACGCCTTTTGGAGGCATGGGAGATCAATGGCCGTGTTTTCAGGAGCGATTTTTCAAGTCGCTGAGCGAGTGACAGTCGGAAATCTCGTGAAAACAGTTGCTTGTCCAACTCGCTTAAAGTTAAGCGAGTCGGCGAACTACAATAGAACTGAATTCTCGTTAAATTTAAGCCACCAAACCAGGTCGCTTAAGCTTGTCGGCAATTAAACAACAAAGAAGGGCATTGTATTGTCGTTCTTTTGTGTTCTAATTTTCTATTGTTTTAACAAAAGAAAATACATCGCGCATGGTATAAGAAAAATGAATAAAGTTCTGTCCGTGAAAACGCATAAATTTTTTAAGCTGCTTAACGCGGTCAGTAAACAAATCACCTACAGGAATGTTAAGCGAGAAAAACCGCCTCGTGAAAACACAGCCAATGTTTGCAAGAATCCGCTCAACCGGGGTGACAGCAATCATTAGCCGCTTGAGTATTTGAATTTAACTTTAAAGGACAAGAATTAATTACCTCAAATTTTGATTTTTTTTTCTTTTTTATATACGCTCTCTTTGTAAATTTCTTATCACTTCCCCCCGTTGAAGACGTTGGGATTTTTAACATATTTTATATTTTCAAACACAATTTTAAACCAAAGTAAGGTTTTATTTAATCATGAATCCACCTGGCTACAAGTCCATTTTTAAAATTATCACTGTTTTCGAATCCAGCTGTGCTGCCGCTTGGTTCAAAAACTGCTAAAAGTTAAACACATCTTCTGTAACTGAAACACAAGTAATGTCTGTAAACTGTAAACTGTAAATCTTTATTTAAACGCGGTAAAATCATCAGGAACCTAACCTAGCTAACCTAACTAGCCTAAACAAATTACAAAGCTAACTACAATTAATCTAATAACCTGTTTTTCATGAATGCCGTGTGTAGTTTAAATTAAAAATTCAGATAAGCTGAACATTTAAATTGACTTAGAGATTTCATTTCTCTCATATCACAGGATAGGCTGTTCCAGAGAACTGCTCCAAAAGTTTTAGCAGATCTCTTTGCATAAGCTAAAGGCCATTGAAGATTACTAATTCCCAGCCAGGATCGACAGGAACAGCAAACTAAAAATGTCTAGAGCGAAAACTCTAAAAACTCGAAGAGATATCACTTTATATTCTATTGTACTTATCGTTGTTGAAAACAAAGAGGTCAAGCAACTGAAATGTCTGGAAGCTCGGCGAAGCAAAAAAGAATAGAAGGCACAGAGGACACGATGCGTAGGCGCAGCTTTAAGTCAAGAGTATGTAAAGTTTCTTTATGAACACAAAGCACTAGGATTTTCAAAATAACTTAGATATAACTACCATAAACAAGTTGCTCTATTTTAGCAGCCATAATTATTAATAATATTTTTAAATATTACTGAAAAAATATTACTGAAAACTGCCTTGGCGGTTTTCAGTTGGGTCCTGCAAATAATAATAGTCCTCCATTTACAAAAAAAAAAATATTAGGTAGTACCTTTATATGAGAAAAGTTATTTACAGGAAATGATTGGATTGATTTATAATTGGGCATGTCATTACGCATTTCATGAATAATTATTCCATGTAAGCCATTTAAAACTGTTTGAGACTCCGCAAAATAATTTACCGTAATGATTCGATTTAGCGCCCTCCTTCCAATAAGCGCCCCCTTTCGAATAAGCGCCCCAGTTCGAATGTGTTTTTGTTAATAAGCGCCCCTATTCCAATAAGCGCCCCCATTCCAATAAACGCCCCCAAGCCAACAACAACAACAAGTAGCTTTATTTGCATGACTATAAATCCTTACAGTATTGCAGAGCATTACAACATAACAAAATAAAATTACAATAGTATAACAAAAAGCGGAAAAGCATCCTTGCCTTGCAGGGCTAGAACGGCACAAGGTTGTTCAACAAGCCATGAGCAATTCACGCGACAAAGATCTTTTCGACGGGATCACCGAATCGGACGTCGAAGATGCCGCACCAGAAAGCTATCGGCGTCGAAATCCCCCTCACGTTAAATGAACATTCACCGTATATTTGTTACTGTTACAGTTTCTGTTATTGTTAAAGTTTTGTTTTGCACATTCGATTGTTTCAATAAGCAAAACAGCTACGTCCAAAACTGTACAAATGTTCATAAACAAAATAATTAAAACTTACAGCGATTCCTGAGAAAAAAATCTCAGTATATAAAATAAACAAATTACAACAAGGTAACTGCTTTGCATGGTATTGAAGCACTTGTTGGTTTGTATCAGAAATCTTACTCGTTCGCTGCACTCACTCGTTTTATTTCTGACACATCACCGACTCTTGCGTAGATGCCGTACGCTGATAGGTAATCTATGTTACCCATGTTCCAAAGGTTGAAATTGAAATGCGTTCACATCGATGAATGAATGTACTATACTTTTGCCCGGATTATCTCCTTTCCATAGAGTTTCACGTTTTTGGGGCAATTATTGTCAACTTCTAAATATGTCTGTGCACATGTCGAAATAAAACTTGGCAGTTGGAAACTCTGAAGGAAGGAACTTGTAGATCGTTGTAGCTTTAGTTCTAAGTTATTTTTCTGTTTTTCAGGATATGGTAATATCACGCCAGAAACAACGCTTGGCCAGCTGTTAACGGTTCTTTATTGCCTCATCGGTTTGCCGATTACCATGTTGGCTCTTAAAACAATTGGTGACGCCATAGTCAGTGGAGTCCGCTCATTTGTTGTGAGGATTGAAAAGCGCCTATTAAAGAAAAGACGCCTTCACAGAGTTAAAACAAAAACATTTATTGCAACATGTCTGTTAATGATAACATTTCTTTTACTTGGAGCTATTATTGAAGTCGAAGTCGAAGATTGGACCTTAAGCGAAGGAATATACGCTTGGTTTGTGACGTTTTCTACAATTGGGTTTGGCGATTACGTACCCCTTCTTAAAACCAAACGCAAAAATGATCTCGGTGCGGCTGAGGTTTTCATATTCTTCTCGGTGATTTGTTTTGTGTCGGCTGGTTTTTGTATACTATGTGCTGTGCTGACTTCACTTGTTGCTGCAGCAGAAGAATTGAAAAAGAAAACAATAACTGATATTTGGAAGCGGAAAAGAGTAAAGAATTTTAGAGCTGTGCCTTACAATGTTGAGCTTGACAAAGAATGCGAGAAACAAGGCGACGAGTTTGTACTTTGTGTGAAGTACAGAAAGAGATCAGCAACTTTTTAAGCTGAATACAAAGCTGGAAATAAAATTTACAACAAAAATAACTGTCCGATATGAAAAAGCTTTTTGGAATTTGGCAAAGGGGGCAGGCTTTCATCTGCTGATCCTAACAACACATCGACATCTTATTCGTCTATCATTAACTAAAAGGCCATTTACTAATGGGCTTATTTATTTAGATTGGTCTTATATGTGTTTTTTTTTTCAGTTCTATTTGTATGTTATACGGTCTATAACGTTGTTAACAGGAAGTAAGATTCTTTTTGCTTGTTCATTGTTATGTTGCAAGTTTTGCTCTTGTAAGTCTGTGTTTGTGGATATTTCACGTACAAATACACCAAATACGAGGAAGAGCGTTTTATCCGAGGATTTCCAAACACTGAGAAGTGGGTTGAAAGAAGCTGCGCAGCCGAGTTTTTTTAACAAACTTGGATGGAGGGATGGATGGATGGATGGATAACCCTTATTTAACACGATAAAAACTTAACCCTATCCAGACTGGGGCGGGGCTTTTGGAGCCCGCTCAAACTTTGAAGCTGTGTCGTTTCAAAACGGTCGATGCAATGACCACCAAATTTGGTGACTTTTCCTAAAATTTATCTGCAAATATTTTCCCGTTAGCGTCCTTTGTCCACCGACATTGACGTTTCCATAGCAACCGCTTTTTGACACCTATGTTTTACAAAATTAGCATTTTTCGCTTTAATCAAGATTATTTCAAAATTTTCTTATTGAATTAATATTTTCCACTTAAGTTAGCGATATTTGATCAAATTATGTATAATTGTTTATTAATTAAGGTTAATTAACGGTAATTTTAGGAAAATGTAGAATATGAAATGTCAAAATCCAGGATGGCGGATCGAAGTTTTACTAAAGGTCTTTTCTCTCTATAATTTTATTGTTGGTTCATATTTTGGATTGTAAAACATTTGCCCACAATACACTAAGCTTTAGCAGTCCATTTGCTTTACTTTTCGGTGTTTTTACCGAAATAAACACGTGTGGACTAATTCAAGATGGCGGATCCAAGATGGCGGACAATAAAATGGGAAATTTATTTACCTGTCTGTGTAATTCCATTATCTATAAACATTTATTGTCAAAATATCATAAAAATGTCCTTTTCACTTGAGAAAGCTTTTTTGAATTTATTAGGTACACGAAAAGCCATAATTTGCAAAGTTATCTGTTCCAGTTTTTAAGAAAATGTACACATCACTTCTATGACGTCACATGCTGTTACCATGGCAACAAAGTGTACGAATTCATTAGCTTTTACTCCTGCATCAATATGTGAAAGTTTGGTATGAACACTACCGTTTGTTTCAGAGATATGCCTTATAGAACGTTTCAGTTGGTTATTTCATTGTATATGACATCATAATGACGTCACTGTTATTGTTAACAACAAAAACAGTGTTAGTATCAAATAGGTAGCTGTTAAAGTATTGTTGTTATATGTTCAAAATTGAGAAAATATTGATGAAAGACTGTTTTAGCCAATAAATTCGACTATATGACGTCACAATGACGTCACGTTACGTCATTATGACACCAAAGTATCTGTAGTTACTAGAATCCATGACAACATCATCCTGTGTAAATTTGGTGGCCATAGCATAAGCGGTTTCAAAGTTACAAAGGGAGGCTTCTGGAGCCCACCTCCCCCCCCCCCCCCGGTCCCAGACGGTCAAAAAAAGCCCGGTCTGGATAGGGTTAAGCTTCAGAGCTTGTGGGGTCGTGTGTAAAATAAATAGTCTTTAGTTCTTAATCGATGGTTCAGTTCTTTATCCTTCAGATGTGGAATTCCGTGTTCATTTAAACTAACAGTGTTCCATAAAGTAGATCCTCTATATAAGCGAGCGAGTCCTTCGTGTACCTAGTATCGAATCTAGGTACCAATAAACAATCTTTTCCCCGTAAGGAATAACCATTACAATGGTTAGTGCAAATGCTCTTGGATTTTTTCTGGTAGGTCATCATTGTGTGCTTTATATAAAAGAGCTTAAAAATATACTATATTTACAGTATAAAGAGAAAGTAGGCCACATCAAATCTAAGCTTCTACCGGCTTCGAGGTGTTTACTGATGAAATACTCTATCTTTTTATATAGCTTCTCAAACTGATCATTTAATGCAGAGAAAACAACGATAGAATCGAATACAATCGCCAAAATCTATGCTAAAAAGAAGCTCCAAGTAACCTATAATCATGCGCGTGCATCATGAGAAAGTTTTATGCCGTATAGTTTAAACAAGATAAGAAGATGTCCGACATGGAGAAGAGGTACTCTTTTCATTCAGTCATCGTTCCCGCAAACTACGTTGTTATTATTGAATGCTTTTATAAACAAGACCTCTACGAGTAGTGAACCCGGGCTTTCATCTGGTGTTTTATTGTTAGCTAGCTAACTAAGATAAGAAATCGAGCCTTGAATGCTATTTTCGGAATAATACAGAAGTTGTTAGCGCTAGATGTTATCACAGTGATTCTCCGATGGTAATATTATAACACAGTATGCACAAAATCGTCCTCTGAATCTTTTAAGAAGGAAAATATCTGAAATACTGTTTATAGGCCTAATTTCTCTTATTTCCAGAATTCTATCGTGTCGTATTGTTTATGGTTTATGGTTTCTTTACTCCGACAACCTTTCTTCAGTTAGGTGCAGATGAAAAACGTAACTTGATAAATGTTATAAACATCTCCCAGAAATAGATATTTCCCTTCACATTCTCGGTGTTTTACTTAACCCTATTCAGCCTGGGCCTTTTTTTGAGTTCCTGAGCTTGGGGGGGGGGGGGGGGGATTGTGCCCCCACCCCCTCGTAACTTCAAGAACATTAGGGCTAGTACGCCCAAAACTGTCTCCTTTGAGATCCGCAGAATGGAACGATGACGTCATATGACGTAGTTATTAGGTAATTAGTTATACGGCCGCCATCTTGGATCCACCATCTTGGATTTCTGAAATTTTTTTAAAACCTCTTTAAAACCGTCCAATACCAATAAACCGAGTTATACCAATAAACATTGTTTATCTTCATTCAAACAAGGTACATATATGCAAATTTCAAAAAACATCGCTGTCAAAATCTTGTGCCATGGAAACATCAAGTCACGTGATCAATAAATTGTCATATGAAATTGTTGCCAGTTAATTTTTTAGGAAAAGTAACAAAGTTTGATGGCGTTTGAACACATGTTAAAGAAGAACGAAGTGAAAACCGCTCTATTTTGGGAATCAAAATGCGTCTACTATTGTGACCAATAAAACTAGATCTGTGTTATTTGTAACTTTGCATAATTAATTTATATGATTCCTCTCCTTCTCATCAGGATACGGTCATATGACGCCAGAAACAATGCTTGGTCAGTTATTGACGGTGCTTTATATAGTTTTCGGTTTACCAATATCAATGTTGGCCCTCAAAACATTTGGTGAAGTCATCACAAATGGAATACACTACCTTGTTTATAAAATCTAGAAACGTTTTTTTTTTCAAGACCAGACATGCTCACAAGACCAAAATGACAACATTTCTTGTAACATGTCTGCTTATGGACCTTATGACATTGTTCCTCTTGCTCGGCACCGTTATTCAGGTGCTTGCCGAAGATTGGAGCCTCGTTCAAAGTATTTATACCTGGTTCATTGTGTTCTCGACCATTGGCTTTGGTGATTACATACCTTTTCAGTGTTTGGACCAGAAGTCCAGTCATAAACATCTGCAAAACGTTCTTTGGATTGTGATCGTTCTTAATATGGCTTTCTTCACTTTGGCTGGACTTTGTGTAGTATCTGCCGTGCTGACATCGCTTGCCCAAGCAGCTGAGGAATATAATACGAAAACCGCGAATCCCGCTAGTACATTTTTTCAGTTCGTCAAGAAGCAAAGAAATAGTCTCAAGGTCAGAGATCTACAAAGTCAACCATGGAATATTGAACACGAGGAACAGTGTCAAATTAATGATGATTTGCCGCTTGAGAATTATCACCGCGTGAGATCGAAAAGTGTTTGAAAATACCCTTTTAGAGCCGCGCCTGCCCAAGGGAAAATCAAGGAGGGAAGAAACTCTTCCAATGTCTTGCTTAAAACGCAGTAACTTAATTAAAAAGTTGTTATTCTAGGTAACTTCGTACTCAACATAGTCAACTTGGTCAACATAAACGTTTGAAGTTGTCCTTCAGAAACATCTTGAATAACGAGTAGTAAACGGGTCAAGTAAGGCCTTTAGCTACTGTATTTTGTTTGAACGAAAAATGTTGTAGCGAGAAACTCGATTTTTGGAGCACGTTTTCGATTTTTAAGAGTGTTACCACCCTCTTTCTTTGTTACCACCCTGTTTCTTTGTTACCATTTTGGCAACAAAGAAAACAATAAACTCAAGAGAATTATTTGTCAGTGTTCAAGTAACTGGTTTTCCACCAATCGTGCTACGCATACAATTTTGTTTACTCTTTTTATAACTTATGGGCATTTACCCATATACATTAGCAGTTTCAAGGCACAGTTTGCACAAATAAGAGTTAGAATGTGGTCAATCCTTTAGATAGCATCATTTTCTGTCTTTTGTTTCAATTGCAATTGTTATCCGTTAAATTCAAGGCAATTAAAATTTCAATATCCATTTTGGTGTCCTATCAATAGAGTGATTTTACTTCATCTGTGAAACACTATCTAACAATTAGTGTGTGATAGTCAAAATTAAACAAAAGAAAACAAAGGAATTATAGTCTAAAAGTGCGTACTATTCTACTAACTATTTCACAGATGAAGTAAAATCACTCTATACCTTTCAAGTTAAACTATAGTTACTACTGGATACTAAAATATGTACAGATGTCAGTTTTCGGTAGTTCTCTCATGCAAACAGCACCTGCAAAATTGCTTTGAATAAATCAGCACATCAATTAATCTATTTAGCTTTGCCAAAAATTACGGACAAAGAAGCTGTTAAACGAACAAAATTAATGTATTATGACAGGAAGACATCGCAACGGGTTAACATTACTGAAAAGAAAATTATGTTTATCGCAAATCTGCAAATCTGATAGCAATTTATAGGTTCGATTTTGATTATAGCTATGGTGTGATAGTTGCCGTTGAGAAAGATTGGCCAGCTGCCAAAAAAATTAAACCATATATCATTAATTACTTTAATTTTCATAATCAAAACATCGGCAGGTACTTGTATGAACATCCGTCACAATTTTAATCAACGGGAATCGTCCTTCTCTCTACTGGAGAAAAGGGCTGCTTTGACGGGAATCACGTCTAACTTAAAACAACAGTTATTTGAATTTTTCCCTGGACTTTAGCTTTTAATTTTTATTATAGTCGAGTGAGGCATTTTTACATGAGAAAATTCGCACCGGGCTAAAATGTGACTTGCGCATCAGTAATAACACCAAGATATTTTTCATGCGGCTGTCCTTATTGTTATTTTACATGTACATCGGGGCACTTTTATTCCTGAAGTTAGAACAGGAATCAGCAATGGAACATAACGATGATAGTAAAAGACATTTGGAAATTTTAAAGAAAAGCACTACAACGAAGTACAATATCACAGAACAACAATTTGTGGAAATTGTCAACGATCTGAAGCCGTTGTTATGTTCCAATGCGCCAGAATGGAGCTCATCGCCAGAAATAGCGGCCATGTTCACCGCGCGTGCGTGAGTTTCAGTGGCAATATGGCCGCCAAACACTAGAAGGCTTTGTATGGCAGAAATAAAACAAAATCAAATTGGCTGGCTTTTAGCTTACCTGGAATATTTGCCGCATTCCGGGTAAATTTATGAACATCTTTTCAAGTGTTTTTGTAAGCTTGATTTTCCCCACAATTGTTACTGGCCCTGCTTTTCAAGAAAACATATTTCCGAAGCTTCGCTCATACAATGCTCTCTATTTTAGAAGCCATTAATGCCGATTTTCACTCAAAACGGGATTTCGAGGCACCATAGTTCGTAAAGTGATGGGGGTAGCCAACTTGCCGCAATCGTCTGAGAAGAAGCACCGACTGAACTGACGATCATCGCATTCTCACTTTCTACGATGGTTCCTTCGACCTGCTTTTTGCTTTCAAAAATCGTTCAGAGCTGTTAAAATCATTTCCACCAACAGTCCACGCTAAAGTCTTGAAGTTCGCTGTCTTCGAACTGCGATATTTGGGCGCAGAATGCTCCAAATTTTGCTGCAAATCCCTCATTCAAAAGCTAAAGTCTTGTTGTTTTCAACTGCGAGCGAATTATTTCGGTCAGTGGTTTCCGAAATGAAACGACATCGCAGTGTAAGACGCACGAAAATTCGCTGCTCCAATGTCCCTGATTTCTGGCGATGTATGAACAGGCAACCAGTTTTCCTCTGCAGCTCCAAACCACGATCGGTGAGTATAAGTCTTGTTTAAAACTCTGTCGTAATAGAGGTTCCCCACCAAATCAATCATGGAAAAAGTGCGCCAAAGCTTTCAGTGACAATATCAACGGCTGCATAAATACATCTCATCTCACAAATACATGTCCAAAAACAACTGATGTCTGGCAGATATTAACCTTACTATTGATGTGTGATGCTTTCACTTAAATATGGACATCTACTATGACAAGTGGAGAACATATCTTAAGCGATAGAAAAAAAGGCTTTCATTGGTCGTCTCATGCACTCTGCATACAAGTTGCTATAGTAAATTAAACATTTGCTTTACATAACTTGAATCTTATTTTCTACAGCTCATCGTCCACGAAGCAAATATATGTTATGCTTTTGCTGCCGACTGATAATTTAACTCGGATATCGTGTTGGCTTATTTAGTGCATAACAAAACCATTCTTTAGTGACAATGAGTCGGAAATGCCATGATAGTGATCTAACACTGCTTGTAGGTTGCCATCTTGTTTGCTTTATGTTATTTAAATCTAATTGAAATCTACACGTTTTCTTTCAAATGCTTTTACTTCCGACTGTGTATCATTCAGGCTATTAGTCAGAATTTTTTAATATGCTATATATGTAATATTTTAAAAAAGCGGAAGATTGTTTCATTGGGATTTCCAAAAACAGAGAAGTGGGTAAGTAAGCCGAGAGAGAACTACCTTCGCCCGCCCGCGCATTTTTAACATATTTAGCTCGCTCGCTCGACTATCTACCAGCAGGCACTTACTCTGCTTGAGTCGATCGATGAAAGATCCCAGCCTCGTCTCCGCCATGCCGCGCCCGCCATATTGCATTTCTCGTGATAGTTGAGAATCCTTGAGTGCTGACAGACATACCAGAAAGAGAGTTTGTTAATTAAGAATGATTACAGGCGTTCTTCCGTTCTCTCTCCTCAGTTTGCTCGTTCTTTTCTCTCTCTCTAGATCTCTCTCAACCCCTGGAACAGGCTAATAAAGAGCACATACGCTACCCCCCTCCATCCATGCAACCCACATTTTGAGTTTAATGTTAAAGTACCTGGGATTGACCCTAGCAACTGGTTAATATGTTATGAGTATATCTAAGACTGAACATTAATCATGCTGACTGACATCAAAACGCAATATCATATGAATTGACTGTAAACATTGTTTAACTGAAATTTTAACAATAGTGCCGAAATCAGCACGTATCACTTTTTCTCATTTCTATAACCAGGCTATGGGAACATAACACCACGGACCGCTGCAGGACAGATTATCACTATAGTGTATGCCATATTTGGAATACCCCTGACTCTCCTGACTCTCAAATCACGTGACTCAATGTACAATAACCTGCTAAAATGGCTCATCGTGATCTTGGAAAAATGTCTAAGGAAGAAAACCGAGATAGCATACATGAAATTTAAGGTTCTATTTCTCAACATCGTTGCCTTGTCAACCGTCATCCTCGTGTCAGCCTCAGTGTCAGTTTACATGGATGGCTGGAAAATACAGGTAGGCATATACGTTTGGTTCACCAAATGCCACCAAATATACAACTAAATTGGATAAAAAGATTCTATAGAGCAAAACAGAAGCAGCAGTTTGGAGATAAAGTGCAGGATTACAAGGATGGAAGTGGATTACAGTTCAGCATGTTATATCACCAAATGCGACCAAATATACAACTAAATTAGATAAAAAGATTCTATAGAGCAAAACGGATGCAGTACTTTGGAGATAAAGTGCAGGATTACAAGGATAGAAGTGGATTACAGTTCTCCATGTTATATTGCCAAATGCTACCAAATATACAACTAAATTGGATAAAAATATTCTACAGAGCAAAACAGAATCAGTAGTTTGGAGATAAAGTGCAGGATTACAAGGATGGAAGTGGATTATAGTCCATCAAATTTGATTTCGTCACGACAGGCGGTCAAATAATCAAAATTTCCATTCGTGAAGAATTTTTACTTTTCTAGCCGTTATTTTGTATCTTTAGTTACTATTCTTTGTTCCTATCATTTTTAGCTTTTTTTTTCCTATTTGAAGATTATAATCATGTCATAGTCATAGTCATGAAAACACGATGGAGCAGTGCGAAAAGTAATTACACAATTGCTTTGGTTTTTTATTGCTACGCTTTGTGATTGGCTAAAAAATCTCGCGCCACTTTCGACCAATCAGAAGTAAAAGCTCGCACGCGTTTTCCCGCGCTTGGCGTCGCCGACATGTAATTGCTTCGAGCTCTGATTGGTTCATTGGATTGTTTACGACTGCTGTGATTGGTCGGAGTAATTACTTTGGTTTTGGTTTTACGACAATCAATAGACGATATTCGTATTCTCGGTATTGAACTGGAACTAGCGTGCAGTCGAGGCTCGTGCGGAGAAACTTTTCACATGCAAATATTTTAAATAATATTTCCCCGCATTAGCCTCGACTGCAAGCTAGTTCCAGTTCAATACCGAGAATACGAATATCGTCTATTGGAAAGTGCTCTATGTACATCATGATCAAGTAAATAATGACAGTACGTAAAGTACGTAAGATGGAGAAAGATGAATATGAATAGCAAAGCGCACAAATGACGTCAGTACTCATGTTTGTCTGAGTTTATAATTTATTCTTGTTTATTCTTGCATTTCTGACAATAGAAATTCCTTATAGGAATCCCCTGAGAGTCGCTTTTGGTTTGTTTGTCTGAGTTTTAGTTCTATAAATAGTAATTGTGCGCTTCGCTATTTAAGTTATATTATTTACATAAATTAAAACTAAAAAATGTTAATTGTTTTCACTAATTTATAGTCACCTTTTTCCTTGTTACTGTCACTCTTCTCTACTCGATAATGATGTGGAATACATGGAAACGTCGTATTGCCATAAGTTTTGTATTTTAATTAAATTTAAAGGGAATAGACTTCTGTCTAAAATATATGTTTTTAGATATTGTTTTAGCCACTGTTATCTAGATAGCGATCCTCGGATAATGGCAACAGGAGACTTATTTTAAAAAAATGACTTTTTACTGTCGGTTTGGCGTTTAAATTTTTAAAAAATCAAACTATCGAAAACCTTCAACGTTTAAGGAAATATAGACTTGCCACAAGTCGACCTCACGAGTTTCACAGTAAAGCGAGCGAAGCGAGCTTTTGAGGCCGCGAAGCGGCCGAGCGAGCGACGAAGTCGCGAGAGGTCGACTTGTCTCGCTTGAAGGGTTTTCATTTGCGTTTCGCGCCAAAAATGGGGAGTGGCGTGACTTGTCAATGTCATCAATTATTGTTTCGAAACCGAAACAAAAAAAAAAACCGTTACCGCAAGTCACGTTTCATTGCGCCTAATACCTTGTGATTGACAGTTCTATCCTCAACGGATACTCTCGGCTACTCTGATTGGTCTAAGCGCAGCGACCCGTTTTTGGGTCGCTAAAAATGGCGCCAATCAAGTGTGAAAAGTCCTTCGTCTGGCGGGCTATAAATATAAGACGAAGGACTTTATTGAAAGTCTAAAGGAAATAGTGATCAGTACCTTTCATGTGATCCCACCATAAAATTTTATCCACAAACTTAAAAGTTAAAACAGTTAAAACAACCATATAATCATGACTTAAATCATGACGTTAAATGCTGCAATAAAAATGATTAATTTTGATGCTTTTACGAAGAAGATCATTGGCTCAGTCAGGTAAATAATTTAAATTAGGAAAGGGAAAACGCACATATTATCCGCCAAATAAACTGGATCTGTTATACCATAAAACCCATATATTGAACGATTACAAAGCTCTAAACCGTTTGTCATTGTCAGATGAAAAATATGGTTAAAAAAGAATCAAATCCCCAAAACTGCATGCAGGCAGTGATTACTTTCAGGCTTTAATTTAAATAACAACGCAATGGTTTATCAGGACAATAGCAGAAATCAATATTTCTTTGGGTTTTTTTAGTCAGCGGGAACTTTGGAAAGGAAATGCAATGAAGAAAATAGGAAATTATGCACAGTGGTAAGTTTTCTACTTTAAATAGCACCCGAGTTTGCAATTTATTTTCGTAACAAGTACTGACTAATTAACAAACCTCTATTATCTTGCGGTTATTGCAGTACTGCCTTTGTTTCTACCAGCCAGCTGTTGTTAGATCAAGTACTTACAGCGATCGGTACACAAACAAAAAACAATCAGTGAAAATAAGATTAACCATAAAAAAAAATCATATAAAATTCCAAATTCTATTTCGTAAAACACTGTAAAACAAATGGTATCATGCAAAAGTACTGCTGAAGAGTTTCATTTAAATGGTCACACGCACCATAGGGTTTCGTCCACAGACTCTAAAGTTAGAACTATACTACATGTCTTCATAATTGACTCTAGGAGTGAAAGGGTTAAGACAGGTGGGTGATATCCTGTAATTAACTGCTGCTTTAATAGGAAAGACAGCTTTGTGATGGTGATGAGCCATGTATAAGGGCATTAATTTTTCATGTTTGGTGACAATTCAGACAGAGCTGAGCGTCGTGTAACAAAATACAGATGGAGTGTGATGCTGAAAACAAATCGCTTGCGATATAATAAGGTAGGTTTCTTAATGCAGTCAAACCTCCTGTAAGACAGCAACAAAAATGACAGAAATTTGGTCACACATACAGTAAATATAGTGATGTATATATTAACTAACGGAACTTAAAGAAATTCGATATTATAGACGCTTACCAGAGGTGATCGCACAATGATGAGGGCAAATCGATTCTATGTTAATCTGTCGATATTTCGTAACGAAAAAGAAAAAGACGAGGTGGAGCTCCGAGGGAATCAAAATCAGAGAAAACTGCATTATTCTAAATTCTCGTCTAGGCGGAGAGTAGTCCGAGTTACTAAGGAACTATACGAGATTAAATACGAGTACGACCTTGGAATTTCAAGTCCATAACGTGACTCCAAAAGTCTCCCTCATTCCTGTTGCTATCCAGTACATAATGAATATATAAGAAGACTCTTAAGGTACAGTTTGGTATGACAAGTGATTATCTAAAGCACGCGAAGTGGGATTGAAAAGTCGTGCTCGTACCTAATCTTGTACTCGTAGTTCAGTCTGATCGCTCGGTGATTGTCAGGGTATTGGCTTTATTGCGTAACTTACACTTGTTTCAACTTTAAATTGGCATTCCTAAGTTATATATTTTTTAACCCCTACACCTACAGCTAGACTGATCGTTTGAGTTAAACCTTTTACAGTTTACCAGACTTATTAATTGTTATCCTGAAGTGCGTGTGACCATTGAAGTGAAATATACTGAACAGTATTTTCTATTAGTGCTATTTTTTTGGTCTTGTCTTGTCTTGTCTTGTCTTGTCTTGTCTTGTCTTGTCTTGTCTTGTCTTGTCTTGTCTTGTCTTGTCTTGTCTTGCAGAGGAAATGTTTAATTTAAATATATTTTTATGTTATAAAATTAAAGAACGTGACAAATAATATGGCTTGAAAGTCATTAACCTTCTATGAATAACTCGATCGGTGCCCTCTAGAATTTAGTCGGTTCTGAACATTTTTGTTTGGCCTTCCCGCGATAAATTTTGAAGATCAAAAGATCCATTTTATCATGGTAACTGTTTTCAGCTTTAAAAATTGGCGGAGAATTACATTATAATTTATACCCTGTTCTTATGTGTATATATATATATATATATAAAGTGTAGAACTGGATATTCGTAAAACAGTGCTCAATACATTAATGTAGAGCGAAATATATGTTTATGGAGGAAAGAAACAAATAAACTACGCTTTCATCCCGACAAGCCTGTTTCGTGGTTGCCCACTCATCAGGGGATTCAATAAGAGTATTCTTTACCATCGCTTCTTATACACAAAATAATTTACATAATAACAATAACAAATCTATGCGGCGCGAAGTTTAACAGTTCAGCTGTTGCGTAGAAGGGCTTTGTTTCCATGGCGGCAAGAAGACACGAGTTCATTACGTTTGTTAAGTGTAGAAAGTTTCGGTCGGCAAATGATTAGAAATTTTTCCTTTAGGCAGAGGTTGCATCTTTTGCTTGAGCTGTTGTACGGTGAATGCGAAGACAGGATGCGCCATGAAATATAGTGTTCGATGTTGTTGTCTTTGAGAGTCCAGATGTACTTGCTTAGTTCAGTTGAGTTTCTGTGTTTAGAGTGGCGGAATGATGCGGTGTGGTTTCGGTATCTTGTTTTGAAGTCGTTTTCCGTGAGTCCGATGTATGTTTCTGTTGTGTTGCCTCTGCCTAAAGGAAAAATTTCTAATCATTTGCCGACTGAAACTTTCTACACTTAACAAACGTAATGAACTCGTGTCTTCTTGCCGCCATAGAAACAAAGCCCTTCTACGCAACAGCTGAACTGTTAAACTTCGCGCCGCATAGATTTGTTATTGTTATTATGTAAATTATTTTGTATATAAGAAGCGATGGTAAAGAATACTCTTATTGAATCCCCTGATGAGTGGGCAACCACGAAACAGGCTTGTCGGGATGAAAGCGTAGTTTATTTGTTTCTTTCCTCCATAAACATATATATATATATATATATATATATATATATATATATATATATATATATATATATATATATATACAGGAGTAGCGATGAGTATTTGCTTTTTGAGTCCGCTTCAATTTGCTATAAAAGTGATCTGCATGTTTAATAATTTTTTTAATTATATGTCTTAATTATTTTTTCAACACCATATAACTACTATGTATGACTTGGCTCCCTTCACAATGTAGTCGGTCGTGAACATTTGTGTTTGGTCCTACCACTACAAATTTTCAAGATCAAGAGATTCACTATATCGTGGCAATGCTTTAAACTTTTAAAAATTGTGGAAAACCAGATATATTTATTTACCCGGTTCTTTATGTACACAGGTGTAGCTATGTTATGTGGTATTTGCTTCCGGCTGAGTTTGCCACAATAGAGAGTTTTCATCTGACGTTGCGGCGGCCATATTGGTGGTGTTCCAAAACAAAGAAACGGCGGCCATATTGGTGTACCAAACCAATCCTCCGGGAATTGAACTCTATTTTTATGCAAACATTTCCTTTTGTTTCAGTAAACCAATATGGCCGCTGGTCACGTGAGTGAAAACGCTCTATTTGCCAAGTAATCTGCACCTTTTATTATTTAAATTGAATAAGAAGTTCTACGGGCAATTTTTCTTTTGAAGAAAAGAAAAAGTAAACAGCGTGGCGGATTTTTCATTTTCCACAACGTCCGCACTAGCTTCACTGGTTAACTTCCCGCATGTTAATTTTCCCTTTATGTTTTTGTTTATTTTATCACTGTAGATTTCACATTGTCAGTCAGGTACAAGGACGTCATGAACCTTATCTTAAAAAAGACAATTCTTCGCATTGGGCTTTTTTACGCATACGGCTTGTTTGGTGCCTGGATTTTTACGCTGATAGAGAATAGGGAAGAACCGGGATACAAAATAAGGGAGAGGATGCTACAAGAATTAAAAACAGGATTACTTCTGAAATATAACATATCAGATGGTGATTTTGACAGCTTTGTCCAGAAAGTGACTAAAGCCGCAGCGGCTGGGGATGAAATGGACTGGTCTTTCTACAACAGTTGTGGATTTACTTTTGCTGCTCTTACGACTATAGGTAAACTTTACGCTACTGTCTTGATAAAGAGCAATGTCTATTAATGTAATAGTTTTTTTGTATGATTTACGAATCTCGCACCTCAGAGAGCGTTAGAGAGCGCAGAATGCTGCTGCTATTTTTAATACTTATGTTCGTCTAGATTTTTTTGCTGTTTCACCGTTACTACAATTATTGGTTTAAACCAATATGCTAACCATATCATTAAAAGATGATTATTTTGATCTTAAAAAAAACTGAGAAAAGTAATCAAAGCAACGGTCTGAAACTGTAAAAAAAAGGCAAAGTTCTAACATCATCAGATTACTAGTCAGGTACCGGTAGTTTAAGTTATCAATTATTTCTTTGCTGAAGGCGGACACGACAACGACTGCTGTCGGGCACTCGACTATGCGATGTTGTCTGTTACCTCAAAACCTGCAAGCTGTTTTCCAATATTATTATTATTATAGCCGTTACAATATTTTCTTTCTGTATAGCCCTGGCCCTGAGAAAAGACTAGTACAATTAGTCGAAATATTGGCCATTAGTAAATCTGCCCTTTGCCGTAGTGCTCGTAGTACCAGCCTTGCATTCAGTTTTGTATTTTCTGTTTTCCAAGTTATTAGTAACATCTTAATTAACCTGCTCTGTGTCTCTTTGTAGGCTACGGAAACATCACACCCAAAACAGCACTCGGCCAAGGACTAACTATTCTCTTCTGTCTGATCGGGATTCCTATAACGATGCTTGCTTTCAAAACTGCAGGGGAACTTATTGCAGCAGGCATCAAGTGGGCAGTGGTTATTACCGAGACAAGATTCCTTGAAAGGGAGGAACCTGTCAACTTGAAAATGAAGACCTTACTGTCAACTGTTTTCTGTCTGGTTATGTTATGGTTGATGACATCGGTTTCTACTATCTTTCTCGAGAAGTGGAGCTTTGTGGAGGGCCTGTACGCTTGGTTTCAGTTTTTTACAACGATCGGTTTCGGAGACTATATCCAGTTTCAATCTTCGGCGAAAAAAGTGGCTAGTGGAGAAATGTCAACGTTGTCGTTATTAGGATACGGAATTCTGTTCATGGTTCCTTATTTGTGTGGCCTAACTTTGGTGTCCGGCATTTTAACGTGCATTGTAGATTCCATGGATCATATTCGGGAGTTTCATGAGGGGATTGTGAAACGCTTTACTTCGTGGATTCCCAAGTCCAAAGTCCAGCGAAGGGCCTCAAGTTATGATGTAACCTGCTAAGAAATACCAATGATCACAACAAGCAAGTATCTGAATTGAATGAAACTGTGCATGCGATCAACTTCATCGATTTCTATTCTCCATTTTCGAATTGCCCATAATACACTTCGTTTGCCCCCCAAATTTTGCATAAACTATTCTTTTAAAATTCTCTTTGGAATATGCAGTCCTCCCAAGAACATTTACAAACAGCATTTGGGGGGGAAACAAAGTGTATCATGGGCAATTCGAAAATAGAGAATGGGCGTATCCATAAAATACACTTGAATTATCTACGACCTTTTTTATTTTCTTGAAAAGGAAGATTAACAGCTACATGATTGCAAATGCAATTCTCTGAATTTTTTGTGAAATAAAAGTATCGACGCTCCATGTAATATATATATAAAACTTTCCGCCACCTCGAAGGCGTAGTTTGATGGCAATAAGTATATATCAAATATTGCCAAAGCACAGCTCAAGAATATGCTTTTCTTTTGTGGTTATGTGGCCAAGTTTTCAAGGCATGTTGCAACATGCCATTTGCAATTCGCCAGTTTATCTTGTTGCGAAACGAGACTTGCTTCTTACAATTACAATATTGCGATAGGAGAGGGGTTGGTCCGCCTGTATGAGCTATATAGGCCATATGCGGGCCCTGCAAGGGTTTTGAAGCAAATGTAAAACAACACGGTCAACTGATACTTTACGGCGGACAAAAGACAGAGGGAAGAAGAACAAAATAAACTAAAGCATGTGTATATCTTTGAGGCCGATATTCATTTGGTTTGAAACATAAAACTTCAACAGGGGCTAATATGGGGCAATAATACGTCCGGATTGGAGTTTATATGTTTTAACCCCTGGTAAAGGTTAATGTGTTCCAAACTGAAATATCGGTCTAACAATATACATGTACAAATATTTTAGCTTATTTTGTTGCTCTTTCCTTTGTCTTACACTCCGTCGTAAAGGTTTTCAGATTCTTTTTTTCTAAATAAAGAGTAGATACTGCATTTTCTCGGTTAAGGACGTCCGCGCTAATTGTTTATGCGCATCATTACTGCGCACGTAATTCATGTTGCCCTCGTTTCGTTTGGTCAGCGGAAAAAACGAAGGTTCTGGGGTATGTACTTGGTGTATCCCTTATTATTTTGTATTTAAACACTTAGTTTTTATTTCAGTAGAAAAAGAAGATAAAAACAGCAGAATAGGGAATCGAACCCGGGCCGTATGATCTACTCCATGCACACTATCCACTGTACCACCGAGGACTAGCTGCCGGAAATTGTTATTTTTAAGGGATATATGATAATATGCTGCCAGCCCAGACCATATATAAGAACTAACCCTTACGATACACTGGAAATACTGGAATCAGTGTTTAACCCTAAATACTAAAATCAGTGCTTCAACCCTAGATACTGTAATCCGACCGTAAATTACACTGCAATATATCTAAATACATTACAATAAGGGATACATGAAGTACCATACATTACGATCAGGGATACACCAAGTACCTAGGGGTTCTGGGACCAAAGCCTTCTGGATGTCGTAAAATCCACGACATCCGTTAGCGCATGCCTAATGCATTAATGTATGATTGCTCTTGCTCAATACTAGAAACCGGAAATTAAAAAAAAAAAACCTTTCGTGTGTGCATTCTCGTCCCCAGAACCCTCGTTTCGTTTGTTTGAGCTTTGGAGACGAGAATGTCGTGTGTGTGGAATGGCGTTCGAAAGGACTGTACAACTTAACAATTACAGTAAAACATCGCGTTAATAAAGAAGGAAGGAAAGCTTTGCGTGCTGCTGTTATTTAGAAGAAAGTTTGCCTTTGTATCTTGCCTACTGGTTTTGGAAAAGCCTCGATAAGTCAACCGATTTCGTTCGTTTGGGAGCTGTGTATTTATCGTTTCGCCACTGAAAGTTATCATATCCGACCAAGTTAGTTGATGGGACAGCTAAGTTTGTTGATGGACACGCAGTGGTCATTAATTCTAGGCTTATTTCATCGAACAGTGGTAAGAAATATCGAGAACGTTTTGTTTTGCATTCGCATTTTTGCATATTTTTACTTTTATTTTGTGGCATACCTGTAAATTAGCTGGTGCGCCCTGCAGGACGCACCGGTACCATAGCTGAAGTTGCTGTTACACACAACAATTTTCCCTGCAACTTGTCTCGCAAAAAAATTTGTTGCAAGTTGCACGTACAATGTTACACGTTACAATCGTCATGCAACCTGTCTCGCGAAAAACAAATTTTGTAAGTTGAAAAATGACGCGTCTGTTGACTAAAGAGTGTGGCGAAACAAGTTGCAAGAACCATGTTACACGTATTTTTGTCGTGCAACTTGAAGAAATTTGTTGCAGATAGTAGAAAACGATTCAACTTTTCGTCCAACTTAA
This sequence comes from Cladopsammia gracilis, assembly GCA_022457155.1. Taxonomy (NCBI): domain Eukaryota; kingdom Metazoa; phylum Cnidaria; class Anthozoa; order Scleractinia; family Dendrophylliidae; genus Cladopsammia; species Cladopsammia gracilis. The sequence continues at coordinate 551,533 of JAJGOT010000189.1, forward strand.
AAAAAAAAAACAAAAATTCGGTTGCATGAAGGGGTGTTACACGTAAAAATCGCGCGTGCAACTTTCAACGATATTTTTTTGCGAGACAAGTTCCACGAAAAATTGTAAAGTGTAACAGCACGTTAAGTGTAACTACCACGTTAAATAAATTGTCTATTGTCTATTTCATGTTATCATTAATTGGGCTACACGTGACCTTCGTTTCCCTAGATTTGTATTTAAGTTGTAGCAAAGAGTACTACCTAATAAAGGAAAATATAACTTGCTTACGAGAGTGCTGATAGCGTTGTTGTTATTAGGGAGTTTAAGCAACGACGACAGCAACGCCAAGAAAAACGTCACTTGAAAAAAAAAAGGATTCGCGTTCTTTGAAATTACTTTGCAGTTGTTCCAATTTGTTTTGTTTGTCTAATGTGACCGGATTGTCCAGGAGCAGAATTTGAAGGGATGGCTTTCCAGTTCACTTGTTCGCGTTCTCCACAAAACCTATAATTTGATTATTTGACGTTGTTGTTTTGCAGGGAACGCCGGAAAAGAAATGTGCCAAAATGTAAAACGCACGTAAAGAGGCATTGTTTTCGCTCATTAAACCTATTGTTTTGTGCCGTTCTCGCTGCCGTCGCCGTCATGGTTCTTTTCGCCCTTGGGCTTTCTTCAGAATTTCTGCCCCTCTTTACTTGTCCCTGTAGCAAGCAACATACTTCTTAAAATGTTCGTGGCCGCGCTTCATGTATAGCTTCGTCTTCCAAGACACATACTGATTATTTTCGGAAACGAATCGCTCATATTTGGCGACAATTAGATCCTGTAATACTTTGAAATTTAGCAGCCGTATCTTAACCTGCTAAACCAAACAACAAAACTGGGTGACATTGGTCGCTGATTGCGTTGAAATTGAAACGTTGGTTTTGTTGATATAGTCGTCATGGTCATTTTTGAAATTCAACTGGAATTAAAACCTTATGCCTAGAAGGGTAAAATTGTTTATCTTGTTGCGCATTCATTTTTAAACGGCCAATCAAAAAACATCAAATTTTTGTCCGTTACCAGAGCTACACGAGACGCAATTTATAAAAAACCGTGGAGCTCTGGGGACGAGAATGTGTTGCAACGCCATGCTATCTCTTGCGCGCGCTCGTGCATGAAGAAATCTAAGCACATAAAAAGGGCTGGTGGCTGTTTTCCATTTTTCTACCCGCGCGACATCGAATCCTGCCAACTTGCGGTTGTCAGAGTTTACAAATGCTGTCATTTAAATATTAGATTTCATTTATGGGACGTCGCTGGTTGAATGAATTTGCTTAACAGACCTACTCATATTAAATTTGGCAAGAAAGTTGCATTTTAGAAATTCATTTGCAATATTTTTAGACTAACAGATATTGGGGCCATATCCAGTAAGGAAGACCAAGTTTTCAAAATTGGGGCCTTTCAGATATCTTATCTCGGAAACGAAGTCGGTGACGCCCCATTTTTTATTTTTTTTTATTTATTTATTTATTTATTTATTTATTTTTTTTTTGCATTTCTGACACGAGTAACTCATTACCTAGCTGTAGCGAAAGTTTTATAAAAAAATCAATGTTAGAAGATTTTCGCGCGAACGTTCTTAAGTGTTTAATATTTAAAACTCGGAACAGCGTTTATTTGAGCCCAGCGTTTATTTTGAGCTCGGCGTTTATTTAACAGTCACTGTGGGAATTTTTCCTCATTTTCTATTTTTAAATTCCTGAATCAAAAGCAGAACAGATCATTTTTTTCAAAAACGACACCAGTGCTTCGTCTTAAAGATACTAATGTCAATAATATAACAATTTTAACAAGAAATACAAATGATGTTACATGATCTTGACACACGTCTTGAAAAATAATTCATGACATTACAAGTTATTTAAGTAATGGTCCAATTAAGAACTTGGCAACCCAACGGCAATTAAATTCAATTCAGAAAGGTGTTAACTGTGTTATTGTTGAAACGGTCCACCTCATTGGCTAAAACATAAGAATTCTTCAGGTAGCGCATTTGTTTCTCTCTAGTTTACTTATTGATTCCCTTTTAGTGAAAACTATTTTGAGTTTTAATGCAGCAAAATGTCTATGTGGGAAACATGGAAAATTAGAAGCCTTTCTTGGCCATTGTTTTGGAGTCTCATGATTGGATAAAATCTTGTAACACAAAAGAAATATCGCTTTAAAATAAAGTTTCAGTACAGTTTATTTCAAAAACGTGCATTCTCAATAAGAAAATCTAAACAATCGTATGTGGGGAAAGCGAAATGCCGCAGAACAATTGCCTAGTTCTTACACGCATTGTTACTTAATAATAACAGCTCTGAGCAATCAGTCAAAATGCGTTTTTTTTTTCTCAGCTATCCGAAAACCCCATTCAGACTCCTCCTAATTGAATAGATCGTTTTCATCCGGCTAGGTAAGCAGTTTGTTCTTCAGGCTTTGAGAACAACAACAGAGGTAAGATGTTGCAGACAGCCTGGAATGCCAAATGAAACGACTTAGCAAAATGCCGAATCCTGATGATCTCTGTATGTATAGCAGAAAATGAAACGACTTTGTACGCGTCAGCCAAGTGGTACAGAAACATGGCAGCCAAATTTGTATTTTTGAGAAATTCTTGAAATACTGCTAAATTTACTTTATAATTGTTTTTGTTTAGTTCGCAGTTACAAAAGATCTAATTTTAAATTTTAAAATAAATTTTAAAAAATTTAAAATACTATATCCCAAAGCATTGTAATGTAATGACATGAACTTGGCATGACGATTACTGTTGCTGATAGAGCAGTTTTCAACTGAGAGTCGTAAAACCAAAACCAAAGTAATTACTCTGACCAATCACAACAGTCTTAAACAATCCAATGAACCAATCAGAGCTCGAAGAAATTTTAGCTCGGCGGCGCCAAGCGAGGGAAAACGCGTGCGAGCAAGTCACGATTGGTTTTGGTTTTACTTCTGATTGGTCGAGAAAGTGGCGCGAGATTTTTTAGCCAATCACAAAGCGTAGCAATGCAAAACCAAAGCAATCGTGCAATTACTTGCGACACTTCTATTGAAAACTGCTCTATAAAGAACCTGTTAAAAACAGGGCCGTTCAAATTCTAGAATTTTGATGACTTCAGATAAACAAGTGGAATAGGCACATAATATTTTTATTCACTGCTCGATAAGATCTGTTTCCGAAATCATGAAAACAAAGTAATCATCTTATAAAACTAAAGGACAAAAAGCATATTAATATTCTAAAACAAAACGAAACATATCGTCCTTAAAAAGACATTACAGAAACAAAGTTTATTAGTTTATTAGTTTATTAGTTTCTGTTATTGTTTTGGTTTGCACGGGTGCGAGGCTTCTATTGTTTTCCGGGGAGAATGGCAGCAGTTGCTGTCAACACTCCAGATTTCATTCTTGGCTTTCACTTACGTCATATCAAAATTCAGAAGCATTAAACAATAGATTTCGAATCCAAAATGTTTATGGAATTGTAGAGAGTTTAAAACTACACATCTTGGCCAAATTTTGAAGCGCCAAAGCATTTCGTTCAAGAGTTATAGGTGCTATATTAAAATAAGTTATTAAGTGTTGCCGATAAATAAGGTACTTAAATGATAGCTAATTGAGAGAAACGTATAACGACTAACATGGCCGATGCAACCGGACAAGACCTACAGGATTTTTCAACGTCAAGAAAATTACCACACATATTTAAATTTAAGTCGTCAAAATTGTTTCGGTGCTCTCATGCCTTGACAAATTAATTCATTTTCAGTCCAACCAAAATTTATTGTCAAAATATTCCTGTTTAAAAAGTCAATCAACTAACTCAGCAAAAAACGAGTGATAATCGTCTATAAAAATCAGAATGACTATGATAGACCAGATAGAGATTATTGACTAATTACCTGGCACTTTGTAAGGGCTTCTAAACAAGAAGCGTGTTGGAGTATTATTCAGCTCCACCCGTGATGGGCGGGTAGCCAATCGTTAAGGCTGGTTCCCTCTAGTGACGGAAGCGAAATCAGAATCGCAAGAAAGTTACGATAAAGTAAAAATCACAACGACTAAAGCGGATAGTAAGCGACGGAAGCAGAAGAAGAAAACGAAACCTTTTGATCCTTCCGATTCCGTTTCCAATTCCGTCGAGTTTCCGATTGCGATTGCGATTCCGATTGCGACTTCGCTTTTTTTACACTAGACTTCGCCGCTTCCGTTTACATTGCTAGTGGGAACCATACCTTAGATTCTCTTCATGGCTTTATGGTACTCATTATCTCGTTAATGCGCTTGCGCATTAAGCGAGATTTCGGAGTCGAGTACTAAAAAGGGACAAAAGCTGTTAACAAAATTTTGTGGACTTTTGTCCGGGGGGGTTTCTTGTTCGTTCTTTATAGAAGCTATATTAGGGCATTGAGGATATGGTTGGTTAAAGCGGTTAGGATTTCAAGAAGGGCGTCACATACTGCCACTAAAATGTTTGGGGAGCACCCCCGGACCTATTGTTAATTTCCCTAGGGTATTGGGATGTCAGAACTTGTGATGAACTTGTCATATCTCACATTACGTTACCGCAAAGGTATTAGTCCTTGTTAAATTTCGATATCTCACGTTACCTATCAGTTTCAATCATTTGTCGTAAAGCCATTATAGCTACTTTAAAAGGGTAAAAATAGTTTAAATGCGTTTTCTTGGGAAACGTAGTTTGAGAATTTCACGGTGTATTTTACTAATGGTAAGGTTATAAGAAAGTTAAATGGGACAGGAAAGTTTGTGTGTTAATATGAGCGGTATGGCAGAGCAAAATAGCATGAACTTTGCGTTTTTTTCTATTGAGTTGTGGTTACACACACCTTGGGTTTGGGGCCTTCCCAAGGGTTAATGGCTTGGGTTCGGTTTATCTCAGGTTTCATCTTACTCTTGGGGATGCGGTTACACAGTAAAAGACTCCCCAGGGTAAAATATAATAAGATACGAGTTCACTGACACTGCAGTTTACGCGCGAAAACGTACAGATCGACATGGATGACACGAATCGAGATCTTGTAAGTTTAATTTCAGTCAATCTCCTGCTTATCATTCGATAAATATAACAATCCGGCAGTTTTTTTTTGCGAGAAGACACCGAAGAAGACGCCTTCAACTACGCTATCTTCAAGGTTTGTCGGCGTTTTATTTACATTTAGGAGCTCGCCACGAACTTGCTCGCCGCCAAGGAGGGCTTGGGTATTTCCACGACCACAGAATTGGTTTCAGCAACTTCTAAATAACAATGCACTCGATCACTGGTGGAAAGAAAACTTTAGAGTTACAAGTAAGCGTGCAATTAACCAAGCGTATCAGAGGTCAACTCAGAGAGCAGCAGCAGGCGATTTCCTGTATTAGCTACGTTCTGCATTATGATTGGCCAAGCGGTTTGATTGTGCAATAGTATGGTAAACATGTCATAGTTGTGTTGATTTTTTGGCTTATAATGATGACGGTTGAATGGAATTGCGGCAAGCCTTCAATGGCTTAAATTTTTGCGTCTTTTGCGTACTGTTACATAATGAAACTGTAATAGCAATTATTAATTGTTTTAAAATAGCACAAAAGCGAAAGTACACGGGTCAGCCAATACTATGCTACCGGTGCCAAGTGCAGGTTCAATCAAATTAGTTGCAACCTGTAGGTAAACGAACTTAAAATATTCACCTTTATACGGACTTCTATTTTATGAAAGGGGTCAATCCGGCAATTTTTTTCTTAGTCATATGGGAAGTTTAACTGAGTCAGAGGCTGTCCTATTCAGTACATTTGATAGCTGCGCTCAAAAGAACATGCTATTTTGCTCTGCCTTTTAAGTCGCTTAGCGAGTGACAACCGGAAATATCGTGAAAAGAAAAATTGGTAAGAATATTCTGCTCCCGGAGGGGGGTGGGGGGGGGGGGGGACTCCTATAAGTCGTCAAGCGGAGGTGCTCGTCAGGAAAAAAAATGAAACCCTGAACACACTAAAAGATACCATTTTCTGGGAAAATGAGTTTTTTTTTAATCATATATTCTAAAAGATACCTAGATCCCCTAATTTTAACCCCTAAAAGATACGACGAGCACCCCCACCCAACCACATATGCGAGTCCTCCTCCGGGGTTCTGCTATACGTTGTCTACCCGGTATGATGAACAGCGAGGAGCGATTTTTTATGTCGCTTAACGAATGTCAAAGTGAAATCTCGTGAAAAGAGTTAATTTTACGATTCGTTCAAGTCAACTCGCTTAAAGTTAAACGAGTCAACTTTTCGCGCTCGACGAAGCTGAGAAATCTCACGCTGTATTTTTGTTCGCTTTTTGAGTTGTAATCTTTGTCTGCTGTTCCAATAGTTATTAAATATTTAGGTGTCATGATTATGCAATAGTATGCAAGAGAGGGTAGATTTTGCTTATTCAGCTAACTAAAAATGTTTCGGTTTGATTATGCAAGAGTGTGGATTTCGGTTTTGTGCTATTTTAAAACAATTAATCATTGCTATTACAGTTTGATTATGCAACAGTACGCAAAAGACGTAAAAATGTTCCTGATTTTGTTTATAAAAGTTATCAAGGAAGCATTTTAAGAAGCATTTTATAAGCGATTTCAGCGTGTTTATTTTTTTAAGAGAGATTTTGTCTCTATTTGACAAAAAGACAATGTATTGTTTGAGTGGCAAGTAAGAGAGAGAAAACGTTCTTGGCGTATAAAGTCTATAAAAAGAAGACGAATATCAATTGCGTGTCGTACTGATAACATTGAAATCCTAAAGCGGACAAGAGAGTTACCTTAGAGTGCTCAACGTAGCTTGATTGCATTGAAATCCTGACACAAGAGAGTTGCCTTCGAGCGCTCAACGTAGCTCTATTAGCAAAGAATATAGCACACTTAAAGCAAGAAAAAATATCTTTAAATCTATTATTTCGTTAAACAAAATTATCAGTTGTTTGTAATGGTTGCTTTTAATGGTTCAGGTGCTATAGATTCAGTTTTACTACTAGAAAGTAGGTTATCTGAATTAAATAGAATTGCTCTTGATGTTGGAGGAGGTGGCGATTGTTTTTTTTCGTGCCGTATCACATCAATTGTATGGCGATGCTACGAACCATTTTTATATACGTAGTCTTGGCATTGAATATTTAGTACATAACCCAGAACAGTTTATAGAGAGTAATACTGAACACTCTTGGCAAGAATATTTGAATAATATGTCATGTCAAGGAACATGGGCTGATGCGATTATCATTCAAGCTGTGGCTAATTGTCTCAATTTATCAATTTATATTGTTGAATCAAATGAAACTTTTGCTCCTGTCACTCTAAGTGTTTAATTTCGTTCCTATTACAAATTAAGTTATCGTCTCTTTCGTAGAAAAATACGTAAACATTGGGAACATCAAACTTTAAGAGGGTATAAAGGAAAAGTAACACACATCTGAACAGCGCCACCATTTTGGACGGCAATCTATCCGTTCCGATGTTAACCGCGTAACTCTTTCCTCCTTTCCGGTTCTAGATTTTTGTTCGTGAAATGACCAGAACTCAATTCGTTCTATAGGTGTCAGAACATTCACTGAAGCGTGATGCTTGAAGTTGTTTCTCGCGGTGAATTTGCCTGTAAAGAGCTGTAAACCCGGCGCAGCTTTTTCTCGACAGCTACAGTGAGCTTACTTTACCATTTTGTAAACAAGGCCAAACACACGACAAATTAATCTAGCACTGCTAAATGAGGGTGCTAATGGGGGTACCCAATTGTCAGTTAACTACTATTTTTTTTCGGCCAATTGTCAGTTAACAAGAGGCTACACTGGTAGCCTATACTCATGCGCTTGTATAAGAAAGTTTTACGTTTTTCTTTTTTAACTGGGTCACGCTGTCGGAAATCGGTTCATTTCAATATTTTCATTCATTGATCTTATCAAGTGATTTAGCTTGACAAGTAGGAAATTACGTATATCAGTAAGGCTTTTAAATTTGCAAAGTTAAGATAAGGTTACTTTAAAGGCCATGAGAATGACCAGAGTGAATGCGTTTTCGGGATTGGACTTAGAACAGCCGCTTTACGAAAATTATTCGACATTAGATTCTCATCTAAAAACCATAATTTCTCACCTGTCAAGATAGCTTCCAAAACCGTAATAAGGATTGTCAGTATTAAAGATGTCTGTTTGATACAGGATCGTACACAGAGAGTATGGGAAGGAAAAAAAATCGAATTTCACTGATGCTTGTGTCCAATAAAATACGCTGTGGCTATATGGCCGGTAACCGGTCAAGGTTTTCAAAACACTAAATGGCCGGCAGTTCTATATTCACAGTAAATTTCTCAAAATCGAAAAATTCCAGCTAATCTAAACTATCATATGTCGATTTAGAAAAGTCAAGCGATCCTGAAATGCTTTATAGATCTCAAGTCTAGGGTTTGGTTTACGCTGGGCTCAGAAGACGAAACCATGTTTTGTGACACTTAAACTTTTTTCAGTTCCACTGCCGGTCAAGGTTTTCAAAACACTAAATGGCCGGCAGTCCTATATTCTCAGTAAATTTGACAAATCGAAACAATACAGCCATTCTGAACTATCATATGTCGTGATCCTGATCAAACGAGCCGGTTTTGTGGGATTTCTATATCACGAAACCATGTTTTGTGACACTTGGAACTTTTTTCAGCTCGACTGCCGGTCAAGGTTTTCAAAACACTAAATGGCCGGCAGTTCTATTTTTTCAGTAAATTTCACAAAATCGAAAAGATCCAGCCATTCTGAACTATCATATGTCGTGATCCTGATCAAACGAGCCGGTTTTGTGGGATTTCTATATCACGAAACCCCCGACGAAACCATGTTTTTGCAGTCGAGCTGAAAAAAGTTCAGTGTCACAAAACATGGTTTTGTCTTCTGAGCCCAGCGTAAACCAAACATTAGACTTGAGATCTATAAAGCATTTCAGGATCGTTTGACTTTTTTAAATCGAGATATGATAGTTTAGATTAGCCGGAATTTTTCGATTTTGTGAAATTTACTGAGAATATAGAACTGCCGGCCATTTAGTGTTTTGAAAACCTTGACCGGCAGTCGAACTGAAAAAATTTCTAAGTGTCACAAAACATGGTTTCATCTACTGAGCCTAGCGTAAACCAAACACTAGGCTTGAAATCTATAAAGCATTTCAGGATCGCTTGACCTTTCTAAATCGACATATGATAGTTTAGATTAGCTGGAATTTTTCGATTTTGAGAAATTTACTGAGAATATAGGACTGCCGGCTATTTAGTCAACCCGCGTTCGCGTGCTAGGACAAAATGACGAAACAGAATACATACCATGTATCTCACTTGTCGCACTTCCCATTAGAAAAGGTAGCTCCATTTCCAACTGAGCCTTTGTAACAGCTTTCCCGTCGATCTTCTCTAATCGCAACAACTTTAAATCAAACTCACCGAGTCCAAACTTTCCGCTTATTGTTTGATTATATGTCCATTGAATTGTGCTTTGTCATGTCAAACGGTATGCGACTTATGTGTCATTCGAATGCCGATCCTTTGTCATCATCTCGATAAAAACTCAGAATAACTTTGACCACGCCACTCGACGCCATCACGGAGATCAAGGTCAACGCTCTACGACCCTGGTACCTTTCGCATATAATATCGGTTAATATGTCACCTGGTCACGCAGCGAGGCAGGTAAAAGTCACAAAATAGCTTTGCTGTTAGGAAAAAACTATGTTGCTTTTATTAACAACAACAATCGTTCATTTAGTATAATTAATAGAATGTCACTTAACTGTTACCGTATTTTCTCGATTAAACGCCGGGCCCCGAATAAACGCCGGGTATAATTGAGGAAGTTGTAAGTAAGCTCCTCAAACGTTTGTTTGTGGTATAATAAACTTAAGATTTAAGGGCAAGGTACAAGGCTGCCAAGAAAAACGAATAATAACCCTTTCTTAAAAAATGGCGGGCGAGAAAAAACTGCTGATACAAAGAAACGCCGGGTCCACAAGGCCAAGTTTGAAATAAACGCCGGGGGCATTTAATAGAGAAAATACGGTAACTTTTCATTTATCAGTTAACTACTATATTTTTGGGCAATTGTCAGTTAACTGTTAACCCCATCAGCACCCTCCTAAATGCACTGGTATTCTAAATTTCACTTTTGCCGGAACGCAATTGGCATGAAAACAAACAAAACGAAAAAAACTCGCGAGATAATAACGCCTTTTGTCACAACATTTCACCCACGACTGAAAAACCTTAAACAAATACTGATGAAAAATGGAGTTTCGTTCAAAACCAACCATTCCTGAAAACTATTTACAAAACGCCGTCTAACACATCATACAAGACGTAAATCACTTAACGACACGACTCATAACAGCCAAACTTTGAAAGCTAATATAAATGCATCGCAACCGCAAAAACCACATAGCGGAGTCGGTGCAGGCCTGTCATGAACCTCATTTCGATCTAAGGGAAACTAAAAAAGTGACCGCCAGGAGTGGTGCCCTGTTTATCCGCTCCAGACCCAATATTTTCTATATAAGTGCGTCCATAGCAGACGTGACCGAAAAATGACCACGTGATCACCATTTTCCCGCCATTTTTCATGTCAAAATATATAAAACAGCAGACTTGATACTTTAGCTAACTACAAAACTTTCCGTTTCATTATGCAAGAGTAGGAACAGCAAAATACCATAAATTTTGACTTTCGTTCTTTTTTCGAATACTGCTGGAGAGTTGAAAAAGAAATGGCTGATGGCGCGATGTTTGCTAAACATAGCTCAAATTGTCCTGGCATGGGGAAAGGCAGCTCTAGAGAAATGACATGTTGTTACGGCCTCCTTTCATTAGATTCGGCAAATGTGAAGTTCAATGTTTGAATCGGGCCTTACTTTAAAGAATATTAAAGATTCAGTCACCATTTGTTGTGTCAATTGATATTTTGATAATTAATATTGATGTAAAGTCATTGCACGTGACGTATTATCGATGTGGGCTTTTAATTGTTTTGAAATTGCGGCAATCTATTGTATTTGATTTAGAAAGTCTTTTCCATTGTCAAATATCCCAACCGAAAATAGACAATGAATAACTGAAAATGCACTGTGTAAATTGAACCAACAACACATTTTCATCGTCAATTAGCTAGCAAGGCGGGAAAAGTCTTTCACTTTCACTTCACTAACATCAAAATTATTTACATTCACACTCGTGATTCTTTGTTACTCATAACTTTTTTTGACTTGCACCAACACGAATTTTCAAACCAAGTTCTCTCAATCTTCTCTATCCTGCCAAGAACCATATCCAGTTGACTACTGCGCCTCGCATTTTCTACATAATGTCTGATTCTACAACGCCATCTTTACCATATTTATTTTATATTTATTTTAGATTCTTCTTTTTTTAACCTCATGTTTCAACGCATTAACGAGATGGCTTTAAGAGCCCTTTGATTTTTATATTTGGCTCAGGAGAGTCATTGTGGACCAAATTGCTTTTCACAGAAGCTGTAACTTTGACCAAGAGCGCGGCTACTTAATGGCCAGTCGGCTTCTGGAGACTCGAGGATGAACCTAAACAGCACGCTAATCATTTGAAAGTTGTACTTTTGCAAGCTGTTAAGTTAGTTAGTTGATATCAATTGACCACTTAAACAGCAGTGGTTGTTAAGTTTTGAGTGGGGCCATCATTTTGACCGTTCTCTCCTGTAACATCATTTCTTGGTTCTCTGCTGCAACTTAAAATGCGGTCACGGAAATTGCGAATGTGTTCAATGGAGTCCACTAGTATGGACAAGATACATGACACGAGACTCAGGCCTATCATGTATGGCAATGATAAGAGAAAGCCATATAATACTAGGTTGGATGATGAGGCTTTCCCCTGATCTACCTCCCTCTGAAATGCTTCCAAATGCACATAGTCGCCAAAACCGATCGTTGTTAAAGATATGAACCATGCATACAAGCTCTCCATGAAACTCCAGTTTTCAAGGTGAGTGGTAGATACAGCTGCCAGGATAAGCAGAAGAACGCTCAAAGTACATGCCACGAACAATGTCTTCTTCTTAACGTGCATTGGCTGAGGACTTTTAAGTAGTCTTGTTTCTGTTGTTCTCACAAGGAACTCAATGAAACTGGCCCAGAGCTCGCCTGCCGATTTCATGGCCAACATGGTTAAAGGAATACCAATCAGACAGAAGAGAATAGTGATGCCTTGACCAAGAGATGTTTTCGGTGTCATGTGTCCATATCCTAAAAGCCAAAACATAACATATTACAGAACATTCAGACATTTTGAGGGCGTTTATGGCATGCCTACAACGCTATTTAATAGTATTCCTGGACAAAACAATTCAGGATTCGGTTTACTAATAATAACTACTGCCTGTCAATGCTTAACTTAAATTCCACAAAAAAGATGGCAGAGATTAGACCGAAAGAAACTTCACATATGGAAATATTTTAAATAACGTAGTGTTTACATTTAAGATGTTTCACTCCAGTTTCCATGTTTCATTTCCGTGGCCATTGTGTTTTGCGGAGTAACTTTAGGGGCTGTGTTCCACGTTATTTTTATCATTCTCACGAATTTTAGTAGGACGTTTATTTGAAAGCAGGTTTTTTATTCGCATTTGACGTGCACTGGACACTCTCGGCATTTTGAATTGTAGGGAAAAGAAAGAAGTCAACGCGATTTGCATAATTATCAACACGCAGAAATGCGTTACACTTCACCTCAGTTAATGCGCTTTCAACCGTGCAATCAAAGCACAAAGTCTCAATCGCGTTGTAGGTGAACTTTATTATTTTATTTGACCATGTTGCAATGTTTCAATCAAGATGAAACTTCGAGACAATGTTGTTCATATTATAAAGAAACGCCCATAAAAGTTTTAAAAAAAATCTATCCCGCGGTTTTTGAAATATGTAGAAAAGTGCTAAAACTAAAATATCAAAGACTCAGTGAAAAAACTATGGTTTCCTATAGAAAATCGAATCTCCAAAACTAAAACGAGAAACGCTTTCAAACGTTCATAGTTTCATCTCATACACTAAACACACATTTTAGCGTAAATTTCAGATTGAGAAATTAAACTTTTATAAGTTTAATTGATGAACTTATACATGTGCTCATACACATGCAAAATCACAAGTTCGAAATGTTTTTCTGATTTACTCAAAATCGGCTAGGCAAAAGTTTTCAATTTTTAGATATTTTGTTTGCCATATGTCATAGTTTATTGAAATAGTTTTGATTTTTCTAGATGCCATCGCAATCGCTCGGAATTTAGACTTAAGTGATTTCAATGTTTCTCGTTTATCTCCGCAATTTTAAATGCGATTTACAAAATTGTTTCACTCTTATAAACTTGAAACTAAGTACAATATTTTGTGTAAGTTTCATACTAATTCAATGAAGGAAAGTTAGTTAAACGGCCGCTCAAAAATGGTCGGTGCGGCTGCATGGAAACTGGGGGGAAACACCTTAAGACGATAAAAAAGGCGGCGCAGCCGATAGCTTTTTGCATAGTACATGGCGAAAAATGTTAACTTCAAATTGATCAGGTGTTTTCTTTTATAGGTAATTTAAATATTAACGTGGTAAATCATCGCACATGACCACCTTGTCTTTTAAATCTAAATTTAGCCAATTCTTGGTTTTCACATGACGTCATAAATTTAAAAAAATCTAAACTATACATCCTACAAAGCTGTTTCTAACATGGTATGTGGATACAAGTATTTATTAATCTTTCACAGAAAGTTTCAGGTTTTCACGATGTTTTGCTTCCGATTTACAAAGGTTTTAAATGTGTCACGCAATTCGTCACGCTATTACAGATAAGCCGTGAAAATAAACAAAATTGAATCAGCTGAAAGTTATTGTTTGCGTTATATTAGTGCTTATAAGCCGAGTTAATGGAGCTTATTATAACAAATACAATATGTTTTGATTTGATTTTTGGTGTAATTTTGGCCGCCATCTTTGTACCCCTGAGTGGGGCACAAATATGGCCGCTCCATACATTTCTTACTAAAAATGTCTAATACTCGTTCGCCTATAACTCTTGAACGAAATGCTTTGGCGCTTCAAAATTTGGCCAAGATGTGTAGTTTTAAACTCTCTACAATTCCATAAACATTTTGGATTCGAAATCTATTGTTTAATGCTTCTGAATTTTAATACTGGAGTGTTGACAGCGACTGCTGCCAGCCGCACGTGCGATGTGGTTCGAATTATTCAGGTTGTACGCACGTGTGACCGACAAAATCATTGAAGTAGAAAAAGCCTTGATTCGTGTTATTGACTTTACCTAAGTAAATTCGAGGCAACGCCTAAGTAAATTTATTTTACTCAGGTAAACGAAATTTGTGTAACCGCAGAGTTAAAAGCTACGTCCAACTATCACCTGTCATCTCCTCCACATCCTGGCAACTGTTTCTACCTGCTCACCCCTCCCCTCCTCACTGTCATATAGCTTCAGGGCGCCAAACACCTGGCTTTTAGCTACATGCTTAAATAAAGGTGCTGCGTTTAACAAGAGAAAACGTGTTCGTTTTTTACGTTTGTTAGTTGCTAATCGTCAGACGTGTTTTCTAATTACGGTTAACGAAGAAAAAATTGCCGCAAATAAAAACGTCCATGCAAATTGGTTCTGTTTTATTTATCTGAAACAAACATATACGCTCACTTGAATATTGTTCGTTTAGCATGTATAATCAAAATATAACACATTTATAATCTTATGACGATTGTTTTTCATTACAACAAGAATCCGCGTTTAAAATTTTCTAATTTAAAAGATTGCTTTAAGCTCATGAAACATTTTCTTTCTATTTTTCTGTTAGCGTTAATTCTCGACGTAAGTACAATATAGTTTGACAAACGCTATGACCTACCTACGGTTGTGACGTGAACACAAAGGGCAAATATACACGGTGTATTTGTAAACAAATAATTTCCTGAGTCGCAATGTTTTTTTTTGTAAAAGAGTTTGTTATGCATTTTAGGTTGTTTTATTATTTGGGTAATTTCACCTGCTTTCTTTAATGTCTTTCAAGGCATTGTTTCTGATCCTTTGAAGCGTGTCAGTGTTTATTATACGAAGTTAAGGGTGAAATAGTATATATTGTATGGCGAATACTAAAATGTATTTTTATGTGCAAGGGATGGTAATTCTAGGATTTTAGCCAATTACCTCTCAAAGAAGATGAATTTCTCACATGTTTCAAGCGACGACGCAAGTTTAGTATGAATATGTAAACTCGACACTCAAAATTATCTTTTGACAGCAGGTATTCCTAAAAGCATGAATTCATTAACTTGGCATCTTTTTGAATAAATTTTAATTCATGGCGGCAAAGCTACAGCATCGTAAAAGATGTGCTCACAGAGAAAGATAGAGTAAAATCATTTCACTAACGCAACCTTTTGCCAATAACTGTATGGACGTGCTGTTGAATAAATGCACTAGCAAAGTTTATATTTTGAGATAATCGCAAATGACCTTAAAAGGAGATGGTGGCAACCTGCAAATAACCTGAAATAAACAGTTCAGTTTCTTTACCTATCGTGGTAAGAGCAGCAAAGACGAATCCGGCGCTGTTATGGAACGTCCAGTCCAGTTCATCCCCATTCCTCACTGCATTTTCAGTCTTTTTTTTAAAGCGATCGAAGTCATTTTCTGTCATGTTGTATTTTAGAACCATTTCCTCTTTCAGTTCTCTAAGCACCCTAATCATTGTTGCGTGCGCCGTTTCATCTCTTTTCTCTATCAAGGTGAAAATCCAAGCGACAAACAGGCCATACGAGTAAAGTATCAACACTCGAACTAGTGTCTTTCCAAGAAGAGTATTCATCTGGCTACATTAAATAGACAAGATAATTACAAATTAGTACCGGATATTTATAGGCTTAGAGCTATAAAATGTTCGTGTACA
This sequence comes from Cladopsammia gracilis, assembly GCA_022457155.1. Lineage (NCBI taxonomy): Eukaryota > Metazoa > Cnidaria > Anthozoa > Scleractinia > Dendrophylliidae > Cladopsammia > Cladopsammia gracilis. The sequence goes on from JAJGOT010000189.1 coordinate 567,501, forward strand.
GATATTATAGCCGCCCGACAGACTTATCTCGGCGACCTGTCCTAACATTCTCCGGCATGGCTAGTCACTTTGGAAACTAATACAACGTATTGCCCCGCAACATAACCCGCGTTGAAAATCATCAAGTGCTTTTGGACTGTGCGATAATTCTTTGTCAACAATCATTCCGTTCAATAACACCTCAACTATAACCTTAGCCTGCGAATGCAGCCGCCTCCCATCGCTCCTGGCCACGGGAGTGCGATGAGAGTCGCCGTTATTCGCAGGCATCGCCAGATTACCTTTTCCGCGTAAACAAACTGATACAAATATTCTCCACAAAACCCATCTAACACAACATCTAACACAAGAGAGATGAAAACATATTGGTGCAGGATTAGATTTAATCGACCCCCCTTTTTTTTGTTTGAAATTGTCACTTTCCCGTATTATTCGTAAATAATAGAACCCCGATAAGGTCTCTGATAAGAGACCATCTTACCGAATTAAAACTAAAAAGCAGTTTTTTTTTTATTTCATGTTTAAATGATAACGTCAAACATTTAGTCTCTTTAACTTAGGCGCACGCATGTGAAGAATTGTTTTGCAATCCTCCCAACTCGAAGATACCTTATTTCCCTTAGCAAATAATTATAATAATTATAATGTTCAGCAGCCGTTTCACCTGACGCTTGTCCGTAGTTAAAAGGTTTCGTTTTTCTTGTATCCACAATATATTCAGCGTTCGCGAAATTGTTGATGTCTGATCTATAATTCGTTGTTCTAACTTTGCGTTTTTACTGAACGGCCCTTTTAACTAGTTTTTATGTTTTGATCTGAATTAATATATGTAGGTCTGAGTCACCTAATCAATTCCAATTTTCTTGTTCACAAACACTTTGTAAATGAAAGATATTTTGCGAAGGCAATAGTTTGCTAATTCACACGCTTCAACCGATTTCTCATTAAGTCGCCTTGTAATGTTTTCAACGATTTGTACGATCATATACAGCCAGTACAGCCCACTTTTCGTTTTGGCTTAGTAAAGTTAAGTTGCCATCTGCCTGCGTTTGAAATTGCACCATGATAAAGAATATGTTAATAACGATGAAAAAGGTAAAATGATATGATGTTGTTCGTGAACGATAAATTGTGTTCATTTTCATTCAGGCAACGGTTATATATACCAACTTTCAGATTAAAACTTACCTCATTATTGTGAATAAAAAACATGTGTTGACCCTTGGTGATAAAACCAGGAACCAAAACCTGAGGTGTTTATGCATTTATCACTTCAAATACTCAGCTTCGTAAGTCAAACTGCAGAGTGTTTATAAATGATTGATGGTAATATGAAGAACTTCATTGGAGAAGTCATTTTGAATGGCGACAGAGAGAAAAGTGGTTGTGTTTGGCCACCTGCTGAGTTATCTCATCACTTTACACTCGCATATGTTCTAGCTTGTTTTATTTTGTCTTTTCGTGCATGTATACAAACATAAGAGTCTGCTTGCCGTGGTTCACTGTCCTCAGTACTACGCAAGCTGCGAAGAAAGTCTTCTCGCTCTACAAGAAAGTCTGTAAGCTCATCAGTGCCGTAACCAGACCAAACGGCCAACTGAGGCAGCCGACCGCCGAAGGCGGGAGTTGCTAGGGGGCTTCGGGGGCATGCCCCCCCCCCCCCCCCGAGAAATTTTGAAATTTAGTCTCTCGGAAATGCGATTTGCAGCGGTTTCTGGGTTATTCGGTAACTTTTTTTGGAGTAAATTTAAGTGGAATTTAAAAAGCAATATTCAGAAACAAGCTACATAATCTGGGTGACCGTTAACCTCGCCAATCGTTTTGATCAGTATTTGTTCAAAAAAAATTTGAGTTAACGTACGTAGCCGCTTGAGATCGACATTAATTTTTTTTTTTTAAATTTTGGTTTATATATTGGCCACGAAATCTTTTCTGAGAGGCTCCGATGATCGCTTATGTAAAATAAAAAGGATCGGCGAAATTCGTCAAAATTTTACCGAGGCGAGTGCCTCGGTTGGCCTCATACTAGCTACGGCGTTGCTCATATGTAGCGTGCTCCAGAACACGTTCTGCCTTTTTCGGTTTTGTGGACACTTTTAGATTGGCTCTTTGTTTTTAGTTTTACATTGTCCATCAAAACTATTCCAGTTGTTGCAAACGTTTATACAAAGCTTTTGCAAAATTACTTGTTGGAAGCCTGGTCATAAATAAAAACGTTTTCTCGAGGACTTGTCGACTGAGTTGTGGTAGATCATAATATAGCTTCATGTTAAATTACAGCGACACGAGGTTTGCCCACAACTGAAGAAGTCAGCACAGACAACCAAATTCAAAAGCGAATTCGCAAATCCCATTGAATATCTATTTCATTCAGCAGAATGGATATTCTACTTTCCAGTCAATCAAAAGTTCATGAGTATAACGCAATCAACAAGACGTGACTCGGGCTACTGGAAAACAAACAATGGACCCAGCATATGCGGATTTGCGTGGGGATCGCGCGTGGATCGCTGTAGGGCGATGGAATCTCGGGTCGCCTTTATATATTTATATATCGGGTTGGTGTCCTGCAGTTGCCTAGCAACTAAACCGCGACAAAGCTTCAATTGATGTCATCCAGTGTGACGAGCGAACCCAACCTCTCCAGTTAAACCAGGATGCCTAAAATGAAGAAAAATATATAGTAATACACAAACCTACTTCCTCCGGGTGAGGTGAGAATCATCCATAGCGGACCAGATACGATAACAACACCCGCAAGAAAAACGCCAGAAAGAAAGTTGTGGTCGACCGCAGCACGCCATGAACGAAAGAGGAAGATGGGAACGCCTGGAACTTTTTTAAAAACTGCTACTACTTCATGTAAGCCTACAGGAGCATGGTAAGCAAAGATGGCGGACGGTAAACGGTACGCGAACCATAGAAAGGACCTTCTACCAACGTTTTGGGTTTCAAAGAAGACAAAGTGGAACTGCGAAAAGCCTCATACGCAAATCGAGACGCCAACAAAGTTTCGACCGGCGGTGGCGCAACCTATCCCGAGCTTCGCGAGGTTCTGCGAGACACGTATTTCTAGTTAAAAATATATTCAATAATAATTCACCAAAATGTTCACTAGATCCCAGTCTCTTCAAAACCGAGTGTGGATGTTGACATTACGCCTATTAAAATGAGTTATAGCGCTAAAAGCGATGATTGCGCGGTTGAACTCCATACAAGCCGTTAAGTGACATTGATCACTTCAAGGTCAAAATAACGGGACTTTTTTTAAGTTATTAAAATATTTTAACGTTTCCAGATAGAATAATAACCAAATTACTGGAATCCGAGTGTTGATTTCCGAAAAGTAATTCATAAATGGGCGAAATTTTGATATTCTCTTCAAAAAATGGCGTTTTAGATGTGATTTTTAGGGTCAAATTGGGGGTCTGGGGACGAGTTAAAAAAATTCGACGCAAATGTCATCCAATTTTTTGCCATGAATCGAAATAGTGATGTTATCAATTTTAATGAGGTCCTGCTAAGAAAACGATAAGTGATACAGCCAGGTAAGGGCATTCAATAACATGTTCGTCCTGAAATATCGATAAAAATGTAAACATCATGTTAATCGTAAATTGACACATTTTAAAGACCCAAAACCGGCAAAAACAAACTAAGCTATTTTATCAATCACTTCGTTTATACTTAAACCGGGTAGTTTAGTTTTAACAGACCATATAAATCCTGGATAACACTCTGCTATTGATCGAAATTTCTTGACGCAAACGCCCCATGACTTAAGTTTGCGCCGGACGGAAACATCTATTACGTGAAGCTGAAAGATAAAACTTATCCCACACTGGTACGAAAGAACTCGATCTCACTGCACGACAACAATATTTAAGGGTTGGAAAGCTATCCCATAATGCAACGCGAAGGAATGATATACACAGCATTCTACTGATTCACACTTGCCCATGACCGCCGACGCGAGCAGTAGCTATCAAGATGCCCTTTTCAAGGCCGGTGGTCTGTCGTTAACTTTGATTAGGACATATGTTATGTCAAAGAAAACTTCTCTTGTAGCCAACAGACATATGCTTTCGTGATTTGTTGTGGTTTTTATGGCAGCCACGATATAATTCATAAAAGCCAAAATTATGTTCAAATGCTTCTTTAATTTTTAGCCCTAGAAAGGAATAATTCAAAACTCAATCACGAAAGGGCGATCCAGACGAACCAAATTTTGTAAAATTAACTAGCTTGTGCTAAGATTTTTAAAAGGGGACGATTTTACGAAAGTTTAAACATTCGCCAAAAAAAATAATGAAAATTATTTTCGTTATGTTCAGTGTTTGCAGAATTAATTCTAGCAGCAACACAATCCATATTTAGGGTTGATTTTGTCTCTTTGCAGTGATCTTTATACACAGTGAACGTTTATGCCTACGAATATTACTACTATTGTCATTGATAATGCTGTATTTAATTTGTTATTCCCATCTGACCTTCGAGGTGATATTTAGGCATGCCGTGTAATTACAGTGCAGCATATACTAGTATGCGCATACTAATATACTAATAAATCACCAAACTATCACATAATGGTGGTCCATGGCCAACTTTATAAGCTGTTTTCATGGTACTTATTCTTGGCTTTCACATGACGTCATAAAAATTAAAAAATCTAAAGAAAACGTCCTACAAAGCTGTTTCTAACATGGTATGTGGATACAAGTGTTATAATCTTTCACAAAAAGTTTCAGGTTTTAACGATGTTTTGCTTCCGATTTACAAGGATTTTAAATGTGTCACGCAATGCGTCACGCTATTTCAGATAAGCCGCGAAAATAAACAAAATTGAATCAGCTGAAGGTTATTGTTTGCATTATAAGTGCTTATAATTCGAGTTAATTGAGCTTATAGCAAATACAATATTTTTGGATGTGATTTTTGGTGTAATTAAGACTTTGAATTTTTGGCCGCCATCTTTGTGCCCCTTTCAGGGGCACAAAGATGGCCGCTCCATACATTTCTTACTAAAAATATCTAATACTCGTTCGCCTATAACTCTTCAACGAAATGCTTTGGCGCTTCAAAATTTGGCCAAGATGTGTAGTTTTAAACTCTTTACAATTCCATAAACATTTTGGATTCGAAATCTATTTTTTAATGCTTCTGAATTTTGATATGACGTAAGTGAAAGCCAAGAATATAATCAATGACGTGCAAAGACTAATTTAGAGCCTGAAACAATAGTAACGGTTTATAAGTTCTACTCATCGCACACGATAAATTCGCCACAATTTAGTTTGAGTTTCTTGTAAGCGTAACCTCTGATCAGTGTTTGAACTTCTCATTTTCGTAGCGTTAAAACCTCTAATTATTATATAAATCCTCTGTATTGACGTTAAATGTCTCCAAAAAGGCTTGGAAGATATGTCTTGGGACTTTTTTAACCAATCCATATTAAAGCTAAAAAAAGGCATTGCATTAAAGAATGTAAGTTTTAAGTTCCTCCAAAGAATTCCATCAATTATATTCAAATCGAGATAAAAAAGGACACAGGGAAACATATTGTGATCGAAGATTATTTATAAGCTAAATTAAAAACTCAATCAAATGCCCCAGCTCTGTAAGCAAGCCGATCAAAGAAGCATTTTCAACAATCAATTTAAGCTAAAGGAATTACATAAACATTGCAAAGTCGTACGTTTCATCTAATTCTTTCAATTCAAACCGAAATAAAGCCAAAAAATTGTAATCTAAGACTATCTATGATTCCAATTAAAAACGCAATCAGTTGTAGAATAATAGCACATAAAATATTCTTCTTTAAACTTTTTACACAAGTGGTTTACAATCACAAACTTGCCGCTTATATATTGACATAGTAGATTGATAATTTCGATATTTTTCCTTCATTTGCCACTTTGTGTGCATGCTAAATTTGGTTAACGTTAATTCAATTTTTGCCCTCTTAGGGTCATTGGTTATCTTCATATGAAAAAAACTTTAAAGCAATGCTATTTATTAAAATGAAGGGTTTCAGTAAAACAAGTCAGTAATTGTCAATACACTTTTTAACTGGATAGAATTGTGTTTAAAGAAACCTATTCCATTAAAATGATTAAAATAAAACGATATTTTGGGACGATCTCCTCACCTGCCGAAGATAAATTGTCTCGCCATCACAAATGAAAGTGAGTTTTGTTCTATATTTGATTAGCGTTTATTATATTTTCACCCTGTTTACGTAACACGGGAACAAATTATATTAATTTCAATTTTAAACTGACAAGATTTTAATTTCATATCGAAGAACATAGTCACACAAAAATCAATTGTTTACCAATCTTTGTAAATTTAAAAGAGTGAACAGTGAAAATAAGAACACTTTTTTTTGTTTTATCCTTGCGACACTTCGTGAACGGTAAGTGAGCTTCGCACACCTTTTATAATTTGAAGGCCTTAAATCTTTATCTAGGAAAATGCATGTTTAGCAATTGTAAGATAAGACAAAATTTGACGAAAAATCTGACTTCATCAGTCAGTTTTCAACCGTCGTATAGATATTATAAGTCACTTATCATGTTTAACAGGATTCTGAGCTACCATTATAACTTATCCTGATGGTTAGAGAAGACTTAAAACAAACTAACTAATGATTCTACATTAGCAACTGAAAAGTTGCAATTGCATTCGAAATGAATCATGTATGTGATGTAAGATAAAATGTACTTTATATGAATGAAAAACTTTTCAATCATTTTCTGAAAAACAACAAAAATACATAGATGACAAGAAAAAAGACGAATGGTAAATTAAAGAGGTCCACTTTTAATCAAAAATCGGTTATAAATTTATGAAACTGTGTTCTGCAGCAGTAATCCAAAATTATCTATGTTTGTTACAAACTACTATTTCTTCAATAAAATAGTATTTCGTTGATAACCAAAACGGGAAAAAAGCCGCGGTTCCAGTGAGTTTCTAATTCAAGAAATTGTTCTAACTTAATTTCCTTATAGCATCGAGAAAATACTTTTTGTCACTTTTGTGATCAGTTTCATTTTTTTCCAACCTTAACCATCATGTTTCTTTAAGTTGGTTTCTATAAGACTGTGTTTATATTTTCTTTTCTAAGGCTACTTCTGCAAGCATTTCATATATATTGATCAATTGTTTATTCTTGTAAACAAGAATACTTGTTTATTCTTGTAAACTTACAATGATTGATCCCTTGTTTATTCTTGTTTATTCTTGTTTATTGTGTATTCTTTAGGCGCGCGCATATTTTTTAACGGTTTTTTAATGGTTAGGTAGAGTGCGCGTCTTGCGAAATCATACATATAAATAACGTAGTCAAACAAGGGATCAATCATTGTAAGTTTAACTGAGGAGTGGGTGGCAACACCTACGAAACAAGTTTGTATTAAACTTATGGTCATCAAAGTTGAGTGATTTTCCTTCATGGATTATATATATATATATATATATATATATATATATATATATATATAATATATATATATATATATATAATATATATATATATATATAATATATATATATATATATAATATATATATATATATATATTATTAATATCTTTATGAATCCATTTAATTTTCGTTTTGGTAAATATCTTTGAGCCTATTCAAAAGTTTTTGCCACGTGAATGAATTGGACGATGAGTGAATGAATTCAACAATCAAGTGGATGAATCATATATTTTATCAGAACAACGCCCTTTTCAGGGCAGTTGTATATTTTTGTGCTTGATTTTCTACAGTAGAATGATCATATAGTGGGATAATTAGCGTGCCTTATTTCCACTGGGACCGAGAAAGCTGCCTGTAATAACGAGGTGGGCTTAAACAGTGAATGCCCATAATGCGAGGGTTCGATTATATTTTATTATCTTTAGATGGCAATGTTTAAGTTAAGAGAGGGCTTAACCTGGAACAAGAGATAAAAAGAATCCTAAAATCACCAAGGATACCATATTATTAATCGCAAATTAATTCAATTTAGCCTACTGCGAGAAAAAACGAAAAACAAAATTATAAAAGCCTTTTTTCGGTAACTTGTCACAGAATACAGTTAAGAATCTTTGTTATCAAGCACGCATTTAAGAAAATTGTAAAAAAGAATATCAATTAACTTAACAATATAGATTAAAATAGAAACGTGATACCGAATATTTTGTTGATATATGTCTATGGAGTACCGCCTTGTTTTGAGGATGTTTCAAAGTTAAACTTGTCAAGCAGTGCGAAATTATTCAATTACGACCATTAATTTCCATTCACTTTACTTCCTCTTCTTTGTTAATAAATGAATTAATAAACATGGCTATCTCAATGGCGCTTTGATGGACAATTTTAAGGGGAACTGTCAATTATTTAAAATCGTAATATATGTGATTTAGTTTTCCCGCATTATTTAATTGTCTTGTAGGAGTGGCCGATCTTGGATATGGAACTTCATATTTTTAAATGGATGATAACACTATTTGTGCTTTTAACGTAAGTTTTTTTTTCTGTTTTCTTTTTCTTAAATTTGATTTTTCCCTTTGAAAATGGCCTCATTATAAAAATTCTTAAATAAAAATCCTTTAAAACGATTTTTTTTTTCAGTGTAAAAAGATAATTTCAAGGAACAATTTTACAGAGCATTTTCCTTGTAAGCTTTGTTATATTCAATAAAGTTGAAAAAAAGAATCTGAGTTACTGGTACAAGTTAAAAAAATAACTATCAGTACTCTAATTCTTGGCATCGTGCCATTTACAACATTTTATTCTGCCGATTAATGAGTTTCCGCATGCTTTTAACTACATTTTACCTATACTAGTGTGAAGTTCATTTTCCTAAAATGTCTTTTAGACGGTTAATGGTGAAGGCTATATTAGTGAGTTTAGGCAACCACGACGGCAACGCTTAGGAAATCGTCACATGGATTCGGGCCCTTTTTAAACTACTTCGCAAATGTTTCAATTTTTTTTTAATTTCTCTAACGCGACAGAATTGTCCAGGAGTTGAATTCGATCGTTGGGACGGCTTTCAAGCTCAAATAGTGAAATAAATTAAAATTAACCGTCGTGTGTTCACGTTCCTATAATTTGACCCCGTTATTTTGCAGAGAATGGCAAGGAAATTTATCAAAATGTAAAACGCACTTGCAGAGGCATGTTTTTCGCTCATTTAACCCATTTTCTTTTTCTCGATGTCGTCGCCTTTGTGGTTGCTTAAGTTTCCTAATACTAATTGATTCCAAACGCCAAAGAGCAACTCGTATTGATCAACCACAATTTCTTATCTTTCAGGACTTGGGGACAATCTCAAGGTTTGTATAATGCTGTTTACCTTTCAAAACATTTGTCAACTAAAGGCAATTTAGTTTTTCTTTCCACGCGTCTTTAGTTATTGGTTATTTAATTGTGTTAGCACATAGCTGACAATATCTTCATAAATATTTGCTTACTATTGCATATTAAAAATCAAATTGCTTATGATCAAGTGACGTTTAACTAACATTTTTGACTAAGGGAGGTTATACTTATAATCCACTATTATAAAAAAATAAATATTATTAAAAATGTGGTTGTTGTTCATAGCGGTATGTAAGATAGATGAACGCTTGTTCATTTGTCTCACGATGGAGTCACTGTGAGATGTTAATCGCGACGTTTCGACTGCTATCACTTCTAGTCTTCATCAGGCGATGAGATCGATTGGTTACGTGTCGCATGTAGTAGCACGTTGGTTTGTTGCTATTGGTGCATTTGATCCTAGGCTAATAGATGTGTTCCCTCGTATGTCCGATTTGTTACAGATCGGTTGTTGTGCCTCTTGATTGTAGGATTCCATGCTTCAGGAATTCCGATTCCACTATCCTGTTAATGTTTTTAGAATGAAGTCTTATGTGGATGGCTTCTTTAACCCCACGGGTGTACCAGAGTGGGTCACGGTCAATAAACTTAGACTCGTTCCAAATTGGAAAGTGCCCGGTCTTGTCAGCTTGTTCCGAAACTACGGAGGTTTGAAATTAATATATATACAACAAAACTTTGAAACTGAGCTTTAACCTCATATGAGTTTACGACGAAGCTGACATCACTCCAACTGTAGTTCGGTTTTCTGCTTGACAAAATGATCTACTGGGTTAGCAATTATTTGATACCCAGTATATGAAACAAAACTACCGAAGTATCTAAGGGGAACAGGTTAATTTGGGAGATAGCACTCACAAGCTTCAAAATTGGAATTTAAGACAGCAGGGTCGAGTTAGCTGTATTCCTGATATTCCAACTCTCACCCAATCAAAATAATCAGAACACCACTGCATATTGTCATGGACCCAGGTCAACAACAGAACTATACATCCACTTTCAGATCAACTTTCCCTCTGACAAAAATTCATGAAGAGAGGTCGGATGGGGGGGGGGGGGGGGGGGGGGAGAGAACAGCCTGAAGGTCTTTTGGCACCTGGTCCCACAGTAGTTACAGCGACCCACACTTCAAACCCAAATACTGACCAGTACCAGTTTCCAGATATTTTATTTTAGGAAGACAGAGGACTGAGTACAAGTTAAATGGAAGCGACTGGGAACCAGAATACCTCAAATTCAAATTTCGAGGCCATTTTGCCCATAGAACCCACCCTCTCCAGTTAAACCAGAAATTCCATCTCTTCCTCCCCGTCGCTAAGGTGTTGCCATCCACCGAGCTTCGCGAGGTTCTGTGGGCCACGTATTTCTAGTTTCTACGATTAAATTCCGAAATTGGAACAAAAAGTGATGAAACTTTTCTAATGGTATACCAATACCATCGAAGTTCATTGTGGCTTGCAACTTTGGAATGGGGGCTAAAATCATCGCATTGCCTGTAGGTTATTCCACGATTGCTTCACTTGCGCGAAGACGATGTATATTTGTACGAAAATATTTAACTGAGCTGATACAATACCAAGAGTTTTTTGCTACGTATACGTAGAGTTAAAATTGTATTCATTTTTCAAAAAAAAAAAAATCCTCAGGACATGACGATTGCCACAGTTACAAAGTGCTGAATGACAGGTCAAGAGCTGCAAGTGTTCCAAGGGGCAATGTCCTAAGATGTGATCAACGGGACATCCCCAGTTACAGATGGTACCGATTCACAGGAGCCTCTGGTAACGAGATGCCAACTAAATGTGTGCCACAGCAGCGCTGTGGAACACATGCACCAGGCTGGTTGAGCAGCCCCCATCCGACCAGAATGGGACAGATTGTCAATGGAAAAGTTTGCTTTCACTGGAGTGGCAGCTGCTGCAAATGGTCAGCAAATATCCAGATAAAGATGTGCAACGGATATTATATCTACAAGCTTGGTAGAACACCGGTATGCCATCTTCGTTATTGCGGGAATGCAGGTTTTGGTGAGTTTGGTTTAGTTTTCAGTACTTGTTGCATCTCATTATTGTCACACCAACGTGACAAAGGCTATGGAAAAACAGGTCGCACAGTTTAATCTTTCAAAATGTCTTTTGAGTATTCAGTGGCAGCAAGGTGCAATATTTGATTTCGTTTCATATATTCATTAGTATTGCATTCATTTCCATCATAATTGATAGTTTCCGACAGACAAGGCCATATAGTAGTAGTCCAGTCGCTTTTAGTCAGGTCAGTACAGTCGCGTCAGTCCAGTCCAGTCGCTTCAGTCGCGTCGCTTTAGTAACGCGAAGGTCACGAGGTTAATGCCACCAGATTTTTAGTATTACTTTGAGAATCCAAAAGACGTGTTTGAATCAAAGGAAATCTGAAAATAATGGAGTAGTTTTCTCAACAACTACTAAATCAGTGCAATGATAGCTGAGGGCTAGTATTCTTGGTTTGCACATGACGTCACGGCAGCCATGTTGGAGGACACCTACAAAAGAATTTTGATGAACTTCTTTTGTTCTGGCACCAACATGGCCGCCATGGCCTTTGTCATTTGAGTCCCACAGGACTGAAGGTCACGTGATTGCAAACCATCAATAGCTGAAGATATAACTGAAGATTTTTAACCGAGTTTAAATAAAGATCTACTACTACTACTACTACTACTACTACTACTAGTACTACTACTACTACTACTACTACTACTACTGAGGATGGCCAGGATAAAAATCGATTGCAACTTAGACAACAACTAAAACAAATATAAGATTAGAAAAAGCGCTAAAACATTAAAAAAAAACATTGACATTATAAAACTATAAAAGTTCCATAAATTAATTAGTGTTCACATAATGCTTTCTTGAATACAAATCTAGAAAAGAAGTATTTTTCGTTTGTCTCACGATGTAGTCACTTCCGATGTGGATCGCGACGTTTCGACTGCATACTGCTAGTCTTCTTCAGGCGATGGGGTCGACTGGTTACGCGTCACCTTATGAAGCACGATGCTCTGCTGTGATTGGTTGGTTTTCAACAGCTGTGACTGGTGCATTTTGATCCTCGTTGTTTCGGCGAATAGTTCCCTCGGCGGTCCGTAGTCGTACGGCTCTCCTGTTGTTGTGTTTCTTGATCGTGGGCATCCATGCTTCTGGAATTTCTATTCCACTGTCCCTGTTGATGTTGTTAGGGTTAAGTCTTATGTGGATCGCCTCTTTGACCCTGCGTGTGTACCAATGAGGATCACGATCAATAAACTTTACTTCATTCCAAAGCGGGTGGTGTCCGGTGTTGTTGGCGTGCTCTGAAACGGCGGAGGTCTGGGTACGGGCGAATCGGATGTCTCGGTCATGCTCTTTTATTCTGTCTTGCATAGGTCTTCCAGTCTCGCCGATATAAACTTTACCGCATTCACAGGGAATTCTGTAAACCACGCCATCTTGTTTAGTCGGGTCAACAGCGTCTTTAGGCCGTACTAGGTGTGATCTAAGTGTAGTCTCCGACTTGAAAACAGCGCGTACGCCTTGTTGTTGTAGGCAGCGGCGAAGTTGTTCGGACAGACCTTTGACATAAGGTAAAACCGCAGTAGATTTGAACTCGGTCGTGGGCTCAGCACTGGTGTTGGGTTTTCTGGTCTTGGTAAGTTTCTGCAAGAAAGAAAAAGGATAACCATGACCGAGACATCCGATTCGCCCGTACCCAGACCTCCGCCGTTTCAGAGCAATAAGCTTACAGATGTTTCGCATTTGGAGTTTTTAGTGCAACATTAAAATCGATCGAAAAGGATTTTGCAACCTAAACATGCGTTCTGATGCGTATCTAGCTTAAAATAACAAAATTTAGTTCGTAGGTAGTATGTGCTCTTGGACAGCGCAGTGATTGAGTTTGTGGCTAAGTCCTGGACGGCCCGAGTTCGAATCTCCATGAAGTCCTTTTTTTTATTTCATAAAAGGTGACGATGGATGCACGAATTATCAATTTCTTAATGACAGAACTCGAGCTGCAAGTGTCCCCAGGGGCAACATCCTTAGATGCGACCAGAAGGACCTTGTGACTCCCAAATGGTATAGGTTCACCGGCGCATCAGGAAATATGATGCCAACTTCCTGTGTTCCAAAGCATTACTGTGGAACACACGCACCTGGATGGCTGAGTGGCGCACATCCAACAAGTGTCGGACAAATTGTAAACAGCAAAGTGTGTTTTCATTGGGGTGGCAGCTGTTGCAATTGGCATACTTACATCCAGATAAAGAAGTGCAACGGGTTCTACGTTTATAAGCTTGGAAAGACTCCTTGTTGTTGGCTTCGGTACTGTGGCAATGCAGGATTCGGTGAGTTAAGAAGTAATTCTTTGGGTATCCTGCTAAATACCGACTTCACTTTGCAATGACAATATATATAGATAGACTGAGCCTAACAGCGTCACTCTCTGAACAGAAAGCCGCCGATGATAAGCTTAACTAAGGTGAAAGGTCGGAAGCACAAGAATTAAGATTGACGACCGGGCTTTTTTTCAATTTTAGCAATTCTCAAAAACAGTATTACGCGACCGTCTTCACAGTTCATTTAGACCGTACAAAAGTTCACACAAACAAAATTCCGAATAAAATACACCTGTTGCGTATCAAAAATTACCCGAGAATTGACGAAACTGATTTGAGAATCAAAATTGCAAAAAATACACAAATATATTTGCATAAGGCGACGCGAGTAAAGTTAGAACTATAAAATCCAAGTCTTGTTTCGTTTACATGAAATCGCTTTTCAACCTATGTAATGATAATGAACAAACGCATAAAAATGGACAACAAAATCATCTTTAAAAATTTCATTCACATCTCCATAATTTTATGTTTAAAAGCCAAACGCATACCATTTATAGCGCATCGAGGCCGAGCTATCTTCGATGAAAGAAATTAATACGACTGAATTTGAGCACGTCTTATACACAAATTCTCTAAAACTAACTGGAACGCAAAGAAAAAGTCAATCACAGATTGATATCAACATAAATTTACATCGAAAAATGTAATTTGTTTACCTTCAAGTCCCTCGACTGTTTGGAAATTCTTTAAATCTCCGCTTCTCAAGCATGTTAAGGCATGGGCTGTCCTTCAACCTTAGACCCCCCCCCCCCCCCCCCCCCCGGTAGAAGTAATGTTCTTTTGGTCTTAACGACCATCAAAAGTGCAAAGCAGAAATATTTCAACGTCTTTAAACCTTTTGAGGTTTAACAACTGTGGTCACGTGACTGATGACGTCATAATTAAAGAAAAAAGAACAATCTGCAACGGGCCAATAAACCATGCGGTATTTATTGACTTGGTGCATAGATACAATCCGTGTCCTGAATGGAGAAATATCTTCTTTCATTAAGTTATTAAAATAATAAAAGGGTCACGTGACCTATTTTTGAAAATTACTTTTTAACGGTAAATCTCAGTCAGCCATTCAGGACAGATTCTTAAAGGGGGGAACCACAGAATTACCTTGGTATTTCAATATAAACCTATTATATGTCATATCGGCGGCCCATTTTCACTTTTCTCTTCGCATAAGAAAACTGTTATGTCACGTGATGCAAACATTCCACACATAAAGTAAACACTAGTTTAAGGACATCAAGTTTTATGTTATTACCAAGGATGTTTATGTATATCTTTTTGAAGTAATGACTCGTGACATATTTTATGCAAATTAGGCTCTTTGCCATGCCTTAACATGCTTGAGTTCTTCGGTTCTGAAATCCGAAGTGAGAAACATCTCCCCACATTGCTCCCGCATTGATAAAACGTATGAAGTTCCTCGAAGCAAGATTTTATCCCTGAAAGCTCTTCTTTTTCCACTATAGGGGTTTCTGAGTATCCCATAATTAGTATCCCTGTCTTGAGTAGCAAACCGCGAAAAATGCAGAGAAATAATGACTAATTTAAAACGGTTTTCTCCGCTAAACACAGAAAAACATCAAAAGTGTGTACCGAGCTGAGGTGACATCGGCCGTGTAGCTGCGCGAAAAACAAAGCCTCGCTTTGGTTTCAAAATTGCTAAGATCCTGGATGTTCGCGACGTCATACACGCACGTTTTGCGACGTCATACGCGCCCTCGAGCTAGCCCTATCCGCAACGCTCGTACACAAATGTACAGGCGGCGCCTGATAAACATTCCGCTAGCCATGAGCATGAAAAATGACGACATTGGTTCTATGAGTATGGAGCTCCGCGAGCGGGTCTTCGGCCCGCTAGAGCTCCTCTATAAACATTATGGTAGATGTTTGCTCATTTATTGTTATTGCCTTTGTGTCAAGTATTCATTTTTTATTTTGGCAAATACTTCAAATTTCGATAGATTCGCATTTTTTAATAGTGTTTATTGATATATCTACTCCCGTGTATAAGGGAAGCAATGGTTACACATATATACACAGATAGACATATAGTTACATACATAATATAATAAAACTAATAAATTATTAATTATAATAATTTATTAATAATTAATAAATAATTTGATTTAATTAATTATTAATTATTGCATTTGAAAAGCAGCTTAAATAGTCTTATTGTATTTCGTTACTTATTTGTTTTGTTTGAAATATAAAATGATTACGACTCCGAAAAACTCTTACATCTGTCGGCGGGAAAAGGTTTTTGTTTTGTTTATTTACCGCTTATGCCATATTGCTTTCCATCATCTCCCAAATTATTATCTCTGCTTGTCTGCCTTAAAAACGTCTATCAAAAATAATTAATTGTATAAAAGCACCAATAAACAGAAACTGAAGGCACCATTATCATCGATTCTTTTCTTGCATGATGTGCACCATAGCATTTCTCAAGGGTTGAACAATTGTCAATCTCTGAATTATTTGCACACTCAGTTAACTGTTACTAATAAAATTCACAGGGATAATTAAGTTCTGCTGATAGAAGGAAGGTGTTAAGGTTATAGAATTGTAGTAATGTTTATTAAGCGAACTAAAAATTCTGAAGCCTTTTTTAATTCTTTATCAGATATCTGTAGAGTAAGCAATCCTTGTAAAAATGGCGCTACCTGTAACCCTACGAATGATGGGTATACTTGCCGCTGCAAGCCTGGTTACCAAGGAAAGAACTGCGAACAAGGTAAGAATGTTGACGAAGTTGTACCCAGTCTTAAAACGCGTAATATCGTTATAATAATGAAACATCTGCATAGGCATCAATGTGATTGACTCGAGTCCATTGGATCAAAATGTTTCGTCAAAGTAACCCTAGTTGCAATCTTGTATCGTTTTCGTTGAGTCTTAGTATGTTTACGATGCAGTGAAGAATGTCTCGCACTTACATCTCTTAGTACACTTTCCCTTCTTCGATCATACTGTATAAGACGTTCGCGCTAAATAGAGAAGAGGCGGGTTTCCAAGCAATTTCGCCTTGCCGGTTTACGGAACAGCTATTATTCACTCAAAACATATGTTTCTTTGATTTAAGATGTAAATGAATGTAACACCAGACCTTGTCTTAACGGTGGAACGTGTCAGAATCTTCCAGGAAGCTACAGATGTAAATGCAGATCAGGGTATACTGGGAGACACTGCGAAACTTGTGAGTGTTTAACATAAAATCGCCTTTAAACGACAGAAACACAATGTTTTAGACATTACGAAAGCCGAGTTTTCTTTTATTTTTCCTCTATATTTTACCACTTTTCCAAATAGATCTGAAATCAAGTGTTGTTGTTTCTTCCAATTTTTACGGCTATTTTTACTATACTTGACGTAATATATCAAACACGAGGAACAGTGTTTCATCAGATTTCCAAACACCGAGAAGTGGATTGGAAAAACGAGGCGCAGCCGAGTTTTTTTAAACCACTTCAAGGTGTTTGGAAATCTGATGAAACACTGTTTCGAGTGTTTGATATAGCTTCTCAAACTGATCGTTAAATGCGGAGAAAACGAAGGAATAAAATCGCCAAAATCTATGCAAATTAAGAAACGATTTCAAAACCTCCTTCACGGTAGTGATTTCCTTTGTGTTCTCGTCATGAATTATTAATGGGTTTGAGAATAAAGTTTCACAGTTTTCACAGTATTCTTCCAAATGATGAGCGATTTTTCTTTCAAATAAACAGTAGTTTAGTTTTTTTAATGCGTTGGCGAAAGGTAACGCTTCTAAGGATTTGCAATAGTAGTCTCGGATTATTTTTGTGTTTAGTATCAGATCCATGTTTACACTACGTGCAACTGAACGACAGAACTCGAGCTGCTGGTGTCCACAGGGGCAACGTTCTTAAATGTGACCAGAAGGATATGCCAGTAACTAAATGGTATAGGTTCACCGGGGCATCAGGGACTATGATGCCCACTTCCTGTGTGCCAAAGCATTACTGTGGGACGCACGCACCTGGATGGCTGAATGGCGCGCATCCAACAAGTGTCGGACAAATTGTTAACGGAAAAGTGTGTTTCAACTGGGGTGCAAGCTGCTGCAATTGGCAAGCAAGCATCCAGATAAAGAAGTGCAACGGGTTTTA
Organism: Cladopsammia gracilis; assembly: GCA_022457155.1. Taxonomy (NCBI): domain Eukaryota; kingdom Metazoa; phylum Cnidaria; class Anthozoa; order Scleractinia; family Dendrophylliidae; genus Cladopsammia; species Cladopsammia gracilis. The sequence continues at coordinate 585,419 of JAJGOT010000189.1, forward strand.
CGTTTATAAGCTTGGGAAGACTCCTGTATGCTGGCTTCGGTATTGTGGCAATGCAGGATTTGGTGAGTTAGCAAATAATGGTTTACGTGTCCTTTCTAACTTGTGAATACGTGAAGCGTAATGAACAGGTTATCGCACACGGTCACAAGTATGCAAATTTTCACTCCCTCCATCACTCGGCTGTAAAAGTTTCTTGGGAATTCTGCTGACCAGTGCCTAGGGCTTCAAGCCGTGGAAAATTAAAATCGATATGCGGACTTCAAAGGAATTAATTTTTTCAAGACTGAGGAAACCGCCACAGCACGGTAAATGTTGGTTTTAAATGTGTGAAGTTTCTCTACCATGTGTAAAAGAATTGTTTGAAATACGAGAAGCTGGATGATGCAATGTTTAAAATATCACAGTTTAATCATCAATTCTTTGACTGCTCTGTGAACAATATAAAGGTTTTTGCAAACGTTAACCTCGGGTTTTTAAGGCTTCTCTCGCATGACGCATTTGAAACGTTTGACTACATTTGTAAAAGTTCAAAATAAACCAATTTTGAAGCGATGACTAAAGTCACGTCATAGCGTGACAGGATACCCGCTGTTTGTAATAAGGGTAATCCGTGGATGACGTAATGTGCGGAGATTCTATACATAGAAATTATTTGCTTTGTGATAGCTTTTGCGTGAAACGTATCATAAATCCTCAGAGAAACAATAAAAAGCTTGTTCATCTAAATGCAATGAGGACTGCTGAAACACGAATAACAAAGCTACGACAGGAGTCAATAAAACAACCTTTGAATGAGGGAAAATTCCCGTACATTTATTTTTGTGTTATATATTTGCATAATTAACAATGAAACCTTATATAAAACGTCCTGCCGCTATGATTTTTGGGGTGAAGAATCTTCTATTTATAGCATTTCGTATTCACGAGTTGGCTCATGGGATCCTTTGATTTTCTGTTAAAACTATCAAACCACACCAGGCACCGTTTTAGTTACTTTTCCTAAATTAGTGACTGTAACAATACTGCTGTAGCTTTATTACCTTCTACCACCTCCTAAGTAATTTGCAATATTTCTCTTTTGCCCTGATCGATTGTGACAGAAACGCCGGACTAATCTAACATTAAGACGCACCTGAAAACATCAGCCATAAAAAGGGTCGCTTTGCGGAATTTTTGAACAACGGAAAAGAGGTGTTGGGAGCATCCATTTCCCTTTCAGAAATCAGTTATTCCGAGAGTTAGAAAAAAATTACTTAGGTCAATGAATTAAATTAATATATATTGGCGGTTCATATCCAATGCAATTATTGTTCAATCAATCAATAATTTATGTATGATTGATTGATTGATTTAGATGCATAATTAATTAAGTCATGATCAAAAAAAGTGTAAATATTTCAAAAGGAGAAGTGCATGGGATTATAGCAAATTATACAAATATACTCAAGCAATTTTTGTTTCTTATCAGATATATGCAGAGTAAGCAATCCTTGTAAAAATGGCGCCACCTGTGTCGCAACGAATGATGGGTATGCTTGCCGTTGTAAGCGTGGTTACCAAGGAAAGAATTGCGAGCAGGGTAAGGTCCGCATTGCACTGTCAAAAATGTTTGATGATGTGGACTGCTTTTATTGATGAAATCGATTGATAAAACACTTTAAGATACATAATGTGACTCTTTAAAGGATATTGACATGAATAGAACATAACTTAAAGTATGTTATATTTTTGGTTGTGTGTCTTTGTGGTTCATATAATGTAAACTAACGTTAAAACCAGCTATCTAGGCATTTTCGTGTTCTTAGTTCACCCAAATGTACTATAAAGCACTAAAACACCACGCCGCTAATTGAAGAGATTATGGAACATAACGTCGTATTTAAGGAAAATACAGGGGAGGAGGGAAACAGCGGTACCTTATCATAAAGCGGTAATAACAAAAACAAAAGCAAACTGACTTTAATTTGTTTGTTTGATTAAAGATGTAAATGAGTGTAGCACTAGACCTTGTCGTAACGGAGGAACGTGCGAGAATCTTCCAGGAAGTTACAGATGTAAATGCAAACCGGGATTCCTGGGCAATCATTGTGAGACCGGTAAATATTTAGCATTCCATGTCAATTATTGATCATAAATTATATAAAATTTACTTTGTATCTTACATATAGATGGTTTTCACTCGCGTGACTTTCAGTCCTGTGGGACTCAAATGACAAAGGCCATGGCGGCCATGTCGGTGCACATAACAAAAGAAGTTCATTAAAATTCTTTTATAGGTGTGCACCAACATGGCCGCCGTGACGTAACGTGAAAACTACATATACTCCATTTTCACGACAGCGCACTACAGTTAATCCACAAAATATAGAATTTGACACACAACCGGGCCCGATTCGTTAAATAAATGGCATAACGAACACCTCGAAGGAAATAAAAATTGAGCAAACCAAAAACGGATCATCAGTTGAATATGTATCATATATAGCGTATTTAAAAACATGTCCCTTGAGAGGACATGTGCTTACTGTTAATAAATACTAAACCGACGTTAGGGTTAGGGCTGGCGAAATGTTTCAGCTTGATGGTTGTCAAACAAATACCGTATCTTGATTCAATGCTCGTCTTTCCGTTTCAAAACCTTTGTCAAATATTCGCAAATCCTGAAAGATGCTTTTAAAACAAAGTTTTGGCACATTCGGGCAAAGATGTACCCGGTTCAAAGAAGAAAAATAATAGAAAAACATAATTACTTACCGTAAGAACAAACGCGGAAAACTGAGTCTGCAGCAAAAAAACGTACCAACTACGTTCAGTCACCGGTTTCACCAAATCTTCCGGGTTCGTGAACAGTTCGTAGCTAGACGCCATATTGATTATGAAAGTGGCTATTTTTCAATCCGAATGTTCATATTTAACGAAATCCTAACAATTCATCACTTTAGAAGACATATCTTTCTAAAAATAGTATTTTAATCATAAAAAGCGACTTAGAGAAAACTCGAGAAAACCTCCAGTAATTTTAGTTTAGCTAGATATATATTTTCTTGTAACAAAAATGTCATGGTAATGTGAAAATAAAGTATTGTTGTTGTATTATTGTTGTTCCAGCCGTTTCGATATGCCGCCGGTCTTACTTCGTGCTTCGGCAAGTCTTACTTACACTTACGGACTTACACAGACGACGACATAGTGCATTACTGGCTGTAAGCCAGTAAGCACAAAAAGACAGCATCTGTTTCTTTGTTTCTACAGTCAAGAGTTCCTGCCTAGAGTGAATTAAAAAAATCATTATTACACATTTGATTTCATTTTTCAGTTCAATGATGGACTCTTCAGATGACGAATGCGACATTCAAAAAGAAGTCTCGATCGAAAACTCGAATTTTGATTGGACTCGTGTGCGGTTTCACATGCTGGTGGGCGCGAGAATTTGACAGGTTTCCTGGCAACTTAATACATCACCAGCGGTCCTCAAAAACGTTTTGCCAATCTCTTTTTTTAACTCCAGAATATCAAAAGCCTTTTTTTGTGTTTTGATATTCTGAAGGAAATAAACAAAAGCTAGTGCTAAAGAGAAAGTAGTACGAAAATTTGCAAATATTGAAGTGACCGTTGAGATATTGATTATGCAAATGTAAAGAAATCTGTCAAATTCTCACGTGTCAAGTGCGTGAAGCAATTCATTTATATTTATCCAATCAAAATTCGATTTCTGAACCCAGGCTTATTTTGAATTTTACATTCTTAGTTCGTGGAGCGGATTATTGAAACGGTAATGAACTGAAATTTGCAATAATGGTTTATTGATTCACGGGTAGGTCGGAACGCTTGACCGGTTTTGACACCTAATTTTTCCTCTTTCCCCTTTTAGTATTTGATGAGTGCAAGCATTACCAACTTCTCAGTGACCGGCAGCGGGCTGCAGGGGTCCATAGAGGTAACACTCTGAAATGTGACCAGAAGGATTTGGTGGCCGCCAAATGGTACAGGTTTTCAGGAGCAGCTGGCACTAAGATGCCCACTTCCTGTGTTCCACAACATTACTGTGGAACACACGCACCTGGATGGTTGAGCACTGCGCATCCAACAAGAGTCGGACAAGTTGTTAACGGCAAAGTATGCTTTCATTGGAGCAGAAGCTGTTGTAATTGGCATGCTAACATCCAGATAAAGATGTGCCACGGGTTTTTCGTGTACAAACTTGCAAGAACTCCAGTTTGTTGGCTCCGGTACTGCGGAAATGCAGGATTTGGTGAGTTCGAATAAGTTATAAAAATAGAGAGAGAGGGAGAGTTCAAAGTTAAATATTCATCCTGGCTGTTACATTGTATTTGAAAAGATGGGGCATTGAGAAAAATACAATCAAAAAGGAAATTCCCTTGACTGGACATCTTTCTATACAAATTAATAATACATGTAGTTTTAGAATTCCGATGTTAATGAAAGTTTTCCAGTTTTATGTACATTGATTACTATGTCTACTTTTAAATATCAATTTCCAGCATGCCCTCATTCTTCTGTATAACGTTTCTAAGCCGTTACGGCATTAAAGGAGCTAGCTCACTTAGGCTTGCTAGTGGCATGTTTCGCCAGGCTTGCCGTAACCTCAATTTTAGTCCTCCCATCGTCTTATGGATCGGATCTCTGTATGAAGCTTCGTCAATGATGCTTCATAGGTTCTCAATGGGGTTAGAATCAAATGAATAGGCCATTTGCACGATGACGTCATTTGACTACTACTACCAGAATTCATTTCGTTTTTCCTTTCTTATTTAAATTTTGTAATCCCAGTGGGGTTTAAATAACAATAGCGCTAATTTGCACTACAAAACAAAAAACTGAAGGATTCTGGTAGTAGTAGTCAAATGACGTCATCGTGCAAATGGCCTATTTGCTGGCCATTCATCTTTTTTTAATAAAATTCGGGAGGTTTTTCTTGCACCACTGCTGGGTTGCTTTCGCTGTATGAGCTGGTGCGCCATCTTGTACGAAGGTCGCACTGCTTTTGTTCGTGAAAAGCTTTCGTTTTACAAGCTCTTCTGTTGAGATCGTCGGCTGAAAAGAGGCTCCACTTCCTTCTCAAGGCGTTACAGTTTGGCCTTGCGGGATAAAATGTAACGCAGTCAGGCCGCCGCCTGTCATGCCACCCCAAACCATCCATTTGGCACTTCCTATCCCCATAAGATATATGGTTTTTTAGGGTTGGGGAGATGCAGAAGGTATTTATGGCATTCATCGCTAAAATGAAAGTTTTCCCATTCATCCGCCGTAACTTTACGATATTTGCGAACGAATAGCAAGCGAGTTTTCCGCTGTTTGTTGCTCAAAAGTGGTGGATTTTTTCGTCTCAAAAGGTTTCCATCCTTTGCTGAACATACTCGACACTGTTGCTGCAGATCCAGGCAGATCTTCGTTCTTCAGTTGTTTGCTGATTTTTCTGGTGGAACTGCCTCTTTTATACTTTGCTTTTTCCAAAATTTTTTTAGCGGTTCTTTCTAAGACTTTCTTTCTATAGGTCGACCACTTCTTTGGCTTGTCGAAAAAAATCTCGAGAACTTGACCACTTCGCCACCCAGTCTTGCTTTAGTTTTTTGCAATGTTTTAGCCGTTTCTCGCACAGATATTCCAGATGATCGGAAAAATGGTGTCTGTACTCTCAAATAGACTGCTTTTTGGGATTTTGGGGGGCTCATGCTTGCAAATGATATCAAAACAATAAAAATCTAGTTACTACTGAAAACAGACTGAAAATGGCGTGAAAGCACAGAGACAGGCATACGACACAGATTTGCACCTTTTGACGGGAAAATATTTATTTCAACGATTTTTTTTTATTTATAGTATAGTTATGAAAATCAATAAACAATGCGATTTGTTAATGTAAGAAAATGGACAGAATAATGCAGAATCTGAAAGATGTATAGACTTTTTAAAATGTCCACGAACTTTTGAAACGCCATTTACATAAATTAAATAAACCAATTTCGCTTATTGACGCAATTAAGATAAAAAAAATTAACGAATGTCAACTGATTATTTTTCTTCTTCTTCCACACCTAGACCCATGCAAAGCAAGCAAGCCGTGTCAAAATGGCGCCACCTGTGTTAACAGCAATGGCGACTACATATGTCGTTGTAAGCCTGGGTACCAAGGGAAAAACTGTGAGCAAGGTAAGACATGCGCTGTCGACAATGTATTACGTAGTTTTTTTTAAGGTTTCTGTAAATTTTTCTATATGTTTGTGATAAAACTGAAATTAAATATCTAGTATGCAGCTAGAAAATGTTTTCCCCATGCTGTAGCTTTTTGATGGTGTGAGGTTTCTTCACCCCCGGCGATATGATCGAGGGGAAAAATTTAGTCATTTTATTCAAGATCACTATTTTATAATTAAAGTGAAACGATAGTACCTTTTGAAAATCAAAAATAGTAAAAATACCTTTTGAAGATCAAAAAAGTTACAGCTAAAAAAATTACATTACATTACTACAGTTTTAAAAAAAGTTACCTCGCTTGAATTTCAGATATCAATGAATGTAACACCAGACCGTGTCGTAACGGAGGAACGTGTGAGAATCTTTCAGGAAGTTACAGATGCAAATGCAGACCGGGATTCCTGGGCAAACATTGTGAAATCGGTGAGTGTGTACAATTTTATGTCAATCATGACCAAATTAGTATTAGTTAACGTTTTGCGTTCCTAGTAATGAAAGGGAATTACTTTCGCGCTTATAATTGCTCTGTTTTCCTGCTAATATCTCCAAAAGCATAACAAAAGATTAATGGAATAAATATAAACTAAGGAAGATTACAATCGATTACCTATTTGATAGTAAAAAAAAATGTAGAGCGTGTTTTCTTCTATCATATTTCCATCCTTGTCCTTTTATCTTTTGCAGTCTTTGATGAGTGTAAGCATTACGAACTTCTCAGTGACCGGCAGCGGGCTGCAGGGGTCCACAGAGGTAACACTCTGAAATGTGACCAGAAGGACCTGGTGGTCCCCAAATGGTACAGGTTTTCGGGAGCAGCTGGTACTAAGATGCCCACTGCCTGTGTTCCACAACATTACTGCGGAACACACGCACCTGGATGGTTGAGTACTGCACATCCAACAAGAGTCGGACAAGTTGTCAACGGCAAAGTTTGCTTTCACTGGAGCAGAAGCTGTTGTAATTGGCATGCTAACATCCAGATAAAGATGTGCCATGGTTTTTTCGTGTACAAACTTGCAAGAACTCCTGTTTGTTGGCTCCGGTATTGTGGAAATGCAGGATTTGGTGAGTTCAAAACAAAATAATCTTTCTGTTTTTGCTTTAACGCAGATTAGGCCTGGGCAAACGTCGAACTTCACATGTGCCGAATCTAATGCAAATGAGCAAGAACAATAGATTTTGCTCATTTGCATTAGATTCGGCACATGTGAAGTTCGACGTTTGCCCTAGGCCTTAGAAGGAGCTGCGAGAGGAGTAACTTATTTAACTAACCTAACAGGAAACCGATTAATTATTAAATTGAATTCACGAATCAGAGAAGAAATAAATGATAATTATTTACTTCTTTACGCTGCGTAGACCCATGCAAAGCAAGCAAGCCGTGTCAAAATGGCGCCACCTGTGTTAATAACAATGGTGATTACAAATGTCTTTGTAAGCCTGGTTACCAAGGGAAGAACTGTGAACAAGGTGAGATATCAGTGAGAAAGTAAACAAAACTTTGAAGGTTTACAAACATAATATCAAGCTACCTTTGGACACTATCATTAAGTAATTTCACAAAACCAGTGTTAATCTCTCGATCAATTTAATGCCAGTATAGAAATAGTACGGTTTGAAATGTTATTTCAATTTATTTGAAATCAAAGATATAGAATGTTTTTATTATACCATATTTTAAGATGTCTGTGTGGAATTTTCAATGCGAAATCTTTAACGCGATAAATTTTACTTTTACTGATTTCTAAGTTTCTTGTTTATCGTCGTCATGGTAATATCGATTTTACCAGAAAATACATCTTGCCAAACTTCAATTCAAAACCAGTTAGTGGTGAAACTTTCACGTTGATCTGACTTGGAGAGGACCGCTAATAAGCCGATTAAAAAATGTAGGTATGGTCTCCAGAAAACTGTATCGAACCACCTTAAAAACACATTATAGAATATTTAACATGTTAACATGATTTGCCTGATTTCAATAACCATGATGTCTGTGGCTGTCTTAAGATGTCATGGTCAATAACGGTGAAAACAATAGGGTTTAATTATAATGGTATACAGCTAAGGCTAAAAATATTAGCACTTAGGAAATATGAGGGCCTAGATTCTAAAATGAAGTTTGGATGATTTTCAGATATTGATGAGTGCCGCACAAGGCCTTGCCTGAATGGTGGAACGTGTGAGAATCTGTCAGGAAGCTACAGATGTAAATGTAAACCTGGATTTCTGGGAAAACATTGTGAAACAGGTACATTTATAAAATGTAATACAAAGAATTCAGATGGAAAGTTAACTAATTGGTTCTTTACAATTGACAAAAAAGTTACGAGAACCATTTAAAATTTGCTATCAATCAACTTGCGAAAATAAGCTTGTTGTCAATTCAAAACATCTGTTAGTGAATGAATCTTGCTTTCTCCCAGCTACTTTTTGAGAAAGACATATTGTTGATACTCTCAGTAAAGTTTTATCAGTCCCGATTAATCTTATAAATGTAGCATGGATTATTTTGGTGGTTCTATGGTGTCTCAAGCAATCAAAATGGGTATTTCCCTCAAAAGCTCCTAAATAAAGTGGACCACAATTCTTAAATAAAACCAGGGTTCCAAATGATTTACTATGTTTCTAGGCGTAGCTGTGGACCCTCTACTGTTGCCTTTTTTTTTCAGCCTTTGACGAATGCAAACATTACGAGACTCTGAATGACAGGCAGCGAGCTGCAGGTGTCCACAGAGGGAACACCCTAAAGTGTGACCAAAAAGATCTAGTGACCCCCAAATGGTACAGGTTTACTGGAGCAGCTGGCTCACAGATGCCCACTTCCTGTGTTCCACAACATTATTGTGGAACACATGCACCGGGATGGTTGAGCACTGCGCATCCAACAAGAGTTGGTCAAGTTGTCAACGGAAAAGTGTGCTTTCACTGGAGCAGAAGTTGCTGCAATTGGCATGCTAACATCCAGATAAAAAAGTGCAGTGGTTTCTTTGTGTATAAACTTGCAAGAACTCCTGTTTGTTGGCTTCGGTACTGTGGAAATGCAGGATTTGGTGAGTTCAAAATAAAATCATCTTTCTGCTTTAGCTTTAAACGCAGATTACAAGGAGAGATGTAAGTTCTTACTTAACAGGGAACTGATTAAATTACTACATGCACATTGAAGGCACGGATCAGAGAAAAACTTACTGACAATTAGTTACTTTTTTACGCTGCGTAGATCCATGCAGAGCAAGCAAGCCGTGTCAAAATGGCGCCACCTGTGTTAATAACAATGGTGATTACAAATGTCTTTGTAAGCCTGGTTACCAAGGGAAGAACTGTGAACAAGGTGAGATATCAGTCAACGTTATAACCTCGTGTCATTTTAAAACCTTCAAATATGCATTTGCCTGAATCGGCATATTTATCACTCTTGTTTTTCAAACGTTTTGCAACAACAACAGGAAAACGTTTGCGATAGATAGGATTCCATATACAAAGTATAATCATACGTTTTACTGTCTTGTGTTTTTACCTCTTCTATGTGCTACTATAGAAAGTTGCAATGATTTTTTTAATGATGTAACTCGTCTTTTTTTACATTCGCTTAAATTTATTCCATAATATTCAACATGCTAACATGATTTGCCTGATTTCAATAATCATGATGTCTGTGACTGTCTTAAGGTCGCGGGGGACAGGTTCCGCTCATCAGTATGCATTTATGAAAAGAGTATGCACGAAGTGCGACGGCTGATACCGAAAATGCGCGAAATATTCACGAACAGGCCCTGTAATGTTTCTGCATCAATAATTGCACGTGCAAAGCGCTGTCTGGTAAAATACACTATTTTTTAACGCATTGTTCTTTCCGCATGAAGTGGACAATAGCCCGTGGATTAAAATTAGCAAAATTACCATAAATTTTTATTTTTTGCATTCGTGTTTGCTCGGGAGGCCTTCGGAAGCGTAAAAACAAGCAATTTTGTGTCCAAGAATTCAGCGCGGATAGAGAATTTCATGAGTTGACACTGCAGGGAGGTAAACTAGGTGTATTGTAGATTGTCATATCTGACTCAAAATTTTTAAATAGGCTTTCAAAGAGAAGATATGAGGCTTCAAATTCTAACATGGACAATTTTACTCTTTTAAAAGCTAATAACATTTAATTAAAATTGAAATCAAAAAATCGAAGTCAGATATGACACAATAGACGTTTTGACGGATCAGTGAGTGGGGAAATCAACTTGCTTTGTGTTCTTCTCGAGGAGCAAACTTGGACACAAAACCACGTTTTAAGAAAAGATAACTTTAGTGGCTTACAGCATTGCCGCAAAGCGCCATCCCTTCAATAAAAAACGCTCCTTATGCACTTCCATTATTCGCCAATGTCTCTGTTAAATTTTAGCGAAATCGGCTTTCAAACGTTCACGATATAACGTTTTTCAAAGTGACACCCCTGCCAAAATTTTGCCTTATGAATATATTCATGGCCAGGTATCCCCCGCGACCTTAAAATGTCATGGTCAGAAACGGTGAAAACAATAGAGTTTAATAATAATGGTATACAGCTAACGCTAAAAATATTAGCACTTTGGAAATGTGAGGACCTAGATTCTTAAATGAAGTTTTTGGATGATTTTCAGATGTTGATGAGTGCCGTACAAGGCCTTGCCTGAATGGTGGAACGTGTGAAAATCTGTCAGGAAGCTACAGATGTAAATGTAAACCTGGATTCCTGGGAAAACATTGTGAAACAGGTACATTTATGTACTAATGTAGTAAAAAGACTTCGCATGAAAAGTTAAGTCTTTAATTGATACTGATACTTTAAGGTTAATGCTATAGCGAAAATTATGTTAGTTATTACAATTACAAAGAAGGTATGAGGACCAATAATAATATTTAAAATTTATTATCAATCACAAATCTTAAAGCAAACACTACAAATTTTAATACAGATGTTTCGAGAGTTCAACTTCCATCATCACTGGATGGTACGGTAATTTACAAAGCTAAAATAACTAGGTAACAGATTGATTTGAACTAGAATGATAATTTTGAATTCAAATGTTTTACTTGTTGGTTTAACCATGTGTTAACAATGGATTTTCCCAACGGACGCGGAGGGCTTCTTTGATCTTTAGATTGATGCCTATGGGAGCTGTGTCAAGTATTTCAAAACATTCACTATTGCTTAGCTCACGACATCCCTTTGAGCTCTCAATAAGGTGTATGATATATGTCAGTGATGTTTTATCCGTACTAAGATGTTCACGTATTCGAGTGGCATGTTGTCGTGTGGTTCAACCCACGTATCAATCACCTTGTCAAACAAGATTTTGTTATCGATTCAACACATCTGTTAGCGAACGAATCATGCTTGCTCCCAAATTCTAAAGGCTTTTAACTAAACCGGATAACAATTCCGTATACAGCACGAAGTCAGTACTGAACATCAACCATTACAACCAATACAATTGGTTTGAATGAAGGCCCTTGTTTTGTTTGGGTTCTAAATAATTTTACTATGTTTCTAGGTGTGGCTGTGGATCCTTTACCGTTTCCTTTTCCTTTTCAGCCTTTGACGAATGCAAACATTACGAGACTCTGAGTGACAGGCAGCGAGCTGCAGGTGTCCACAGAGGGAACACCCTAAAGTGTGACCAAAAAGATCTAGTGACCCCCAAATGGTATAGGTTTACTGGAGCAGCTGGTTCACAGATGCCCACTTCCTGTGTTCCACAACATTATTGTGGAACACATGCACCTGGATGGTTGAGTACTGCGCATCCAACAAGAGTTGGTCAAGTTGTCAACGGAAAAGTGTGCTTTCACTGGAGCAGAAGTTGCTGCAATTGGCATGCTAACATCCAGATAAAAAAGTGCAGTGGTTTCTTTGTGTATAAACTTGCAAGAACTCCTGTTTGTTGGCTTCGGTACTGTGGAAATGCAGGATTTGGTAAGTTGAGCTTTCGGGTATGCCAATTTATGAAATGTTTGTGGTAGCAATTATTAAATGATTTGATTTATATATTTTATAGACGAGTATATATATATTTTATAGACGAGTGTAAAGTAGGAAAACCTTGCAAGAACGGTGGCACTTGTGTTTCACAGCAGGGTGGTTATACTTGCCTATGTGCACCAGGCTTCCAAGGAAAGAATTGTGACCAAGGTAGGATGTAATGTTTTGATCGTCTGCTACGCTATGATAACAAACTCGAGTTTGACTGTGGAAAGGAAAATTTCAAGACCATTTTACAACCTGACTTCTCACAGCATTAAAATGCCAAACATCGACTTAGGCATTCAACTTTGTACTGTATTTATCTGAACTAATTACGTTACTGACGGTGTGTATGCCTTACAATTAATTGCATTATGTCCTTTTGACTAGATGTTAACGAGTGCATAGCTCGCCCTTGTCTAAATGGGGGTACGTGCCAGAATCAGCACGGGAGTTACAGCTGTAAGTGTAAGCCGGGCTTTACTGGAAAACATTGCGAGAAAGGTAAGTGCCAAAAGATATTGCAAAGATCAGTTTTATATTCTAAAGGTCAAAAAGCAAAGTTTTCTTCTCTAATGGAAGCCAATCCTTTTTTAAGCTGTAATATATAAATGTGTAACGCAAGCTTGTGTATGTTTAATGTTTTGTAATTTAATGTAAATTTGCAACGTAGGTTAAGTGTAAATATGTAATGTAAATTTGCAATGTAGGTTTAAGATACGTAAGTTTAAGTCCTATGAGTTTGATTGAAAAACAGATGTGCGTAATTTTCAAAAGTAATATATACAGGCTAAAGTTATAGTGTTGTAAGTAAAATAGTAGTGGTGTTGTAAGTACAGTACTTGTAAGTAGTGCTATTATTGATAAACTTAAGTAAACAATAATTTATGTCAAAATTCGGTTCTATCAAATGAGTTGATATTGGCCACCGTGAAAATATTAAAAATCTGACGTTTCGAACGCTAGCCCTTCGTCAGAGCAAATGTATATCTCTTACCGTAAGGTTTTATTCTATTTGCTAATGAAAATAATTAATTATCTTTATAGTGCTTGACGGATGCGTGAGTTATAAGGTACTTAATGAAAAAAACCGTGCAGCAGGCTACACTGGTGTCTTAGGTGATTGTGACCAGAGCGCACTTATCACACCAGCCTGGTACCGATTTTCTGGAGCTGCTGGTGACAAGATGGCAGACTCCTGTGTTAAGGAGTCACATTGTGGAACGCATGCGACTGGCTGGCTAGACGGAGATCATCCACTGAATGTAGGAGAGACTGTTGAAAGGCAAGTTTGCTTTCACTGGGGCTCCAAGTGCTGTAAATGGTCTGTGAAGATAAAGGTGAAAAAGTGCAGTGGTTTCTTTGTGTATCAGCTTCAAAGTACTCCAACATGTCATTTACGTTACTGTGGAAACGCCGGTTTGGGTAAGCACACTAAAACCTCTTAAGCCCAAACACATTCTTCACAATCTGCTAGATATGAAGTTCATTTCATATTGAAATCATTATTACTATGTACGGGGCACGCAAAAATAATATTTAACCATCTTAAAAATCGTTTTATCCAATATCAACCCATTTATTTGTTCCGCACTGATAGATTTCGCGTTTTCACTACTAACGCTTACCAAGTCAATCATTTTTTGTCCACAATAGAAGAAAATGTATCCGTTAATTTACTGACCTGATGGATACCAACCTGATTGGGCTATCCTGGGTATAAAGATTTTACTTATTATTGTATGTACTATTTTGTGCCCTAAGCTGTCAACGAGTGCGTTATTCTCAAGCCCTGCAAGAATGGTGCAACTTGCTATGATTTGTTGAATGGATATCGTTGCCAGTGTACAACAGGCTTCCAAGGACAGCACTGCGATCAAGGTTTGTAAAATGATTGGCATATGAATTTATTTTCATATACACATTAGCATGTTTATCACTTCACGGGTATAATAGAACTCACAATTGATCATAAGCTCTCATTTGGCCTTGTTGCACACTGGAATCACATGGTGATTCCGGCGCAACATGAAGGTTATGGGCTCGAATCTTGTCGAGCTGTGATTTTTTTAAATTATTTTTCAGCGTCAAATTGCAACTCCTTCAGTTGCGGCATAACAGCGATGATCTCTTTCTTTTAATTCGCTTTATCGCAGTTCATATGAATTTATATTTTCATATACATATTATCACAAAATAAGCCATTATAACAGTGTATGTAGAAAATAAATAAACCATCTTTAACTCCAGGAAGAAGCGTACGCGGCGGCATCCTGGACTTTGGCAGTTTTCTTTTGCGCCTTAATAACAAAATTGATATTCTACGCACCATACATTGTAGCTTTTAAATCTAACCCCTTAGAGCAGCTCAAAAATTATGGGCCAAACTTCTTTAACTAAGTGAATGCTAGTGTAACTCCCTTAATATATATTCTTTTATGCTATATTGTACTTTTTTTAATTATCTTTTTATTTTGTTTTCTCTCTCAGTCCGTTATCAAAATGTAAAATAATTCATTGCATATGTATCGTACTCATTATTTCTCTTTTGTTTCTTTTTTCAATGAATTGTAATGCTTTGCATTTACTATTTGTAATTAAAAAATCTTGTTAAAAAAAATTACATAACCAAATGATCCCAGACTTTCAAGGACGGAGAGCACACTGCGGCGTAAAATTTCTAAAACGAAAAACTATGGTAGGGTGAGAAATTATAGTGTCGTCTGACACTGTGAGATTTAGCGTATAATGTCCAGTTTTCAACTTCTTGAAAAGAAAATCAACCAAAACAGAGGATAAAATGGAATATACGAAGAGATTATACGATGATCTTTTAATATAAATGTCAAGGAAACGAACGTCAACGTTTCGGCATTTTATTTCAGCCCATCACCAGTGACGCTGATCGCTTTCATCTTAACTGCGTTCGTTTCAACGTTTGACACGAGAAATAATGTCAAATACATGTAAGGTACCGCAAATGAAAACTGCAATAAAACTTCAGCATCTCTTTATCTCTTTTTTTTTCCAACATTTTCTTTTTCTTTTTTCGGTCTCCGAAGCCCGACACTGAAGTTCCTATTTCTTTTAATTAACAATGCGTGTAAGAAGTAGGCAATGCTCTATTGTTCCGCGGCATTTCGCTTTCCCCACATAAGATCGTTTAGGTTTTTTTACTGAGAATGCCTCAACCTATGGACAACATGTTTTTCAAATAAAATGTACTGGAACTTTATTTTAAAGTGATGTTTCTTTTGTGCTACAAGATTTCATCCAATCGTGAAACTCCAAAACAATGGCCAAGAAAGGCTTCTAATTTCACATGTTTCCCACATAGAATTTTGGTTGCATTAAAACTCAGAATAGTTCTCACTTAAAGGGAATCAATTAGGAAACTAGAGAGAAATAAATGCACTACCTGGTTAAGTTATGGTAGATTTTCACGTTTTAGCCAATGAGGTGGACGGTTTCAACAAAATCACAATTAATACCTTTCTGCATTCCCTGCCATTAGGTTGCCTACTTCTTACTAGGACCATTACTTAATAACAGTTATCTTTTCACCTGCTTTTAAAGCTAATATATTTCAATAATTAGTTCATTTTTTTTTCAGATATAAACGAGTGTGTAACAAATAATCCGTGTAAGAATGGGGCTACTTGTGAAAACAACATCGGTGGCTACGTATGTCGTTGTGCCATTGGTTTCAAAGGCAAAAATTGCGATCAAGGTAAAGGATAAATTAACATTGAAGGTTAACACAAACTGTCTCTTATTTTTAATCATTGAGGACGCTACTGTTTTAGTTCTTTTTTATTCTTTTAGTCTCTAAACATGAATATTTGTAGCCTTTATTTGCTGTTTATAACAATGTATGTACTTCATGACAATGGCGTTTTCGTTATATTTCAGATGTAAACGAATGCCTGAACAATCCTTGTAAAAATGGTGGAAAATGTGTCAATTTAAAAGGAAGTTACAGATGTGACTGCGCACAAGGATTTACAGGCAAACATTGTGATCAAGGTGGGTCATTGAGTCATCGCGCATCATGAAGAAATTTATCTTTGTAAATTATATTTTTCTTATGCAATGCTTTCTTTGCCTTTGGAAAAATACAAATAAATTTGTCAGTCTAGTACTAGTGTGATCATTCTGAAAATGCAATTTCTATCAGCCATTTTTTAACGTTATGCTTAAAACTTGGTTTTTAGATGTCAACGAGTGTGTGGTGAACAATCCATGTAAGAATGGTGCCACGTGCGTTAACAATGTTGGTGGATACCAGTGTCTTTGTTCTCCGGGATATCAAGGAAAACACTGCGATCAAGGTGCATATTGTTCTCTTTACTGTTGATGCCATTAACTCTGAACACATTCTATTGCCACGAATAGATAAATGTTTGGGTTGAATCAATGTTTAATTTACAATGGAGTTAACTGTGTAACATATAATATTACAATAGGAGAATCTTTGTTTACCACTTCTGCCTCGTTAGCATATGCGCCTCGTTCTCTAACCTACCTACAAAAAAATCAACTCTAAATATTGAAAGGGCATAGCACAATTAGCTATCTCTGAAAATTTGAGCTCGATATACTAGATACACGTCAGGCAATGCTGTAATAAAAACTCAAAATTTTACAAAGAATGTATGGCTCATTAGCGCTTTTGCCACCCAACAATTCTACAGTTTTTGATAGCAGATATTTCCTTAAATATTGCATGAAAAAAGCTGAAAATTGCTTAGATTACCAAGTTTAACAAGCTCTTTCAACTTTTGAAGTCAATTAGTATTTAGCATGATGCGTTCTCTATGCAGATTCGTATGCTAATGAAGCAAAATGTAAACAATGACGTCAGCAAAGATTCCCCCATAGCAGCAAACATTTTGCACTATTGTGGATCATTTTCGATCTTTGAAATAATATCCTTATATGTTGTTCACTATAGGGAAATTTTACTGACATCGAGCTAATGGCTGAGAAACCACAGTTAACAGTAAACCATTATAATTATGATGTGTCTGTATCTATGAACAGGAGTTATTATTGTAGTTGATTTCTTTTTCAATCTAAAACTGCTTAATATAAAGTTTAAAGAGATTCACTAATATTAATTTATAGTCTTTTTTCTTACTGTTCAAATTATTTCTTCCCGAGAATGACTAGTTTTTTTGTGTGACTTAACTGATTTATGTCTGTATCACCAGATGTAGACGAATGTAAAAACAATCCTTGTAAAAACGGTGGAACCTGCATTAATTCGAAAGGAAGTTACAAATGCCAATGCGTTCAAGGATATACAGGCAAACACTGTGAACAAGGTACTATTGCAATACATCATACCTGTCACTTTTATACAGTCACTTATATACAGGCAAACACTGTGAACAAGGTACTATTGCAATACATCATACCTGTCACTTATATACAGTCACTTATATACAGGCAAACACTGTGAACAAGGTACTATTGCAATACATCATACCTGTCACTTATATACAGTCACTTATATACAGGCAAACACTGTGAACAAGGTACTATTGCAATACATCATACCTGTCACTTATATACAGTCACTTATATACAGGCATCATACCTGTCACTTATATACAGTCACTTATATACAGGCAACAACACTGTGAACAAGGTACTATTTCAATGCATCAACCCTGTCACTTATATACAGTCACTTATATACAGGCAAACACTGTGAACAAGGTACTATTGCAAAACATCATACCTGTCACTTATATACAGTCACTTATATACAGGCATCATACCTGTCACTTAAAGGGACACTGACCCGCCGAAATAACGAGTGTTTACTTAATTTCCATTTTTCTGATATCGCCAAATACCACCAAATATATTAATAATATTAATAATAATGATAATAATAATTAAAAAAAAGAATTTTACCAGAGAACAAGATGTTTATAAGATGATAATAATAATAATAATAATAATAATAATAATAATAACTGTTTATTCACAAATTCCATTGACAAACGTTAAAATGAGATAAAAGAGGTTATCCCTTTCTACATGTAGTTTATCTCCAAAATTTAAATAAAAAATATTTTATAGAGCAAAACAGAAGCAGTACAATGTAGTTTGGTAAAAAAGTGCAGGATTGCTAGGGTGGAAGTGAATCACAGTTGATTTAATTCGTGACAAACGGTCAAGAATTCAAAATGTTCATTCTGGTGGAATTTTGAAATTGTTAGTCGTTATTTTGTCTTTTTATTTCATATTTCTTTGCGTACATCACTTTAGGAATTTCTTCTTCCTATTTCAAGATAATAAAGTAAGCTTAAAGCAAGCTCCTCACACGATATTTCAGACGGTACAGTGCTCCTTTAAACGAGCTTAATTAAGTCATCAAGAGCGTTTTAAAGTTCATTCTAGATCTACCAGCACAATAGAGTGCGCTTAATACCGAAAACGTAAAAAAAATGTGTATATGAAAACAAGCCGTTATTGTTGTTTTATTCAATATTACTCCTTTCTTTTCCTTCACAATATTGTTTTGTTTTTCATGAAGATAAGTTTTCTCAACTTCCTCTGGACAACAGCATACAAGTAGGGAATAGAGAGACTTTATTTTTCAAAGTTATTCTATGTATACAATTTTAATCATTAATTTATGATCTCATACGAAATTTTACTAATTGTTTTCTGTCATTTGATTTTCTTGTAAAATCTAAGTAATGAGAAGGCATATATTCGTTCTTAAAGATATTATAGAATTCAAGACAGTCTTAAAGTGTTGAATGGTATTTCGCCAATATAGGATATATTTTTGTTGCATTTAGTTTACATACATGTAATGTTTGATTTTAGTGTCAGTTAAGAATCAGGTAATGATTGGATTGATTAAACAAATTAGAGTGTATTGGATGTTCTTTTCTAGCCCTTTTTTTATTAATGAGAAGTTTATGAGGAGGGAAGGGGGAGAAAAGCACAGGTTTTTCACCCCTTAGCTTCCCCATCCCTCCCCACTTTCACCTTGCTGCTTTTCAGCAACATTTTACTCAGCCACATCAATCAGTGCCCTGAGCTGGATTTATTTATCTTCTGGATATTGTCTCGGAAGAATTACTCACTGTAAATATTCATTTTTGGCTTGTAAACTTTTTTTTTGAAAATGTATGAACCTCACAACCTCTGTCAGTGACCTTTTTCTAGCCGCGAATAAACCCAATTAACAAGGCCAATGAAGCCACATTGGTTCAGATAGCGTAAGATTCGATATACATTACCAAGTTCAATCCAAAAGTAACTGCTGGCTTGAGAACTATGAGCACAACCGAGTGTTTTTTTTTTTTTTTGGGGGGGGGGGGGGGGGAGGCGAGGGAGGTGTTTGAATTAATTAAGTTAATATTAATAGCTATCACAAAAATATTTAACTTGACATTGTCTTTTTTAGACGTCAACGAGTGTGTGGTAAACAATCCATGTAAGAATGGTGCCACTTGCGTTAACAACGTTGGCGGATACCAGTGTCTTTGTTCTCCGGGATACACTGGCCCGCACTGTGATAAAGGTATATGTGTAATTGTAAGTACAACAACCCTGAAGAACGGAGCAAATTAATATGCTCAACGTCCATTTTGTTCCTGAGGGTTGTAAAGTTTTCTTATCCATACATCTTGGGTTAAAAATATAAATAGTCTCAGTCATGTTTGGCTTTTTCTGTCCCTTTACTGTTAGAAGCATCACAGGTGTATAATTTAGGGCAGTCTCTAACATTTCCACACTCCACTTTCGGTTTAATTGCAGCGCAGGTCCAAGCAGAAATATTTAATTCATAGAAACATTGTAAGACACTGCTAAACTTAAATGCATTATCTTTTTACTATCCGCCATCTTTAGATGTAAACGAATGCCAGTTTAATCCTTGTCAGAACGGAGCAACTTGCACGAATAAACCCGGTGGTTATGAGTGTAAGTGTGCCAGCGGATATGACGGAAAAGACTGTGAAAACGGTGAAACATATCGTGAAATTTACTGCGTACAATAGAGCTATGAAAACACAACTGTCAAATATTTAGATGGTTGACAGAAAAATAGAAAACTGGTGCTTTTATTTCACTGGAAAGGTAATGTAAGTTTCTTACTAAGATGGATTGTTTGTGTGTTTGTTTTTTTCCATATCTCCCATTACATAGATGTTAATGAATGTCAAAACAGTCCTTGTCAGAACGGAGGAACCTGTAACAACAAACCAGGCAGCTATGAGTGCAAGTGTGTCAGCGGATATCACGGAAAACACTGTGAAAATGGTAGAACAACGATGCCTATTTTCTATTACTCTGTGCGTGAGAATGGTAATTGGGTAGAATTGAAAAAATTAATGATGGTCGAAGGATTCTGAAAATTTCCTTAAAGTGGTTCCAAAACATAAATTAACCTTATGGCACAATGATGTTTTTCATCCACTCCAAACAACAAACAAAAAAAATGGGGCTTTTATTTCACTGGAAAGGTAATGTAAGTTTCTTACTAAGATGGATTGTTTGTGTGTTTTTTCCATATCTCCCATTACATAGATGTTAATGAATGTCAAAACAGTCCTTGTCAGAACGGAGGAACCTGTAACAACAAACCAGGCAGCTATGAGTGCAAGTGTGTCAGCGGATATCACGGAAAACACTGTGAAAATGGTAGAACAACGATGCCTATTTTCTATTACACTGTGCATGGGAATGGTAATCGGGTAGAATTGAATATTGATGGTCGAAGGATTCTGAAAATTCCCTTAAAGTGGTTCCAAAACATAAATTAACCTTATGGCACAATGATGTTTTTCGTCCACTCCAAACAACAAACATACAAAAATACATTTTGTGAAATACAAAATATTTAACAGTCAGCTTCCGTAATTAATCATACTGATTCCCTTGTTTCAACAGACATTGACGAATGCAAAAACAGTCCTTGCAAAAACGGTGGAAGCTGCATCAATTTGAAGGGAAGTTACAAATGCGATTGCACTAAAGGATTTACTGGAAAACACTGCGATCAAGGTAATGTAAAATCAAGAGAGAGACCACTCATTTATTTATGTCGAAACTAATGCTAACGCAAAATACTAAGGTATGTATAACGACTTGTTTAGACATCAACGAGTGTGCAACGAACAATACATGTAAGAATGGTGCCACATGCGTTAACAATGTTGGTGGATACCAGTGTCTTTGTTCTCCGGGATTCACTGGCCCACACTGCGATAAAGGTACAAGTGTTTTATACTTTATTGTAGTTTCTTTTAAAACTGTCATTTAAAACTGAGTTTAGAACATTTTAAGACACTGCTAAACTGAAATACATTATATTTTTACTGTTCGTCATATTTAGATGTTAACGAATGCCAGTTTAATCCTTGTCAGAACGGAGCAACTTGCAGAAATAAACCGGGCAGCTATGAATGCAAATGTGTCAGTGGCTATGAAGGAAGAGATTGTGAAAACGGTAAGGAATCGTAAAATTTACTCAGTACTTACTATAAGACTGGAAAAGAGACCTTTTGTCCAGATGTGTAAACCTTGAAAGTTCCCAGACCCATTGTTTCCAAACCCATTTTTTTTTCTCTTATTGGAAATAATCGAGTAATGCATATTAGCTTTTTAGGCTTCAGAGGCCTTTTTTGTCAAGAAAATGCATGGGTAGTTTTATTGAAATATGTGTTTTTATGATCACGGGCCTTAAGCCGTGGATGCTAAGAATAAAATTGTTTTTTTTTTTTCATTTCTCAAGTCGGACCTCAAGTCAGACAATGTAAAATAACTTGCATTGTATTGACAAGTCGTGATATCTTGTAGATGTGGATGAATGTAAAAGTAGTCCTTGTAAGAACAGTGGAAAATGTATCAATGTTCCTGGCAGCTTTAGATGCGAATGTGTACAAGGATTCACTGGCAAGCTTTGCGACCAAGGTGAGTGTCAACACTTCGTTTTGTTTGCTGCTGTGACCTATTGCTGATCTGCTTAATAAATGGTATTAGCCATATTTGTTCCCTCATTGCCGAATAGTTGTTTTCGTGACTTTGTACCATTGAAGATGTTTGAAACGAAAATAACCACTGTCAGCGTTATTTTTACAATAACTGAAGTTATTTTTGCATGGTGATTGGTCAATTTTATCATCAATAAGAGTACAGACACATAGAATTTTAATTTATGCAAGATGTCATCCTGTCATTTTTTTAGCCAATGAAATTTCTCTATTGTTATCAGTTAGCCAATGAGAAAGCGAGGAAACTTTTTGACAATGATTGCGTTAATTTGAATAAAACTCAGCAATTTGTCATGCGTTCACTCTTCATTTACTCCGGTTTTTTACGATTTTGGTGTTTTTGTTATTGTAAAAAAAAAAACAAACTGACGTCAGTTTTTTATGCGTCTGTCCTCTTATTGATGATAAAATTCGTCATGACATTGTCAAAGTGCCTGCGTCTCATGGATCCACAGCACTTTGACAATGTTATGACGAATTTTATCATCAATACGCTGTTAGTAAATGATAAGATTAGTTCTGAACGAACGATTGCTTTTAAAAATAATACCTTAAAGAAATTTGAATCAAAATGGACAACACTCTGCACATAAACTCCCACAAATGTTTTGCCGCGCAAGAGTGTGCCACTCTTTGTAAGTAGTTTAAGTGGTAATTTAATGTAAGTGATGTGTAAGCAAGTAATGTAATTAGTGTAAGTCAGTAATGTAAGCGATATAGATATATTAATTAAATAAAAAAGAGGACAGACGCATAAAAAACTGACTTTAATTTGTTATTCTGCAGAAAAATATGCTGGCAGGATCAACTTTTCAGAAAGAATTGGTTCCTCTTTGGTGTAAAAATTAATATGAGCCACACACACATTCTCACTTTCTGTGATACTTTCAATATTTTCGACGATCACCCCTTCAAATTTGTATGGGACTACCCCCTACCCCGCGCCCAGGCTGCTGGTCTGCCTCCCACCAGATCAACCACAATGTAGCAGTAATGAATATTTTACCCTAATAGGCTTCTGATACTTTATATTTCCTATACTTTAAACACGTGATTTTGCTTTAGACGTCAACGAGTGTTCAACACAGAGCCCTTGTAAAAATGGCGCCACTTGCATAAATACAGTCGGTGGATATCAATGCAACTGTCTGAAAGGATTCCAAGGAAAGGATTGTGACCAAGGCAAGTGTCCCCGGAATTGATTTATTATATGTTTTTACATTTGCTGGTTTAAATGAGTTGACAATTGTCTTTATATTATTCTGAATGCAATTTTAGTGAGTGCCATGGTTAACATTTCATTTGAATACCTGATATTTAGCCAGTTGTAAAAGAAGCACAATCGTCAAATTCGTTTATGCAGCTACAACCTCGGAAAAAACTATTGAGTCATTTCCATCTGTTTTGCAATTTTGCGCCATAATTAAGCATCAACAAACTTACACAAATTGCTCCCTCCCCACCCCTCATACAATGTTGTTTTAGACTGAAAACTGGCCTATACAATCCTGTGATGCCGAAAACGACATTGGAAGAGGGGAGTGGGGAGGGGGAGGGCGAACAGTTATATAATGGTATTTGAGGTTTTATATAATTTAACTAGGTAAATAGAGAAATGGGAGAGTAGTTTCAGTATGTCTCGACTAGTTTTGTCCTAGGTTGTAGCTCAGTTTCCTTATTATATCCTGAATCATTACTATCCTGAAGCTATTGAAGAGTATCGTAATTGAACTGAGTGGATTACAGTTCAGGAAGATCAAATAACGACTCCAGTTATCACTTAATCGTCGCACAATTTGATATTTTAACGTGGACGTACGTGAACCATTTCATTCAAAGTGCCATTCAATGAATCATATGCCATCAGTTTTACAAGAAGTAAATAATTAAACAATAGTTGGACTGGAACAAATTACATCCATACCATCATATCATCTTGTACATTGTAGAGAAGATAAACTACTTCTTGTAGTTTTCCATGATGCTAGTCCCCTCTGGCTTAATTGTCCTACTCAGTCAAGTCCAATTGGTAAAGCTGATTGAGAGGTCAAAATCCATATTCGTGGATTCAAAGCTGACACATTTATATGAAACAAGCGGCTTCATTGTTTCCCCTCAACAAAATAACATTTTTCAGGTAGAAAAACTGCCTGCTTCAGCTGAAGGCAATTCAATTTCAAGTGGGAAACTCCAGCTCGGAGTTTAATAAGCCAAAGCACAGTGACCACCATTTGGAACAAAAGCAACACAACTTAGAATTATACTCACCCAGAAAAGCCTTGACATATTTCACTGAGCCATTCATATTTCACTAAGCCATTCGCTATCCAATTACAAAAAGTTGTAATAGACCAATTTCGATATATTAAAATTCCGACTTGGCTCGGAGGCTGGGGGGAATAAAACAAAAGAAATCACATTGAGGTTCAGTGTTGAATTATTTATTTCTTTCGTTTTATCCCCCGATGCCTCGGAGCCAAGTATGAATTTTAATATATCGAAATTGTTCAATTGGATAGTTGTTATTGGACACCCATGTGACCGCGCGCCAATTACGTAAGAAATCGTTGCGTGGATGACCGATCACAATCGAGAATTTTGTTATTGATACCATTACTACTATCATTATTATTAAGCTAAAAATGTTTGGTGTGTAGCCAGGCATGTTAAAAATAAAAAGATATTAAAAAGTTGACACTGGCTAAAAATGTTGAAATCATTATTAAATCATTATGTTAAATCATTATTATTACTTATTTATTTCTTTAGATGTAGACGAATGCCAAACTAATCCATGTGTGAACGGAGGGATTTGTACGAATAAACACGGCGATTATGAATGTGCTTGTCCGGCCGGTTTTACAGGCAAAAACTGCGAAAAAGGTAGGCGCACGACGAATGATGGTTGCCTTTTAAAAAAATATAAAAAAAGAAGCGTCTAAGAAATTTTAAGGAGCATGGTTAAAACAAGAAAAATCCCCAGAGTAGTCATCTATAAGCTCGCAATTGTTACCAAAATGACAATAAGTACATGTACTACCCAATCTAGCGGCCGGGACCCATGAGAGGGGGCTATATTCGCAGGTTAAAAATTACAATCTGGTTCAATGGGAAATATCATTAGAATGATACTTCCATATCGCCTTGTTAGTAATAAAATTATAGGAAACTTTAAAAACACGAAAAGATATCAAAAATGTTTTTTTTTTTTTTTAAGTTTGCTATCACTAGAATGATACAGCCAAACCTGTATAAAACGACTCTGTCACATGCAGCGGTGACCCGCTATTAAGCGGCCCGTTTAATTGTATAAAGTGGTCACACTTGTACTTGTTTGTCATTTCATTAGGGTGGGAATAATGGTTTAGAGTCCATCTCTTGAAACTCTAGAGTTTTGTACATGTATCTTAAGCTTTTGGCGAACAATAAATTGCCATCGCAGTTTCAAGGCAGAGATCGCGCGCTTGATTTTGTTATAATACTGGGCCGGGTTGTTCAAAGCGCAGTTAAGCTAGCCCAGGGTTAGCCTCAATTTTGATTCCAGTTAAATAATTAATCAATAGAGGATTTTACCAAGCATTTTTTTTTTTTGGCCTTTAGATTCGGCTTTGATTTGTCTTTACTTGTAGCTTAAAATTTGCTTTCGAAAACCTTTTAAACTAAAGAAATTAAATCCTCGGTTAAGTTTTAATCATCGGCTTTCGAAACACCGGTCCCTGTACGTTAATAAAATGGCCGTTATCGTAGATGAGTACGCTACGCCAACATATCAGCGGTTTCTCGCTTTCTTGACCCTAAAGTCTCGTTTTGATGTTTACGCTCATCGTCGTCAGAGGTTCTCACAACTGTCCACGCCCACGAAGTATTTTTAATGAAGTTGTATTTAATTAGCGGCCAACCTCTATCTGAAGCGGCCAATTTCCAAATTCCCAAGCGTGGCCGCTTAATACAGGTGCGACTGCATTATTGTATTGTTTAGTCCACAATTCCACAACTCTAACCAAACAGTAACTGTCCTGGATAGCTTGCATATATAAGTGATTTTACATCAGATTTCTCGTTGGCGGCTTTCCTTAGATGTGGATGAATGTGCGAATTCACCGTGTAAAAATGGCGGGACGTGCACTAACCAGATAGGAGGTTATAAATGTAAGTGCTTCACGGGATATGAAGGAAAGCACTGCGATCAAGGTGAGTTCCGACAACTGCAAAGAGCGAACGTAGACGAGACGCTCTGAGTCTTTCACTGGGGAGGGGAGCACCCTATTCCCCTGCACATACCTTAATATAGCTTACACATGGGAGTAACCCCCAGTGGATTTTGCAATATCCTTTTTATAGTCATGATTTTAATTTTTCGCAAATGAAGTAGCAACCTCGTCCCCAGAGCCTTCCCCCCCCCCGTTAAGGCTTCCAAAATACTCCAAGAATCATGGAGTGAGTTTGACACATGACACAACCCGAAATGGTGTTTGTGGAGGTTTTTTCCATGCAGTAATTGGTAGCCGTGTTTGTTCTAGGGCTCTCTCCTCCGCAGAGGCTCCTATCAGTAAAGGAGAGTAAAAGAGAAAATAGAGCGCAGGGAACGATGGGAAGAGTGAAAGAGCGGGAGTCTCCCTTCTAGCTTCTCCCTTCCAAGAGTTCCCCAAGAGTTCTACCCAACCTCCGCGCGTTTTTTGGCCAAGCGTGGAGCGTGACTGGGAGGCCTCTGCGGAGGAGAGAGGTTCTAGGGCAAGTTGAAACCGTTGTTCAAACAAAACGAAGACATTCCATCATATTTTACGCGACAAAATACGACAGGGATTTTTTAGTATTTTGACAGCTTTATCTCGGCGGGGTTTCTACGCCCACTTCGCCATTTTAAAACCGGAGGCGGAAAACGAGCAGGGCTTACCTCCTTCCATTCAATTAGAACACTACTAATGTTTTTTTTTCTAAAACGCGGAACTTCATGAGAGCTGAGTGAGAGCTGAGCGTCGTTTTAATTTCTATAAACCACATTTAAATTACTTAAATACCTGGGGCCGGATTCACGAAGCCATCCTTAGTTAAGACATATCCTAAGTATTGTTTCATAACAATAGTCTATTGTCATTCCAACGATAGGCTATTGTTAAGAAACAATATTTAGGATATGTCTTAACTTAGGAGGGCTTCGTGAATCCAGTCCCTGACCTCTTTTTCCTTTTAGTTAAAAAATGTACGTCCACGCCGGATAATTGATTATTAATGCAATCGATTATTTTATAATGAATACAACACAATGATATCATTTACACATACGCGCATCGTTGGTTTCTGAAATGTGTAGCTGAAGAGTATAGATTGACAACACTATGATTATGGTAATGATTACATCTTTCATATAACCAAAAGAAATACTTATTTCCACTATGCAACTAAGTAAATTATCTTCTAGTAAGGAGCCATATCAGTCAATAGCCGAGAAGAGAACGCAGTTGATTACATTGGATATACAGGGATACCTATGTTAAACTTTCAAATATCTAAAACGTTATGCAATATGCCATATGTAGACACAGACGAGTGTGCGCAGAGCAGCCCTTGCAAGAATAATGGTACGTGTATTAACCTCATTGGTGGATTTCAATGTCGCTGTCCAGCTGGATATCAGGGCGATGACTGCAGTAAAGGTAAGTGAATATGACAGCGGTTTTCAAACGAGTGTTGTAAAACCAAAACCAAAGTAATTACTCTGGCCAATCAGCCAATCCAATAATCAATCAATCAGAAGCAAATACAGGTTGCCGGCGCCAAGCGCGGGAAAGCGCGTGAGAATTCGGGCGCTTACCATTTGTCAGAACTGGCCGTCCAGTTAAAACTAAAATGCATCGTTTTGAAAAGTTGTTTCAGTCTACAAGTCCATCAAAAGGGTGCATACTATTTAGAAATTTACCAGTCTGGCCGACCAGTTCTGGCAAATAATGGAATAATATTTACGAATTGAGCGGTCCGGCCGGGCAGTTCTGACAAATGGTAGGCGCCCTTAAGTTACGATTAGTTTTGGCTTTACTTCTGATTGGTTGAGAAAGTGGCGCGAGATGTTTTGGCCAATCACAAAGCATAGCAATGCAAAACCAAAGCAATTGTGAAATTAACTTCGACACTAAATTGAAAACCGCTCTACTTGGTAACCAGACGTAAGGTTCAGATCCCTTTTTAGTGTGTTTAATCAAAACAAAGTCCATGTTAATAAACACGAAAAAAAGAGGGCAATTTTAACCAAACAAGATTGGCCAGGTAAGTCCAGATGGACCCATCTTACCAGCTCGTGTAGACTGCCACAATATTAAAAAAGATCACAAAAGCAATAATAAATAAATCACTAATAATAAATAAATAAATCACGTCATTCAGGTCTGTCCGAGCACGAAAATACTTATTGGGAACACTGTGAATTAAGGACTGAGAAAGCAACATTAAAACGTAATATTAGATTATTTTTATTTGTCCGTTCGTGAAGCCACATGTATAAAAATTGTTAATGATCATACATTTTAATTTAAGAAAAACCAATGCATGTAACAACTTCTTTCTTGTCATATAGGCCCCGTTCATACGAACGATAAAGCGTGTTTACATGTTGTCTAGTTAAACAGGTTTACAACCATATCTTCAAACTTCCGTTGTTGTTTGGAACTAAATTAACCACATCTATCACTACAAGTAGCCTAAATCGTGCATTCGGTTTTTTGTACGTTTAACTTTCAAGATATATAGAGGAACAAAAATCTTGGATTAACTAAACAAGTCTACTTGGTGTGAATTGAGTCTCAGGCCCCTGTCGTTACCTTTTACCAACACATAACGCCTGTTAGCCGGCTACCGATACATATCATTATGTTTGAGTATTTCCTTCTGATGTAGGCTTACATTACGTCTTTCATCCCTAGATGTTGATGAGTGCCTCAACAACCCTTGTCAGAATACTGGCAATTGTTCAAACACACAAGGTGGCTACAATTGCACGTGTATCCAGGGTTTTGAAGGAAAGAACTGTGAAAAAGGTAAACAAATGTTGAGTGACTGTGTGGATGAAATTCTACAACAGTTTATATTCTCTCGAGAAGTCATTTCATAATTTGTGATTTTTTAAAATTTAAATTAACTTTTAGTTAAGGTAAAAGAGGTGAACAAGGTAAACAAATGCTTGTATTGTATTGATTTAAACAACAAGTTCAATACAATGCCTCTTAAAATACGAGGTCGGATAGACTATGTGTAAAGTGGCCAATTAATTGTATTGCATTATGCTTATAATATAAATCAAGAGGGACCACTTCTTTCGCACAAATCTTTTGAAATAGTGGTCAGCCGATATCTTCACTGAACTTTATTGAACCCTTTTCATCCCAAGAGCACCTAGAATGAAAGTTCAACAAAAATCCCAAATATCGTTTTAAATAAAACTTAAATCTATAAGCTAAAACATAAAAGTGCTTCTCGAAAGATTCAGTACCGTAGAATTTCATCCACAGCTTCACTGGCTAAAGTTACAACCACCTCGTATAGCATAATTAACAGCACCACAGGAAAATACTGCTCAATAGCTTTCATTTGAATGGTCACAGACTCAAAAGTTACATCCACCTTATACAGTACATTCTCATTAATAATTCAGTCATGACGAAAATACAAAGGAAATTAATGTTTAATGATTGTTTGGAAATCAGTTGAAACACTCCTCATTTTTGCATCCTTAATTTCTCCTTCTAAAATCATTTTGTTTGAGAAGTAATATCAAGCATTCAACACAGCATTTCATCAGATTTCCAAACACCTTGAAATAGGTTAAAAAAAACTCGGCTGCGCCTCATTTTTCAACCCACTTCGCGGTGTTTGGAAATCTGATGAAACAGTGTCTCATGTTTGATATATTACATAATTTATATAAACAGCACCGTAAATGTATGGCTCATTGGCTTTTATTTAATGACATTGTTGCATTATAGGATTTCATCCATAGAATCAAATACAAAATCACTTTGTAAACCGAAAAAAACGAGAGCGCAAAAGCGTATAAGGCCTTTATTCTACCGCATTTTCATTATTGTTCATCGGTGTGGCATTTCTGCAGTGCGCGTAATACCGAGAAATTAGATGCTCTTAATAAAAGGACTCCAGATTCATTCTAAATGATGTTGAATCTACATACACTACTTTATTGGACAAAGTCAACTGTGTTTCTCTATACAACAGACGTATACAAAATATGTTAATTTTACTTTACAAAAGCCTTTTTATAACTAAGTATCCTATCTACATGAGGAATATGTTTACTTTCCGTACTTCTTCCTATAATTTACGTGGTAACTACATTTTGACACTTCCTGTACCTAAAACTACTACTTATGGCCTTCGCTCTTTTTCTTATCATGCCGTTAAACAATGGAATTCACTGCCGGACAACGTTCGAACTCTGAACCTTAATGACTTTAAAAAAGCATTAGCTAGCCTTAATATAATGTAAATTTCGAACATTTTGTAAATTAATTTTCAATTTGAATACAGTATTTTAAAATACTCAGTAAATAGATTTATTTCATTTTAGCCGTTAATTGTAAATATTGCACAGAATTGTATTTTATAATGATTTTGAATATTTTTATTGTATATTTTGTAATTTGTTATTTTTCTCTCGGAGAAATTAGCTACAAAGCTACTCTTAAATTCGAGAAAAAATAAAGTTTATGTATGTATGTATGTATGTATGTATGTATGTACGTACGGATTTCATTCAGCCATTGTTCCACTAAAGGTTTGTATTTGGGAGAGAAGGGCTATTCTGCTTTAGTTTCAGACAATAGGCAATTAATATTCTAAATAAAAAAATGCCCCATTGTAGATACGGACGAATGTGCAGGAAATAACCCGTGTCAAAATGGTGGGACATGTGAGAACAAGAAAGGAACATACAAGTGTATATGCCCTGATGGCTATGCGGGATTTAATTGCGAGATAAGTAAGTGAGAGGATCTAAAGGCCCGTTTATACATGCGATTTTTTATGCGATTTCTGTATGATTCGGGTACGATATTTGTTGCGATTTGCTATTATTTCCCAACAATCGCCGTCAAGTGGCATCAGGTTTCGAACATGTTCAAAACCTGTGCGACCGCGCAACAAATGGCGCCTAAATCGCACCGAAATCGCCGCTTGTTCACATATGCAATTTGAAGATGCAACTTGCGCGCGACAAAAATGGCATCGAAAAGTGCGACAAAAATTGCACAAAAAATCGCCTGTGTAAAGGTTTAGCGTGATAATACAATGGATATCCCCTGATAGCTACGCAGGATGTACCAGCGAGATAAGTAAGTAGCTATTTACTCTTTTGGAAGACAGGAACGGGTAACGCATGCTTAATAGTCGTTATCCAATCCAATATGGCGTCAATACGGTATATCGATCGGTATGAAGTGTCTCTTCCCTTCACTAGCAAAACTTTCAAAGTGGATAGAGATAAGGAATCCTTTGGTGTGGGATACATGTAGGTCAAAATTGAGTGCCGGGAAGTGAGATTGAAAAGGCCTTTCACGAAATGTCCAAGTGCGAAATTTGCAGGTTAAACTAGAGTTTATCGTTTTAAAGTTACTTTAAAGAGGCTTAAGATTATAATCAATGTGATCATCTCACAATCAATGTGATCATCTCAATGTGATCATCTAAATGTATCTGCAGTTTTCATATACAGCTAGTACAAACACCTAACAAACACGTCTTATCCAGAACATCCAAACATCAGATTCATAACCGGCCCGCCCCAAAACAGACATTTCAGGAAAACGGACCATACTTGTTCAATACTCTGACAAGTTTATGCATAGCATTGTACTGTAATACATTGTGCTGTATTGTGCCGTTCTAGAATGTATTGTTAAACCATTGTTGTGGTCATAAAATACAATACAATGGTATGCATAAATTTGTCAGAGTATTGGACAACCCTCAAACAGGATCCATAGCGAAGCCGAGGAGAGAAGAAACCGCAGAAAGGAGCGAAACTCCGCCAACCAGCCAGAGACCATACACCGATGCGGCCACTGAGACAGGGATTGCCATTCCTGCATCGGCCTCATCAGCCACACCCGACGCTGCTCCAGCCGCAGCTAGACCGACAACTAGGGTGCATCACCCATGGTCGACTTCGACTGACAGAAGCCTATTACTGTTCTTGCTACTGTAATAATGTTTTTAATTAATACTTATCGCGATAAACAATTATTTTCTATTATTTGCAGCTTATTTGTAGACTGTTAGTTTTTATTCCCGGATTCCAACAAATACTGCCCTGCCCTGGAGTGAACATTTTTTGGTTTTTTTTTTTTAGCGTTATGGTGACACAACGAACAAGATAGTTTTAAAATCTACCCATTGACTAATTTATAGCACATGACTGTCCTATAAAATAAAAAAAATAATAATATAATATTTCTTTCTTCTTCCTTTCTCTTCTTTGTTTATTTTACGACTTTCTCTTACATTCATTTTCTCATTTTCTCTTTTCTTCATTTTCATTTTTTATCTTTCAGAGAAACAATTCGAAGCACTTGGTTGTTTCAAAGATAAAGCAAATGACCGCACAATGGGAAATAAGATGCTTAAAAGCTTACGAAAATATATTGATTGGCGTGACATGTCAAAAACAATCAACAACTGCTCAGAAATTGCCAGAGGCTACAAGTAAGGATCAATTTTTGTTTTTGTCTATTTTCTTCAAATTCTCTCCCAAATTCAAACACCAAAACGATGACTTCATAGTTATTTTCTGGGTACTATACATCGCTTAATTAGCGACAGCAGGAAAGAAATTACAAGATTTCACAATGTGCGATGGAAAAACGAAAAAAGGCTGCAAAGTTTAGCTTGAAATGGCGAATTAGTGTTTTAAATGTCTCATAAAACAATAATTAGATTCGGTTTCCGCATGATAGAGAGAATTATCAAGGCCTCTATCTGTTCGTGTTATCCGCAAACCTCGGCCTTGATAATTCTCGCTATCATGCTCAACATCATCCAACAATAATAGGCGGAGGTGGTTTGCAACCATTGACACCATTCCCTGAGGATTTAAAAGACAAAACCGCAACGGCCATGTTGGTGGACAGAACAAAAGAAAGTAATGGAAGCTAATGAGAAATCTTTTGTTTCGTACACCAGCATGACGTCAGGTGAAAACGTCCTGTTTTTAATTACCTTTCTTCTTCCTTCTAGGATGCACTACTTTGCTATTCAATATTACGGGGAGTGTTGGGGTGCACCAGTAGGAGCACAGTACCATAAGCATGGACCAGCTAACAACTGCTGGTCGGGTGTAGGCGGACCGTTAAGCAACTTCGTTTACAAGCTTTGATTAAAGCTCTATTAAGGTATATACAAAATTATACATTAAATGAAGACTAATGCGCGATCTGATTGGTCAATTAAGCTATTGACTATTTTACCAGAACAACACATAAAGTTATTCTATAAAAGCAACAAGATATACCACATATTTCTATGATTTATTGGTGCAAAGAACCATTTGATCAAAATTAAGAATATACTTTTGACTATACTTAGGCCCTGTTTACATGAGGTAGGGTGCCCCTAGGGTGTAGGGCCAACTCTCTTTGTTTGAAAACCTCCAGGGAAAAGAAAACAAAGAGAGTTGGCCCTACACCCTAGGGTCACCCTACCTCATGTAAACAGGCCCTTAAAGAAGCAGATTCCTATATTAATATTGACGAGATTATCTCTCAAGTTAAATCAAAAAGTAATTAATTAATATTTTCACAATTCTCTTTCTTTTATTTCAATCACTTGTTTCTCTTTTCTTTTTTTTTTTCCTTTTTGTTTCTTCTTCTTTTTTTTCTATTGTTTGATCCTTTCTTTTTATTTCAACAAATTGGTGTGTGTAGCGATTTCTAATCATGTAATTAATTTCACTGGCCTGCCAAGATTAGCTTTTGCTACCTGCAGGCCAGTATTATAAATTCTATGATAACTTTAACTAATAAAGATTTTTGTTGTTTTTTTTTGTTGTTGTTGTTTGAGATGTTGTACACTCGAAAGTGACTTGCAAGCTCTTCTCGTTCCCGCGGGGTTTATCGAGCCGTTAACCATGCATAGAAATGTGTGGCATATTGCTTAAAAGATCCTTTAATAAAATAGGGGAACCTTCCGTGGCCAAAATGCTTTTAAATCGCTTATAATAAGTTGTTATAATTTTCTATAGGAGCAGGAATGGTGAAGTTAAGTGAGAGCTTTCGCCTACTACTTATGCGGCCCAGGTTCGAATCCCGGAAGCGAAACCATAAGTGCGATAAATGTGTTTTTAGTTCCTTCAGGTACCCCGGTGATAATATGACAAACAAATCTATTTTCCGAGAAAAGGATCTTAATTATGTTTTTCTTTTTTTTACCTTTTGCAGAGTTATCAAGTTCTATAATCTCACTTGGATAAGACAGTAAATTAACAATATAACAGTATTTTATCACTCTAAGATCCGACCTAACAAAGTAATAAAGGATCATTAAGTAACTGCTGTAGTATTCTTTGACTCGCGTGGCTCAATTTAACTCTATTTAGACCGAGGGGTAGGTTGGATGGAGTAAAGGGGGTGGAGTGTCCGCGCTGTCTTTGACTGTTTATAACATTACAATATAACTGTTACAAACAAAACGCTCTGAAAACCATCTAAGAACATTTTGATGTGGCAGACTTCTCATCGTGATAGTGACCGAGCATTTGGAAAATTATGAACTCATTGGGTATATACAGGCGGTCCAATCCCATTACCGTAAATGTTCTTTTAAGTCCTCCGGGGGCCTTTTTTTATCTTTAGGTCTTTTAGAGCAGGGGGAGCTTTATAAGGGAGGGGGGGGGGGGGCTTTATAGAGAGGGGGCTTACTTAAAACTTGAAGATGGACGTGTTGTTCAAGGAACGTATAGTGCGATATGCAAGTAAAAAAAACTATCATTGATATTAATACTGAAAACAGAACTTGTTAAGAAAGTATTGAAACTAGACTGTTCTATATGAAATTCGAAGTTGGAAACATGATGTTGAGATCAAGAATATAATGCCATTCTAACCCAACCTAAGTGACTGTGTCTTCCGTGGTTTTGTGGGGGGAGGGGTGGGGGCTTAATAGGAAGGAGGCTCATCCAAAACTTGAAGCTGAAGAGAGGGGGCGTTACGGTATCAGAGAGAGGTGCTTAATTGGGGGGAGGCTTAATAGAGCCTTCTTTACGGTAGCCATCATATTCAAGGAGCTGGCTTGGAGAATTGCACACTAAAGCACAAACCCTTACTACAAGTGACAAATATATTGTTAAACAGTTTCCGATAACACAGCGAACAAGCTCAGTACTCGGTACACACAACTTTATTCAAGGTAACCTCGATGCAGACAGAGAGCGACATGACACGACATGACATAGCTTTCTGGAATCGCAACATACCAAACTGGTTTAACTGATAGCTTCCCGCCAGTTTAGAACATTACAGTACATTACATATGAATGGGAATATATGAAAATCATATATTTGAACTGCGGATAAACATGAGTGAAATTTGTGATCCTCGCAGTGTGCTCTCAACTTAAGCAGTTGAAAAAGCAAACTGAAAAAAATCATGCTTGAACGGAATTCGAACCCATGACCTTGCGATACCTGCGATACCGGTTCAATGCTCTATCCACTGAGCTATCAAGCCACATGGATAGATGGGGTTTTTGAGCACACTGCGAGGATCACAAATTTCACTCATGTTTATCCGCAGTTCAAACGTATGATTTTCATATATTCAGTTTCATAGAAATGGAAACGGTAGCACAATTAACCGAGAAATTAGAAAAAGAATAGCACGCCAACACATATTTCATTTTTACGACATACTTGACGACTAATAAGTCTGTAGATGTAGATCGAGTAATCCTTTCGACTTACATCATTCTATAGCATGGGTTTCAAGATCTTTAGCTTGTTTTCCCTGATTGATGTTTCGGATGTTATTTCACACTCTAAGTTTGAACTTCTTTTATCCAAACAACTGATGTCTTTTAACAGTTTGAACATGATGACCTGTTTGCATCTTCTGCTACATTTTATGAAAGCCAGTTTTCATTAAGTCTATATATTTATGCAAACATATCACCGAGTGCAACTAGCAACGAAAAAAAATTTTGGAGGAAATTAATATTAATATAAAATGTTTTGTCGCATATATTTCTACAGGCTTAATTGTTGCTGTTTTTAGCCGAGCTGATATTTAATTTTAATTTGAGAGGTTTTACCGCTTTTTATCTTTTCTGTATTTGTCAGTTTGTGAACTTGATCCGTATAACCCCAAAAAAATTTTCCCTTAACCCCCTGATTTGTTCTGTGAATATGAAAAAACAAACATGACACCAATGCTATTCAAATGTTTGAATAGAAGCGTTAAAAATGTTCATTAAAATGAATATCGAAAACAGTTGATTAATCCACTGATGCGAGTTAACAAAGTTTCAATAACCAAAGGTCTTTCTTTGAAGAATAATATTGAGCTTTCAGCTCAAATTATCGCTGATAAAAACGGTATGATTTAAGTCAAAAGTAAAAACGAATGGGCTGTGGATGGTCATCGTTTTTTTTGTAACACATAACTAGTACTTAAATAAAATTAGCGAACGATTTAGTTTTAGTGAATCACATATTTGTTTACACAGCGTTGTTTGACTTGACACTTGTCAAAAAAGGGAGCAGAAAAATAAAGGAAAGAAAACCAGTAATTATTTTTAAGTAAACAGTGAGGGAGGTAACTGGAACAATAAGAGTTGTTTTCAAACTTGAACTGCATTAACATTTTTGTCAATATTATTTCTTAATATTTTGAAATGTTCCTTGACAGAGCTTAACCATAAGTAACTAATGTTATAAGTTCGCTCATTTCAACTCAGGAGAAAAGAAAGGTGCCATTTAGAAAAAGTATGTTTCGGCCCAATTTCAGTTTGTTAAAATACCATTACTGCTCGTGGCACCAACATTAGACAAAGGTGGATAAATTATAGGAGTGGGGTACTTAATTACGCAAAGCATTTTGTTCAGGATGTTACAGATAAAAGGATTATTCTTAAGCAATGTTCGCTTTATTGGCAACAGCCTAACTGAAAACCGTTTGAATTCATCGTTAACGGCCCTAATATATAATGGTATTGCTTCTGTGTAGCGCTAAAACTACTGAAACAAGGAATTAGGAAGCAAAATATTTAACTGAAATCCGGATGCTAAAAAAAAGTTACGTTCAGATTATTCGGCAATAAGATGCACCCAATTCTCCACGTCCCCGCTCCCCTATCTCCATCTCTTCTCCTCCCCTTGCGCTTCCTTCTCTTAAACCGATTTTTTAGCTTTTTATAGTACAATGCCGTGAACTATGAATCGCATCTGGTCACTAAAAACCTGGAATTAAAGAACATTTCACCAGTTCTCACTCCCCAATCAACTGCCATTTTTCTTCCAATTGCACGATGTTGCTTCTCCTTTCACTTATGTCCAGAAATGCACGTAACTCGGACCTTGGGCACTTCATATTATACACAATTATTTGTAATTTCCATATGACTTCATGTTTGACAAAATTGCTTGTGTTTAGGTGAGAATTAGGTCTAGGGGAGGAGAGCATGAATCTCATTAGCGCGCATTTCTGGACATACCTCAACTGATAGGGGGAAAGAATGTATGATTTTGATGTAGTATGTTCTCCCGAACTACCTGATTACCTGAGGTAAGTCGTTTAATATATCGAACCTTTCAAAACCAGGTATATTGTACCGTTCTCGCTTTGAAACAAGGTAGGCCATTTGGACCTCGTTTTATTTGCGTTATTAGTTACATGTACATAAACAGCGGAGTAGTGGTTTGTGTTTTGATTTTTGATAAGTTCTGCCAATGACCCCGAGACAAACCAGGCATAAGTTGGAAAGACATTCCTGTAGGTGTACTAATAGCCATGACATTAATAAGATAACATAAAACAAGCAGAGAAAATATTGATCTTGAGTCACTTCAAGTGAATTAAAATTTTAATTAAAGCCTTAATACCACCCACTCGTGTCATTTGACAACCCTGTCATTGCAAATCTGACACCCAAAAAAAAAAACATAATCAACGAGCTATTGGGTTTCAGACCAAGTAAAGTATTGCTTGCTTCGCGTTCAACTGAGAACCAGTTTATAGCATGGAAATAGAAATACCCACCAAATTTTACAGGCCAAGAAGACGCCGTCAAATCATCTGCATCGTTTTTCTGGTGGTAGTGTTTGCAGCTGGTGGATTTTTGATCGGATATTTCGTTATGAAGAATGCTAAAGATGATGACATCGTTACGTGTTCCTCCGATAACTGTAACACGTCGAATCCAAATCCTAAGCCCGATAAGGAGAAATATCACAGGTTGTTTCAAGATGAAATAAAGGCGAAGAACATCGAAGACAATCTCAGGTAAGTGCTGTTCTCATGGTCAATAAGGCAACGTAACTTTCTATCCTGTTAAGAGAAATCCAAATAGGAATAAGCGAAATAAAAAAGGAATAAATGTCTGTCATAAGTCACGAATTTCAGCTTTTTCCACTGCCTAAGAAACGACCATCATTACTGCATTGGAAGGGAATGTCGTACATTCATTTATTTTGTCGTTATACCTTACCTCCAATTAAAGCATCTCAAAAATCGAAAGACATGGGGTTATGAGATGGCGTTTACCTGATTACATTAACTATTATTGCAGACCTATTCCCATGGCATCTAATCAAATTTATTTTCGCAGTTATAAATTGCCTATTAACCCTTTTAATCCCCGAGCCAATTATATATGGGGACATGTAATTTAGCTCCACCTTTTGAATCTCTTGACGAAATCCTATGGTGTGACCGTTCAAATGAAACCTTTGTGGCAGTGCTTTTGCATGGTACTGGTACCATTTGTTTTTCGATATTTTACAAAATGAAATTTAGTACTTTTCTTGAATTTTGATTTTGTCACGAGTTCAGTGTTAAAAGGTAAAACTGAAAACATTACGCAACGCATGTGATGGCACGCCGTGGATGGTTGTTTTCAATTCACAATCAGTGGATTTCCCAGACATTGGAATTCCGTTTACTTTTATAATCTTCTTGAGGGATCATTGATAAACTAATAAAATACATAGTGTAAAAAATATTTAATCTATAGTGGAATCTGTAGACGAAGCCAAGTAAATGGAATAGCTAATAATCAGCTAGCAGTTAAACCTTTCTCGACAAAATATATTCTTTTTAAGAGTAATTGCTTCAATCTCTTTTATGACTTAATCAAAAGATAAATACTTTACTAACTATGGCAACGATTCTTTGAAAAAAATAAACAGCGATTTTATGATTGATGTTCAGAATGAGTTGCTATTAGTTTAATCGTGGGAGGTACACTTGTTTTAGTTATGAAACAAACAGTTTGAGATATGTTGTGATTGGAAAGAGCCTTAACCGGGTGCCGACAGGATAGGTCATTTAGCAAAACATCCCGCTTACTAACAAAACAAGTCTGTAGGGGGGTCGGTTATTTAAACGAAATTTAGACGTTGTTTAAAATAACAAAACCGCGGTCTAAACAAAATAATTTCAATCTGGCAACCCTAATATTAAACATTATTTACCGTAAACAGTGCCTAAAAGGCATACAGCACATACTGGAAAAACATTTATCTACTTAATATAACCCACTTATAAACAGATCGGTCGATCCATTAATTGTGTTAAGGGGGGAGGGGGGGGGGGGGAAGGAATAAAATGCTGTTAATTTAGCTACTTAAGAAACGCCCAATTCGCGCAATCCTATTTTTGTTTTGAGCCGAATGCTTACTTTTTAGTTTTAGGGCATATAGTATAAACTAATATCGTGAAACCTTTTGTGTGGTGGACGGCATTATTAACATACATTGATCTTTTGTTAAAAATTCCGGATCTTTGTGTCTAACAGACACCTATGTACAGCAGTAATAAATGAGTTCAGTATAGCTTTCCTAATTATAAGTAAAACTCTTACCTTTCATTCAAGGTTCATTACATCCGAGCCTCACATGGCAGGATCTAAGCGCCAACATGACCTTGCCGTATATTTAGCTGACAAATGGCGGACTTACGGTTTTGATGAGGTGGAAATGCCAGAGTATAAAGTATTGCTTTCTCTTCCTCAAGAAGACAAACCTAATACGGTGATGGTAATCAACAATGGAACGACTCAACATACAATAATGGGCAAAATAAAGGTACCTGTTTTGAAGCAGATATAACTTTTCAGGGGCATCCAACGAACAATCTTTGGTATTTATGTATTGTTTTACTTAAATGAATTAAAATAAATGATTTAAAAGCATTTCTAAGTGTTCTTCTATGTTGCTGGGAAAAAATATATCTGTTCCTTTTTCCCACCATAACACATAGGGAAATTCCCAGCCAGCTAGACAAAAAAATGTCTGTTTCCCAGCCAGCAAATAAAAAATGAATAAATGAAAAAAATCCTTCTAAGTCCCAAAGTGTCCTCTGATTTTCTTCGATCCAGTCTCTTTTCGATCTGCTCAAGTTAGCCAGCACAGTTTGTTCTTGACTCCTTTCTCAAGTCAACCAGCGCAAAAATGGTAATTAAAAAAATATGTACAGAATATTTTGCCAGCCAGCAAGAATTCCGCTGGGGAACAAATAAAGTGAGGAACAGATTCGTTGAGTGCCCCTGACTTTTATGCTCTGTGAAACAGTGTGACAGGAATACGTTTATTATTTTTTTTTTTACTTTCCATTTTTTGCGTTCTCAGTGTGATGGACTTCTTCCTCAACGTTAAGACTTCGGTTGAATAACTCAGATAGAATCGTCACGTATTTTACCTTTAGTTTCGCCTTTTTTTTAATTTTTACTAGAAGACGAGAGTTTTGTCAAAACAACTTGTAAGCAAACGCAAAGAAGTCCGAACTTTGCCTGACTGCGTTTCTGTACGCTTATCAAGCGTGTGTGTGGCTTACATGCGCACATAGTGTAAGCGCAATCTGAAAGCGCATTTCAGACCGCAAGCACGCTCGTAGTACGCGTAAAACGCGCATGAAACGCGTTTTCGGGGGTCGAGATATCTGTTTTATACTGTTTTACCTACAGTTACTAAATATGCTCTGAATCCCTTTACCAGCTTAGCCATGGATTTTGATTTTGAGGACAGCGCATTACCACTATTTCTCTCCCTTTTTCATCCAGGTTAAATTGGAGCCTACATCAAGCAAGACATTTGACTACTTCCCATATTTTGCTTATG
Source organism: Cladopsammia gracilis (assembly GCA_022457155.1). Classification (NCBI taxonomy): domain Eukaryota; kingdom Metazoa; phylum Cnidaria; class Anthozoa; order Scleractinia; family Dendrophylliidae; genus Cladopsammia; species Cladopsammia gracilis. The sequence continues at coordinate 626,974 of JAJGOT010000189.1, forward strand.
CACCGAATGGCACTGTTGAAGGCGACCTCGTTTACATAAATAGAGGTTTTTTGAAAGACATCCAATTCCTACAAAGTCATAACATATCTGTGAAGGGTAAAATTGTCATTGTAAGAGGACCGTTCGCCTCGGTAAGTAAAATTCATTGATAGAGACAATTTGGCACTGAGTATCAGCGACAAAGTTTTTTTTTCTCTACATTTGTTAACAACTTCAACATGATATACTATTTACGAATTGCATGGCCAGGCCGGCCAGATCTGAGAAATGGTAAATGCCTTTAGATTCTTGCACTAAAGTCACTTTCTCGCCCATTCTCTGTTATTCTTTCAGTTTAAGTTTTTGTTAACACCAACTGCGGTTTTCTTTAAAAAATGCATTTATTACCTTTTAATGCGAATGAAAACGGACTGAGCCTTTCGAAAATGGTTTCAAAAGTGGACATTTTGAAAAGACAGCGTGAAAGAAGAAAAAGGAAGACTTAAGAAAAGAAAACGCGTAAGTGTATGCGTGAGGTAAAGGGGAGAAATGACTACGTCGTCAGGTATCCTTAGGGAGCTTAAGCACTGACGACGGCAACGCCAAGGAAAACGTCACTTGAAAAAAGATTCGCGCTATTTTAAACTACTTTGCAGTTGTTCCAATTTGTTTAGTTCGTCTAATGTCACCAGATTGTCCTGGAGCTGAATTTGAAGGGATGGCTTTCCAGTTCAAATGCCAAAAGAAAATTAACCATCGTGTATTTGCGTTCTCCACAAAACCTATAATTTGATTATTTGATGTAGTTGTTTTGCAGGGAACGGAAAAGAAATGCACCAAAATGTAAAACACACGTGCAGAGACATTGTTCAGTTTCGCTCATTAAACCGATTGTTTTGTGCTGTTCTTGCTGCCGTCGCCGTCGTGGTTGCTTAAGCTCCCTATTGTAGGTAGACCGTTTGTGTGGACGAAAATATTTTGTTGGGAGACCTCACGGCTGTCCTTATATCAGTTGTACTATGGTTGTGCTTGCTGCTATAAATGTCAGCACAGTAATACTGATCGATGCTGTCTTTACGCCGGTGTCAACAACTATATAGTGATGATATAAAATACTGGATTACTCACAATAAATACATTTAATATGGCAATTATCGCTTTGACAAGTGAGGTATATGAATAAATCATAATGAACTGCGAATAGAAAATGAAAAGTGAAGAAATGATCTTCGCAGTTGTGTTTGCCTGAAAAGAGATCATTTTTTTTGTCAGATTTTTTATCCTTGCAATTGCTTTATATATATATATATTGCAAACACAACTACGGGGAACATTTCTTCACTTTCCAATGATCACTGTGTCTAATAATCGTTAATTCTACAATTAAGGTTGCACTAGCGGCAAAATTTGGTGCTGTTGGAGGTCTTCTCTTCCCAGACCTCCAACCTGGGCACGGTCCAAACAACACCTACCCTTACACACAATGGATGTCCGGTAAAGCTGTCTTCGAAGGCCCGGCGGCAACAAATATGGGTGACCCGCTGACACCTGGAATACCATCCATTGAAGGCATGTACCGTAGGGCAAGGAATAATACCAATTTTGCTGAGATACCTTCACAGCCAATATCTTATAATGATGCAATGACTTTGCTGACCCTTCTTAAAGGTATGAAACAATTAGCTTGGATTTTCACATTTCGTTTTTCTTTTTTGTCTTTCATATATTTTCCATTGTTACTAGTGTCGTCGTCTCCTTCGCAGCCGTTACTTGTGTCGTCACGCAAGGTTCTTAAAGTACACAAATAACGGCTACTAATGTAGATGACTACTAATGTCGTTGCTAATATTAAAAATATAGCATTCAGGATAAACAGTCTAAGCCAGTGGAAAGTTTCTATTTCGAAGCCATTGAGTACTTATGTAACTACGGTCAATAGGGAAAAAAAAAAGAAAAATTCGCATTCATATCGCTTGATATTTTTAAGTGAGAGAGTTAAATGTTTATTATTGCCATTATTATAAATACCCATGCAGCTCTTTTTATATAAGAACCTTTTTCATTAGAACGTTAAGACTAAGGAGACATACCCAAGCAGAAATTTAGTTATGAACGTCTTTAGTTTATCATGTTAAACAATGAGCTAAAAAAATGCATACATGTCAGTTCGCATTTTACAATACTGAAGTTTGCCTAATATAGATTCGCAAATTAATAGAACTATGATTAACTGATATATATATATAGATAGGCCAAGCCTAACAGCGTCGCACTTTGAACAAGCTTAACTAAGGTGAAACATAACTAAAGGTGAAAGGTTGGAAGCACAAGAATTAAGATTGACGAACGGGCTATTTTCAATTTTAGCAATTCTCAAAAACAGTATTACCCGACCGTCTGCACAGTACATTTTATTAATAGACCGTACAAAAGTTCACAAAAACAACTTTTCTCTGTCTAGAATAATTACTACGACTACTTTGCGGATAAAATACAGTTTTTGTTTGTCAAAAATTGCCCGAGAAACAGATTTGGAAATCAAAATTGCAAAAATACACAAACATATTTGCATAAGGCGATGCGAGTGTCTTGTTTTGTTTACATAAAATCGCTTTTTTTTGACAAATTAATAGAACGTCACCTTTATTTCTTTCTTCTTATTTAGAACTACGATTAACTAAAATAATGTGCCATTTATAATCCTAGAAACATGTAAATAACGTTTTTAGGCTCAATCACCATAAAAAAAAATAGAACGCCCAGTCCCAGCTCAGCCTCAGCCTACGAATTAGACGTTCCGAAAGAAGAGTGTATATTAACATTGCTGCTGCTTCCACAGGCATGAGAGCACCAAAAGACTGGCAAGGAGGAATAAATATTTCCTTCAATATTGGACCAGGCTTCAACCAATCAAACACTACGTTGCGGTTGCAAGTCAACAACAAGGTCGTCATCAAATCGATATACAATGCCATCGGTACTATTCACGGCCGAGAGGAGCCGGATCGTTATGTCTTGATTGGCAGCCATCGAGACGCATGGCTGTTTGGAGCAGCCGATCCTTCAAGTGGCACTGCAGCCATGACAGAGATATCAAGAGCGGTTGGGAAAATGTTGAAAGAAGGATGGCGGCCACGAAGGACTCTAAAGTTTTGCAGCTGGGGAGCGGAGGAGTCTGGACTGGTAGGGTCGATAGAGTGGGTGGAACAAAATGCGAAAATCCTGAGAGAAAGAAGCGTTGTTTACTTGAACACAGACGTGGCGGTTGGTGGGGATTATGTTTTAGTTACTCAAAATTGTCCACTTCTCTCAAAAGCTATCTTCTCTTGGGCCAAGAAGGTGAAAGATCCAAACGCACATGGCAATAAAACAAGCTTGTATGATATCATGGTTGAGAGAAACCCTTCTAAAAGTAATCCTGGAGAGCCTTATGTTATTCCATATAAGTACATTAGCGATTATTATCCGTTTTACTTGTATGTTGGAATACCATCGGCTGATTTCAGCTACTTTTTTGGACCTGGAAACCCTGTTGCGCTGTACCCTGTCTACCACACTCAAGAGGACAACTTCTATTGGATGAAAACTTTTATCGACCCCGAGTTTGAGTTTCATGAGGCGGTGACCAAGTTTGAAGGTGGCTTGCTGATCGAGATGGCCGATACTCCTTTGTTACCATTTGATGTCACACGTTACGCAAAAAAATTGTTGGACGGCTACAAATCACTTCCTGAGCGCGTGGAGAACCAAACGATTTCTACCGAGTTTGTCCATGAGGCTATCTTGAATTTTATGAATGTTAGCAAGGCTTTTGAACAAGCTATGTCAAAACTCAATCCACTCTCAACTAGTCCATTAGTTTTGCGCAGGATCAATGATCAAATGGTGCAAATCGAAAAGGCCTTCATTGGCACGTCAAGGCACATGTTTCTGTGGTCAGATCCTCCTTTCCCTGGAGTAATGAGGGCGGTTTATTCAAGAAAAATAAGTGAAGTCAAAAAGCAGTTGTCGTTAGTAGCCCAAGCAGTTTATTCTGCCGCAGATATCTTACAACCTTTGCCTGCTGTTTAAAGAGCAAGTTGGAAGTGACCGTTGACGACGTTTTTGTTAATGGGATGGTTTCATGGTTCGGCGCATGTGCACAGATTAAAATGCTTTATTCGCTTTCTTACCAATTTTATCGGTTAAAAACACTCACATTTACTTCAATAATCACATACTATAATTAGTCCAAACAAAGCGAAGGATGACCAAAATTCAAAGAAAATTTCAAGCCCCAATAGTGATCAGGATCAAATTTCTCATTGCAATATGAATGCTCCGTGAATCAGAGAGGTCAAGAGAATTAAGTATATGATTAACCAAAATGAATTACTGTGATATTTTAACAATTCTTCTTCACTTAAAAATAGAATGCATGGGGGCAATAAGGAGAATTTGTATTTTGAGAAAGGATCAAAATATTGAGACGTTCTGCATTGTTATGTACTTGCTTATTAGAAAAATGATCGAAAAACCTAGTCAAAACTTTGTTCTGTGATCACCTTTAGGGAATGTTTAATTTATCCGAAAACAGAACTGACACTTGCTCGTAATGGTTGACCTTGTAGTTTCAGTGGTAAGTCACAGCTAAGGTATTTCATCACTAATTAAATTTTTCATGTTATCGCAGAGAACAAATTAAAGGGACAATATCCCGCTAATGTGTGGAAATTTCGCTATCGTAAATTCCATCTATAATGTTGCCAAATGCGAAATAATATTACAACGAAATATTGTATTTACAGCTATTTCAACTAAATTGGATACAACGACTCTACAGAGCAAAACAGAAAGGTACGTTTGGGAAAAAGTGAAGGATTATTGTTCATCAAATTTGATATCGTGACAGGCGGTCAAGAAACTAAAATTGCCACTCTGGGTTAAATCTGAGTTTTTGTTAGCCGTTATTTTGTCTCTGTAATTCATATTAAATTTGCTTACATCACTTTTGGTGATTTTTTTATTCCTATTTCAAGATAATAAAGCCAGTTTAAAGCAAACTCCTGGTCATACTCATGAAAACACGATATGCTATCAGCCGGGACACTGCCCCGAGTATTAATCCTTTCACTCCCATAGTCAATTTTGGAGACATGTGTTGTTGTTCTAACTTTTGATTTTGTGGACGAAATCCTATGGTGTGACCTTTCAAATGAAACCTCTTCAGCAGTACTTTTGCATGGTACCATTTGTTCTAACTTTTGAGTCTGTGGACGAAATCCTATGGTGTGACCTTTCAAATGAAACCTCTTTGGCAGTACTTTTGTATGGTACCATTTGTTCTAACTTTTGAGCCTGTGGACGAAATCCTATGGTGTGACCTTTCAAATGAAACCTCTTTGGCAGTAGTTTTGCATGGTACCATTTGTTCTAACTTTTGAGTCTGTGGACGAAATCCTATGGTGTGACCATTCAAATGAAACCTCTTCAGCAGTACTTTTGCATGGTACCATTTGTTCTAACTTTTGAGCCTGTGGACGAAATCCTATGGTGTGACCATTCAAATGAAACCTATTTGGCAGTACTTTTGCATGGTACCATTTGTTCTAACTTTTGAGTCTGTGAATGAAATCCATGGTGTGACCTTTCAAATGAAACCTCTTTGGCAGTACTTTTGCATGGTACCATTTGTTTTTCAATATTTTACAAAATGAAATTTGGGATTTTTCATGAATTTTGTTCTTTGGCACTCTTGGGAGTTAAAGGGTTCAAACAGATATGGTCATCGGTAGGTGTTATTAGGAGCGGATTACACCTTGAGTTTTGAATAAAATAATAAGAAGGTATGAAAGACAGAATGTTTTTTACACCGGCAAACAGTTGATACACGTGCAAGAGCATACAGGTTGATAGCGAACTATTTGGGTGTCCATCTCTATTCTTTTTACTTTACTAACTTCTAAATTCCACAAATTCCGACCTGTTTTCTTCCCCTCAAACAATCTAAAAAAACACCCAAAATTTCACAAAACATCATAACATTGATTTGCAAGCTAAATGAGAGTATCTTCGGATTGATTCAAACGTTAACGAAATAATTCCATTAAAACCAATTAATAATAGTGTAAAAACTAAAGTGTCTATTTGAAGACCAATAATAAGTTTAGAGCAGTTTTCAATAGGCCATTTGCACGATGACGTCATTTGACTACAACTACCAGAATCCTTCAGTTTTTTTGTTTTGTAGTGCAAATTAGGGCTATTGTTATCTAAACCGCACTGGGATTACAAAATTTAAGTAAGAAAGGAAAAAAGAAATGAATTCTCTGGTAGTTGTAGTCAAATGACGCCATCGTGCAAATGGCCTATTGAGTGTGGTAAAACCAAAACCAAAGTAATTACACTGACCAATCACAGCAGTCGTAAACAATCCAATGAACCAATCAGAGTTAGAAGCAATTACATGTCGGCGGCTCCAAGCGCGGGAAAATGCGTGCGAGCAAGTCACGATTGGTTTTGGTTTTATTTCTGATTGGTCGAGAAAGTGGCGCGAGATTTTTAGCCAATCACAAAGCGTAGCAACGAGAAACCAAAGCATTTGTGTAATTACTTTTGACACTCAATTGAAAACTACTCTATATGTCAATAATTTGGGCTACCTTCGAAACGCCTCACGTCTAAGGTATCACGTGAGAGCGTCGAAGATGTTGAAACAAGCCGGCGAGCGTGTCAAATTTGATCAAACGTTTACATCAATAGAAAACACAGAAAGATCATACTACGTTCACTACCTAGCCCCTTATAATACTTCTTTTTAATGTTTTATCTTGGTCTGTAATCTAACCAAGTCTTCTATTCCTACATGGCTGCCTTGTTTAAAAGGTTACTTATATGGACGAGGTAGAGGTGGAACTCTTCGTCCCCAACCCCCTCGATGACGGCTTGATCGCCACTTGCATCTACAATAGCGGTTATATCTGCGACCGTATCTGGGATCACGTGCTACGGCAGTATTCATATCATCTTCGATGATATCGTTGTCGTTACTTTCGTAATCCTTAGTGTCATCATTTCCATTGCTGTAACAAGAAGATAATTAAAACAAATCAAGGGACGTTTAATAAAAGAAAACAGTCAACATTCAACTGGCATATTTTGTCACTTCTGTCTTGATGGTATGAATGTTTTCATTATTTACGTTCTTCAGTAAAGGGCTTCTCCTATTTTGCCCTTCTTCTATCAGCTGATTCTTGTATACACCTGACGGAATGTCGGATATAACCACAGTATATATCGGTTATTTATTGGTATCTATAAAAGCTAACATCATACCAAAACATAAATAATATTTACTCGGTTTCATCATAAAACAAAATGAATCTATTGATCGATCGTGAAAAAAGATCCCAAAAGTCGTACAAAAAAGTTACAACAATATTTTTTGTTTTTTTGTGATAGTATTTATATGTATGCATGTACATTTTATTATAATTTATTATTTTAACTCCCAAGAGTGCCAAAAATTTAAATTCAAGAAAAAACAATTTTTTTTTGAAAAACAAATGTTACCATGCAAAAGTATTACCAAAGAGGTTTAATTAAACTTTAAACTTGACTTAAAAGTTAAAAATATAAATTGTAAATGAAAGGACCACTCGACAAATTCGAAATACTGGATCCCTGTGAAGGATCTGATCAGCGAAATTAATAAGAAACAAATGAAATGAAAGGCTGATCGTACAGTAAAGGAATATATTTTTTAACCGATTAATTTCGAACAGCACGGCCGTTCTTCATCAGGGTATAACCGTCATATCTTTCGCTTGTTTTAAAAAAACAAGCGAAAGATATGAAACTACATATGACATGATGAAACGATAAAAAAGGACGCTAAAATTTACATGAATATTAAGTTTCGTGGCGTCTGTTTAAAAGTTAGGCGTACACTACATGTCTTCAAAATTGACTCGGGGAGTGAAGGAGTTAACGAAAGCAAAAACAGAGTCGCGTCAGAAAAGAACTGAATGCTAACGTACCTTTTTAGGTCATTTGATGCATGTTCATCCTCTTTTATCATTAAAGCGTCATCCAATTTAGATAAATCAGACTCTTCATTATGCAGGTGAATCAAATGACTGTTCTTCCAAAAGGTGCTCAGGAGCAAAACCACAGCGGTTAAAGTCATCAAATTCTTCATTTTCTTGCCTGCTGCAATGCAATGCTAACCCACTAATACGGTAACAGTAGCCTTTGAACGCGTTTTACACAAGCTCAGTAACAACAATAGATTACTATAATCAGATGCCAATATATAACACCTTACTACTAATTTGAAATGGCCACTTAAGGATCCTTAAAGTACAAACCTTTATTATTCTGGGTGCAAAACTTAAAATTAAAAAAAAATGCATTTTTCATTTATTAAAATGACCATACTTTGCAAGGATTTTGTCCCGCACAGTTTCAAAGACTTATTAGAACAGTGACTCCATTTATTCTAGGAGGGGAAGGCAGAGATATTTGTCGATATTGATCAGCTGCAGCCCATTGTGTAAAACTACCTGCTGAAAAGTTATAAATTGGGAATTTTTTTATTAATAAGATAGACTGAACCAGAGAAAAAGTTCAAAAGTTTAAAATAACCGTCTCACCTTGAATTCATGAGAAATCGTCATTAGAATATTTGTTTAAAATCCTGCTGAAAGTGCAGATTAATTTGAGCCTTTCTTGTCTTATTGATATCAGACTTACATTATGCAATTGCATCACTAAATAGATTTATCTTGTTTGAGATCAGAGCTTATTTAAAAAGCATTAACTAAAACCATTATCGTCACGTTTATCGAATCTTCCCAAGAAAATATTTTGAAAATTTTATGATTCATTTTCTCTTTGTATCATTCTGTTGCATGGCTTGTTCCAACGATGTTGTCTGAAACGATATACCAAGCACAGGTTTGATTGCGTACTTTCACTTTACCAATATTCGAAGTGAACCTTTAATCCAGACCTATTGTTGAGTAATTAACACTCCCTTCAACATATTTTGTTTTCATTATTTTATTGTCACGGCATGTAGGAAAATAATTTCTTGAGTTTTGTGTCTTCACGCAGACGGAGAAGGTGGTTATTTATTAGATTACGTTCTCTGCTCTCCTATGGCATTTGTTTTAAACACAGGGATTATTTTTCTGCTCCTTTTTTGGTTTCTTTTCTAACAAACTGGTTTGATTTAATTGAGCACTCACCGAGCGCTCAATTTTCGGTGAAACAATTTTTTTTTTACTTTTATTTCACTTCAGTTCATATATGATTTCTTTCATGCATTCATTGTAGAATTAGATTAGCATAACTATAATTGAAAATAATACTGGACTGCTTTAAGCCTTCAAGCTAAACAAGGCGGGGTAATATACATGCACATAAACGATATTAAACGCATTTGCAAACTATTATTACAAGTCTATAAATAAATTAAATTTAAATAATTGATACATTTCGACACATTAAAATGGGAACAAATTCTACTCCCTAGAAACTAAAGGTGTTTAACAAGACAACGTTATGTTGTTATTGTTTTTATGACTAGTAAGAGGCTAGCTGAGTGCTTCACTCTCGGTTTATAGTTAATTAATAGCGCTCATTTACTTTCGGATTAAGCAGATTTTTACTATCGTTACCTTCAGGGGAGGAAAGGGGATGCTTATTTCGAGAAGATATATAGATTGTAGCCCACAAGCCAAACGATTTTTATAAAATTTATAATTGGGTTCTCTTGACAGTGAAAGTTTAGATCTTTTTAGTTTCGTCACTTCTATCCAAGGCAATTAGCTGATACCGACACTTAGTAGAACAATATTATTATGATATCAATACCAGAACAATATTACTTCATCCACCCCTCTTTCAACTCCGTTTATGAATACTGAATTTCTCTCGTTTAACATCATTACAAAATTGTAAACAGGTTTATCTTTGACTAATTAGGCCAAATGATATATGAACGAGTTTGCTATTTAGATTGGCTCCAACGGTGATTTCCCAGAACAGTGGGATCTTTAAAGATATTGATTAAAATGCTATGGAGCAGATGGAATTTTCATTTGGTCGATCTAAATGAGGATGCATGATGCTGAGAGGAAAAAGTTCCATCAGGAACGATTGTTTTAAATGTCATTTATTGAAAACAATACTAAATAATTTATGTAGGGACTTAGTGGCTTTTACTGAAATCTTTACGAGGCAATTTTAAACTTTTACAAAGCTGATACTAAATAAAGCTTTTTGCTAAAACTTAATGGAGACCAATTTCTCAGATTAATTTTGACACCGAAGCTTTATTTTTTTATTATTATTTATTAACTAATATTTTAATAGGATGCCCTTTCATAACATGATTTTCAAAGAGGTCCTACAAAATATAATCAATTAACTAAACACATAAATTAATAAATATAAATTTAAAGTCGAGGCCAAACGTGTTACGGGGCAAAACAGTTGTTGTAAAAGTTAGTTTTAAAAGAAGCGCTAGTAGTACTGTTTCTTACATATAATAAAAGGCTTGAGAGTTCCAGTCTTTAATGGCATGATAAGATAGCCGTTGCTTGCTCCAGTTGGATTTGACGGCAGGCAAACGGAAATCCTGTGCATCAATGTATCCTACCTGATTTGGTTCATTACAACCAAAATGCCGTACAGTCAATCTTTTAAGCGGTTAGGACAATCAAAGCATTATATTACGTATGCACAAAAAAAAACAATATTTCAGGAGTTCTATCCACAATAGATTTTATAGGTTGTTTGGCTCTTTTGATCACAAGTACCTTACTTAATAATGTCTTTCAAGCTTTCAATTTTTGACCATTCTGATAGTCAAAAGATTCACACCTTTCAGTCGAATGTGCTAAGTGTGATTGAGAAAAGGTAATCCATTGCTAATTGTTTCTCGGAGATGGGGGTGGGCGGTTAGAACATTCCGTCAATTGTTTTCGGCAAAATGATGAAATTAAATGGATTAAAATTGAGCTCGAGGTGCTTTTTTGCTAACGACACGATTGTCTTGTTTCAAAAGAAGCAAATCCTCTATATGAGCAGATATCCACTGATATTACTGATACCACTGAACAGATTTTACTGTGAAGGCTAATCGATCGTTTTTCTTTCGGGTTTCTGTAAGAACGTACCGGAGAAAAATCTCTTGAAAATCTACTCTTTTCCTAGCTGCAAAACAATAGACTTGTTGTGAAATTAAACGATAATGCTTTATTAGCACTCCGTTACAAATGGTGAAATTGAGTTTTCGTTTTTTATAAGTTGGATATGTCTTATATGGAACGTTTGATGTAGGAAGGGACTTCCTGTTATATCACAATTGTAAACTTGATGATAATATTAATCTAGAATCGCTTGAACCGAACCAAAATTCACTATTAATTTAACTTATCCACTATAGAAAGAGGGTAACAAAAGGGGGGTCACGATCCCGTTTCACGCAATTTTTTTTCCGCAATTCACGCGTCACATATTCGTAAGATTCCTTAGTCTGGTTCCGTACAAGGATATTAGTTCATAAATTCACGAATCACGTTTCCATTTTACTAATAAATATAACTTGCACGTTTCACGCACTGATTTTTGCCCTGATCACGCGTCACGCATAAACCCTTTACCACCCTCTGGAAAAATGGCACATTAAATGAAACATTGCACTAATGGCATTCTTTTGTTCCCATTCCTATGTAATTCTCTCTGACTGTTTTGATGTATGGCCTTAGACCTTGCAATGTCCCCTTTTAAAATGTCCTTGTGCGTAAAGATTATAATAACTACTTTTATTCCATACAAGTGTTACGCATCTGCATGATTTGCATGATTTGAAAAATTTTACTGAATATTTTTCAAAAGTCTTAGCTTATTTATTGAGATATGTCATAATGCGAGATTGTCTTCTCTTTTCAAATCGTGACTTGATCGCTGACGGCAGAGCAATTTTCGTAACATTGATATCAAACTTGAGCAGCACTTCATGCAGCGATCGCGGAAATCACGTATTTGGTCCATGGATTCCACAAGACAGGTTAATATACAAGACATGAGGCTTAAGCCTACCAGATAAGGCAGCTCAAAGAGGATGCCGTAAAATACGAGACGAGCCCGAGAAGTTTCTCCGTGATCTACTTTCCCCTGAAGTGTTTCCAAATGCACAAAGTCGCCAAACCCGATCGTTGTGAATGTTACAAACCACGCGTACAAGCTTTCTATGAAACTCCATTTTTCAATGTAAGTGGATGACACACTTAACAGGATGAGCAGGAAAGCAATTAAGGAGAATGCCACTAAAAACACTTTTACTTTAACGTGCTTTGGTTCAGCTCTTTTCAGCAGACAAGTTTCTGTTTTAATAACAAGAAATCTAATGCAATTGGCCCAGAGCTCCCCGGCTGTTTTTATGGCCAACATTGTTATAGGAATTCCAAGGACACAGAAAATGATGGTGACTCCTTGTCCGAGCTCGGTTGTTGGTGTAATATTTCCAAATCCTGTAAGAAATCAAACATAAAATAGTTAATGCAGCATTGGATTTCTAATGACTGCCGACCTAAAATGAAGGGGAATTAAACAAATGCCCGTATCATCGTACAATGCAAATAATCCGTTTCTGAACAATGCGATGCAAATAGAACCTTTGCTACTCTTCGTTCACAGTAATGTAATGAACATGGCTTGTAAGTTTCAAAATAAACTCTGGCCGGAATAAACGCCCTAAACTCGACCGATTCAAAGCTACCAAGTTTATGACAAACGTTTCAGGTGCTGAAACAAGCAAGTAAATCTCTCATGAAACGTGTCCCCTGTGACTTTCGAAGTTGAATGAATTCTTGTATATAAAGCGACAATATCTCTTGACAGACGCATAGCAAGAAAATCTATGAATAAAGGTGCGATCGAAGAGTTCTACTTGTCGATCGTAGCGCATATTGTTTTTAATAAGTAAATGTGATACACATACATACAATACATACATACATACATATATATACTTTATTGAGCATCCCTGAAGCGGGCTTTTCAGCATCAATATCAAAAATTTAAATGCAGAAAAATAAATAATTATGTACAAAACTAATGTGAAAAACTATTTACAATATCATTAGTCGGAACTTATTTACCATCATGCATTATTAAACGTTTCTTAAAAACTTTACTGTCTCTTACAGTATATACACCAAATATCAAAAACATTGCCATGTCAAGGTAATTAATTCCTACTTGGTATTTGGTATTTCTATGACTGCACAACGTTTCTGCAATTAGGTGTAAACAGCAAATACGACTTACAGCTGCTCCTGAATTTCATATGCATAACGTAGATTGGAAACCGCATAATGACACAACGACAGGTATTAACCAATAATGAATTATTGATTATTTTTGTAGTAAAACATACAACCATATTTCGCTTAATCAATAAAGGTGACGCTCTCGACATACTGATGTTAGCAGTATGCAGGACGTGCGTCGCTTGAAGACTAATAAATAGTCCAATTCGTAACGAGTCCACCTGTGTACGTAATAACAATGGCTTCAATTCCACTGGGAACTGGTTCTTTTTTTTCTTTTAAGTCTCGCATGCGCATGCTCGAGACAAAACTGAAGTCAGGTTACTTCTTCCCAAAAGTCATTCTCGTCCCCAGAGCCCGCACGTTTCAGGTCAGCGGAGACCGAATTATCCCAGAGGTCCGCAACCTTGGTCTGACCAAAAGGAACGCGGCCTCTGGGAACGAGATTGCCCAAAAGTGTGCTGATACCACATATAATCAACAGGAAATAAGAATCTATCTATTAAATCATCTAATAAGTCACTTGTCTCGTCAACATGATTTACCTAACTTAAAAGCTTGCCAGCTAGTTTTGGGATAGTTTTACCCTTTAAAATAGAAAATGATGTAGGCAGTAACCGCAATAACTTATTTTCATATGTTACCTATTGTGGTAAGAGCAGCGAAGACGAATGCACAGCTGTTCACGAAAGTCCAGTCCAGCTTTTCATGTTGAATTATTGCTTCAGCGGCTTCTTTTGTGAAACTTTTGAAGTCCTCATCTGTCATGTTATATTTAAAATCTATTTTCTTTCTCAGTAGTCTAAGCTTGTTTTCCATTCTGTCATGAGATGACTCATTCCTTTTCTCGATCAAGATGAAAATCCAAGCAAAAAACAGCCCATACGTGTAAAACAGTCCAACCCGCAGTAATGTTCTTCTAAGAAGAGGATGCATGATCGGCTTCTGAAGAAATGCACAAAACCAAAAGTTCAGGACGATATACATATACTCAAAATTCAAAATGGGTAATATTCCACGCTGAAAATGTCATATATCAAATTGCCATCAGTACTAAAACGGGAAGTAGAACATATTGTCGTGCTGGTCAGCATTCTGATATTTTTATATTTTCTTTTAATGGAGGTGTTACCCTTTTTCGTACAACTAATCGTTCGCGCTTAACGGTGTTGTGTTGTCAACAAGTTATATTTTTTTTTATTGTGAGACACGCTTTACACATTGCCCGGGGGGGGGGGGTACCCAACAAAGTTTTGTACGGGGATGCTCCGCCCCAAGGTCTAAACCCTTACCCTTTCACATACCGATTTTGACAGGAAAAGGTACCCCTTTCATATACCTTTCAATGAAAATGGTACCCCTTTCATATACCTTTCACTGAAAATGGTACCCCTTTCATATAGCCTTTACTTGCGTCTGTTTGATGTATTTTGAAAGGCGCTTTTTATAATACTTAAATGGCAGATTTCCCTACCCTTTTTTATACTTCAACTTGTGCTTTCCCTACCGTTTCCTACACTTCGTGAAATCCCTACCCTTTCATATACCTCCAGCCTCAAAAAGGTACCCCTTTCGAGCGGAGCATCCCCGTATAGCCCATTATAGGGAGTACCCCCCCCCCCCGGGACACATTGTTAATTGCAAACATCGTTGCAACACACGTTCCAAAACATTACTAATCGATTTCTGCTTAATGCAAGGTTGTCTTATGTGATCTCACTTCATCAACGTTAACAATTGTTGTAACACTGATGTGGAACTAGTAGTGAAGTAACACCACCTTAACAGCAGGGTGTCAATAAACATTGAGGTGATAATTCCCTAGAATAGCAGGCACAAAA
Source organism: Cladopsammia gracilis (assembly GCA_022457155.1). Taxonomy (NCBI): domain Eukaryota; kingdom Metazoa; phylum Cnidaria; class Anthozoa; order Scleractinia; family Dendrophylliidae; genus Cladopsammia; species Cladopsammia gracilis. The sequence continues at coordinate 642,116 of JAJGOT010000189.1, forward strand.
GTTGTGAATGTTTTCAAATGTATCCTATTGACAGAGACACCTGAGCCAAAGTAAGCCTACACGAGGCAGTGTTCTCACTAAATTGTCAGGCAAGCCTCTAGAAGGAGTGTTTTACTGCTGCTTTTGGAACTCGGCCTACAGACGGCAATATTGATCCTTCTGTAGATCTCCCTAAAATTTATATGAATTTCAGGAACACCCTCTACAGCCACACGGACTGTTTTACTGATGCTTGTGGGAGTGGAGGAGACTTTTACTCTTCCAAGTCCAAACTAACAAATAACCAACGTGGGTTACGTATAGTTACCATGGTTGCGAACGACTTAAGTATACTGCTAAGAATTTTTTACTTAAATTACTGCACTCGACACACAAATTAAAAACAAAGTTAACCACATTGATCGACTATGGGATTAAAACGTATTACAGATAATGTTATCTTATTAAAGGAAATCGCTTCAAAAACATTTTTAGTTTTTAGTTTTTAGTTTTTTTCCTTAAAGTTGCAAAGCAAGCGATAAGTAAATTTGTATATACATGTATGTGTTTGTAGATCGCAGTAGTCATTGTCATTTCTAGCCTCAATCCTGATAAGATATTAAGATACACTAAAATCGAAACGACAGACTGTTCCTAACGGCAACACGGAAAAAAATATTGAATTTATCCTGATATTCAAATTTCATTGTCATTATTTTCTTTTTCTTTTTACTTCACCTTGTTGTTGGGAACAGTTAATGCCGTTTAATGCATCTGAAATACTTATTTACTGATCATGGTCGGTTCATTGCAGTTGTGTTGCTTATCTTAGAGTTTTGGCTCCTGGAATTCGTTTGCTTTCTATATGACTGTTTTATTCCCGTTTGAAACGACGAGACGACATAATGGTACTACTTAATTTTTTCCAATGATGAATAAATGTAAAAAACTATCTCTCAATTTTCGATTCATTTTTTTTTATATGAACATCTTACCTTTCTTTAGGAACCTTTAGCGCAACATTCTATATTTGTTCTTCTGACTGGACTAAGCTTTCATCGTAACTGATAATTCACAATTCATTCTCAACTAAAAATAGGCCAACAATTTACATTTAAATAGTTAAAAACACCAGGGTCATCATCTTTGACAAAAACACAGGTGCTAATACAGTTATCCACCTGCTGAATTTAATTGTGCAAAAAAATAATATATACCGCGAATCCTCTTTCAAGCCCCCCGAGGGGCTTATATATTTCAAGCGCGTTTGAGGGAGGGGAAGGGGGGCTTTGATATAATTTAGCGAAACACGATGGTATCTGAACTTCGAATTCCTACACGTGGATAAACGTCTATAAACCATACTTTGATTGATCAATGAAGTGTTATACATTCATGATTACCGTAACTACGATTATTTTTAGTACTAGAAATACGTGTCTCGCAGAACCTCGCGAAGCTCGGGGGAGGATGCACTACAAAATTTTAGCGATGTGGGAGGGAGAGATGGAATTTCTGATTTAAATGGAGAGGTTGGGTTGCTTGCTGGCAATGACCTCATTTAAAGTTGAGACATTTTCGTTCTCAGTCTCTTCAATTTAACTTGTACTTTGTGCCGGTCGCTGTAACTGCCATGGGACTGCCCCCGCCCCCCATCTTCGGTCTAAGAGAATATGCAATGGTTCTGTTTATTTTGATTGTCTCAATTAAATTCCATTTTTGAAACTTGTGAGCTAGTGCTATCTCCTGTTCCCTTTACATACTGTTATAGTTTTTGTTCTATATACTGGAAATCAAACAATTGGTAATGCAATTCTTTATTCGTTTGAATGGTTGAGATCACAGGAGGTTAGTGCTGCTGAAAAGTGATGTTGTCCAAAAAATAACAACTCAATGGTGAAAGTGGCGTATGAGATTCTCCCAGCAGTAACAATACTATATTTTGGATACAGGTCATGGGAATTACAAAATTGATTACAAAACATGAATATTCAAGATGAAGCAACAGATTCTCTGCAAATAACATAAGCAATGTATAGAGACCTGGATGGAGAATTTGTAGGTTAAGACCAGGACATAGGCCTTCATGACCAGTTAGCACCTTTAAAAATCTTGAAATCAAAATTAATTTGTTGATGTACATTCTCCTTACTGGTGTCAATGCAGTTCACATAGTCATATAACTACAATGAATTTGTATTCATTTTCCACAGACAACTTATGTTGAAGGTGATCAGGTTCTCAATTTGTATACTCTATGTACTTGCTCGTACACTGATATTGTGAGGAGATTTAAGATACTGATCATTGTTCCAATAATAAATGTGAAGCAGTAATGTTGATGTGTCATGTGTTTAGCTACATGTATACGGTTGCTACACATTGACATTAGCTGGTCATGATTGCTAACAGAAAATTGTTTTTTCCTAACAAAATGTTTTTATTCAAATTGTAAACAGAAATTCTCCTTACTTATTTCTTATTGAACTATTTTATGAATGCTGTAAACTCAAGATACTGTATACGTATACAACTCGATCACTGTTTCATTCACAAACAATGTTACATCATGTAAATGTTGTATATTTGGGAAATAATTTTCACCTGTGTGATCTGTAGTTTTGATTATTTATCTGTAGTTTTGATCATTTAAAACGTTCCTTGGTGACGTTAGTGAGAATATCAATAAACATCAAATTACAGTGTGTAGTAAGAGAAGTATTTTTCAGTGTTTGATTATCCTCTCAGTAATTTAGCCGGTGATTTCAGCTACATTTCTTAATCGCTCTTCTTCTCTGAGCCTTTCCTGTAATCAATGTTTGATTTTCCCTACGTACCGTATCAGGTATGAAAGATATTCGTCACGAGTATTTAGCTGATCGTGTAATTCTTGCCGCCTCTCGTTGCGTGTACAAACAGAATCATTTTGTCCAACACTTCCAGTCGGTGTCGCCTCTCCTGATCGGTTTCGTTCAGAATTCTAATGGCGGCATTTTGTCTAGGCGTTTGAACCTAGTCAAACGGTGTGCCTAGGCTGTTCGAAGTCTTTGTAATGTATGCTCTCGTTGTCCGTCTTCGTTGCTCGATCGCGATTGCGCTGAATTTCAAGTCACCGTTCAGCGGAGTTTGGGTAGTTAATTTTCACGGACAAGGATTTCCAGCCACTTCTGGAATCCAGCGTTGTTGTCTTTGCTGTTCTTTCTCATTTGCATCAGAAATTGGTTGTGTTTCATCGAGAGTAAACATTTTTTGACAGACTATGAGTAAGGTTAAACGGCCGCCGGCACGGCCGCCATGAATAAACATAATACGCCATTGTCAGCGGTCGCGATTTTTGTTGCCAGGCAACTGCCGGACACCTTCAAGTATATATATATATATATATATATATATATATATATATATATATATATATATATATATATATATATATATATAAATATATTTTTCGCTCGAATCCACGCGGCTTAGCTCCCGAGGGACGACAAATTTATTAACCTCGCTACGCTCGGGCCTTCGGCCCTCGCTTCGCGAGGAACAAGTACCGGTAATATTTTCTCCAAACCTCGCAAGTACTGTAGGTGAATTCGTGCCCGGATTGGCACGGTCAAGAATGTATCCGTAATACAGTGCGGCTGTCGTTTATTGTTTTTCTTGTGAGAGGGGAGGTTAATTGAAGATTTACGGTAACAAGATGGAAAGAAAATAAGTTCCTTTCCATGTAGAGGTGACTCTTCGAGATAAATCGCCAATGGACAAAATGGAAAAAAGAACACAGCGTTCAATACATTTTGACATATTTCGATACTTGTACGTGGATTTTTGAACTTAAACATTCATGTTCATTTGCAAACAGATTTCAAAAACTGAAGGAAAAGTTTGTTTGTAAGTTAAAGAAACAGTTTTTGGTACTACGGAAACGGCGTTGTAACTACAACTTATGACTCGGTGCGGGACATGTACATTTCTTAATTGGGATTCACCTTATCTTTGCCTCATTTCCCTGTAAATTAAAAGGCTTTCACAGAAATCGATATATAAATTGGAAGAAATGTATAAAGCCCGGGGGAGAACTCCCATATAAAAATGACGGGGTGCTCTTCGGAAATTTTCGAAAAACACCCTAAAAGGTACCAACCAATCTCGTTTGATGGACATTGCATATGCAAAAGAATTTTTCCCCCTAAGAGGTACCAATTCTAAAACAACACATGTCACATTCTGTCATATTTTTCGGCTCATACCGCGATAATTCTAACGGTGGTCATTTTAGATTTTAGTACCCTAAGCGGTACCAATCTACAAATTTTGACCCCTTAAAGGTACGACGAGCACCCCGTCATATGTGGCGCAATCTTCTTTACCCGAAAACATTCTGCATTTTGCCCCTTTTTTAGGGCACGATGTTCTGGTTTAAATCTCGGGAGGGCAATTTTTTTTTAATAGAAACGAGGGGAGGACCATAATTTTTCAGCCAAACTTTTACGACACTAAGTACCTCCCTCCATAAATAATGGTCCCTTATCGGGGGCACATTTCGTAATTTACCACAGTGCATTTTCTACTTTACCTCAGTACATTTCGTGTGTTTTCGTAAATCTTGAAATATTCGCAATTCCCAAGAGTCCAACGTCGTAGTAAGATCGGTAATGTTATAAATACTTTTTGATTGCTGGTATATTTTGATGGGCGAGTTAAAGTGTACTGATTATTTTAATTAACGTCACTATTTACTCGGTCAGAGTAGAGTCAGAAGTGCTTATTACTTAATATAAGTAAAACGCACCATTCTATTTATGACGGAGGTGGTTCGGCATTTAAAAAATACTCTCTTGATGAATGGCAAAGCAACAGGTGCAGGAAAGCAATTATAAGAAGACTAAGAAAAATTAAACAATTTGATAAATATCTGCAACTTAGTTTTATTATATTTGCCTTTTACTTTACATTATTATTAAAAGAAGATTATTTTAAAATATTACATAAACATTCTTGACGCATTTCCAGTATATCTTCAAATGATGGGGATTCCGGTGAATCTGGAAACAAAAATGCAATAATAAAATTTCAAATACATAACCCGTTTGACTGATGTGGTTGAAACCTTTTTTTTTGTTAAACCACAACTTGGAGTTATAAAATATAAATCTTCTTTCCAATTAAGGAAAGGGCCATAAAGTATATGATGTTTAACAGTAAAGGATCGCAATACCAAGGATTAAATTAAATTTCAAACTTAATTTAATTAAACAATTGGTCAAATGCAATGTCAGTCAGCATAAAAATCGTATTAAAATGTAAAGTCTTCTCAGGCTCAGTCGCAAATGATATCGATCGGGATCCTTAACTCCAAAATGGTACCATTTACCTGACTCAATTAAATAACTGGACATATCAAATGAAACGAAAAATAAAAGAAAGAAATCAAAGAGTAAGCAAATTAAAATCTCTGTAGCTTTCAAAGTTTATGAGTTCTGCATCTTTTTTATACTGACCTCGATTAACTAGTGACCAATTGTGTATCTTTAACCACGGCGTCCTCCTCGGCGACCTCCACGGCGTCCTCCACGGCGACCTCCACGGCGTCCTCCACGTCGTCCTCCACGTCGTCCTCCACGTCTTCGGAAACGACGGACGACTCTGCGGATTATGCGACGAGGGCGAAACCGGCGGACGCGGCGGACGACTCGGCGGATTACGCGGCGAGGGCGAAAGCGGCGGACGCGACGGACGACTCGGCGGATTACGCGGCGAGGGCGAAAGCGGCGGACGCGGCGGACGACTCGGCGGAAACGAATTGGGTCTGATAACTTTTCCACTGGACTGGACAAAGAGTTGTTATTCTCGTCTTCTTCATCTTCGTCTTCCTCATCATCATCGTCTCCTTCGTCTTCTTCAACAGCGTTTTCATCTTCATCATTTTCATCTTCAGCTTGTTCATCTTCATTCAGGTCTTCATCTTCATCGTCCAAGTCGGCCGCGCCACTACAAAGAAAAAAAAAGCAGTTTCTTTGTTAATTAAACAGCATATTCCTAGAAGTATTTAAAAGGACTCACTGATATCTAAATAGACACTGAGTTGCAATTTTCATACATTGGCCGAAAAAACTCAAATTACTTAACTACCCTATATCATTCATGCACAGGCTAAAACTATGAGGACAATTTTGACCAAAACGTTTTATTGATCCTTTTGTATCTATCTTTTTTACTCTACCTTTCAGCGATAGAAAATAAAAGAGCTATTTTTATTAACATCATTAAAAATATGCCTGTACACAGATTAACCAACTTTCTTGTAACATAACGAAAAGAATGTTTAGCACGTAAATTTTGTTCAGTTGAAAATTCCCAAAATATGAAATATAAAGGCAGAATGCGTAAAATTGCTATTAAAAAATGGCTTTTTTGTTTTTGTTTTGTTATATTATATTTTCCCTAATTGCGTTTTTATCGATCGTTAAACCTTACTTTTCTGAATCATCTGCTGGGAAGTCGTTTGCAATTTCGTCGTCTCCTTCGTCTTCTTCACTTTCATCTCCATCTCGTTCATCTTCATTCAGGTCTTCATTTTCATCATCCAAGTCGTCCTCGCCACTGAAAAGAAATAAAAAATGTTTTTTTTTTGTTTTCGTTTTCTTTTATGTTTTTCCCCTGCTTGTGTTTTTGTAGATTGTTCAAGGTTAAATGTCGCTATTTTCAGTGTTACGTTTGGTGCAGTTTTGTCTAAAAATTATCTACAAGTGTTCAAAGAGTAACTTTAACTTGGACTGCAGATGGCCAGGATAAAATTAAAATGGATTGCAACTTGATAAAAACAGGTCAATGTTTTCAAGTTTCTCTCTAAATTTCCCTTGATATCTTCCTCTTACTGTTCTTTAAATATTTTGTGTATAACAAAAGTACTATACATGTAGATTTCATTGACAGCAGTTTTGACCCCAAAACGTCAAATCCCCATGAAATAACTCCTTTAAGTTACTACCTACTTTTCTGAATCTTCTGCTGGGAAATCGTTTGCAATTTCTTTAAGATCAGCTGTATCTACTCCATCTTTATCTTCACTAAATGGAAGAGCCAAGCCAATAGCTAGGACAAACCCAACAAGAGCTAAGAGGACCAGAGACTTCATCGCAGAGACTTCGTTGTTGGTTTTTTTTTTTTTGCCTTGATCATGCAAGAACCAATGCCTTTTTATATCTATCGGTACACATGCCCGGATGTGCTATATTTGTGACAAGGTACGAAATAAATATCAGTATTGCAAACTCATGTTGATGTTATTGGCTTTGATAAGTATTTTGCCTGCACAACTGAAGGAAGCTAATTTTAGCTGTGTTCAGTTTATTATTTAACATTTTCGGCTCTTACCGGCTAAATATATGCTAATTAAAAATAGTTTTTAAACTAAATGAGTTTATACGTTCATCACTTGAAGATGGTTCCATTGCGACAAGTGCCTGCTTTAAGTATAGCAAAATTAGTAAGTTTGTGGTTAATATTAAATGAGTATATATTCTTCGTCCTTAATATAAAAGAAGTTAAATAAATCAAAGTTTCAGAATATTTTCCTGCGGCTAGTAAGAGTTGTTTTTATTAAGACGGCTTTTAAAATATTTTTTAAATACCGGACACCTTCGACAATAAACCTAATTATTCGTTCCTCGCAATTATTGATATTTTATTTATATCTTACAAGATATTACGAGATATACATCGCCTCGTAATGGATTTACAGAACATGGCGATTTAAGGGGTTTTCCTGTTTTCGGGATTATCTTTATGCGTCAAACGTATTGGTCCGTGAGTATGCGATTTGCACCCAAGATAATATTTACGAATCCAGGAAAGAATCTCGCAAATATTTTGTTGTAAATAGAAACATCATATTGTCTTTGACACAGAAATTTTCATTTTCTTGGGTGAGTTGTTTGTCATCCCTACTTTCACCGAATGATTTGAAAATTGGTTTGGTCTTGGCTTGGTCTCACTTAGCGAGTTCCACTGCCGTTGTAACACGAATTTCAGCTTACATAACTTTGACATCAATAAAAGTACTTGTAGCTCGGTTCTCTTGTGTTAATTGTCGGTATCAAAGTACAAGTACAAAAATGGACATAAAAACATGCCGCATCTTATTTCTGTCAAGCAAACCACTGATATACAAAAATATGTACAAAAATAACAACTGCAACACACCACAACACTTAAAACTCTAAACGAATGGCGATATCATACAAAGTAACATTTAATATTGGATTGCCCAAATGACACGACTCAGTGCCCTAATATTTACTACAATTGTCTTTTAACAGATAATATTTCCTTCATACGTCCCCACTAATTAAAAAAAAAACACAACAATAGAACCTGAACTTTTAAGTGAATCAGGAGCGACTTTATAATTAAAAATACTTCTCTAGAGGAACAATTCTCTAGAGAACGTCAAATGATCTGAAATGGGTAAACATACAAGCTAAGGTAAAAAGGCTTATTGGCATAAGCGGCTTTTCCAAATCAGACAATCATAATGGCGAACAATTATTATTATTATTATTATTATTATTATTATTATTATTATTAGGAAAGTACGACAGCTAGAAAGCCATTTCCGAGTTGCTACTGATTTGCCTCGTTATAATGGCCTATCTTGATTGTCATAATAAAAAAATACATCCGTGTCCGTATCTCATGTGTTCAAATAGTATGTGAATGGGAAGTGAAGTTTGGTCTCCTGAACCTTTTATGATAAATGAGATGAAGGTTCAAAAATAATCCTGTAATGCCCGGTGTTTGTAGTCTGCCCTGTTCACATTCATGGCTTGGGTGCATGAGTTTAATGTTCAATTCTAAAGCAAAGTTTAACTTGAATACTTGAAAACTGTGCTATTTAAACGCATTCATTGATGTCATTATTTCCGGTGGTGCTTATTGAAACCACGTGGTCCACTGGAAATATCACGCCGCAAATGCCTTTTCATTTCCATTCACGTAACCGTGACTATAATGACGAAAGTTTAGCTGGCCATTGAAAACAACCTTTACGATAGGAGTGTAGGTAACTGCACATTTTGATTAGAATAAAAGCAAATAAAAATACTAATAACTGCAACTGAACTTAACTAATCTCATTTCGTAATGAGATGTTTTTTTTCACTCATTCTCCATGTATATTTTTTGTATTCTGGTTTGTGTGATAAATAAAGTATCATCATTTAATATAAGTACAACATCGTTCTAAATGTTATATTGGTCTCTGATTAATAGCAGTATATCTAGCTCTTACAAAACAAATGAATTCAAAAATTTGAATTCACAAGGATGCGTGACACTTATAAACAAGAGATCAACCTGATGAAGAGCCAAGCCCGAAACGTCGTTGTTTTAAATTAACTTGACACTTTCTCAAAACATTTTATTTTATTTTTCCAATATGTTTATTTCTATTTCAAATTCTTATCTAGTTCTTATATTATTATAATTAACTTGTTAGTTTAAATTTACCTTTAAAACAACTACTACTTTTATTAGAGTCATTTATGAGAACGGAGTGATGTGATGATTTCTGTATAAATATTTCTTCTTCTTCTACTTCTTCGTCTTCTTCTTCTTCTCCTTCTTCTTCTAAATATTCAGTACTATTATCATTGTTATTATCATTTTGGTTATCGATACAGATCGTACGATATCACCAGGATCACACTGAGTCCGCAATAGACATTTTTACTTTGGCCTGTTTGTAAATTTCAGATCAGGTGTCAGTTACTTTAAGAAATTGGTTCTTACAAATAATTATGACTATTAACGTCTATATGAACGCATAATTTGTAGAAAGATAAAGGAACAATTCTCTAGAGAACGTCAGATGATCTGAAATGGGTTAACATACAAGCCAAGGTAAAAAGGCTTATTGGCATAAGCGGCTTTTCCAAATCAGACAATCAAAATGGCGAACAAAAATACATTACATTATTATTAGGAAAGTACGACATCTAATAAGCCATTTCCGAGTTGCTACTGATTTGCCTCGTTATAGTAAGTAACTAAGTAAGTGTTTTATAAAATCTAAAAACTTGCAGCACGTCTACTGAAGATAGATTTTACAATGAAATGAAGTATTTGTTATGTAAAATTACAATAAAAGGACAATGGACACAAATTAAACAACGGATAAGATAGGAGCTATAATTGGATAACGATAATAATTAACTTAAGAGACACCTAGCATAATTGCACATGAAAAAGCCATTATTGAAACGATTTGTTTTACAAACTGCAACATTGAACTTGTGGTTCATCTCAGGGGAGGAGCGCTAGCAGTGTCTGGCAGCAGTTGGTGCAAGGGATGGGTTTGACATCAGATCCACTACTCGAGGCTTGGTTCACAACCTTTCATTTGAAAATAACTGAAAATACCGCCGCTCGTTACGGCAAACCTTAGCTCGATAACTGGATGAAAAAGGAGCATAACAAAAGAGCTTCCTTCCAAAATTGTAGGATTCACTGGTCGAGAAAATTTGACAACATATGAAATAAAATTTTTGAGCATATTTGCTGGGTGATTTAAGTACTTTAGCATTCATACCCATTTGCCAATGGATTCCAAAAGCTAATGGAAAAGTATGTTTGTAAGTTGAAGAAACGTACAGTTGTTGGTAAGGAAACAGCATTTTTAACTACTAACAACGCATGAGTGGGGCCTGTAAATTGCTTAATTGGGAGTCGCCTTATTTTTGTCTCATTTCAAAAGAAAATTATGAGGCTTTTACGGAAATTAAAGCGATATAATTTCGAAAGAAATGTATAAAGATAATCTTCCATATCGATTGTTTCGCGAAAATTTGTCTTTGAATTTGGCAAACAGAAAAACGACATTACTTATATGTTTGTATTTTCTATCATTACCATTAACCACTAAGCAATTTAAAAAGTTTTAAGAATAACAAGATCAAGATAAAATGCATGATTTTACGTATTATTTTGTTGCAATGCACGTATTATTATCAGATTTGTAAATGCATTCTATTTTTAATACATTTCTTCCATTGTTATACAACAAAAATGTATGAGCACTATGCTTCAGTGATAAATATAGGATACATGGGAAGTAATGTTTCTTGTACTGCGGAAGTTGTGATCGTCAAATGACGTAACACAAAAGGTTCAAAGGACACCGAGCAGTACCAACATCACAACACAATTGTCGGATATCTGCTGGCCATTGTTTACATTCATTCATTCATTCATTCTTTATTTGCCATATATACAACATTTTACAGATGGAAATGAAATTTTACAGATGGAAATCATAAAAGATTACAGAAAAAGTGAATGGCGAGGAGACCTGAAAGAGACCACGAGGCTTATAATGAGTCAGGTTTCCTCACTTTAAAATAAACTACAACGTAGTCTTAATATAATAATTACAATATGTCACATTAGCATACGGATTTACGCAGAGAAGACATCGTGCCATATACGAATTGACTTCAAAATTTAAAGAGCTTATTAAACTTAATAAAGTAACCGATTGTTAGCTCTTTGCATGTAATATTTAAGAAAATATCAGCTATCCAAAACTGCAAAATTGGCTTGGTGGAAAAAGCGCAAGCCAGCCATTTACACTTGTTATAAAATGTCGAGTTTGAAAACAACATTACACAAACAGTATATGGTATATCGTGCTCAAATTTCCAGAGAAATATAATTACGCTATACCCTTTCAATATTAGAGTTGTTTCTTTAGTATACCTCAATTAGAACACGAGGCGCATATTTTGATGTATAAATGTTTAACATTTGGAACCAGACACGGGATTAATTTTGCCCAAAAGGAACATTAATTATTAGATTATTACTGTAGTTCGATTGTAGTTATAGTGTAGTTAGGTGTCCCCAATTAGTGTACATTGTATGCTAGTGATTTTGACACATTAATAAAGTTCTTATCTTATCTTATGTGATATTAATTGCTTCGCGATAAAGTGGTAAAGGTTAATGTCATCACACGAGTTACTTCTTTCCAAGGAATAATAGTATCAACATAAAAGAAACACTTCATTTGGATCAATGGTGATATACTTATTGGTTTATTGAGCTTAAAGTGTAAGTTCTTGATTTTATTTAGTAAGGCGTCTTCAATATGCGAGTTTAATTTAGAAGATACTATGTTTAGTTAATATTATATTCGTGAAAATACATGTAAGTGTGTTTAGTACTAAAAACATCAAAATGTTGTTTGGACATCGCTGTTTTAAAAGGGGCATAGCCTATATCCAAAGGTACAATACATCAGTCAATTCCTGAGCAGCGTCCATCTTCTCTGCCCAGGGACAACGCCCGGACATTAGCATTTTTGTCAGTGAAAAAAAAAAAATCGGCAAATGACCAGAGTCGGAAACTGAAAAAAGCTCTGCAAATGCCCTGGGGTATAGTACAAAAAGAAGGATAATCGTTCGAATATTCTATACTTATCCAAAAGTCCAAAACTTATTTTAAGGCTAACAAATTCAACAGAGAATGGTCTTCCCTCAGTTTTCCTCCAGTTCGCAACAAATTTCTCGTCGGAAATGGCGTCAGGATTCTTTGAGGTTGAAAACACGAGGATGTCAAATGCCCATTAGAGTCATTTGGGAGAACAATATTGGAGTGATGTGATGATTTCTGTATAAATATTTCTTCTTCTTCTTCTTCTTCTTCTTCTTCTTCTTCTGCTGAATATTCAGTACTATTATCATGTTATTATCATTTTGGATCTTTGATGCAGATCGTACGAGATCACCAGGATCATGCACATTGCATTTGAGTCCGCAATAGACCTTTATGCAGTGGCGGTTGGAAGGTTAAATATATTTGAACTATAATATCCAGTTCGAGAGCAGCTTATTAGCTTAGTAGCTTATTTTTGTTCGCCATTTTCAATTGATTGTCCGAGTGGAAAAAGGCGCTTTTGCCAATAGGCCTTTTTTACCTTGGCGTACGTGTACCCATTTCAGGTCATTTGACGTTCTGTACAGAATTGTTTCCTTATCTTTCTAAACATTATGGGTTCATATAGACGTAAATATCATAAAATTAGTAAGAACCAGTTTCCTAGAGTAACATCACCTGATCTGAAATGTGTAAACAAGCAACCAAAGGAATCTATTGAGGACTGAATGTCACGGAGAATTCCTGGTGATCTCATACGATCTGTATCAATAACCAAAATGATAATAACGATGATAATACTACTGAATATTAAGAAGCAGAATAGTAATAATAATAATATTAAGAAGAAGAAGAAGAAGAAGAAGAAAGAAAGAAAGAAGAAGAAAAATAAAATGTATACAAATATCATCACATCACCTCAATTTTGTTCTCCCAAATGACTGATAACTTTTGAAACTTAAAGAAGTTAATTATAACAATATAACATCTAGATATACTGCTATTAATCCGAGACCAATATAATAATAAGAATGTTGTACTTATATTAAATGATGATACTTTATTTACCACAGAAAACAGAATACAAAAAAAACATGGAGAATGTGTGAAAAATAAACTCGTTACGAAATAAGATGAGATAAGTTCAGTTGCAGCTGTTATTATTTTAATTTGCTTCTTTTTTTCTTATCAAAATGTGCAGTTACCTACACTCCATAATGTTTTCAATGACAGCCTGAACTATCGTCATTATATTCACGGTTACGTGAATGGAAATAAAAAGGCATTTCCGGGTGATATTTCCAGTGGACCACGTGATTTTAATAGCACCACCGGAAATAATGACAACAATGAATGCATTGTTATAGCACAGTTTTCAAGTATTTATGTTAAACTATGCTTTAGAATAAAACATAAAAGCCATGAATGTGGACAGGACAGACTAAAATACTTTTTAATCTTTACCTGGTGTGTTATAAAAGGGTGTCGGAGACCTAACTTCACTATACCCAATGAAACCATTCGCAAACTATTTGAACACATGAGATACGGACACAGATGTCCAAATATCAAACACAATTTTATTATGTCAATCAAGATAGACCAAAATATTTCAAGTTGACTTAAAAGATTACTTTGCTAAAAGATAATTCTGTTTCTAACTCAGTCGCTCAGGTTCCATCGTCGTGTCAGATGGCGTTTGAGAGAAATATTTTTTTTAATTAACTATTTGTTGAAAATGCGTTGTTGTGAAGATTAGGAGACTGAGTTTCATTTGGCAATCCGATGTAAAGTGTTAATGTAATATTGCCATTTGTTTAAAGTTAACTTATCAAGTGTTGTGATGCGTTGCAGTTGTTATTTTTGTACATATGTTCGCACATCAGTGGTTTGCTTGACTGGAGCTGACTGGAAAAAAACATATGACATATTTTTATATCCATTCCTGTGCTTATACTTTAATACAGACAATTAACAAACGGGAACCGAGCTACAACAAATGCTTTTATTAATCTCCAAGTTATGCAAGCTGACATTAGTGATACAAAAGCGGTGGAACTCGCTAAGTGGGACTAGTAAATTACTGAATAACATTAATTAAAGTAATAAAGACAATTCGACAATCGTAAAATTAAAAACTGATTGAAATAAGTTAAGTGCTAATTACTCAGTCTTCTCATCTGGAGGCTTACACTTTACGAACGAGGTTTGAATTCAAAACTCAAAAACAATATTCAGATCGGTGAAAGCAGGGATGACCAAAAACTCGCCCATGCAAAGAGGCATTTCTGTGACAAAAACAATATTCTCTTCCTATTTGCACCAAAATGTTTGCGAGATTATTTTCTTGACTCGTAAATAATATCTTGAGTGCCAAATCGCATAACACCAACTCACGGACCAATAAGTTTGACGCATAAAGATAAACACGAATCAGAAAAATCCCTAAAATGGCCATGTAAATCCATTACGAAGCGATAAAAAGTTATTTTGAAAGATTCTCAATAAAAACAACACTTAACTAACTGCAGGAAAATATTCTACACGAGATGAGATACAAATATATACTCATTTAATACTAACCAGAAACTTACTAACTTGCTATACTAAGCAGGCACTTGTCGCAATGGAATCATCTCCAGGTGATAAACGTATTAAGTCATTTAATTTAATATTTGGTTTGATAATTCAGCTGGTAATATAATAGTCGATAATGTTAAAATTAGAAACTTTTAACTGTTAAAATTAGCCCCTTCAGTTGTGCAGGCAAAATATTTATCAAAGCTAATAACATCAACATGGTTTTGCAATACTGATATTTATTTCGTACTTTTTCACGAAAAAAGCACATCCGGGCATGTCTACCGATGGATATAAATGCATCGGTTTTAGATCGAGGCAAAAAACAAGGAAGTCTCTGCGATGAAGTCTCTGGTCCTCTTAGCTCTGGTTGGCTTTGTCCTAGCTATTGGCTTGGCATTTCCATTTAGTGAAGATAAAGATGAAGTAGATACGGCTGATCTTAAAGAAATTGCAAACGATTTCCCAGCAGAAGATTCAGAAAAGTAGGTAGTAACTAAAAGGAGCTATTCCATGGGGATTTGATGTTTTGGGATCAAAACTGCTCTAAATGAAATCTACAGTACTTTTGTCATACACGAAATATTTAAAGAACAGTAAGAGGACGATATCAAGGGAAATTTAGAGAGAAACTTGAAAACATTGACCCGTTTTTATCAAGTTGCAATCCATTTTTATCCTGGCCATCTGCAGTCCAAGACACTAAAATGTAGTCTTCGAGCACTTGTAGAATAATTTTAGACATATACAAAGATCATGATTAGCTTTTGGATTTCAACTGGCATAAATATTTTTGGCTTTTCAACGTAACACTAAAAATAATGACATTTGGGGTTGAACAATCTATAAAAGCACTGCAATGGAAAAAATAAAAAAACGAAAAAAAAACGTATATAGTAGTATAGTAGTCATTTTGCAGATTCTGCTGTCACATTTCATAGTTATGCTGTTTAACTAACAAAAATACTGGGTTTTTTTCAGTGGCGAGGACGACTTGGACGATGAAAATGAAGACCTCAATGAAGATGAACGAGATGAAAATGGTGAAGATGAAACCGCCGTTGAAGAAGACGAAGGAGACGATGACGAAACTGCAAACGACTCCCCAGCAGACGATTCAGAAAAGTAGGCAGAAACTGAAGATTTAACGATCGATTTTCAATAATGTTAATAAAAACAGATATTTTATTTTCTTTCTATCGCTGCAAGGTAGAGTAAAAAAGATAGATACAAAAGGATTACTAAGACGTTTTGGTCAAAATTGTCGTTATGGCTTTAGCCTGTAAATGATGCTGGTAGTTAGGTAATTTGATTGTTTTTGGCAATCTCAGTGTCTAT
This sequence comes from Cladopsammia gracilis, assembly GCA_022457155.1. Classification (NCBI taxonomy): domain Eukaryota; kingdom Metazoa; phylum Cnidaria; class Anthozoa; order Scleractinia; family Dendrophylliidae; genus Cladopsammia; species Cladopsammia gracilis. The sequence goes on from JAJGOT010000189.1 coordinate 658,442, forward strand.
TTAGATATCAGTGAGTCCTTTTAAATATCTCTAGGAATATGTTGTTTAATAAACAAAGAAACTGCTCTTTTTTTCTTTGTAGTGGCGTGGTCGACTTGGACGATGAAGATGAAGACCTGAATGAAGATGAACAAGCTGAAGATGAAAATGATGACGATGAAAACGCTACTGAAGACTACGAAGAAGACGATGATGACGAGGAAGACGAGGATGAAGAAGACGAGAATAAAACCTCTTTGTCTAGTCCAGTGGAAAAGTTATCAGATCCAATTCGTTTCCGCCGAGTCGTCCGCCGCGTCCAACGCCTTCGCCCTCGCCGCGTAATCCGCCGAGTCGTCCGCCGCTTCCGCCGCAGACGAATTCGCCCTCCTCGACGTGGAGGAAGCCGTGGAGGTCGCCGTGGAGGTCGCCGTGGAGGACGCCGTGGAGGACGCCGTGGAGGTCGCCGTGGAGGTCGCCGTGGAGGTCGCCGTGGAGGACGCCGTGGAGGTCGCCGTGGAGGTCGCCGAGGAGGTCGCCGAGGAGGTCGCCGAGGAGGTCGCCGTGGAGGACGCCGTCGTGGAGACCCCGCCGTGGTTAAAGATACACAATTGGTTATCAGTTAATCGAGGTCAGTAGCAATAAAATCCAGAATTCATAAATTTTGAAAGCTATCGAGATTTTAAGTTCAGGAAAAGTGTCGAATTCTTAAGAGAAAAAGTCTAACAGTGAAAAAGTTGTGCGTAGCTCTTTAATTTTCAGTAACCCGCCGGAATAACTTTATTACTTTTGGATTTGTTGTTGTTTTATTTGATATGTCCAGATATTTAATTTAACCAAGTTAAGACTACTATTTTGGAGTTAAGGATCCTAACCAAGCTATTGGCCGACTTAGCCTGAGAAGGCTTTTCATTTTAAGGTTACAGTGTACCTTCGGGGGTGTCTCCAGTATAACAGCTCTAGCGTCTTAAGATTACACTTAATATACCTAAACCCAGATATCAAATTAAAGCTTATAGAGCTGGCTATCTAAATATGGAAACCATTTGGTAATAAAATGAATTGTCGAATTTTTTACGACGTCTAAATTCGAACGTCCGAATCAGCTTTAAAACGCTATAACTCAAAGCAATTATTATATTTTGCTAATTTGATTTGTTCTCGGGTTTCCGGACACGAAACGCTAAAAAAACGTGTCGGCGATTTTCCATATTCAATTGCAGTGAAAAGTTACAGAATATTTTCGAAAAGGGGAGAAAAAAAATTGGAATAATTGCACGGAAATGCCTCTTGACGAAAAAGTTTTCGGAATTAAGAAATTCGCCGACAGGTTTTTGTTGATTATATGTTAGCCTAGCTTCTGTCCAAATTTAAGGAAAATCGAAAAATTCCCTTTGAGTTGTAGCTCTTTAAAGTGTCCCCAACAAGCGAAAAATTAACTTTGAGAAAACGGCGCTTAAAAAAACATATCGCTTAATAAACAAACTCCGCCCACAAAAGTTATACCGTCATTTCTCCGTCAATTTTCACTATTTTTCGATACTTTTTTTTTGGATGAAAGTTCATTCTGTAAACTTTATTTTAACGCCAAAAAAAAATTTTCAATAAATTTTCGATCTGAAGGTACACTGTAACCTTAAGGTGGCCGAACACAGTTTTGATAGGTTGTGAGTATATGTCATTCGTTAGGGCATTATATTATGAGAAAGGTTACAGCTTAGAAGCTGAAACTTGGCAAAAGAAAGATATAGTGATAAAAGATTTTAAGTAACGGCTTAAATTTGCTTTTTGGTCTGTTTCCATGGCAACGTGGATTGTTGAAAACAACCCTAAAATTACACTGTTATAAGGTTTACGAAAAATCCAGTCATTAGATTTTCTCATGAACTTGCACACAGCTTACAATAATTAATTCTTATTGTTAAAAATTGGCTGACCAAATTTTACCAAACGTTTTTTTTTTAATATTCAAGGATATAGCTGCCCAGTCACTGAATATTGATCGTGTCACAGAATTCCTTTGCGCGGAGTTGACTTCTGTTTTAAAGTTCTCAGTATTGAAATGCGATAAAAATGAGAATTCTGACAAATTTCATGAAATTTTAATGAGTGTATCTTGAGAAATTGTCGTTTGTGCATTGTTTACAAAACGGAGCTGTCTCGCATTCTTTCCAAAAACCCGCGCCGCCACCAGAATTGCTACTGACCACCCGCGAAACTGTGTTCGGCCACCTTGCTCCGGACTGACATTGCATTTGTCCCTTAAGCCTGAAATTTAATTTAGTCTTTGAAGTGGTGATTGAATTGATTATTCATAAACACTGTTAAACATCATATACTTCATGGTCCTTTCCTTTATATGAAATTGGACAGAGAATTTATATTATAACTCGAAATTGTGGTTTTAGGAAATGGTTTCATAAACCACATTATTCAAAAGGGTTGTGTATCTAATTTTTTGTTAATTGCATTTTTCTTTTCCAGATTCACCGGAATCCCCATCGTTTGAAGATATACTGAAAATGAGTCAAGAATTATCTTTTTTAAATAACCTTTTTTTAATACAGTCGAACCTCCCTAATACAAAGGGACAGACCAAAGTGACCGTCCTCATAAAGGTGTCTGTATTATAGAGGTGTCCGTATTAATAGAGGTGTCAGTATTATAGAGGTGTCCGTATTATAGAGGTGTCTGTATTATAGAGGTGTCCGTATTATAGAGGTGTCTGTATTATAGAGGTGTCCGTATTATAGAGGTGTCCGTGTTATGAGGTAGGGAGTGTATGAATTTTGCCCTCTCTTAGGACCAAGAGAATTATATTGATAGTAGAGAGGTGTCCGTAAGAAAAGGTTCGACTGTAATGCAATGTAAACGCTGGGCTTATAGAAGATTTAAATAAAAAGTAAGAGATGTAGATATTTGTCGAATTTTTCTGAGTCTTCTAATTGCTTTTCTGGACCTGTTGCTTTGCCATAACAAGAGAGTATTTTTTTAACAAGAGAGTATTTTTTAACAACAGAGTATTTCTTAAATGCCCAACTACCTCCATCACAAATAAAATCGTGCGTTCTACTAACTTTGATCGAGTAAATAGTGACGTCATCATCAAAATAAACCAGCAATCAAGCCTGCCTACAACATTACCCGATCCTACTACGACGTTGAGCTCTTGGGAATATTTCGGATATTTGACGAATATTAACGAAAACACACGAAACGTACCGAGGTAAATTACGAAATGTCTTATAAGTGACCAATCATTATTTTGCGGAAGGGAGTACCCTAGGTGTCGTAAAAGGTTGGGTTCAAACATTTTGACCCTTCACTCGTTTTTATTTAAAAAAAAAATTCGCCCTCCCCAGATTTGAAACAAAACATCGTGCCCTCTCCAAATGGCGGCCGTTTCTTTGTGTTTTGTAAGTGTCTGTGAAGAGTAAGTAAGGTAAAGTCGCACTCGGGCCAAGATGGCCCACACGGCCGGAGCTTAACCCGGTTTCCGTAGCATGAAGCAATTAGGAATATTGCTACACCCCCCCGGATGGGATGCTAGTCCATCGCAGGGTTGACCCCAGCATTTTGTCGCCGGTACCCATTTATACACCTGGGTGGAGAGAGACAGTGTGGAGTAAAGTTTCTTGTCTAAGGAAACAACACGACGGCAGAGACCAGTCTTCGAACCACCGACCTTCAGGTTGAAAGTCCGACGCACTAACCACTAAACCACCGTGCCGCCCACTCTGTGAAAAGTATTTGTTGTTAAATTTTGAACGTCTCAGTTGATTTATACTAAAACATTTAGATTATTGTTAAGTATACTTAAATTGTTAAGTATACTTAAATCGGTGGCGTCGTTCGCAACCATGGTAACTATACGTAACCTAGTTGGTTATTTGTTAGTTTGAACTTGGGTAATCCTAGAAGTGGAAGAGTTACAAATCTCCCCCACTCCCACTCCCACAGTAATACAGTCCTTGTGACTGCAGAGGTGTGCCTGTCAAATCGTATAATCCTTGAAGGATCAATATTGCCACCTTTTGTCCACTCGTATGACTCGACAACTGACTGCTAGGAATCTTACTTACAATAACATGTACTAATGAGATGCATTTTTCCAGTCGACAACTCTTTTTTCACTCGACAGTGATTTTTCCACTCGTACAGTGGATCTCACCTCGGCGGTGTTACTTCGTCATTAATATAAAAAATAACTTAATGCGAATTTTAGAATATTTCCTGCGGTTAATCCTTTGGTGTTGTTTTTATTGAGTATCTTTTTTAAAATAACCTCTTAATACCATTTATGTTATCAAGAAGGCTAAGAGCAAAGAGAGGACCTTTGTTTTCGAAAAGCCACACCCTTCTATGGGAATCCGGGTACCCATGACAAGCAACTAATGTCCTCCACTGACCGGACACCTCTGACGCTATATATAAACATAAGTATTCGTTCCTCGCAATCGCTGATATTTTATCTATATCGTATAAGACATTACGAGATACATATAGCCTCATAAGCATGTAAAAATAAATAATAAAATCGAACGACGATTCGGTGTCGTCAAGACACCATTTTCAATTTCAAAATAATTAGAATAAACTGTTAGAATAAATAGTTCGCTGACGATTAACGTAATAAATAAACAAGAACTCTACGAGTAGTGAAACCGGGCTTTAGGGGTCTGGATTTCGCTTTTGCTTTTCTCATACAAACAGTACTGATTTCCTGACCTTTTTGTCTCATTTTTTAATATGGGGAATTGTACTACGAAAAGGTGTATTAAAAGATCCAGCAAAAAGTCAGCAAAAAGAAACATTACCCAATATTTTATTTTCTTGTATAATCTACTTGTTTCTTAATTCCATCAAGAATAAACTTTGACATCCCGGGATAACTTTTCCATAAATAGACGATAAAACTCGTCCCGCTACCGAGCTCATACGGTGATTCTTTTAGCTTGATATGCCTTCAAACGGACGATCTACTAGTTGTGTGTCGAATCCATAGCCATATCAAACAGAAATTTATATTTATCACGTTATGTTCCATTTCTAGCTGTTTATTCGTTTCATTAAATTTTCCAGTGTTCGAAAGAAGATACATGTTTTATATCAAGTATATACTATTCGGTTTAGGTAGAGTCTACGCGCTATAGCTCAGAAGGACGTCGGACACCTTAATGAGAATATATAACGTAATGTCGACACTAAGAATTTTATTTTCAATAAATTTTTAAGTGTAAAAAAGAAAATCTGAAATCCCCACTCAGGATTGAACCCGTGACCTCAGATACGCTCAGGCTTACATAGCCTACCGTACCACTGTACCACCTAGCTTCCTGGGTTGTTTACGCCTAAATTTAACGACGTAAATTGCTAACCCCAACCTCAACTGAAAGCTAACCATTTACTTCGTTATATAAGTCTCATTAAGGTTTCCAATGTCCTTCTGAGCTATGGCGTTGGCTCTACCTTCGATTTCAGACTGATTTATCTTGTACAATATGCTTCTTCTGCCACAGGTGATATGTACTATATGCTTCTTCTGCCACAGGTGATATGTGCTATATGCTTCTTCTGCCACAGGTGATATGTACTATATGCTTCTTCTGCCAGAGGTGATATGTACGATATGCTTCTTCTGCCAGAGGTGATATGTACGATATGCTTCTTCTGCCAGAGGTGATATGTACTATATGCTTCTTCTGCCAGAGGTGCTATACGCTTCTCAATTAATCAGTTCAACATCTTACAAATTCTCCCGGCGCATATCATGGACCAAAGTAAAGGCTGAAAAGCTGTACTTTCGTCGTTATATTCAAATTTACGACAAAGGAAATAAAAATTGGGCATTAACAGATGTTAAATGACGCAACTGATATTGCCAATGAACAAAGTATTTCGAATAAAACTACCGGAAAGCACTTACCAACTATTTTGAAACAGTGCACTCGCACGAACAAACTTTGATTGGTTACAATGAAATACGGGTAGAAAGACGTTTGTAAAATCAAAATCACTCGGAATAATAGCTCGGTCAAGATGTGTTAAAATAATATTGACTCACTCAATTGTAATTAAAAGTTTAAGTGTATGTGTTTCTAAAAGGTTCCAGAAACGTTTCGGGCTTGAATAGCTCTGTTATGTGCTAAATGTTTACCAAGACTCAATTTTCCGTGCTTTTGAAAACTAAGCAAAAACAATCCTAAGTTAGTGACGAAAGCCCGCAAACCGTAGTGCTGGTTTGCGGGCTAAAAATTCCAACGCCACTCCACAGAGACTGGATTTTCTAAATAGCTTTCGGACACGAAGACTGGGGGAGTTTTGAGAAACACCTTCCTGATTATGATATTAACATGATGAGTGTACAAATACTGTTGCAGTAACCATTTCTTAGAATTGGCGTTTTGGTGAATATTGACAGAACTTGGCAATCCGACGAGTCCAACCGATTAATTAAGTTCTTTATGCCGTATAGCTATTCCTTTGATGCTATATCAAAACTAGGCCTTACCCGAACTGTCGATCAATTGCAACTTAACCTCCTATAGCAAAGGCTGTTTGCAATGACAGGCTTAAAGGGAAGAAAAATGAGTGAGCGGATCATATTCCCAGTGGACCAAGTAGTTTTAATAGCACCACCTGAAATAATGATGACAATTGATAAATACGGTTAGCACAGTTTCCAAATATTTCTGTTAACGTAACTATGCTTTAGAACTGTCATTCCTGTATTTATACTTGATAGAGATCAATTAGCACGCCATGACTCTCCCAAGCAGAATAACACGTGCTATGCTCCCATCAAGGGAGCTACAGCAAGTACGTTTATTAATATCAAAGTTTTACAAGCTGAAATTCTTGATAAAACATGCAGCGGTGCAACTTAATTGCTAAGACTACAATGACTTCTGTAACAATGCAAGGACTACTTGGACAAACAGTAGCAAAATGTAGCTGGATCTTTGTGCAGATCAGGATCAGCAATCAACTAAATAAAAAAACTTTAACATGCAAGGATGATCAAACAGCTGAATTTGTTCGATTTCTTTTAATATTGCCCAATATTTCGGTTAACAAAACTAACCTTCATCAGGGGCTAAGAAAGTTAATCTTCACTTAGCTTTCTTAGCCCTGATGAAGGTTAGTTTTGTCTAACCGAAATATTGGGCAATATTAAAAGAAACCGAAAAAAAATCAGCTGTCAGATCAGCCTTGCATGTTAAAGTTTTTTTTTTAAGTAAGACAACAACATTATGAATACGACTAATACTCTTTACAGTTAAATTAATTACAGCAGTGAGAGCTATTTGACAATCGTAAAATGAAAAACTGATTGCAATAAGTTAAGCAGTCAGTCGTCTCAAACACCGTGAGCTTCAACTTTAAATCCAGCACTCGGAAATAGTATCAATTCAACCATTGATCGCTTCAGTAGAAGCGGGATGACGGAAAACGCACCCACTGACAAAAAGGGACATTTCTGTGTCAAAGCCAATATTCCGTTTTTCTTTGTAATAAAATATTTGAGAGATTCTTTTCTTGAGTCGTAAATATTATCTTCAGTGGCAAATCGCATGATACCAACTTAATGTCAAGCTAAGGACGAACAAGTTTGATGAAAAAATAAAAAATAAAATAAAACAATAAAATAAAAATTATCAGGAATCAGAACAACTCCTAAAATGGCCACGTAAAACCATTACGAGGCGATATACATTTAACTCAGCTGTATTTAACTATTACAGCGCCGGAAAGGGCGCGTGATATCGCCTAATACTTAACCGAAGAGGCCGAAGGCCGAGCCGGCTAAAATTAGGCGATATCACGCAAGCTTGAGCGCTATACTAGTTTTATAATTCAACACATTGATAACAAAGCACAGTTTGAAGAAAAAATATCGCCGACAAGCCTTTTATTTAAAAAAAAAACCTTACATATGTTTACCACGCGAAACTTGCAACATCACACAGTTCATGAATGAAAGTGGCGCCTTTGTCAATATTGCACAAGTTTGAACACTATAACTGTTTTACAAATTCAACACATTGATCACAAATCATAGTTTCTAGAAAAAATTCATTGAGATATACAACCTTTCATTAAGTAAAAAAGGCTTATAACAATATTACCTCGAACCATTTCTTAAACAACAAGCAGCGAATGCCGAAACTTTTGCCAAGCGAAGATCAATTTAGCGTGCACAATCAGTTGAGAGTTTCTACGAAGAACTTTCGTCTACTTAAAGAACGAGACAGAGCAGTGACTACGCGAATTAAAACACAGTAAAATGACATAGAATGACTTAGTTACAAGTGTTTCGTATCTTAAAAAGTTCAATTCAGAATCAAAACAAATTGAACAAACACACGACTACGTAACTAAACATAGCGGCGAAAAGTCGGAAAGAACTGCAGCGTGGACAGTAAGCTTAAATTCACAGCTAAAGGATACAAGAAACAGTTAAAAAATCGTACCTGTAGTTGATTTGGCTTTTTAGTCCCTTCCATCAGCACAATATTTTTACACATTGAAGTACGAGCTGAGTCGATCAATGTTGTTTACAAACTTTCTCGTTTTTTTAGTTCCTACAGCCGTAATGACGAGATCAGAAACTTTATTACTTCATATTCCAGAGGTGATTACTAAAGGAATTTTCCGAAAATTGTGCTCCTTTATTCACTCCTTGTCGAGCGGTTAAACTTTGGTCAACTTTGAACCAGCTTTCATTCAGCTACACTAAGGAAAGAAAAACTGCGACCGCGACAACGCGGAAATTTCGCGCCTTTTTTGTCCAATCATGTGAACAATAATTTTTCTCTTTTCTTCTCTTTTTTCTTTCTTTTCCCTTTTTTAGCTAGTAGTTCACGCACTTTCTCGCCCAAAAACATGAAATTACAGGCAGCAGTCATTTTCACTTTCCTTTAAAATGCGAAATTTACCGCCATCGCTGGTTATACGTCATGTAGACAACGTATATCGGTAACTTTTTGACCATACTTGGGCAGTGTATCAATGTGTTGAATTATAACTCGTAATATTTTGTAATTTAGAGAAACGATAATTAGGTTTATTGTCAGAGGTGTCCGGTCAGAAGAGGACAATAGGTGCTTATCATGGGTATCCGGATTCCCACTGAGGGGTGTGGCTTTTCAATGAGAGGTCTTTCCTTAGCCTCTTAGCCTTCTTGGGTTAAAATTTCGAGTGGTGACATAAAAAGTATGAAAAAGGTTATTTTTAATATTCTCAATAAAAAACACTTATTAAGAATTACCCGCAAAAAATACTCTAAAACTTTCGTTAACACATCCGGGCATGTCTACCGAAAGATATAAAGACATCGCTTGTTAGTCAACAAAAAAATAAACGAAGTCTTTGCGATGAAGTCTCTGGTCATCTTAGCTCTGATTGGCTTTGTCCTAGCTATTGGCTTGGCTCTTCCATTTAGTGAAGATAAAGATGAAGTAGATACGGCTGAACGTAAAGAAATTGCAAACAATTCCCCAGCAGAAGATTCAGAAAAGTAGGTGGTATTATAACTTAAGTTTTAACGATCCGGTTAAAAACAAAGCAAAGGAAAACATAAAACGAAACGAAGACAATAAAAACATTAGTCTGTGATAATCATTTTACGGACTCTGCCGTCATATTTCTTAGTTTTGGAAAATTTTAATTGAACCGATACGTGTTAAACATTCTTTTCGTTATGTTACATGATAGTACAGATCAGCTTCTGTATTGTTATGTTAACTCACTTCGAATTCATTATTTTCATTTAGAATACTTTTCCCTGCCTCGAATAGCATTTCTTTGCTAATTTCCAGGGCAACTGTATTTTAGGTTTACTGCGCCTTTCAATAACATGTGGAATCTGAAATTCAAATCTCCACCAACAGTTGCGTTATTCCCTGCCGTCAATCATAATTAATACGAAAGCCAACAGACCATGTAAAAAAGAAACAAACAAAATGGATCGAAATCTACCAATCATAATGCACGGACGTGATCTTTTGAACTCATTGAAGTGAAGATCTGTTTCCTAAGAGGTAAGCTAAGATGATTGACGGCAGTGTAAAACGTAATCGTTGGTGGAAATTTGAATTTCAAATTCCGCATGTTATTGAAAGGCGCAGTAATATATCTGAATAAAGTTTTTGTTTGTTTCTGTTAGTTTATTTACCTGTGTACAGGCATATTTTCAATCTCTCTATCGCTGAAATTAAAGGAAGAGAAAAATCGGATAGATAAGAAGTAAAGTGTATTATTGGCCGTCACATTTCATAGTTTGGAAACTTTCAAATAAACCGATACGTGTTTATTTTTTTTGTTTTGGTCATCAAGATCAACTGCCATGCACCTTTTCAGAACCTCTAATTTCATTGGATCTGGTTATCACGCACATGTATTGTTTTCAGGGCTAGGGTTCATTGTGTGTTGTTTGTTATTGTGTTGTTGGTTTTTTTTTTTCAGCCAATTCATTGAGGCGTTCCGAGACGTGCATACCGCCTCAAGATTGTTGATTAATTTGTGTTAAGGCATATTTTCAATTATGTTAATGAAGATCGCTATTTAACTAACAAAGTGACTGTTCTTTTTAGTAACGAGAACGACTTGGACGATGAAGATGAAGACCTGAAAGAAGATGAACAAGATGAAGATGAAAGTGATGTAGATGAAAACGCTATTGAAGAAGACGAAGGGGGCGGCGACGATGAGGAAGACAGAGCATATAAGTACCCCGCGCCGCTATCGCTTTCGTCGCATATTCCGCCGAATCGGCCGTGTCCTACGACGTAGAGGACGTCGTGGTCCATACTATTAAATTACTGTTAAGGTTGTTTTTCTTAATCTTGGTTCCAGACCCCTATTTTGAACTATATAAACAGTTTTCAAACACTGTAACGGTTACTTTTGAAAAGTGTGCCGCTTAGTACAAAACGTCAAGTTTATTATAGAAATGCGTTGGTTTACCATGTTTATCACCGCTGTTTGTGTTTTATTTCTTATCAACTTACGATGGTCTAAGAACAAACTTACAATAATAATACAATGAAAACGTACGACTTCAAGTAGATTAAATAAAATATAAAACGCATTTGAGATTGCATTCATTTTTCAAAAAATTTTCTTTAACTGCTTCTTCAAAAACTAATTAATAATTCATAAGCACATGAGTCTGTCAGAGAAGACAAATTGATCACGTGCATAAACCTTTATACCTGGTAATCTATGGTCATTCTGAAAAGCACGGAGAGGGATTTTTTATTTTTTTTTTATTTTTTTTTTTTTAGAAACTTATAATACTTACAATGCAATTACTTACGCTACTTACAATAAAGTACGACTACTTACAATACAGTACAGCTAATTACATACTACACAATACTAATATGACTACATACAATACAGTACAGCTAATTACATACTCAAGATACTTACACTATTTACAATAATAATCACGACAGATACTTACAATACTAAGGCTACTTACACTATTTACAATACTAATAAAACTACTTACAATACTAACCCAGTTACTTGCTATTAGTTTCGATACTTAAAATAAAGATTACATCCACACCATTCAAAACGGAGAGGGATTTGATTTCAGTCCCGGGGAAAGTGGGGTTGAATGTGCAAACAATGTTGAATTTTTTGAGACTGGTCAGTTTTAAAATGACCACCGTGATCTTTATTCTAAGACCACAGATTCGCAGAACCTCGCGAACCTCGACTGCGTACACAATACTGTGTACTGTGTATTGTGTACTGTGAATTTGTGATCATCGCAGTGTACACAATACTGACATGGGTGGTTATTATTCAGGAGTCTTATTACAACAAATGGTGACCTATGAACCTAGAACCTATGCCCGCCATTTTTCATGGTCATGGCTAGCGGAATGTTTCGCGGGCGCGTCGCGTGTGTTTAATCAGGTTTAAAACTCTAAAAATACTTCTAAATAAAAATAAGCATGAATCGACGTTTCGATGCATCCAGAATATCAAGAATAAAGCTTAACAGTTTGGACAGTTAATAAAACTTTATTCCTGATAATGATGCTGGATACATCGAAACGTTGATTCACTCTTATTCTAATATTTATTTTGAAATGCTTGAACAAGCAACAAATTATTCTATCTCTTGAAACTCTTCTGCTCGTTTTTTAAACAGTACATCATCCATGTAGTTTCGCTCATCAAACAAGAGAGGAGCGGTTGATTATTTTCTAACCCTCGATAGTTAGTTGTAGTTACACTTACGCCCCTTGTGGACAATGCCTCAGTTTAAAGCAGGGAAACTATTGTGAAACAAAATGTAATTGAAATGCACTGAACGGTAGTCGGTTTTAAATCGTGACTTCACCGAAACTGTTGATATTAAAATCCAGAATTGGGGTACTTGCTTAGAAGGAAACATTCTAGTACTGCTAGTTTTAAAATTAATTGTTTTCAGAAAATAATTCTGAAATAATATTATGGAAAAGAAGCAAAGGTTCCCCAACTTGTTTTGGAAATAAAAAGAGTGTCGATTTTGTTTTCATGCTTGGTCATCTTTACTCCCTTCTCTTTTATTCGCCAGGCAGGGTCATAGTACATGTTTTTGCGATATAGACGAAGTTTGTAGAGTATTACTGCAGTCCAACTAAATACAAAACAACATTAAAGTAATAACGATGACCGTTTTCCTTTTTACACTAGCCTGCGTAGCAGGCGCATGGAAATAATATGGGCGGGGAGCGCGAGGCTCCCTCGAGCGCACCGTTCTTTCTTGCGCCCATACTATTTTCATGTGCCTGCCACACAAGTTATATTAGAGACCTTACGCAATGACGACGTCGCCGAGGTCGACGTCGTCGGGACCCAAATCGAGCCGTCCACGTTCTGATCGCCGGCGTCGCAATTCGCAGTACTTACGCAAAAGTCATGCGTAGTCGCAGAGGCAGGGAGTTAAAAATTGGCGGGAGTTGTGGCGGGAGTTTACAAAAAGTATGGCAGTCAACAATCGAAGCTCTTTATATCGCATTGTCCGACTCTCATCGAAGATGGGAAAACTTCGAGATACCAGAGACTGTCTTCTGTTAAGTTTTGATGAAAACATGATAGATGATGAAGAATTTATTCTCCTTTACGATATTTATTCTTCGAAAAACCCGGATTTCCCATAGTGGGAATATGAGCGGTTTAACTTGGATTGTTTATCCGATGAAGAATGCAAAGCTGAATTTCGGTTTTGGAATCTGCTGAAAGAAGTCATGCAATTACCTGATGAGATAATCTGCTATAACAGATTAGTTGTCATTGGAGTTGAGGCGCTTTGTATTTTGTTAAAACGATTTGCGTACCCTATTAGATACAGTGATATGTGCTCAAGATTACATCAGAAGTGCTGAATTTGGTATACAATCACCACAGCTACCGCCTGACAAGTTTGCAGCAGAACTGGCTTTCTCCTGCGAGTTTTCAAAACTATGCTAACCGTGATTCACAATGCTGGGGCTCCCTACACCAACTGTTGGGGTTTCGTAGATGGAACAGTCAGCCCAGTTTGTAAACCTGTGACTTTGCAAAGACTTTTATATAATGGGCACAGAAGAGTGCATGCGATAAAGTTTCAGTCAGCGGCTGCTCCAAATGGCCTGATAGCAAACCTGTTTGGTCCTGTTAAAGGCCGACGCCACGATAGTGGTATGCTTCGTGATTTAGATCTCCTAACACAGTTACAGCTTTATTCCAATTCCCCTCATGGAGACCCATTGTGTATTTATGGAGATCTGGGATATCCCTTGCGGCCACAACCACAAGCACCTTTTAGGGGATTGCACTTAACTCCACTTCAGCAGGATTTTAATTCATCAATGAGTTAAGTTAGAACCAGTGTATGATGGGTGTTTGGGACATTATAAATTACTTTAGTTTTCTTGATTATAAAAAGAACTTAAAGATTGGTTTAAGTGCAGTGGTACATAATATAGGGTATATTGTTTGTGCCCTATATTAACAAATGCTCGCACCTGTTTGTATTCTTCAAACAGTAGCAGTTACTTTGGCTTAGACCCTCCCTTACTGCAAGATTACTTTTCATAATGAAAATGTAACTAGCATAGCTGTGATAGCCAAAATGATCCTCACAGGTTCACTAACCAAGGCAAATTGAGACAAACAAGTACTTTCTTGCGCTTATATCTGCTTGTCTACTAGTCATTAGTTACCTATCTGATAAAACACAAAAAAATATGTATTCAAAATTATTGGGCAGTTAAAAAATGAACAAGCAAATGCAATAATAACATTCATTTGCCAAGTCAATTAAGTCAGTCAGATTGTCAGACAAATTATGTTTTCTGAGCTAGTAGTGAAGCAAGTCAGAGCATGCATATGCTAAATGAAAGACAACAAGTCCAACACGGTCTAGAGTTTAAACTTCAATTTTTTGAGCCTTCTCCAGTTTTTGTTTACATTTTAGGCTATGCAAGAAATCATGTGTTATTGTTGTATTTTTAACACCCTTCACTTTTGATATCACTTTATTTAGCAGCTAAAAATATGTAGCAGTGTTTTACTTGATTGCAGTTTCAAAAGATACAAAATATAAGTCACAGTGGTTGCACAGTGTTAGGTGAAAGTAGGTGATGTGTGTACAGAAAAAGCATAAATAAAGATACAAATTTTAACATCATTTTCTGAAACAAAAGCCAGCTTTTTTAATAAATGTGCAGTTCCATAAAATATCCATACCCACCCTGAGGAGGGTCAATGAAAATTCCAAGGGGGGAGGGTCTGAAAAGCCAAACATTTTTTTTTTAAAGAAAGTATGGAACAAAACTGGAATTTCCAGAGGGGTGGGGGTTGACACCCAAAACCCCTCAATAACGGGCGGGAGGGGGTATGGATAATTATTTTCTGAAACAACACAATTAAATTCAAAATATTTTATAAACTTTGCAAACTTGCTATAACACAGAAATAAAAGTTTTAAAAGCTCTTGTGCACGTTTCGTCAAGGGGTACTGCTCTACCTTCACTGAAGCACTGTTATGGGATCATAAAAAAGTGAAAGAAAATAAGGTGAGGCTGGTGATTTCTACAGATTAAAAACCATAGCCTTAAAATCTTTAAAATGAATTAGAAAATCTGAAATCTACATTCTCCCTCACATGCAAACATGAATTGACATGGTTTGTTGTAAATGTTAATAACATAATTTTGTTTATTTATTTATTTATTTATTTAATACTTCCGTATTTCTGACCTTGTAAACAATAACTTACAACACATAAAACAATGAAATTCTGATTCATGATTCATGATAACAACAACTCTGCCAACAAAAGAGTGAAATGCCTTGGCTCTGGTTAACAACAACTGTAAGTTGTAAAATACATCAAACTTTCAAGCACTAAAGCCTTGCCCTAAAATAAAGGTGGGCTTTACTATGAACTGGTTACATAAAAACATTTATCAAAATATACCTAACCCAGGAACTTAGTTCTTTGTAGACATCTTCCCCAGAAGATTGAATACAAGTTGTGACTGCTGCTGCATCATCTGTTGTTGCTGCTGTGCTTGTTTCATCTGCATCTGCTGATATTGCTGCTGTTGTTGCATCAGCTGCTGCTAGAGGTTTATAAGCTGCTGTGTTTGAAAATGCTTAAACGTTTCTGCGTTTGTTCCAGAGATTCCAATGCTTTCTGACGAATTTCCTCTGCGTTTTTTCGATCCAACAATTCCTTGTCCTGTTTTTCTTTTGTTTCTTTATCATAGCTGCTCAATGCTTCCTCTGTTTCCTCGAGTATGTTTTGAAGGAGTTGATCTAGCTCGGTCTCATCTGTGTTTGAGCCGCTCTCACTCTCTTGTACTCTCATCTTTTTTTTGTTTCTATCCAGCAACAATCTGTATCTATCCCTCACCGATTTCTGATTCACCGTGAAAGATATTTCTTCAACAGCACATAAATCATTGGCGATGTTGGTCCAGGCATTTCCACTGTATGTACTCCCCGGTTTAAACTGGTAAGGTTTGATGAATAAAATTTCGCGACAAAGATACACGTCGTGTATCTTGGACCACTTCATCACACCACTACAAAAACAAGAGAGCACAAAGAGATGTTGATGAATCGAACAAATGAAATATCAAGCTCAGTGCTTGGGGTTGCTGGATTGTCAGATACTCTGTATTCTCTTAACACGTACTAGTGTTCACCGGAGCCAAAGAGAACCGATAAAAAAAACAACGACAATAATAAGAAGAAGAACATAAGTTAATAAGCTTACTAAACTGCTCAACATTCACTGTAAATACAAACATGCTAATATTCACGATCACGGCAGTTTTTGCAAAGTTCCACGCGAGAAATCCTTAGTCACTGTACTCAAAAAGAATTATTTGATCAAAAAGCTCACCTTTTCTTAGTAGTTTGAGCGCCTTTCCCTAGCTAGACTTCGGCTGCCATGTTTTTCTCTGCGACGACTTCAAACCCGCCAATTTCGCGACGGCGTGCGTTGGGGACGTCAGGAAAGTAATTAGGTAAAATATGCACACATGCGTATTGCACAAAAATTAGCTCACGCAAGACGTCATCCTTGCCGACGTCGCCATTGCGTAAGGTCCCTAATATCACTTTGATCACGTGCACTGCCGAGGTAAAAAAACACCGCATCCGGTAGGGACTGATAAGATCGTGAAATGAATGTTAAATACGTGATCAGCCCGAAGTTACAATCAAATAACAAGCAACCTATTTTCTTGATACTTTATTTTGAGACGTCATAACAACAGAGTTCGAGTTATCGGGGTAAATTTAGGCCAAGGGAAACGAACAATTGTTCGAGCCGCTAGCGGGAAATTCGAGTTATCCGAGTAAAAATGACTAGAAAATAGGGCCAAATCCAAGGGAGATCGAACTTAGTTCGAGTTATCCGAGTTCGAATTAGCGGGGTTCTACTGTAATATCATAGTTCTACTGTAATATCATAGTTCTACTGTAATATCATAGTTCTACTGTAATATCATAGTTCTACTGTAATATCATAGTTCTACTTTAATATCATGAAATAACGCGCGTGAAACCAGAGCTTAACTCCTTCATCACAATGCAAGACAGATCGCACATATTTTTATGGGAAAAATTGATCAGGAATTAAACATTAAATCACATTGGTTCAGTTCCTTTCCAAGAGGAGTCACTCAAGTCGAGTTTTCCCAGTTGCAGTATGTTTTTTTTTAGAGTGAGAACATATATATTTAAATATTTGTAATTAATCCACAATTATATTAAACAATTTGTTTTACTTTCTTTTGTTTCCGTTTTTCTGCCGTACAGATCAGTTTGCCATTTCGTTTGTTTCACTTATTAATAAGTATTAATACTGGAAGCCCAGATCCAGCTATTCTCAACGGTTTGTTGCAGCGATCATGCATTTAATTTACGCATGTGTTGTTTATGAGTGAACCAACAGCAACTCATTGTACAACATACATCTGTTTCTTAAAATGGAACTTAATGGTTCGACGTGGCGATTTTAAGCAGCTCTACCAGTTCCGTTTTATTGATGCTCAATTGTTAAATCAGTCGAGTGACTCGACAAAATAGAAAATTATCAGAATATCCTGAATATGGCGGCGACTGATATACAAACAACGTAGAGTTTTTAGATTTGCAGAGAGACAACATAGAATAACATCTTTCTCTGGCTCCCCTCTAACAATGATAAAAAGAGTTATAGGTCATTTTCTAGGACTATAACAAAAAGGTTGTCTTATCTTTCAAAGTAAATTAACTTTCTAATGTTCTGTACATGATCTATTCAAACCATGTCTACGCTTGGTAATACAGCATTTCAGTCGACCGCACCAAAAATTAATAATTAATAATTAATAATTAATAATTAATAATTAATAATTAATAATTAATAATTAATAATTAATAATTAATAATTAATAATTAATAATTAATAATTAATAATTAATAATTAATAATTAATAATTAATAATTAATAATTAATAATTAATAATTAATAATTAATAATTAATAATTAATAATTAATAATTAATAATTAATAATTAATAATTAATAATCTGCCTATAACCATTCGTTCTATCACAAGCATTTTAGCATTTAATGTAGCATTAAAGACGCACCTTTTTAGGATTGCTTTTAATAATTAATTTTTATTAACTACTTTTTTGTTTATTCTATAGTAATTTGTTGATGGTTTTAAAATTTTAAAATTTTTAATTTGTTAATTTTTTCATCTTATAGTTTTTATCTTTTAAATTTTTATCTTGTCAATATAGATTTTTAGTTAGTTAAACAAAAATAATGTAATGCGCGTGTGAACATATTCACATGTAACACGCGCAATATCAATTGATTATTATTATATTATTATTGTGTTCGGGCCCGCGTGAATTCCTCGCCTATGTTGGCGAATCAAAACGCTCCTGGAATTCACGCGGGCCCGAACACAAGCCAGGGACGCGCAGCAATAATGACTCATTCATAAAACAACACGCGGAGACGACCAGCCATGACATACACCCAAACTATGTTCAGATTCTGGAGAGAGGTGTAAACAACTTGTCCAAACGTTTATTCTTAGAATCGTGGCATTCAACCATCGACCCTGATTGTGTCAACGAACGGAAGCCATTCCCAAGAGTATACCTACCAATTGTCAAGGATTTTAAATAACTTGTTTCCCACAAAAAGAACATTCATTCTCTGATGAAGGCCGCAGTGAGCGACCGAAAATTTAGAAAAACTTTTAAACTTTTTATAAAGATTTTTAACAGGTCAGTTTCAAAACTTTTATTTATTATTATATTAATATTATACATTATTATTATACATGTGTTGTAATTTTATATTGTAAATTTAAGATTGTTTTAAGAAATTTATTATTATTATTATTATTATTATTAGAGCGCTTTTCAATTGTCGTAAAATCCAAACCAAATTTATTCATAAGCTATCAATATAGAGGTTCTGTTCTTAAGGAATAGTCTTTCCAGTAATATTAAAAATCAGCCGAACATCAGTGCAGCTTTTAGAAACATAATAAAATGATACATTTTGAGAACCAAATTCTTACTACATATATAATTAACTTAGTGACCTTGTTTTTACATTCTTATTACTTTAGTTGATTTATCAATATTATTTTGTATTTTTCATTAAATTAGGTAATTTATAGGCATGGCTCTCAGGAAGAGCATATGTATGAAGGAGAAACCGTGATTAAATAAAGATTATGATGATTATTAATTTGCACCTAGTACCGTGACACATATACAGTAACTGGCAGTCTGCGAATACCGCCACCTCTCATGGTGTCCACTATGAGTCATGAATTCTTTCACTGTTAGATCACTGAGTCTTGTACACGACAGCCTTGAAGACCAGAGAAACACAGAGAATGGGAAATATATATATATAATCACAAAAAAGGTTTTATTGTTTTATTTAAAGAAAAGTGGCGGCTGCAATACATTTAATTTGCGATAACTGACTTTAATTATACTTCATTCTCGTATTATTGCTATTAACATTGCATTATATGCGTCTATACACGAATAAAATTTAATCCTATCTCGTGGCTTGCGGTTTGCTTGCGGTTGTGTTTCTTTTTCTCTTTCTTTATCCTTAGATCTGTGGAAAAAAAGAAAGGAAATCAGGAAAGACAGGTGTTTTACCGAAATCGATTGTTTATAATTGAGTCGTGCCTTGGCTCTGAGCCAAGGCGAACGACTCTATAAAATGGGCTGCAAAAAGTGAAAAAGTTCAGCTTTTTCATGTGGTTTATAGCCTGGGGCGAAGTGTTAGTGACGTCATATCAGTTGATATAGCAACTTCAAGCTCATGGATGAATGGATTTATTTACAACATATAAAGAAAAAGGAAAATGACGAAACGAAACATATCAAGTAAAAGGAACTTACATTTTTGCCGGGTTTGGCGAGAGTTCCATTCGATAACGATTTAATTCGTTTACTTTCTTTTCGAGCAACAGATAAATGGAAGTTTTAAGTTGACCTTTCATGCACGAGTGATTGCGAAAGACTGATTAAAGGTTTCAAATGACGTACAGTGTAGTAACGTTCGTGACAGATCACCTAGTGTGACTGGAGAAGCGACTGCACATGTGTGAAACAAATCATAACAATATATTGAATTAATTTTCGTACCTTAGGGGCGCTTACAAGATCCTTAAAGCTTCTTAAAGCACGACTTTCCTAACTCGAAGAGTTGTTGTTCTTGTTCTGATACATGTGCAAACTAAAGTTGTTCGACAGGCAGTTATTGTATTTTTTTCCTCAATTAGAGACAATGTTTCATTCCCCACTGTTATTTAATTTGAGAGTAACAAAGCTTCCTACGATGACAATAGAAATATTACAAAGCGATGAGTCAGAGGCCATGCTTCTCAATCAGTATAGAGGTTTTCAGTGACGATCTTTAGTTTTCGTGATTTTACGCACTCGCGTTACCAGAAAACCCCAATAAACTAATCTTCTGATCGAAAGCTTAATATATGTAGAATCGCTCTATACCTATCTATATACCTATACATTAATTAGGATAATTTTTTTACATATCTCAAATAGTAACAGATATGTTTCATCTATTTGCCAGTTTGACGGAAATTATTTCACAATGGATTACGTTTATTTTTCTTTCATACAAACACTGTACTGTATTGATGATTTTCACGACGTCCATGTTGGTGGAAAATCATCAATATATTGAGTGTTTGCCGCCCATTTTTTTTTTTTTCAAAATGGCGGATTTTACTTCGAATAGGTCAGACGAGTGTGTTTCTTTAACTCCAATGAATAATGTTTCATAAAAATATTCTAAAGGAAATAGACCGGAATGACGGTATCCTTAGTCTCCTTCAACAGAGACGCATGTGTGTTTGAAAATGTTTCACCCTGGGGTCAATTTAATAAAACTTTTGTGTAATTTACAAGCAATTTACATTGTAATTTACATTGTTTCAGAGGTTGAAAACAATGGCTACGTTTTTAAATTACAAGTTTTAAAGTTTTATTAAATTGACCCCTGGCAGGCAGACTAGGACTGAGGAGAGATTTTGATATATCCCATCCTCCAAAAACGTTCCAAACAGCAAAAAATAAGCGTCTTATTCTCCTTAATCTTTCTATTCTTTTCATTTACCAGTGAATCTGAAGTAAATCTGCAACCTCAGCCAACCCGATCATACATTCCGTCTCCTGAAGGGCGGGTGGGCACCGTCGGCCGGCGATCTCGGGATCTACGCTTCCTTGATAACAGGTCGTACAGATTTTCTTTCTCGTCTTCTCGCTCATCAAACATTGAATCATAGTCATCTTCATCTCCTTCACCACCTACTTCGTCATGATCACGTTTGTCTTCAACGTCCTTGGTGTAAAACTTCCTATAGATCGAGATAGATTTCAGCAAAAGTATTGTCAAACTCTTGAGCCTTGCAAACCCACTTTGCTACTTAGCTTTAACATTCTCCTTTTCAGACAACATAACAAATTGTATTTATTTTGTTAAACCATGACCCGCTTTCAAGTATTTAAAAAAAAAATATTTATGATGGCATGACACGTCTGGTCGTTGCTTTTTGATAATCATTTCTTTTTTTCCTCATTGATTCGATCACTTTATCAGAAACGATCTAAAAAAGAAATTAAAAAAAAACATATAATTTCTTTAACGCATGTTATATCATCTGACAAAATACCTACTAGATCGAACGGTTATTAGAAAATTCCCAGCTGATGAATAAGTATATAATATACGATAAACATACAATTCTTGATACTGTAAAAACAAAAAAGCATCTTGATATGCAAAAGAACATTAACTTTACGGAGTGCATGAATTATTTGCGCATCGAAAGATTAAAACCATAGTATTCGGTGCCTTTATGTTTTGTTTATTTAGAGATTTATTCGCATATTTGATGACTTTAATCACTGTCCTTAATTGCTTGTAAACTGAAGATGGGAAACATCCGATGTGTCATATAAGGCCCAGTTCAAACGTCGAACTTCACATGTGCCGAACCTAATGCAAATGAGCAAGAACAATAGATTTTGCTCATTTGCATTAGGTTCGGCACATGTGAAGTTCGACGTTTGAACCGGGCCTAAGAAACTGTTTTCATGTTGAATCGTTCTTAAACGTAGTTTGACCTAGTCCTTTTTAAATCAGCAATTTTTTTTAGCTTATCCAACGTACCTCTCTGTTTTTCTTGGTACAGGTTCATCTTCAAATTCCCTTAGTTTAACGCGTCGTAGTGCTTCATCTTCAAACCTCCCGAATGGAAGACGGAAACCTGTGGCTAGCACGAAACCAAACACAGCTAAGACGACCAAAGTCTTCATTGCTCTGATTTCTTCTCAACTATTTCAAGAGGCAAAATCGTGCTTCTTTTATACTTTATATTCACAGTTATTCTGATACAAGGCGACGGTAAGAATTGCTATATTTTTAATGACTTGATAATTAAAATTAGTAGCGTAACATGAAAGCTACAATATTTCATGCAATATCTGAGTAGATTTGTAAGGCTGTTTTCCATTTATCCTGAAGGAAATATGTCTATTCTTCCTCATATACTTTAGCTTTACACCTTTGTTTAGTAATCAATTATCTTGTTGTTCTTGTTGAAGCATACGTAACGTCTAAACATCGGTCATTCACGAATCGATTTAAAAAAAATTACGATATTCACGGTTGCTTATCTCTTTAATGTATCTGTATTCTTATCTTTGTAGTTTGAGACGAGTCCTGAGCGCTTTGCTTTTGAGGAGGGTTGCCCTAGTAAATATTAACATACTTCGTCTAGAGATGTAATATTTGAAAAAAGACTCCAATTGCTGTATCTAAAAAAACAGGTAAATTATTGGAGTTATGTAACTATGGACAATTATGTATTTATTTAATCAATACTTTTAAGACTGTGCCTTCGAATAAATGTGAAACTTAGAACAAAGAGTTTTAACTTTTAAATTTTGTAAAAAGGCATTAAAAGTGAGACAAAATACTTCGAAGTGTGACGCTGCTATTAAGAAGAGCGTTGATCTGGTAAAAAAAATCAAAACATGCTTCGTCTACAGATGTATACGTAATACAATGTTTTTGAAAAAGAAACGTGACTCCAATAATATTGCTGTATCGCAAACAGAGGTCAAATATCGGAGTTATGTAACCATGGACAATGATGTATTTATTTAATACATACTTTAGGCACTGCGCCTTCGAATAAATGTGAAACGTAGAACAAAGAGTTTTACTTAGCTCTTAAAAGTGTGCAAAAAGCATAAATGAGACAAAACACTTTGAAGCGTGCCGCTGGTATTAAAAGGAGGGTTGCCTAGTAAAATCAAAACACACCCCGTCTGGACAGTTGGGTTGTGCCTCTTCCTAACTGTCTGGAGATGTAATACTTGAAAAGGGATTCCGAGTGCTGTATCTTAAACAAAGGTCAACTATCGGAGTTATGTAACCACATAGGCATGTATTTATTTCATCATACTTCAGAGACTGCGCCTTGGAATAAATGTGTAGCTAATAAATAATAAGGGTGCAAAATGGCATAAATGAGATAAAACACTTTTTAGCGATACAAATGCATCATAGTTTTTTAACAAAGATACTCAATTGAAGAAGAACAGACATGATGTGATATTGCCTATAATGTTCATGATATGAACTGAATGTAAATTTGACTTTTAAATAGCACAAGCACAAATTGTGTCTGGGAAAACAAGACCTAACGTATAAACATGGCGAGTGCTCATAACAGCTATTGCAACCATCCGACCTGGTTGATGGCACGTGATCACCAAAAGGGTACCAGAATCTCCATTTAGGGTGGCATCTCCAATTAAGTTCGCCTAGAAGAGCAGCTATGTAATAATTCTTAATATGAGCATTTTCCACGCGGCAGGTCCAGCAGATTGATCAACCTCGTTTCCAGGCTTTCTCTTCTTCCCTCTCCCTGAAGAACAGAGATCCTGAGAACGAGCTAGGTTTCAGATTGGCATACCTCCGCATGTTTTCATCAACCCGAGTTGTCACATCTTCTCGTGCATAGTACTAATCCGCAAAATGAGAAGGAATAACTATTCCACCTACTGTAGTTAATTTTTTTCTACTTTCAAACAACATACAGACAAACATATATAAAAGGTGAATTTTCATGAACGCAAAGCATATTGAGTGCTCAAACATATACGCATATGATATACCCTAGCTAACGACTAAGTGCACTCGTGTTTTACTCGGAGCGCCTTCGGAAGCCTCGAAATATGCAATTTAGTCCAATTATCATACTCTAAAGGGCCTTAAACAGTGCAGTCCGGATTAGCTGATGATTTTAGCAATAGTGCGCGGAAGATGTCATAGCCAGCTATTCTATAGCATAGTTTTACATATTTACAAATTTTAACAGGGGGAAAAAAACTAATCAGCTTCCGGATCTTTCATTTTGGCAAATAAAATAACGTATCCCTGGCGAGTGAAATGTTATGAAAATCAGCATCGATTCGAATGTAAATTAAAATATTTGTATTATTTATGAACAAATCGTTGTTGGAAGCTAGGACTAAAGAGTTTCGCAATCCCTGATTGTGGTTTAAGTGAAATAAATCTTCGTCATACAACGCAACTTTCACCTTCAACTGATCGAAGCAGGAAGGTATGTAGCTGGAACTTGAATTGATTCATAAATAAGTGAAATCAATTTTTAAGTTAAGCATAGAATTGCAATCACCTTGGGCCCAATTTGAATTAAAGCAGTTGAATATTGACTTGAGCATTCGAACGAGAGCTAAGAATTGAAATATCCCCCTTTATTTTAGAATAAGTTTATTGTTATTTTTATATCTGCATAAAACGCCTTCAACCACCGGTACCAGTGAACGCTTGATATAAGATGTTGCGAGTTTTTGATTCAGCTTCAAGAAACTTGCAACGCAAAAACAAGAATTTTGCTTACGATGTTTCGTGTAACATACCTGTCGTTAATTTTGTTGCGCTAAAAATCGTCATTGCGAATCGTCCCGTGTAACATCACCTTTACAGATCTTTTTTTTTTTTACTTTTTTATCATATATTGTGATCCTGTAGGGAGTGTTGACTGCAATGAAAATACGAATATGGCAAATAAACTCAACAAAGACAAAAACTGTTAAACATCATTTTGTTATTTCACCTGATATTTATTGTATACTGTATGTAAATTTTATCGCCCTTTAAATTTCATATTAACTGATATGATAATTTTTAACAGCATCATGCATCCTCGTCTTGGAAAGACATTGTTTCATCTGGTAATATTTTACAAATACAGCCTATTCATATAGTGTTGCTTGGATTTTCACCTTAAAGATGAATTACAGTCCGTACTGCGCAATCTCAGCTCGGCAATGTTTGTGAGACTCACAAACAAGGAACGTTTACTAGCGAAAATGAAAATTATGGGACAAACTTACCATTTCCTTCATTATTAACGTCAGATATCCTTGCCAAACAATAATAATAAGTAAAAGAACCCTAAAGTTTTCCCATACCGACGTTTCTGCTCATCGCGCATTCGTAAACTCAACGGCCGTTATGGCGGACTGACGGTTTACTCCAATTTACTCCATGTATGCTATTACCGAAGTGTAACATATCAACAAATTCAAAACAAAAAATAAAAACAAACCCCGAGATTGCGCAGTACGGACTGTAATTTAGCTTTAATTGAGAAAGGGGATGAACCAGCTCACGATAGAATGGAAAGGACACTAAACGAACTGGGAAAAGAAATTGATCTGAAATATAGCATGACAGACAATGATTTTAAAAGTTTTGCGAGTAGAGCCGCAAAGAGAGCGTCAGTGAAGGTGATGAACTGGATTGGACTTTCTCAAACAGTTGTGCCTTCGTGTCGCTTCTATCACCACAATTGGTAAGTATGTAACTCTCGACTGCAATGGACGCCCGCAGGGGCGGATCCAGGGGGGGGGGGGGGGGGTGGATTAGGTGGCTAGCCACCCCCTTATGACCATCGGCAGGGGTTTCATTAAGGGCCGGGCAGTCGGGCACCGGGCAAATTGACCGGCTGTGAACACGATTTTGCCCGGCTGCTTTGAACATCTAAACCTTATTTTTTGATTTCTCAATATTATTTTGTATTTTTCATTAAATTAGGTAATTTATAGGCATGGCTCTCAGGAAGAGCATATGTATGAAGGAGAAACCGTGATTAAATAAAGATTATGATGATTATTAATTTGCACCTAGTACCGTGACACATATACAGTAACTGGCAGTCTGGTTATACCGCCACCTCTCATCGTGTCCACTATGAGTCATGAATTCTTTCACTGTTAGATCACTGAGTCTTGTACGCGACAGCCTTGAAGACCAGAGAAACAAAGAGAATGGGAAATATATATATAATCACAAAGAAGGTTTTATTGTTTTATTTAAAGAAAAGTGGCGGCTGCAATACATTTAATTTGTGATAACTGACTTTAATTATACTTCATTCTCGTATTATTGCTATAAACATTGCATTATATGCGTCTATACACGAATACAATTTAATCCTATCTCGTGGCTTGCGGTTTGCTTGCGGTTGTGTTTCTTTTTTTCTTTTTTTATCCTTAAATCTGTGGAAAAAAAGAAAGGAAATCAGGAAAGACAGGTGTTTTACCAAAATTGATTGTTTATAATTGAGTCGTGCCTTGGCTCTGAGCCAAGGCGAACGACTCTATAAAATGGGCTGCAAAAAGTGAAAAAGTTCAGCTTTTTCATGTGGTTTATAGCCTGACGCGAAGTGTTAGTGACGTCATATCAGTTGATATAGCAATTTCAAGCTCATGGATGATTGAATTTATTTACAACATAAGAAAAAGGAAAATGACGAAACGAAACATATCAAGTAAAAGGAACTTACATTATTGCCGGGTTTGGCGAGAGTTCCATTCGATAACGATTTAATTCGTTTATTTTCTTTTCGAGCAACAGATAAATGGAAGGTTTAAGTTGACCTTTCATGCACGAGTGATTGCGAAAGACTGATTAAAGGTTTCAAATGACGTATAGTGTAGTAACGTTCGTGACAGATCACCTAGTGTGACTGGAGAAGCGACTGAACATGTGTAAAACAAATCATAACAATATATTGAATTAATTTTCGTACCTTAGGGGCACTTACAAGATTCTTAAAGCTTCTTAAAGGAGGACTTTACTAACTCGAAGAGTTGTTGTTCTTGTTCTGATACATGTGCAAACTTGAGTTGTTCGACAGGCAGTTACTGTATTTTTTCCTAAATTATAGACAATGTTTCATTCCCCACTGTTATTTAATTTGAGAGTAGCAAAGCTTTCTGCGACGACAATAGAAATATTACAAAGCGATGATTCAGAGGCCATGCTTCTCAATCAGTATAGAGGTTTTCAGTGACGATCTTTAGTTTTCGTGATTTTACGCACTCGTGTTACCAGAAAACCCCAATAAACTAATTTTCTGATCGAAAGCTTAATATATGTAGAATCGCTCTATACCTATCTATATACCTATGCATTAATTAGGATAATTTCTTTACATATCTCAAATAGTAACAGATATGTTTCATCTATTTGCCATTTAAAAATATACGTAAGTTTGACGGAAATTATTTTACAATGGATTACGTTTATTTTTCTTTCATACAAACACTGTACTGTATTGATGATTTTCACGACGTCCATGTTGGTGGATAATCATCAATATATTGAGTGTTTGCCGCCCATTTTTTTCAAAATGGCGAATTTTACTTCGAATAGGTCAGACGAGTGTGTTTATTTAACTCCAAGGAATAATGTTTCATAAAAATATTCTAAAGGAAATAGACCGGAATGACGGTATCCTTAGTCTCCTTCAACAGAGACGCATGTGTGTTTGAAAATGTTTCATCCTGGGGTCAATTTAATAAAACTTTTGTGTAATTTACAAGCAATTTACATTGTAAGTTACATTGTTTCAGAGGTTGAAAACAATAACTACATTTTTAAATTACAAGTTTTAAAGTTTTATTAAATTGACCCCTGGCAGTCAGACTAGGACTGAGGAGAGATTTTGATATATCCCATCCTCCAAAAACGTTCCAAATAGCAAAAAAATAAGCGTTTTATTCTCCTTAATTTTTCTACTCTTTTCATTTACCAGTGAATCTGAAGTAAATCTGCAGCCTCAGCCAACCCGATCATACATTCCGTCTCCTGAAGGGCGGGTGGGCACCGTCGGCCGGCCATCTGGGGATCTACGCTTCCTTAATAACAGGTCGTACAGATTTTCTTTCTCGTCTTCTCGCTCATCAAACATTGAATCATAGTCATCTTCATCTCCTTCACCACCTACTTCGTCATGATCACGTTTGTCTTCAACGTCCTTGGTGTAAAACTTCCTATAGATCGAGATAGATTTCAGCAAAAGTATTGTCAAACTCTTGAGCCTTGCAAACCCACTTTGCTACTTAGCTTAAACATTCTCCTTTTCAGACAACATAACAAATTGTATTTATTTTGTTAAACCATGACCCGCTTTTAAGTATTTAAAAAAAAGATTTATGATGACATGACACGTCTGGTCGTTGCTTTTTTATAATCATTTCTTTTTTTCCTCATTGATTCGATCATTTTATCAGAAACGATCTAAAAAAGTAATTAAAAAAAAAACATATAATTTCTTTAACGCATGTTATATCATCTGACAAAATACCTACTAGATCGAACGGTTATTAGAAAATTCCCAGCTGATGAATAAGTATATAATATACGATAAACATACAATTCTTGATACTGTAAAAACAAAAAAGCATCTTGATATGCAAAAGAACATTAACTTTACGGAGTGCATGAATTATTTGCGCATCGAAAGATTAAAACCAAGTATTCGGTGCCTTTATGTTTTGTTTATTTAGAGATTTATTCGCATATTTGATGGACTTCAATCACTGTCTTTAATTGCTTGTAAACTGAAGATGGGAAACATCCGATGTGTCATATAAGGCCCAGTTCAAACGTCGAACTTCACATGTGCCGAACCTAATGCAAATGAGCAAGAACAATAGATTTTGCTCATTTGCATTAGGTTCGGCACATGTGAAGTTCGACGTTTGAACCGGGCCTAAGAAACTGTTTTCATGTTGAATCGTTCTTAAACGTAGTTTGACCTAGTCCTTTTTAAATAAGCAATTTTTTTTAGCTTATCCAATGTACCTCTCTGTTTTTTTTGGTACAGGTTCATCTTCAAATTCCCTTAGTTTAACGTGTCGTAGTGCTTCATCTTCAAACCCGAATGGAAGACGGAAACCTGTGGCTAGCACGAAACCAAACACAGCTAAGACGACCAAAGTCTTCATTGCTCTGATTTCTTCTCAACTATTTCAAGAGGCAAAATCGTGCTTCTTTTATACTTTATATTCACAGTTATTCTGATACAAGGCGACGGTAAGAATTGCTATATTTTTAATGACTTGATAATTAAAATTAGTAGCGTAACATGAAAGCTACAATATTTCATGCAATATCTGAGTAGATTTGTAAGGCTGTTTTCCATTTATCCTGAAGGAAATCTGTCTATTATTTTTCCTCATATACTTTAGCTTTACACCTTTGTTTAGTAAGCAATTATCTTGTTATTGATGTTGAAGCATACGTAACGTCTAAACATCAGTCATTCACGAATCGATTTAAAACTGATTTACGATATTCACGGTTGCTTATCTCTTTAATGTATCTGTATTCTTATCTTTGTAGTTTGAGACGAGTCTTGAGCGCGGTGCTTTTAAGAGGAGGGTTGCCCTAGTAAATATTAACATACTTCGTCTAGAGATGTAATATTTGAAAAAAGACTCCAATTGCTGTATCTAAAAAAAAAAAACAGGTAAATAGTTATGTAACTATGGACAATTATGTATTTATTTAATCAATACTTTTAAGACTGTACCTTCGAATAAATCTGAAACTTAGAACAAGGAGTTTTAACTTTTAAATTTTGTAAAAAGGCATTAAAAGTGAGACAAAATACTTCGAAGTGTGACGCTGCTATTAAGAAGAGGGTTGATCTGGTAAAAAATATCAAAACATGATTCGTCTACAGATGTATACGTAATACAATGTTTTTGAAAAAGAAACGTGACTCCAATAATATTGCTGTATCGCAAAAAGAGGTCAAATATCGGAGTTATGTAATCATGGACAATTATGTATTTATTTAATCCATACTTTTGGCACTGCGCCTTCGAATAAATGTGTAACTTAGAACAAAGAGTTTTACTTAGCTCTTAAAAGTGTGCAAAAAGCATAAATGAGACAAAACACTTTGAAGCGTGCCGCTGGTATTAAAAGGAGGGTTGCCTAGTAAAAATCAAAACACACGCCGTCTGGACAGTTGGGTTGTGCCTCTTCCTGAAAAACAAACAAGAGGTCAAATATCGGAGTTATGTAATCATGAAAAACAAAAAAGAGGTCAAATATCGGAGTTATGTAATCATGAAAAACAAAAAAGAGGTCAAATATCGGAGTTATGTAATCATGAACAATTATGTATTTATTTAACCCATACTTTTGGCACTGCGCCTTCGAATAAATGTGTAACTTAGAACAAAGAGTTTTAATTAGCTCTTAAAAGTGTGCAAAAAGCATAAATGAGACAAAACACTTTGAAGCGTGCCGCTGGTATTAAAAGGAGGGTTGCCTAGTAAAATCAAAACATACGCCGTCTGGACAGTTGGGTTGTGCCTCTCCCTAACCGTCTGGAGATGTAATACTTGAAAAAGGACTCCGAGGGCTGTATCTTAAACAAAGGTCAACTATCGGAGTTATGTAACCACATAGGCATGTATTTATTTCATCGTACTTCAGAGACTGCGCCTTGGAATAAATGTGTAGCTAATAAATAATAAGGGTGCAAAAAGGCATAAATGAGATAAAACACTTTTAAGCGATACAAATGCATCATAGTTTTTTAACAAAGATACTCAATTGAAGAAGAACAGACATGATGTGATATTGCCTATAATGTTCATGATATGAACTGAATGTAAATTTGACTTTTAAATAGCACAAGCAAAAATTGTGTCTGGGAAAACAAGACCTAACGTATAAACATGGCGAGTGCTCATAACAGCTATTGCAACCATCCGACCTGGTTGATGGCACGTGATCACCAAAACGATACCAGAATCTCCATTTAGGGTGGCATCTCCAATTAAGTTCACCTAGAAGAGCAGCTATGTAATAATTCTCAATATGAGCATTTTCCACGCGGCAGGTCGAGCAGATTGATCAACCTCGTTTCCAGGCTTTCTCTTCTTCCCTCTCCCTGGAGAACAGAGATCCTGAGAACGAGCTAGGTTTCAGATTGGCATACCTCGGCATGTTTTCATCAACCCGAGTTGTCACATCTTCTCGTGCATGGTACTAATCCGCAAAATGAGAAGGAATAACTATTCCACCTACTGTAGTTAATTTTTTTCTACTTTCAAAAAACATACAGACAAACATATATTAAAGGTGAATTTTCATGAACGCAAAGCATATTGAGTGCTCAAACATATACGCATATGATATACCCTAGCTAACGACTAGGTGCACTCGTGTTTTACTCGGAGCGCCTTCGGAAGCCTCGCAATTAATATGCAATTTAGTCCAATTATCATACTCTAAAGGGCCTTAAACAGTGCAGTCCGGATTAGCTGATGATTTTAGCAATAGTGCGCGGAAGATGTTATAGCCAGCTATTCTATAGCATAGTTTTACATATTTACAAATTTTAATAGGGGGGAAAAAACTAATCAGCTTCCGGATCTTTCATTTTGGCAAATAAAATAACGTATCCCTGGCGAGTGAAATGTTATGAAAATCAGCATCGATTCGAATGTAAATTAAAATATTTGTATTATTTATGAACAAATCGTTGTTGGAAGCTAGGACTAAAGAGTTTCGCAATCCCTGATTGTGGTTTCAGTGAAATAAATCTTCCTCATACAACGCAACTTTCACCTTCAACTGATCGAAGCAGAAAGGTATGTAGCTGGAACTTGAATTGATTCATAAATTAGTAAAATCAATTTTTAAGTTAAGCATAGAATTGCAATCACCTTGGGCCCAATTTGAATTAACGTAGTTGAATAATTGACTTGAGCATTCGAACGAGAGCTAAGAATTGAAATATCCCCCTTTATTTTAGAATAAGTTTATTGTTATTTTTATATCTGCATAAAACGCCTTCAACCACCGGTACCAGTGAACGCTTGATATAAGATGTTGCGAGTTTTTGATTCAGCTTCAAGAAAGTTGCAACGCAAAAACATGAATTTTGCTTACGATGTTTCTTGTAAGATACCTGTCGTTAATTTTGTTGCGCTAAAAATCGTCGTTGCGAATCGTCCCGTGTAACATCACCTTTACAGATCTTTTTTTTTTTTACTTTTTTATCATATATTGTGATCCTGTAAGGAGTGTTGACTGCAATGAAAATACGAATATGGCAAACAAACTCAACAAAGACAAAAACTGTTAAACATCATTTTGTTATTTCACCTGATATTTATTGTATACTGTATGTAAATTTTATCGCTCTTTAAATTTCATATTAACTTATATGATAATTTTTAACAGCATCATGCATCCTCGTCTTGGAAAGACACTGTTTCATCTGGTAATATTTTACACATACAGCCTATTCATATAGTGTTGCTTGGATTTTAACCTTAAAGATGAATTACAGTCCGTACTGCGCAATCTCATCTCGGCAATGTTTGTGAGACTCACAAACAAGGAACGTTTACTAGCGAAAATGAAAATTATGGACAAACTTACCATTTCCTTCATTATTAACGTCAGATATCCTTGCCAAACAATAATAATAAGTAAAAGAACCCTAAAGTTTTCCCATACCGACGTTTCTGCTCATCGCGCATTCCTAAACTCAACGGCCGTTATGGCGGACTGACGGTTTACTCCAATTTACTCCATGTATGCTATTACCGAAGTGTAACATATCAACAAATTCAAAACAAAAAATGAAAACAAACCCCGAGATTGCGCAGTACGGACTGTAATTTAGCTTTAATTGAGAAAGGGGATGAACCAGCTCACGATAGAATGGAAAGGACACTAAACGAACTGAGAAAAGAAATTGATCTGAAATATAACATGACAGACAATGATTTTAAAAGTTTTGCGATCAGAGCCGCAAAGAGAGCGTCAGTGAAGGTGATGAACTGGATTGGACTTTCTCAAACAGTTGTGCCTTCGTGTCGCTTCTATCACCACAATTGGTAAGTATGTAACTCTCGACTGCAATGGACTCCCGCAGGGGCGGATCCAGGGGGGGGGGGGTGGATTAGGTGGCTAGCCACCCCCTTATGACCATCGGCAGGGGTTTCATTAAGGGCCGGGCAGTCGGGCACCGGGCAAATTGACCGGCTGTGAACACGATTTTGCCCGGCTGCTTTGAACATCTAAACCTTATTTTTTGATTTATCAATATTATTTTGTATTTTTCATTAAATTAGGTAATTTATAGGCATGGCTCTCAGGAAGAGCATATGTATGAAGGAGAAACCGTGATTAAATAAAGATTATGATGATTATTAATTTGCACCTAGTACCGTGACACATATACAGTAACTGGCAGTCTGCGAATACCGCCACCTCTCATCGTGTCCACTATGAGTCATGAATTCTTTCACTGTTAGATCACTGAGTCTTGTACGCGACAGCCTTGAAGACCAGAGAAACAAAGAGAATGGGAAATATATATATAATCACAAAGAAGGTTTTATTGTTTTATTTAAAGAAAAGTGACGGCTGCAATACATTTAATTTGTGATAACTGACTTTAATTATACTTCATTCTCGTATTATTGCTATAAACATTGCATTACATGCGTCTATACACGAATACAATTTAATCCTATCTCGTGGCTTGCGGTTTGCTTGCGGTTGTGTTTCTTTTTTTCTTTCTTTATCCTTAAATCTGTGGAAAAAAAGAAAGGAAATCAGGAAAGATAGGTGTTTTACCAAAATTGATTGTTTATAATTGAGTCGTGCCTTGGCTCTGAGCCAAGGCGAACGACTCTATAAAATGGGCTGCAAAAAGTGAAAAAGTTCAGCTTTTTCATGTGGTTTATAGCCTGAGGCGAAATGTTAGTGACGTCATATCAGTTGATATAGCAATTTCAAGCTCATGGATGATTGGATTTATTTACAACATAAAAATTAGGAAATTGACGAAACGAAACATATCAAGTAAACGGAACTTACATTATTGCCGGGTTTGGCGAGAGTTCCATTCGATAACGATTTAATTCGTTTACTTTTTTTTCGAGCAACAGATAAATGGAAGTTTTAAGTTGACCTTTCATGCACGAGTGATTGCGAAAGACTGATTAAAGGTTTCAAATGACGTACAGTGTAGTAACGTTCGTGACAGATCACCTAGTGTGACTGGAGAAGCGACTGCACATGTGTAAAACAAATCATAACAATATATTGAATTAATGTTCGTACCTTAGGGCACTTACAAGATCCTTAAAGCTTCTTAAAGGAGGACTTTACTAACTCGAAGAGTTGTTGTTCTTGTTCTGATACATGTGCAAACTTGAGTTGTTCGACAGGCAGTTACTATATTTTTTCCTAAATTATAGACAATGTTTCATTCCCCACTGTTATTTAATTTGAGAGTAGCAAAGCTTTCTGCGACGACAATAGAAATATTACAAAGCGATGATTCAGAGGCCATGCTTCTCAATCAGTATAGAGGTTTTCAATGACGATCTTTAGTTTTCGTGATTTTACGCACTCGTGTTACCAGAAAACCCCAATAAACTAATTTTCTGATTGAAAGCTTAATATATGTAGAATTGCTCTATACCTATCCATATACCTATGCATTAATTAGGATAATTTCTTTACATATCTCAAATAGTAACAGATATGTTTCATCTATTTGCCATTTAAAAATATACGTAAGTTTGACGGAAATTATTTTACAATGGATTACGTTTATTTCTCTTTCATACAAACACTGTACTGTATTGATGATTTTCACGACGTCTATGTTGGTGGAAAATCATCAATATATTGAATGTTTGCCGCCCATTTTTTTCAAAATGGCGGATTTTACTTCGAATAGGTCAGACGAGTCGTGTTTATTTAACTCCAAGGAATAATGTTTCATAAAAATATTCTAAAGGAAATAGACCGGAATGACGGTATCCTTAGTCTCCTTCAACAGAGACGCATGTGTGTTTGAAAATGTTTCATCCTGGGGTCAATTTAATAAAACTTTTGTGTAATTTACAAGCAATTTACATTGTAATTTACATTGTTTCAGAGGTTGAAAACAATAGCTACATTTTTAAATTACAAGTTTTAAAGTTTTATTAAATTGACCCCTGGCAGGCAGACTAGGACTGAGGAGAGATTTTGATATATCCCATCCTCCAAAAACGTTCCAAACAGCAAAAAATAAACGTCTTATTCTCCTTAATCTTTCTATTCTTTTCATTTACCAGTGAATCTGAAGTAAATCTGCAGCCTCAGCCAACCCGATCATACATTCCGTCTCCTGAAGGGCGGGTGGGCACCGTCGGCCGGCCATCTGGGGATCTACGCTTCCTTAATAACAGGTCGTACAGATTTTCTTTCTCGTCTTCTCGCTCATCAAACATTGAATCATAGTCATCTTCATCTCCTTCACCACCTACTTCGTCATGATCACGTTTGTCTTCAACGTCCTTGGTGTAAAACTTCCTATAGATCGGGATAGATTTCAGCAAAAGTATTGTCAAACTCTTGAGCCTTGCAAACCCACTTTGCAACTTAGCTTAAACATTCTCCTTTTCAGACAACATAACAAATTGTATTTATTTTGTTAAACCATGACAAGCTTTCAAGTATTTAAAAAAAAAAACATTTATGATGACATGACACGTCCGGTCGTTGCTTTTTTATTATCATTTTTTTTTTCCTCATTGATTCGATCACTTTATAAGAAACGATCTAAAAAAGAAATTAAAAAGAAACATGTAATTTCTTTAACGCATGTTATATCATCTGACAGAATACCTACTAGATCGAACGGTTATTAGAAAATTCCCAGCTGATGAATAAGTATATAATATACGATAGACATACAATTCTTGATACTGTAAAAACAAAAAAGCATCTTGATATGCAAAAGAACATTAACTTTACGGAGTGCATGAATTATTTGCGCATCGAAAGATTAAAACCATAGTATTCGGTGCCTTTATGTTTTGTTTATTTAGAGATTTATTCGCATATTTGATGGACTTTAATCACTGTCCTTAATTGCTTGTAAACTGAAGATGGGAAACATCCGATGTGTCATATAAGAAACTGTTTTCATGTTGAATCGTTCTTAAACGTAGTTTGACCTAGTCCTTTTTAAATAAGCAATTTTTTTAGCTTATGCAATGTACCTCTCTGTTTTTTTTGGTACAGGTTCATCTTCAAATTCCCTTAGTTTAACGTGTCGTAGTGCTTCATCTTCAAACCTCCCGAATGGAAGATGGAAGCCTGTGGCTAGCACCAAACCAAACACAGCTAGAACGACCAAAGTCTTCATTGCTCTGATTTCTTCTCAACTATTTCAAGAGGCAAAATCGTGCTTCTTTTATATTTTATATTCACAGTTATTCTGATACAAGGCGACGGTAAGAATTGCTATATTTTTAATGACTTGATAATTAAAATTAGCAGCGTAACTACATGAAAGCTACAATATTTCATGCAATATCTGAGTAGATTTGTAAGGCTGTTTTCCATTTATCCTGAAGGAAATCTGTCTATTTTTCCTCATATACTTTAGCTTTACACCTTTGTTTAGTAATCAATTATCTTGTTGTTGATGTTGAAACATACGTAACGTCTAAACATCGGTCATTCACGAATCGATTTAAAAAAATTTACGATATTCACAGTTGCTTATCTCTTTAATGTATCTGTATTCTTATCTTTGTAGTTTGAGACGAGTCCTGAGCGCGGTGCTTTTAAGAGGAGGGTTGCCCTAGTAAATATTAACATACTTCGTCTAGAGATGTAATATTTGAAAAAAGACTCTAATTGCTGTATCTAAAAAAAAAAACAGGTAAATTATCGGAGTTATGTAACTATTGACAATTATGTATTTATTTAATCAATACTTTTAAGACTGTACCTTCGAACAAATGTGAAACTTAGAACAAAGAGTTTTAACTTTTAAATTTTGTAAAAAGGCATTAAAAGTGAGACAAAATACTTCGAAGTGTGACGCTGCTATTAAGAAGAGGGTTGATCTGGTAAAAAAAAATCAAAACATGCTTCGTCTACAGATGTATACGTAATACAATGTTTTTGAAAAAGAAACGTGACTCCAATAATATTGCTGTATCGCAAAAAGAGGTCAAATATCGGAGTTATGTAATCATGGACAATTATGTATTTATTTAATCCATACTTTTTGCACTGCGCCTTCGATAAATGTGTAACTTAGAACAAAGAGTTTTACTTAGCTCTTAAAAGTGTGCAAAAAGCATAAATGAGACAAAACACTTTGAAGCGTGCCGCTGGTATTAAAAGGAGGGTTGCCTAGTAAAATCGAAACACGCGCCGTCTGGACAGTTGGGTTGTGCCTCTTCCTAACCGTCTGGAGATGTAATACTTGAAAAGGGATTCCGAGTGCTGTATCTTAAACAAAGGTCAACTATCGGAGTTATGTAACCACATAGGCATGTATTTATTTCATCGTACTTCAGAGACTGCGCCTTGGAATAAATGTGTAGCTAATAAATAATAAGTGTGCAAAAAGGCATAAATGAGATAAAACAATTTTAAGCTAGCGATACAAATGCATCATAGTTTTTTAACAAAGATACTCAATTGAAGAAGAACAGACATGATGTGATATTGCCTATAATGTTCATGATATGAACTGAATGTAAATTTGACTTTTAAATAGCACAAGCAAAAATTATGTCTGGGAAAGCAAGACCTAACGTAGAAACATGGCGAGTGCTCATAACAGCTATTGCAACCATCCGACCTAGGTAACGGCACGTGGTCACCAAAAGGGTACCAGAATCTCCATTTAGGGTGGCATCTCCAATTAAGTTCATTTAGAAGAGCAGCTATGTAATAATTTTCAATATGAGCATTTTCCACGCGACAGGTCGAGCAGATTGATCAACCTCGTTTCCAGGCTTTCTCTTCTTCCCTCTCCCTAGAGAACAGAGATCCTGAGAACGAGCTAGGTTTCAGATTGGTATACCACCGCATGTTTTCATCAACCCGAGTTGTCTCATCTTCTCGTCCATGGTACTAATTTTCTACTTTCAAAAAACAAACAAACAAACAAATATAAAAGGTGAATTTTCATGAACGCAAAGCACATTGAGTGCTCAAACATATACGCATATGATATACGCTAGCTAACGACTAAGTACACTCGTGTTTTACTCGGAACGCCTTCGGAAGCCAATTTAGTCCAATTATCATACTCTAAAGGGCCTTAAACAGTACAGTCCGGATTAGATGATTAACAATAGTGCGCGAAAGATGTCATTGCCAGTTATTCTGTAACATAGTTTTGCATATTTACAAATTTTAACAGGGGGGAAAAACTAATCAGCTTCCAGATCTTTCATTTTGGCAAATAAAATTACGTATCCCTGGCGAATGAAATGTTATGAAAATCAGCATCGATTCGAATGTAAATTAAAATATTTGTATTATTTATGAACACATCGTTGTTGATAGCTAGGACTAAAGAATTTCAAAATCCCTGATTGTGGTTTATGTGAAATAAATCTTCGTCATACAGCGCAACTTTCACCTTCAACTGATCGAAGCAGGAAGGTATGTAGCTGGAACTTGAATTGATTCATAAATAAGTGAAATCAATTTTTAAGTTAAGCATAGAATTGCAATCACCTTGGGCCCAATTTGAATTAACGCAGTTGAATAACTGACTTGAGCATTCGAACGAGAGCTAAGAATTGAAATATCCGCCTATGTTTTAGAATAAGTTTATTGTTATTTTTATATCTGCATAAAACGCCTTCAACCACCGGTACCAGTGAACGCTTGATATAAGATGTTGCGAGTTTTTGATTCAGCTTCAAGAAACTTGCAACGCAAAAACACGAATTTTGCTTACGATGTTTCGTGTAAGATACCTGTCGTTAATTTTGTTGCGCTAAAAATCGTCATTGCGAATCGTCCCGTGTAACATCACCTTTACAGATCTTTTTTTTTTTACTTTTTTATCATATATTGTGATCCTGTAGGGAGTGTTTTTGACTGCAATGAAAATACGAATATGGCAAATAAACTCAACAAAGACGAAAACTGTTAAACATCATTTTGTTATTTCACCTGATATTTATTGTATACTGTATGTAAATTTTATCGCTCTTTAAATTTCATATTAACTGATATGATAATTTTTAACAGCATCATGCATCCTCGTCTTGGAAAGACACTGTTTCATCTGGTAATATTTTACAAATACAGCCTATTCATATAGTGTTGCTTGGATATTCACCTTAAAGATGAATTACAGTCCGTACTGCGCAATCTCAGCTCGGCAATGTTTGTGAGACTCACAAACAAGGAACGTTTACTAGCGAAAATGAAAATTATGGGACAAACTTACCATTTCCTTCATTATTAACGTCAGATATCCTTGCCAAACAATAATAATAAGTAAAAGAACCCTAAAGTTTTCCCATACTGACGTTTCTGCTCATTGCGCATTCGTAAACTCAACGGCCGTTATGACGGACTGACGGTTTACTCCAATTTACTCCATGTATGCTATTACCGAAGTGTAACATATCAACAAATTCAAAACAAAAAATGAAAACAGACCCCGAGATTGCGCAGTACGGACTGTAATTTAGCTTTAATTGAGAAAGGGGATGAATCAGCTCACGATAGAATGGAAAGGACACTAAACGAACTGAGAAAAGAAATTGATCTGAAATATAACATGACAGACAATGATTTTAAAAGTTTTGCGAGTAGAGCCGCAAAGAGAGCGTCAGTGAAGGTGATGAACTGGATTGGACTCATCTCAAACGGTTTTGCCTTCGTGTCGCTTCTATCACCACAATTGGTAAGTATGTAACTCTCGAGTGCAATGGACTCCCGCAGGGGCGGATCCAGGGGGGGGGGGGGGGGTGGATTAGGTGGCTAGCCACCCCCTTACGACCATCGGCAGGGGTTTCATTAAGGGCCGGACAGTCGGGCACCGGGCAAATTGACCGGCTGTGAACACGATTTTGCCCGGCTGCTTTGAACATCTAAACCTTATTTTTTTCGCCAACAAGTTAAATAAGTTACTATCTAGACCGTTTTGATGTGTGTTCTAAAAAATAAAGCATATTTCAACTTAAAAAACAACGAAGTTTTTGCTTATTTACCTCCCGTTGCTCCCTGTACAGAAGAAACGTGACAAACGGCTGAAATCGCCCCACAATGCATTGCCAGCTTAGTGCTCTGCATTGTGTTCTGCATGATGTCACTAAGTTGCAAACAAGTTTCCACGTGTGTTATGACGACCGGAAAAAGATCAGAACGGTCGATCAGTAAACAATATATTTGTACTCAACTTGATAACTTGATGTCCATGACTACAGATATCTGTATTGAGTTGATTGAACAAACAAGATTAAAAGTTCGTGCTTCAAAATGCAGGAAAATGTATCTCCGGGAGACTAAAATTTAAAAATTTCCCTGGGGAGCATGCTCCCGGACCCCCCTAGAGGGGAAGGGCCTTTGGCCCGTCCAATCATGTGCCCACCTGCTCAAACTCATTGCCCTCCTGTTCAAAATCTTAAAGGACCTTAATGAAAATGGAACTCAAAACTGCAAAAGACCGCAAACGATAATGCTGTAAACGATACGTAGGATCCACGAAAGACCTAATTAGCCAAAAAATAAACAAACATAACCGACAAACTGCAAGGCTGATCTGACTAGGTAAAAAAAGTAGATTTTGCGAGACACCAATACGACAGAAACCGAAAAAAGCAGGTTAGCAACCGCGGAAAACCCTTAATGAAAACCCTGCATCGGTTTTAACAGTTTTCTTTTTAATTGCAACAATTAAAAAAAAAAATTATAGACTTAGTTAGGCATATACCCATAGCCACCCCCCATAAAAATATCCTGGATCCGCCCCTGTCCCGTCTAAGCATCAGCGCGCAGGAAATGAAAATGGTTTTCTATATATATCGACAGTCATTGAGGGTTGAATAAAAGCAATGATTATAGTGGAGCAAGGGAACATATATTTTTGCTGGCAGAGACTCATAAGGGGTTGAAAAGTGTAACGGGCGCTCGGAGCTTGGAGCTTAGAGGAAACATTTTGCACAGCTGCAGATTCCTCACAGCTTTGGATTGTTTTCAGTATCAGTGAATAGGTTTCGCTGAAATATAATCTATGGTCTCTCTCATTTTACGTCGATTTGTAAAGAGTTGCTTTACTCGGTCTGTCTTGTATTTTACGTCATCAACAGGATTTAACGCTGAAAACTTGTCGTTGATATTCCCTGAGTAAAAGGCTTCAACGGAGAGTCCGTGAACGGAGCGAACTACGTTTTTCTGACTTTCGCTTAACTTCCAAATATGGAACTTAATGAAATTGAATGTGCACACGCTTTTAATACAAACCATTGGGAGTTACACGTGCCAACCCTTTATGAGTTTCTGTTGCTGGATAATATAATTTTTTTTCCTGCGTATTAACCCTTTCACTCCGAGAGTCAATTATGGAGACATGTAGGTGTGATCATTCAAATGAAACCTCTTCAGCAGTACAGTACAGTACCAGTACATGGTACGTTTGTTTTTCAATATTGTAGAAAATGAAATTTGGGATTTTTCTTGAATTTTGCTTTTTGGCACTCTTGGGAGTTGAAGGGTTAATGCTATTATGTTTTTAGGATTTGGAAATATCACACCGAGAACATGCACACTACTTGGACAATGCTTCACCATAATTTCCTGTCTCCTTGGTATTCCTATTACCATGTTGTTAATGAAAACTGCAGGAGAACTCTTGGCCAGTTTGAGTAATTTTCTTGTTGTCAGAACAGAACGTGGATTGCTGAAAAGAGAAGAACCGAATCACCTAAAAAAGAAAACGTTTCTCGTTTCATTTACAATGATTATCGCTCTGCTCATCATGTCAAGTGTGTCAACCATTTATCTTGAAAATTGGAGCTTCATTGAAGGACTTTACTCGTGGTTTGTAACATTTATAACTATCGGTTTTGGTGATGATGTGTTCATGGACTCACTTCGGAGGAAAGTGAATCACGGAAAAACCACCAAACTTATCTTATATTCACTGCCATTCTCTTTTCTTTGCTTCACCTGGTTGGCCTGAGTCTCGTTATATCGTGCATTCTAAGTATCCTGGTGGACTCCGTTGATCAAATTCGAGATTTCCGTTATCGATGCATCAACGGCTGCCTTAGTTTGGTTTCACTTATTCGAGACTGCACCACCGCAAGGCAACAAGTCCAAGCTGTGATGTAAAAGAGGAATACAATGAGGTCCAAGGCACATCTCAAGATAGAGACTAGACTATCAAACGTCGGTGAAAACGGTAAAGTAAAATAAACGATACACGTACGCCTCATACTGTATAAGCCCCCTCCCCTAAAAATAAGCACTCAGCTGGATTTTTGAAAACCATTTCCTTCTGAGTAAGCGTCTTAGCGTGTGTTTCTCCACAGTTTTTTGTCGTTCATTTTGACAGTAAAATTTTTCACGTAAATTCTAGAGAAAGTTAAAATATTGAACAAGAAGTGACAATTTGTAAGAAGAGCAGTCAGTAGTCAAATTTATTGGGTTTTAATGCGTGTATCTATGGTCCAATAGGCCATTTGCACGATGACGTCATTTGACTACTACTACCAGAATCATTCAGTTTTTTGTTTTGTAGTGCAAATTAGGGCTATTGTTATTTAAACCGCACTGGGATTACAAAATTTAAATAAGAAAGGAAAAACGAAATTAATTCTGGTAGTAGTAGTCAATTGACGTCATCGTGCAAATGGCCTATTCAGGGGATCGCTCTCATTTAAGCATGCTTTGGACGATTCCTTCATTCTGCACGAGTTGGTCGTCAAAAACATATTTTGACATAAAAGTGATGACGTCGCAAATGGTACAAGGACTGTGGCCCCTGGCGGGTGGTTTGGGGCCGTTTTGGTGTCAATGGGTTAAGACAAGGATAATGTAGAGAAGAGGACTTTTCGTTTAGTGTTATTTGATGTAAAACTAAGCCTAGGACCTCGTGTAGTGTCAACGAGGCTGTTGTCCTAAATAAACGGTTGAGACTATGCAACGAGTTTCATTACAACCAAATTAACTCCGCAGGTGGATTAACCTCCAGTGCTTTTTCTATCAAACAAAATAATTTTCATCGACGAAGCCTTAAGCTTAAAACTAATTTAAATGTAAATTGCTAACTGACTTTCATTAATAATTAATTTTATGAACATACTATGGATGAAAGTTGAATACACCGTGAGTTATTAATAATATCCCCAGTTGGTGAAAACCCCGATCGCAAAACGTGTGTTACGGCAAAGATTTACTAGGTAAGTAACGTGTGTCTTTTCACCGACAAGAGCGACAATAGAAATTCATGAAAAATTACTGACGAGAAAACGACACCATAAGAGAGTACTTCTCAATAGCTTTCATTTGAATGATTGCATCCACAGACTCAAATGTTAGAACCATAATTGAGGTAAAGGTAAATATGTGCGCGAGGTATGATTTGAAAGCATGCTGTATGCTATAGTATGCTCAGATATAAATTAATATATATTTCAGCCGGAAATAGCAAACGAATGCTAAAAATGTCAATGGGCGTTTTACGTACGTTTATATGATATAAAA
Source organism: Cladopsammia gracilis (assembly GCA_022457155.1). Classification (NCBI taxonomy): domain Eukaryota; kingdom Metazoa; phylum Cnidaria; class Anthozoa; order Scleractinia; family Dendrophylliidae; genus Cladopsammia; species Cladopsammia gracilis. The sequence goes on from JAJGOT010000189.1 coordinate 702,392, forward strand.
TAACATTAGAAAGAAATTTTCAAACATTACTTGTAAAATATATGAAAAGGTTTTACAAGACGTTTATTTACTAGGTTCAATGGATCGACATAAATGTACTTGGGTCAGAGTTTTACTATTCGATAGCTCATTTGGGTTTAATAATCGGCCGACCCAGTTGGGCTGCGAGCAGTCTCTTATTTAATTTTTCTTTTCTTTTTGGTCGAGCGATCGAGCGCGCGCGAGCGAAGCCGGGAGGCGCGACTAGACCAGGTCGGCCAACATGACAAGAAGATACGCTTGTTTATTATCAATATCAATTTCGAATTGATTATCGTCCGTGAATGTAGGTTTTCCTCTTCTTCTCAGGTATCAAACTTTCCACGTCACAGCTGCTGCCACCCGTAGTGATATCGAGGTGACCGTAATATAACACTTGACAGTAGCGTGTAGATGTTTTGAAACATCTGCTTGTGTTCTCAAGAATGGCGTAAACAAATTTCCAAATTTATTTTACATATCCTTTAACTCATCACTCCCAATAGCCGATAAGTTAAACTTCATTTCGTGAAACACTGTAAACAAACAACACATCGGAAAATACTGCTGAATAGTTTTCATTTGAATGGTCATGTCGTAGGATCCACGAGGCCCTGCCAGGATAAATTCCGACAGGCGACATGACCCAAAAAGTAGCGACAGCACGTAAAATGAAGTTGCGACAAAAGACAATCTTTCTCGGCACAATTCCGACAACGACATCAAAGCCGAGAATTAGCGACAAAGAACGGTGGTTTGGCATATTTTTTCACCAATTTGAGGTCCTTGAGGACCCTTGAGGTTCCCTTGTTGTACGCAGGTCAGTTACCATGAATGGCTACAGTAGCAGTAGAATGTTACCCCCCCACCATCCACTGACCGTGAAACCATACAATGAATCCCATGGGAGAGAGAGTTAAAATTCAACCAGCATAGCCGTTATTCTACGTTATCGATTTCAGTTTAAGAATACACTGTGTTGATAGGAATTACTTATTTAATTGCTTATCATCAGTATATGGTCGCTCGGGGAGTTCTAAAACCACGAAAACTTAATGCAAATACAGAATGCAAATACCCAACACCTGACATTATCATTATTTGTACTTCGTCAAAGATGACTGCCTTTTTGTGTCCTGAGTTTTCAATGTGGTTGTAGTGACGTTGTGTTGTCTCGTATATTCTTACAGCAAAATGCATCCTCTACTTGTCAAGGCCGTTCAACGTTTGTTATTGTTTTTCGCGTATGGCCTGTTTATTGCTTGGATTTTCACCTTGATCGAGAAAAGGGATGAATCATCTCGCGAAAGAATGGAAAGGACACTGAAAGAACTAAGAAATGAAGCAGATCTGAAATATAACATGACAGAAAATGATTTTAAAAGTTTTGTAAAAAGAGCCGCAGAGGCAATGAGGACAGACGACGATCTGGACTGGACTTTTCTGAATAGCTGTGGATTCGTTTTCGCTGCTCTCACAACAGTTGGTAAGTTACATAAACTAAACTGGAAAAAATATTTTGCAAGTTATTTGAGTACAATGCCAACTAAAATTGAATTGCTACCAATTATATATTAAAATCGCGATAGGTGGAAACCGACAGTATCGAGACAAATAGATTTTTAGCAATTCTTACATATTAACTACGGGTCTCACAATTGCATCTGCAAATGAGGACTTAGTTTTAGGAGAAGATTACTGTCGTGTAATAAACAATTTATTCAGCGAAAAGTTGTGTAATACGGCTGGGCATTTTTACTCGTCAGTATTTATTTTTTCTCAAAAAATTAAAACTGACTCGTAAAAATACCCAGTCGTATAACACAACTTCACGCTGAATAGCCTCTATTTATTCCAACTGCATTCTTGAAGCTGTTTCTCCTAGCACGCGGTCAAAAGAGTGTAATAACGTGTCATATTTGCACTCGTTTTGATGCGTATTTGCACTCTAGACTGCTATGTTGAATAACAAATGTTCATTTGGTTTGAAGCCATATACATTGTGGGCTACTTCATAACATAAATATTTCACCGTTGTTTTCAATTTACCTCTGAAGTACCTGCTGCCTTGCGGTTAATTTTAACGTCATTACAGTATGCAGTATAAAGACGCCAAAACTTCACTTTAGTTGCTTCTAATTATGGTTTCCAACACACAATATTAAACGGTTTTATTAGTATTACCGTGTAGCGTGAAATTTTTGCAGATTTTGCGGAGTGCCCTCGATCCGCAAAAATAAGTTCCCGCAGAAAAAACTCTTGCAAAATAATACTCTGCAAAAATATATTCCCTTCAGTCAAATAAATAACTCCGCTTTTTAATATAAACTTGCCTTAGTGGCACGATATCAATAGAACGTAAATAAGAACTATAAACATTGATTTTTAATAGAAAACAACAGTGTTTTTTTGTTCAATAGTAATAACAGGTTTTTCTTGAGCATGGCAGGGGGGCAGGGGTAGGCTTTTTGTTTGATTTTGTTGTTTGCGTCAGTCCTTTAGGTCCAGTACTGCATCACATTCAATTATGTCTCTAAAGGCCGATTTACACGGTACAACTTTGTCGTGTGCGACACGCTCAAACCCTGCTTACGACATGCTTACGACATGCTTACCACACGAATTGCTTCGTGTAAATCAACTCAAGTTATAATGTAAGCATGGTGTAAGCGTGTCGTAATATGCAATAAAGTTGTACCGTGTAAATCGGCCTTAAGGTCGCGGGGGATACCTGGCCATGAATAAATTCATAAGGCAAAATTTTGACAGTGGTGTCACTTTGAAAAACGTTATATCGTGAAGGTTTGAAAGCCGATTTCGCTAAAATTTAACAGAGATATTGGCGAATAATGGAAGTGCGTAGGGATTGTTTTTTATTAAAGGGATCGCGCTTTGCGGAAATGCTGTAAGCCACTAAAGTTATCTTTTCTTAAAACGTGGTTTTGTGTCCAAGTTTGCTACTCGAGAAGAACATAAAGTAAGTTGATTTCCCCACTCACTGATCCGTCAAAACGTCTATTGTGTCATATCTGACCCCGATTTTTTGATTTCAACTTTAATTAAAAGTTATTAGCCTTTAAAGGAGTAAAATTGTGCATGTTAGAATATGAAGCCTCATATCTTCCCTTTGAAAGCCTAATTAAAAATTTTGAGTCAGATATGACAATCTACAATACACCTAGTTTACCTCCTTGCAGTGTCAACTCATGAAATTCTCTATCCGCGCTGAATTCTTGGACACAAAATTCCTTATTTTTACGCTTCCGAAGGCTTCCCGAGCAAACACGAATGCAAAAATATATAATTTATGTTAATTTTGCTAATTTTAATATACGGGCTATTGTCAACATTTCATGCGGAAAGAACAATGCGTTAAAAAAATAATGGTGTAATTTATCAGACAGCGCTTTGCACGTGCAATTATTGATGCAGAAACATTACAGAGCCTGTTCGTGAATATTTCGCACTTCGTGCATACTCTTTTCATAAATGCATACTGATGAGCGGAACCTGTCCCCCGCGACCTTAAGGGTGCGTTCGATTGAGAAATCCGGATTTCGATTTTCAAAATCTAAATCCGGATTTCAGATTTCCATTGTTCATGAAAATTCATCGCCGAGAAAGATTTTGCGTTTTTTTGGGAAGTCCCAAATCCGGATTTCAAAATCGAAATCCGGATTTCCCAATCGAACGCATTCTAAGTAGAGCGTACCGTAACTCGACAAGTAATAAAAATTGAAAATATTAAGTTTGCTTCCTTGTTAAAGTTCTGCTGCTTTATCAAGAAATCGTAAAAATTAGTTCCAAGCAGAAATTTCAGTCATCTCGAACCGTAAAAAAATTTCCCGCAAAACACAAAAACTCGCCACTAATCCGCAAAATAAAACTCCCGCAAAAATTGCTACATGGTAATCAAAAGAAATTACTGTTTTAACCTAAATTCATGCAGACACGGCCATGGCTCTTGCCTGCTTAATTTTGCATTTAGATGAATAAATGGTTCCTTTTGTTTGTTGTTTGTTTGTTTGTTTGTTTGAACAGAAAGGAGAGTTTTGAAAAGGCACATGAGGACATATGTTTGTTTGTTGTTTTTTTTTTTATCATATGACCGGTACGGCTCTGCGGGCCTTTTCTTTGCAAAACCATTGATGAAAGTCCCCTATGAGGGCCGCAGATACGCATTTGCGCGAGAGGGACCGGAAAAAGCCGTATTATTACAAAATTACTATTATTATTATTAAATTATTATTACTATTACAAAAGTGTACGGCCTCGCGTGTTTAAATTTCAAGCAATTTGTCTCCAAATTGGTCATAGAATAAATGAAATATTTGCCGGCAAAGTGGATTTTTATGTCTTCTCTCTCATGCTTTGTGTCAGTTATAGAGGAGAAGTATTGGGTCTTGGGGAGGAGAATTATGCGTACCCCCATCCCAGGTTGTGGGTGGGTCACGTACATAAGTTAGGTCGGGCCGGATGGGAAAATATTTAGTCCTTCACAATTCCTATATTTGTGTTTACAGGATTTGGAAATATCACACCCAAAACTCCACTCGGACAAGGTGTCACCATCATCTTCTGTCTTCTTGGTATTCCCATAACCATGTTGGCAATGAAAACATCGGGTGAATTGTTAGCCACCGGCATAAGATTTCTTGTTATCAAAACAGATACCGTCGTGCTGAAAAGAGCCGAGCCGAAGCGCATTAAAGGCAAGACATTTTTCCTGTCAAGTGCGTTGATAGTTTTTCTACAACTTATTTTGGCATGTGTGTCGACCAGTTATATTGAAACTGACTGGAGTTTCTTGGAGAGTCTCTATGCTTGGTTTACAACTTTCACCACGATTGGTTTTGGAGACTATGTGCACATGGAGTCTTTTTCGAGTAAAACAGCTCACGGAGAAATGTCGAAAACTCGTCTCATATTCTATGGTATTCTCTTATCTTTGCCTTATGTAGTGGGGCTCAGTCTCATGTCATGTATTTTAACCTGCCTGGTTGACTCCGTAGATCAAATACGCCACTTCCGTGATCGCTGCATGAAGTGCTTCCCAAGTTTGACTTCACTTATTTCAAGATTGCTCACCAGTGAACGATCAAGTTATAATGTAAAAGCAGAAGACAGTTACCCTTCTGGCCAATCCCAAGAAATGAGTTAAGCTATGTATGAATAGCAAAGGAATGGAATCATACAAAAATGCGCGACATTTGTATCTACTGTGTCTAAACCGTGTACAGTATATACAAGGCCAATTAAAACAATCCATGAGATGCTATAAAATTTACAAAATATGAACTGGCTCGTTTGTTTACCCCGTCAAATTTCAATCCAGCAACCAATAAGCCAGTTGCCCTGTTAAGCGCCAATCGTCATCTTAATCGTCATCTTAATCATCGTCTTAAAATAATAAAAATAATAATAATCGAATATTTTTGCAGGATAACCCTTCAGTACTATAGTACTGTTATGATTATAATAAAATAATAATAATAACAATAATAATAATCAATTATCAACGGGGTGCTGCTAACTAAAAAGATATGGAATATTTGCTTGCGAATAGAATTTTTATGTTTTCCCACTGGGCTTATTATAGTAACGTAAATAAATGTCACATAACGCATGTCAACCGAGAAGGGAAGGAATGGGTGTCAATTCATTGTTTCCCTCTAGGTGAAGTGCTTGCTTGGTAACCTCTCGCATGTGGTATGCATTCACTCGAAATTTTTCATGGAGTGAGGACGCTTGTATTTGAACTCCCACCTCCTCCCCTGATCCTGGCCGCGTTCTTTGCATGAATGTAGTTTGTAAGTCGTCTGGCGTTGCGCGTTTTTGTGGCCCTCACCTTTACTGGGCCAAAATATTTCTAACAGATTTGAAGATATTTCATATGAAAAACCGGCTTTGGAATTTCCCTCAGCCCTTTTACTCCAAATCGTGTTGTGTGAGTAAAATAACATATTGTTGCCCAGTAAACAAGCTCAGTCAATACAGCACTTGCCTATAATGTATGTTGTAAGAAATAGCCCAGTGGGAAAGGCATAAATACATAAAAAGGCAAACCATACACTAAATTACAGAGAACTATCGCATTCTTAAACGCCAATCTTAAGCGCCAATCGCCATCGCCAATCGCCATTTTAAGCGCCAATCGCTATCTTAAACGCCAATCTTAAGCGCCAATCACCATAGCCAATCGCCATCTTAAGCACCAATCGTTATCTTAAACGCCAATCTTAAGCGCCAATTACCATCACCAATCGCCATCTTAGGCCCGGTTCAAACGTCGAACTTCACATGTGCCGAACCTAATGCAAATGAGAAAAATCTATTGTTCTTGCTCATTTGCATTAGGTTCGGCACATGTGAAGTTCGACGTTTGAACCGGGCCTTAAGCGCCAATCACCATCGCCAATCGCCATCTTAAGCACCAATCGTTATCGCCTATCGCCATCTTAAGCGTAGTGTAAAATCTTAGTGAGCCTCGTCCACAGGGCCTGCTCCCCTTTTAAAATGGAGGGCAGGGCATAGAATCCCCTGGACAACGCTGTCGCGTTAAATATCAGGAAATGTCTACGTCATTTAAAGTCATCATATGTCAGTCATCGTGTGTCACGTGACAAAATACTCTACGATTCTTGGAGTTCATTTTGGCAGCCTTGTCTAAGGGTTTCTACGCCCGCCCCGCCAGCAGGTTGCAATCTCAGCGATATTTATAAACCAGTTTAAAAGATTTCGTTATTTAGTGTTTTCTTGTACCGTCTAATTTATGTTTATCAGTTTATTTATTTTTTAAGTGAAAAGGGCTCTATTTAAACTAAGTACAATGAAATCATATGTGTGCTAAACCAGATGTACTAATGCAAATATTATTAACCTACGTTTTTCTCGTTTTAAATATTCACCGCTTGACCAACCAAGCAAATTTTCCTTTGACTTTGTTTTGGTTTACACCAAACAAAAACAAAATACACAACCCAAATCCCTGGGTCAAAGAAGTCAATAAATACAATGAAACAAGAGATAAGTTCAAAGTTTATTCCTTGTAATTGCGGTCTAACAACAACAGTGGTCCAACATTATTTGATTTTCATTACTGAAGATGTGTTACCACTGGCTGCCAAACTCAGTTTTCCTTTGTTAAGAATTTCAAATTGTTAATTAATGGCCGAATTCATTTGCGCTTGCATGCACTAGGAAAAGACTGGAACAGAAAGACAGCAACTGTTTCTGGGTAAAGAAAATGGCGCCCAAGAAGATGGTCACTGAGAAGCAGTCTCATGAAGACGATTAACCGTCCTTAAATTCATATCAGACGGTATTCTGTCTGATGGAATTCCGTCTGTGACGAGTTTCCCGTCTTCTAATATGAATTCGGCCAATAATAGAGAACGCCAGCTTGCCGCTCTAATCAGTGTATGTAAGTTTAAATTTCATCAGACAGCATTGGGGTTAAAACTACAGTTGTCGGTGTAGCAAAACGATTAAAAATGTTAAAATTTTATTTTTACTGACTCGCGTTATTTACGAACGCGAAAGGGGCCCTTCTCGCATTGGGAACGAAGGCAAACAGCAGACGTCAAATTTGAAACATGTAGGGAACATTGCGGTCACGTGGTGGTTTCTACCATTACTGTGATGCTTAGTCTCTCCAGGAGCCATGATCGGGGACGGTGACCGTAACAACATGTCATTTCTTTAGAGCTGCCTGTCCCCATTCGCCACTTTAGAAACGAGAAGGGAACTGGAGCCGCAACGTGTCTCGCAATTGTTTCTGGGATCGTTACCGGGGACGCACCGACCAGCTGTTCGCAATTTTTTTTTGTCTCCTGAAAACAATGCCTAAATATAACTGCTGTGTTCCTCTTTGTAATATCAGCCACAGGAACAAACCACCCGACGTTGAATTTTACTGCATACCCAAGGATCCAAAACTACGGAAAACGTACCAGGTGTTACTCAGAAATGATAGCTTAAAAATAGACTCTGACAACACACGGATCTGCTCGCTTCATTGGGAGGGCGGAATGGAACTAAACCGAACACATTTGCCATCCGTGTTTCCTTGGACAACTGCTAAGAAAGAAAGGAGACATATTAACAGAAATCTATCAGATGAATTTTCTGGTGGAAAAAAAGTAAGAGATTTGTGTATCTGTCCTGATCAAGGATCAACCGAATCAACTGGTTGTACTCCATCTACTCCAGTGCAAGATGTTGCACAGCACCTTACGAATGTGGCCGAACAACCGATATATCATTTGGACAAGGAATCGACAAACTCCTTGGGACCTTCAGATAGAGTTGATCCTAGCCAGGGGGAGAATCCTGAAGTTCAAGACCAAGTAAAAAATACAGAAAACCTTGAGTTCGAACTTAGGAAAGCAAGGATGGAAATTAAAGGTTTGAAATATAAAATGGAGAATTTCCGTTTTGATATAGAGAAATACAAGTCCAGTTCTAAAGATATCGAATTCTACACCGGTTTTTGTAACTATGACACTCTCTTGGCTTGTTACAATCTTATCAGGGAATCAGCTAAAAACATGAGTTATGGAAATCATGAGAGAATTTACTTTGATCAGCAAGTTGGGCGGCCAAGAAATTTATCATTGTTTGAAGAGTATATAATGGTTCTAATGCGCTTAAGACTAGGTCTGTTTGAGCGAGACCTTGCTCATAGGTTTCTGGTGTCAGAGTCAAGTGTATCAATTATTGAAAGAACTTGGCCAAGGTTCCTTAGGGCAAAATTTGAACCCCTAATTAAACTGCCCAAAAGAGATGTAATTAGGTACTACAGTCCAAAGTCATTTAAAGAGCTTTTTCCTGATGTAGTAATTATAGTGGATTGCACAGAAGTGGAAATGGAGAAGCCATCTTCCTTAAATTTGAACTCTGCATGCTACTCCTCATACAAGAGTAGAACAACCATGAAGTCACTTCTTGGAATAACACCAAGTGGTGTCCTTGCTTTCGTTAGTGAATTTTTTTCCTGGAAGTACATCTGATAAGGAGATTTGTGTTCTTAGTGGCTTTCTTACCAAATTAGAAAAGGGGGATTGTGTTATGGCTGACAAAGGCTTTAATGTGCAAGATGAACTTGCATCTGTGGGGGCAACCTCGGTAACGCCAGCATTTCTGAAAGGAAAGAATCAGTTCACTCTGGAGGAAACTAACATGAACAAAGCTGTTGCCAGCCTGCGTGTTCATGTTGAACGACTAATGGAAAGGATTAAAAACTGGCATATTTTAGACAGAAAAATTCCTATTTCTATGGCACCATTTGCATCAGATGTAATAATTGTTATTGGTGCTTTGTCCAATTTTTTGCCCCCCTTAATATCTTAAGTGGTAGTTTCTGTGTTTCAGTTAATAACATTTTATTAGTGACTGTTGCATTGTTTAACTCACTCATTTGAGATTTCTGGTTATTACACCTGACATGTTCAAATTCAGATGCATCAGTGGCATATCCCCCCTACCCCCCTCCCTTCGAAGTTTACTCATGGTTGCCACAGCCACAGGATTTTGAAATTCCCTGACTTTTCCCTGGCTTCCCTGACCAACTAAATTTTAAAAAATCACAAATTAGTCCTGGTAATGGCTTCCAACATCCCCTTACAGCCAACCGCTCCACCCATTTATTTATTTATGCTACCTTGACATTAACAGCTTGCAATTCTTGATGCTGAGTTGGCAATAAATAAATTAGTGCTCTTAAAATTTCACTTTTCCCTGACTTCTCTCAAAGACTTAAAGTTTCCCTGACTCTGAATGAAATTCCCTGACTTTTCTCTGGCCTTTAAGATTTTTTTTCCCTGACAATTTCCTGACCTGTGGTAACCATGGTGCTACTTTATGTCTATTTACATTGATCAATCTCTCAATCAACCTCCTGTTAAAAATTTCCTGGAAATCAACCCCTGTGCAATAAAAAGTGTTCAAATTGCTATAAAGTTCTACTTCCTTTCAGGTCTGTACACTCAGATACATCTATTTTTGCATATAGCCAGCATAGAAACAATTGTTTACTGTAAGAAAAGTGCTTGTAACATATTGCACAGTTGTATGTAATAAAGCTTTATATTTCAAAAACAGTGCTAGTTCAAAAATTATTTTCAATAATGAAGGGGTGTGTGGAACAAGGCCCTAAGTGACACTTGATGTAATGATAAATTCTCCTTTTGTTTCCCAAGCAACTACATTGGGCAGTTTGGAAGGAGAATCTAGTAGTTAATCAAAAGGCACTTGGGGCTTTTTTCCATGCACCCCTTCAATTGCAGTCATGGTTGTGCCCAAACGTAATGTTTTAAATGATTTCTGGAATACTACCTTTAAGTCTAATGTGAAGAAACAGCCAAATTAGTTAAAATAATGCTTCCACATGTGAAAGGTGAGACCAGGTTCAAGTTTTAACAAAGTTGTGCAATTGTTTCTTTTTTTATATCAGGCTGGAAGAAATTTAAATATACAAACCAAAGCAGAACAGGAAATAAATAATCAATTAACAATATAAAATTCACTCTTCTTTAAGACGTGGAAGTCCAAACTTCACTTGAGGATAAGCAAGCTCAGGACAAATGTGCCTGTTAAAGAAAAAGCAAAGCTTTTCTTTCACACCTTTCCACCATTCATGAGCAAATTCAATTCTCTCAATGTACAGCTTTGAACTTTGAGATCCTTTCACTGCAAAATCAATCCAGTTTCTTTGGCTTGCATACATGACTTGCTGCATCTGATAGAAATGTTGGTGTTGTCTATTTACAGTCAAACCAGTGTTGTTCTTAACACAAATTCTTTTTCGAACTAGAGCTTCTTCTAAGGATTCAACACCATCAGTCTGTATATACTTCATTTCTAACAGGCCATGTGGATCAGTTGCTGATGGGTCTTCAACTAATCCATCAGGACTAGCTGCAATAAATCCTTCAGCTTCTGAAACAAGTAGTCCACACTTTGATACTTTCAGTCCCATATGTCCAGCATTTATCTGATGTTGGATGTACTCTGTGATAATTTCAGGCTCCTTGGCCAAACCTTCTTTCATTTCTTTGGTAGGATTTATTTTTGAATAAAGGATTTCTTTTATGGCTTTGGTAGGAGATGTGGATGGCCTCATAACCGCAACTCTGTAGCATTTTGATGCTGTTATTCTGCCTTTGCGGTGTTGATACCAGAGAGGACTGTTGGACTGCTCCCTTGTTTCTTTTTCGATTTCCTTTCTCGTTTCCTTGGTAACAAATAACTTCTTCTTTATTCGTGCACATCTTTCTTTGATGCCAGCTATAGATATTGGGCTCTCTTGAGCTTTAATTGGAGAAATGACATCTGAATAGCCACTGAGAGCTGTGCTTTGTTGAAACTGCTGATTAGTGGTTGCCACCGAAAGGTCTTGTCTATATTCCTGTGGTACTTCCTGGGGTAAAATGTGGCACCATCCAATCCTCTCGCCAGTTTCCTGCTGCAGTTTTTGAAGCTGCTCTAGCATTAATTTCAGTTTTTCTTCTGACCATGTCTGTTGATGTGGAGCTCTTACATCTTTTCCTCGTACAAACATTGGCTGGCTACTCTGTCTTGCCTCTTTATGATAATCATGTTTACGAAATTTCATTTCACCTACTAGTGATACTGTTCCCTTTCGCTTTGGTGGAACACTCCAGCTGCAAGGCTGTGAAGTGCACGATATATTCTCTTCACTCTGCGCAGTATTTCTCTTTTTGTAGAAAGATTCCAATCCAAACAAAGTGGCAGCCACATGATTACATCTTCCACCCACTCCAGCAGGGCAGGCACATTTACCTTGCAAGACATATCCCGGAGATGACAATGATAGAAAGCAGGTGTAAACACTACTCTTTTTCATTGAAGGAAGCACCTGACTCTTCATAAAGTGCTTTCCGTCCTTTTTAAGATAATACATTGAGAGAACATGATTCGACATGAAAAAATTATAACCTTTGACAGGGGGTTTCGCAGTTGCAATTTGTTTCTTAAATGCCACGGTCTCTATCATAAACTTCCATACAGTTCCAAAGGTCACTTTCGGTATTTTGGACAAGTCAGTAGTATATCCTTCTGTTGGTATTTTATCCAGATGTTGTGGCTGGGATTCACTGAGAACTCCTGCCTCAGCTTTCTTTCTCAGGACGTTTATTCCTCCATCAGGGTCTCTTAAATACTTTCTATCGAGCCCATTCTTTATATAATCTTTAACTCTGTACAGAATAAACATATCGAGTTTAAGATAAAGTTCTTATTCACTGATATCAGAGAAAGCCTTAGCGAAAGTCTTGTAATGTGTACTACATGTGCATGTAGAAAGCAAGCCAAATGCGTGCTTTACCTTTCCTTTAACACAGCGAGTTTTCCAGTGGTTTTAGCGCCTCTGCATAGAAGCCAACGTTTCAAAACAGACAAACTACATTCCTCGACATTTTTAGGCAGCTTTGCACCTGGAATATCATTCTCTGTTATAGCGAAATTTACTTTTCTTGGTTGGGAATGCGACTCTCCCTCTGAAACTTCCGTAGCCATATTTTCTCTGTCCCCAGTAACAGTCCCAGAAGTCGTTGCGAAAGTTCACTCGGCCCAGTTTCCTTCTCGTTTCTGAAGTGGGGAATGTAAAGGACAATTTAGGCTATTTTCAGCAGAAATTGCGCCATCGCGTGTGACACGCGCGTGTGTCTACGCGGACGTCGCGTTTGAAAAATTGAAAACAATGGCGGCCGAAATTTGTACTTTTAGGTTGGATTTTTCCCCTTAGAGAACGCTTTTATAGATTAAGACTCGCACTGAGAACACGAAACACTCAATGCTAGTTTAGGGAAAGTTTGAGTGAAGACATAAATCATATGACCGGCACGAAAAGACCGAAGGGCGCCAAAATTGTGACGCTGTGTCGCTTGAGTTGAATGAATGAAATTAGCGCAGGAGTAAAAGTTGTAAAGTCTTTCCTGAGCTGCGATCAGTCAGCTAATTCTTGCAGTCATTTCAAGCAAAATGGATCCAGTAAACTGCTTTAACTGTAAAAGCTATTTTGTTAAGCTGGATTGTTGAAAAAGTCTAACATTGGACTGACCTGAACTGTTTGAGAAAATTTATATAAAGCTTAATTCAACTTGTACTGACGATGTTCTTGTTTATTTGTTAATTTGCGGTGTTCATACGGCCGAGATCAAGAAATGGTTCAGTTTGCAGCTTGGAAACAAAGCAACTGACGCATTTATCACGACTTGCTACATGGAAATGGAATTGCTCTTTTCTTGTGTGCAACAGTATGTAAACAACTAAATTTAAGCTTTTTTAAAAGCTGCTTTTTTAAAAACATTTAAATTTTTGATTTTTTTAATCTTGATTTGCCGTGCGAAACCGGGATGAATTCAAGGTTTGAGTTTTCATCGTCGAGTTTTAACATTTGGATTGCTTTAAACATCTACAGCTTGTTTGGACTGGCATGTCACCTTAAAATAAGGTAAAGATATTAATTTAATGTTGTTATTATTATTTTATTGGTTCAAAATAATTTTATTCACTTGTTCACCTGTAAAACGGGAAAGTGCAGTTTTTGGCCAATGATGCACCGCATTTTGAATGTGTTCAGATTTATTTGTTTTCGTTATGTTTGTTAGCCATATCCGTTTTGATGTGTGGCTAGATTGATGTTGACTGTAGACATTTATAACACAAACTGTTTGGTTGGATTACGATAACTTCTCTTTTAATATAACTTAAGAGTCTTAATTTAACTTTTCTTTGGTGTAAACTTGAAATAAGCTTACATCTTCGCGTTAGCTTACTTCGAATTCGCAATCGTTTCAGAATATATCAGAATGTATTTATATTCATTAGCTATGCCTTCTACTTCTCAAATTAATAGACGTCAGCAAGTAGTTTTAAAGTGGCATCAAATACGTTTATGTGTGTTACAGTGGATTTTAGCGAACTTGCGCCGGTTGGTAGAAGCGGCCGCGTTGATAAAAATTTCTCACGATAGAAAACTGCTTTACAGCCATGCTCCGTCACGCGTGACCAGTATTTTTGAAAATTTGAATGGATTTTTCAAGTTTACGCGTCGGCTTTGTAAATTCATTCCGAGATTCGGAATTCCCGTAAGAATTTTACCGCATTTTCGGAAACAAAGAGCAACAAAATATCATTTTATTTGAAATGTAACATATCCGAACAATATTTGTTTTTTTATGCGCGTAGCGATGTTATTTTTCCGTTAAATCGTGACTTTCAAAGTGTTTTCCAGAGAGATCTTCAAGGTTTCATTCAAATCTCGGACGTTACAAAGAAATATTCAAATGTTTATTTCAGTCTTGTCATTACTGGTCACGCGTGACGGAGCATGGCTGTAATATATATAGATAGCCTGAGCCTAAAGGCGCTGTTACACTAGGCAATGTTTCGTGCAACTTGTCTCGCAATTTTGTTGCGACACAAGTTGCATGAAAAATTGTCCAGTGTAACATACCCCGCAACAAACATTTCTCGCGATTTTTTTGTTGCCGCAATCGTTGCGAGAAGTAGAAGTCGGTTCTACTTTTCGCAACGATTCTCGCCACGCCGCAACGAATTTTTCAAGCGTTGCGTAGTGTAACACGTTTCCTGCAACTTGTGTCGCAACGTTTTGTGACTTTAGCCAATGAAATTGCTCCTTTCACCGTCGGGCGAGACAAATTGCAAGAAACATTGCCTAGTGTAACACCCTCCAGGCAACTTGTCTCGCAGCATCGCAACGCACGGTTTTTAGTTGTTGCGGGACAAGTTGCACGAAATATTGCCTAGTGTAACAGCGCCTTAACAGCGTCGCTCTTTGAACAGAAAGCCGATGATAAACTTAACTGAGGTGAAAGGTCGGAAGCACAAGAATAAAATTGACGACCGGGCCTATCTTTTAATTTTAGAAATTCTCAAAAACAGACTTACGCGACCGTTTGCACAGTACATTTAGACCGTACAAAAGTTCACAAAAACAACTTTTTCTCCGTTTAGAATAATTAGTACGACTAATTTCCAAATAAAATACACCTGCTGCTTATAAAAATTGTCCGAGAAACTGATTTGGAAATCAAAATTGCAAAAAATACACAAACATATTTGCATAAGACCACGCGTGTGAAGTATCCAAGTCTTGTTTTGTTTTGTTTACATAAAATCGTTTTTCAACCTATGTAATGAATGAACAAACACATAAAAATGGACAACACATTCAATCTTCTTTCGAAAAAATTAATTCAAATCTCCATAAGTTTGTGTTTAAAAGCAAAACGCGAACCATTAAGAGGCCGAGATGTCTCCGGTGAAAGAAATCAAAACAACTGAATTTAATTGAGCGAGTGTTATAAACAATTCTCCCGAAAACTAGCGAGAACCAAAAAAGTCAATCACAGATTGATATCAACATAAATTCCCATCGAAAAATGTATTTTGTTTTACCTTTAAGTCCATCCACTGCTTGGAAATTGTTTAAATCTCCGCTTCTTTAGTTCTGAAACCCGAAGTGACAAACATCTTCCCGCATTGCTCCCATCCTCGAAGCAAGATTTTATCTCTGAAAGCTCTTCTATTTCCACTATAGCGGCTTCTGAGTATCCCATAATTAGTATCCCTGTCTTGAGTAGCAAACCGCGAAAAAATTCAGGAGAATAACGACTTTAATTTAAACGGTTTTCTCCGTTAAAACACAGCAGTGTTTTCCCAGGTGACGTGAAAATTGCAAAGATCCCGGTGTGGCGTCATACGCGCATGTTTTGCGACGGTCTACGCGCCCGCGAGTTAATAGCCCTAAGCGACGGCGGCGGACGACGACAGCGGCGGACACACAACGCGCCCGCGGAACATTCCGCTAGCCATGACCATGAAAAATGACGGCCATGGGTTCTATGGTTCTATGGTTCTATGAGTATGGAGCTGCGCAGCCGGGCCTTCGGCCCGGCGAGAGCTCCGCTAAAAGAGTGGCCTCAAACCATCCTGTTCATTTGGAGCATTTTTGGCTTGAAGAATAAATGGCGTAAACTGGGTCAGTTTTTAGTGTTTTCATTTGCGTAAAAACAATTTATGTTTAGCCAAATGCAGTTAAGTTTTTCTGTCGGTAAAGTCTTCTGGTGGATGTCTCTTCAATAGCCAAGTAAACAAGTATAAAGACCATTACTTTTTCGACAATCTGCACGTTCTGTTCAAAAAGGCTAATTATGATTAATCTGACACTGGTGTCTATTCTGTTGAGTCCTGCACGGTAGATAAAAAAATATATATTTTTGTCGTTTTGTATTAAAAACTTCTAGCGTCGACATAAAAACTTCATTTACAAATATCAGCTTCTGCAATCAACAAACCCGAAAAACTTTTATTTTCCATATAAGGTAGATGTCCGCGCGGCAATTGTCCCTTTCGTAAACGGTCGATGCCATTTAAGCGACACTTAGAAAAATTTTCACCAATTTTAGAATTATTTTTTCTATCAGAAAAAAGAAAAATGCAATTAATTACCTAGAATCGAACCCGGAACCTCTGCACGCTAACATCTCTCCTTTACTGAATAATTCTTTTTTTTTTCAGATATAAACGAGTGTGTAACAAATAATCCGTGTAAGAATGGAGCTACTTGTGAAAACAACATCGGTGGCTATGTATGTCGTTGTGCAATTGGTTTCAAAGGCAAAAATTGCGATCAAGGTAAAGGATAAATTAACATTGAAGGTGAACACAAACTGTCTCTTATTTTTAATCATTGTGTTTATTTAGAGCAAAGTGTATTTAGAGTGAAGTACCATGTTGGAGGCCGAGGACGCTACTGTTTTAGTTCTTTTTTAAGTCGTGAATACGACTTATTGCGATTACTGGAGTAAAGTCACTCGCTCATCAATCATCGTAAACTTTATATTAAATTTATATTAAATTGTGGATATGTTACAATTCGGTAATAGCATACATGGAGTCTGAAATGGGAGTAAACTAAGCCCGCAATTGCGGCTGTTGTGTTTTCGAATGCTTGATGAGCTGAAACGTCGGTTTGGGAAAGCGTTGGGGTTCTTTTACTTGTTATTACTGTTTGACAAGGATATCTGACATTAATAATGAAGGAAAAGGTCAGTTTGTCCCGTAATTTTTCATATTTTTTCAACCTTAAAACCTTCGTGTTTACTACCTACAGTGGAACCTCGATATAACGATACTCGTTATAACGATGTTCCCGGTATAACGATCAACATTTGACAGCCCGGCAAATGTTACAGTAAATGTATGGAGAAAACTCCCGATATAACGATATTCGATATAACGATATTCTCGATATAACGATCACAATCTGGCAGTCCAAAGGTAAAATTTACCCTGATATAACGAAAAAATCAATCATCCCGCGATGAAAAAGGAGGCTAAACACTTGAAAATGTGACAATACTTTTAAAATCATTGCATAAGGACTGTAATGTGTCTGTTAACAACTTGGTACGATAGGGATTGCACAGTAATCACAGTACATCACATAGCTTTTTAACTTTTGACGGCTTCTTGTGCTGAAAAATATAGGTTGCTGGAATTTCCAAACCAATGCCTTGATACCTTCGCTTTCCAGTCACTCTGACAGAGATCTGCCTGCCATGCTTCAAGAAGAAATGAAGCACGCGTGACAACGTCAAAGGCGCATGGCTCACGGTCTCTGGAGTTTCTTCTTCGCCCTACACTCGAACGTTATACGGACAATGATCAAGTCGTTATTTCAATGTTAAAGTTTTATAGTTTTACACTAAGTGTATACGCACAATAATGAAGTTTATCCTTGTTAAGATGGAAAACAAGTGTTGTACTTTACAAAGCGTTTAGTAACAACGTACAATAACAAATTACACAAAGAAATCAATGAAAAATCAATTATTAACAATACCCCGATATAACGATATTTTTGGCTCTTTTCCCGAAAAATTCGTTATATCGGGAATTCGTTATTACGATCTCCCGATATAACGATCTCATTCGTCGGTCCCTTGGCACATCGTTATATCGAGGTTCCATGCACTGTACACACGAAGGTTTTCAGGTTTTAGAGGTCCTTCTTTGGTAAAAGATATTGGTACTTGGATGTGCAACATAAGGGAAGTAGTCATAACATGTACAATCTAAAAGGTCCCACCTTGTGTAGGGTAGGAAAAGGTCCGATGGTTGTTTCATATTCACGACTTGGCTCGCAAGGCTGGAGCCTTTGATTATTCTTTTAGTCTCTAAACATGAATATTTGTATCCTTTATTTGCTGTTTATAACAATGTATGTACTTCATGACTGTGGCATTTTCGTTATATTTCAGATGTAAACGAATGCCTGAACAATCCTTGTAAAAATGGTGGAAAATGTGTCAATTTAAAAGGAAGTTACAGATATGACTGCGCACAAGGATTTACAGGCAAACACTGTGATCAAGGTGGGTCATTGAATCATCGCGCATCATGAAGAAATTTATCTTTGTAAATTATATTTTTCTTATGCAATGCTTTCTTTGCCTTTGGAAAAATACCTTTTTTATAATACAAATAAATTTGTCAGTCTAGTACTAGTGTGATCATGTAGTCCTGAAAATGCAATTTCTATCAGCCATTTTTTTTAACATTATGCTTAAAACTTGGTTTTTAGATGTCAACGAGTGTGTGGTGAACAATCCATGTAAGAATGGTGCCACGTACGTTAACAATGGCCGAATTCATATTAGAAGACGGGTAACTCGTCACAGACGGAATTCCATCAGACAGAATACCGTCTGATATGAATTTAAGGACGGTAACCCGTCTTCACGAGACTGCTGCTCAGTGACCTTCTTCTTGGGCGCCATTTTTTTTTACTCAGAAACAGTTGATGGCTTTCTAGTTCCAGTCTTTTCCTAGCGCATGCAAGAGCGTATTGCAAAGAAGTCGTCGTGATTTTCACGTCTAATATGAATTTAAGACAGTTTTCCGTCTAAGACGAGTTTCCCGTCTTATTTTTCCGTCTGTTTAGACGGAAAAATAGACGGATAAATTTGAGACGGGAAACTCGTCCTTCACCGGATTCATATCAGACATAGGGAACCCACGCGTTTATCAAGAATGATCAAGAATGACCGTTGTAGCTGCTAAAAATCCCGACGGAAACTGATTTCAGTTATTCAACACCGGTTATTCAACAGCACAAAAGTAACGGCACATTTGGAATGAAACACTACATCACGTAAGTCCATTTGTAACTTTATTCTATGATCATTCTTGATAAACGCGTGGGTTCCCTATGTATCAGACGAGTTTTCCGTCTGTAGACGAGTTTCCCGTCCAAGACGGTTTTCCGTCTCTAATATGAATTCGGCCAATGTTGGTGGATACCAGTGTCTTTGTTCTCCGGGATATCAAGGAAAACACCGCGATCAAGGTGCATATTGTTCTCTTTATTGTTGATTCCATTAACTCTGAACACATTCTATTGCCACGGATAGATAAATGTTTGGATTGAATCAATGCTTAATTTACAATGGAGTTAACTGTGTAACATATAATATTACAATAGTAGCAAATATTTTGCACTATGTGGATCATTTTCGATATTTGAAATAATATCCTTATATGTTGTTCACTATAGGGAAATTTTACTGAGATCGAGCTACTGACTGCGAAACCACAGTACAGTAAAACATTATAATTATGTGTCTGTATCTATGAACATGGAGTTATGGAGTTATTACTGTAATTGATTAGATTTCTTTTTCAATCTAAAACTGCTTAATATAAAGTTTAAAAAGATTCACTAATATTCATTTATAGCATTAGGACTTCAACACGGTCAAAGTGTGTAATTCATTATGAATTCAGTAATTATTCCTCGCATGCGCAGTTTAGAGCTAATACTACCGTGGGAGACTTGGAACTAACTAGTATCTTAGCAACGCATCCAGTTTCTTTCCGTCGATCAAAACCTGTTTTTAATCCGCAAAAACGAAACGTGCGAACGAGAATGGCTTTCGAAAACTTTGAACGTGGCTGCAAAGCAGAAGCGATCGATGATTATACAGTTTGGCGTGTCTGCACCGTTGTTTCTTCAACCCGAGAGGCAGTGATGGTTTCATTTGATGGCTGGAGTTCCGAGTGCAATCGAAGGATCGAAGATGAGCGCGAGATTCGCAAAGAAACGATCGCAGTAAAAGATGGCGTCAAAAGAAAACGCTCAACCCTTTCGAGCAAAAATATTGAATGGAGCTTATTTATAGTTCCTGCTCCAGTGATAAATCAACTTCAGCGTTCCAGAAATTTATTGAAATTATAAACACAGAACATTGTTTGACTGAAAAGACAATACGCATCACTGATCGCTTGATCGACGCGATCAGGCCGGGCCCAGCTCAGGATACCAAAACGAAATAAAAACAGTCGATTTACACCACTCGCATGGAATTGTCTTAATGTTAATGTCCTTCCGAATTTATTTCGCTTTGAAATGGGAAACTTTCGTGCAAGAAAGGCTCGCTTTCTACTTGTAAACAACGAGCTCAAATTACGGCGAGAGCTTAAAATTTGCATAAAAACCTACACGAACGAGATGTGATCAGATCTCTCTGAATTGCGAAGATTACAACATCCATCTTTGACCACTGAATGAAAAGAATCGTATTAAAAATATCGCAGTGGCTATTCGTACGGCACCCGTACGCGGAATTGGATTTGCTATTCGTACGGAAGTATTCTTTGACACGAAAACTTTCTGTCACTATGAGTCGCTCGCATGAGTATACAGACTCGGCAAACTAGTCTGAGCCAAATCAACATCGCTTACCAGAAGCCCTTTGTAAAGCTAAACGAACGTTAATATTGTGGACCAACAAAAGTTAAGAATAACATCGAAAATTGTCGAACGTTTTGGACTCCCGTACGAATAGCAAATCGAAATCCGCGTATGGGTGCCGTACGAATTCAGATGACCGAAATCTCGAGAAACCAGTTTTTACTTTAAGACTCTCAATCGGACTTGACGTAAAAAACGTCAACCGTTACTAGGAAACAAGGCTCATAAATATGCACGAACCCCACTCAAGTGGGGTTCGCATAATTACACACTTTGACCGTGTTGAAGTCGTCATGGTCTTTTTTCTTACTGTTCAAATTATTTCTTCGAGAATGACTAGTTTTTTTGTGTGTGACTTAACTGATTTATGTCTGTATCACCAGATGTAGACGAATGTAAAAACAATCCTTGTAAAAACGGTGGAACCTGCATTAATTCGAAAGGAAGTTACAAATGCCGATGCGTTCAAGGATATACAGGCAAACACTGTGAACAAGGTAATATTGCAATACATCATACCTGTCACTTATATACAGGCAAACACTGTGAACAAGGTAATATTGCAATACATCACACCTGTCACCTAAAAGCTGTCCCGCCGAAATAGTGAAATTGTGTTTACTTAATTTCCATTTTATATCGCCACATGCCACCGAATATATTAATCGCGTTCAAAGAACGCAATCTTAATTTCGTGTTGGTTGTTCTGTGGTTTATGTGCAGTAAAATTTGAGATTTTTTGGTGGCCGGTCTTCCAAATGGCCACCCCTATTGGTGTAAAAAAAAGCTTCTGATTGCATGCATTACCGTATGTGGGACTCGTATCATTTGTGTGCGCATGCTTTTACCAAAAGGAGGGCGATTGAACAATTAAACTTTGAACTTTATATAAATTACTTCTAAGTGGCATACCCTGCGGTCGCACTAAGTTTTCTCTCTGTGAGTGGATTGTCACGAAACCTGTTGTACACCGGTATCCTGTCTATGTGTGTAGTTTATACTGTTTCATATAGAGGTACTGCTACTGGGTGATGTTACGAAGATTTTATTTGCCTCTGAAATGGTATAGTAGCCAGCTGAAAATAGTACGCAGTTTATTTGACAAAATTTTACAAAGTCTGGTTGCGAGGCGCTCTTCAGTCTTCGGGATTGAACACGTGACCGATATAGTCACATGAGGTGAAAGGCACGTGATGTTTTTCTTACGCCAGAGACAGCTCTGTCAAAGTTTAGTGGCAAGGTGATATAACTACCTATTTCCGGGTTGATCATGTGGCCGATGACGTGTATGGTGGCCTATGGCTATCATTCGAAATTTGCCTCAAATTTACAGAAAAAAACTTGAAAAATCGAACAAAAATTAACAAAAAACAGGATTAAAAGCAAAATGGTATTTAAATCAAAAGTAAAAGGCATTGAAGATCAAAGTAAAAATAAAACAAAATGAAAATGAAAACCAAAACAAAGTAAAATTAAAATGAAAGCAAAAACAAAGTAAAATTAAAATGAAAGCAAAAACAAAATGAAAATGAAAATGAAAGCAAAAACAAAATGAAAATGAAAATAAAAGCAAAAACAAAATGAAAATGAAAATGAAAGCAAAAACAAAATGAAAATGAAAGCAAAAACAAAGTAAAATCAAAATGAAGCAAAAATCAAAACTAAAAACAGTTCTATATAAAATGAAATAAAAGTAAATTGAAAGTGAAATGAAAACAACCACCAAAAAAAATCAAATGAAATTAAAAGGGAAGCAAAAGTAAAATGAAAATTTCTAAGAGCCTAGAGCTATCATAGTATACCAGGATGCTTTGCACGATGGCACGATCACCAGAGATGGCGGAATGAAGAAAGTTTAAGGCGAGAATGAAAGCGAAAAGAATGGATGGGGAAAGAGGAAGAAGAAGGACACGACTAGTGCATGGATTCATGACAACGACACTTTAGTTGTGCAGCGACTAAGCGCGGAAGTATCGGCTAAAGCACAAAAATATTCAAGAATTGGTGCAAGGGTGATCGTGCCCTACGAATATGAGGAGTTTCAATAGAAAACTTAAGAAATGCCTGCCAATAACACTTCGCAGTGGAAAATACAATGATTTGCGACATAGTGGCAGGAGAACAGGGACCATCTTGCAGCTCCATGAAGCAGATCCCGGACACTAAAGTAATTCATGTGCGTTTTGTCGAACGAGTTGTAACTGACGAAGCTGATGAAGTTGGTGCAGCGACTCGAGCCCCTGACCTGGTGTTAAGTCGCCTCCAGCGAAAAGGAAAACAGATCATATCCTACGAAATCTACACCAAGTCCAAGCAAGTTCGTCCCGAGGAGTCTTACAGTAGTTGAAATGCTTACACTAGGCGAAGAAATCGTGCAGTCGACAACGTTAGTTGATATCCCGGGTTGATATTTATTCCTTTGATTTACAGCAAATGTCATGGTCCAGGATACCACATTCTGTTGATTTCTCTATTCAAAAAGAACCTTTTGGAACAGGAGGTTTCCGTGAAGCTTACAAGGCTACGAGCA
Source organism: Cladopsammia gracilis (assembly GCA_022457155.1). Lineage (NCBI taxonomy): Eukaryota > Metazoa > Cnidaria > Anthozoa > Scleractinia > Dendrophylliidae > Cladopsammia > Cladopsammia gracilis. Next base: position 725,743 of record JAJGOT010000189.1, read on the forward strand.
ACGCAAAGGGATTTGAAAATACAACTTGGGTCATCAAAAAGTATTTGCCAAAATCAATCTGACATCCAGGCAACAGGTCAAACAGTGGAACAACATACCAAGAAGGTAGTGCAAATGCACTACCTTGCAAGAAATTTTGCAGCACGCCTAAGGCAAGAATTGCAAAGTAGTGGTAACCTTGTGTTGTTTGGTGAAACATTAAGATATAACAAGATTTTTGGGGAAAGCTTGACTCTGATGAGTATGTTACAGTGGAAGAGTATGTTGATCATGAAGGTTCCTTTGTCAAGCACATTAACAATAATGGGCACATTTGTGGGGACACTAGCAATCCTGTCTGTAATAAGGCTGAATGCCTAGCCCATTATTCCTTTGAAAGGTCAAACAAAGAAGTTATGGTAGTTGACATTCAAGGGTGTGATTACTTCCTTTTTGACCTAGAAATTGCTTTAAAGGAACTAATGTCAAACGAGGAATTTCTTTTCTGTACAGGTAATTTGTCAGCCAGTGCTATAAACAATTTTATTGAAAGCCACAAATGCAACTGGTACTGTGCACTACTAAAGTTACCAGAATGTAAAAGCGATTAGGGTTGGAGTGGCTTTAGGTTCATTGTCAATGTGGTTATTTCTGCACTGGTGTTTTCCCCAGGGTGGGGCGATCAGGACATTTCTAAAAATAATTATGAGGGTGAGGCAGTTATCGAGCAAATATAGAATCACTTATTAGTAAGAGAGGCATCCTGCACAAGATGGCAGATGGATTTAAGTTGAGTTTTTGAGATCTAGGGTCAATTCAATAAAAACTTTTACACTTGTAATTTACAAGTGTAGCTATTATTTTCAACCTCTAAAAACAATGGCTACACTTGTAAAAGTTTATTTAAATTGAAACCCTGATTCATTTTCAGTATTGAAGGTTTATCTTCATTACAGAAATCAAAATGATGCAGTTGTCACTGTTTTCTGTTAATGTTATTGTTTGTTTGTCGTTGATGTTTCGGCATTAGAAATATACACTTGCATAGACTTATTAAGTGTTCCAGTTTTAGTATATACCAATACCAGTTTGTGTGGACCCAAGCAAAGATTTACATAGTCAAATACTTAAAATCTCGATCGGTTTCTTAGCTCTCCCCAAATCTTTATCACTGACCAAGTGATAATTTGTATTAAAAAACGATGAAATATACATGCATGTTATTTACCTGTCATGTTAATTACCAGATAAGCCAGAACACAATAATAGGGGTGTATTCCTGCCTGCTTATTAGCTTGAGGGCTCTGAAAGCTACCAGACAATGATTATATATCGTCGAAATGTAAAATGCACTTATCTTACAGGGTCAGTGGAAATCTTGTACAGGGAGGAGAGTTGGAGAGGGCTTGAGTTGCACAAGGACCGACAACATTTTACAGTGAGATTAATTGGCTGAATTTGAGCCACATTTCAAGGTTGCTCAAAATATCCTTATGCAAGCTATGACCACAACATTTTATAGAATCCTTACAGTACTGTAATGACATCTTAAAGTTAACTTATAAAACTCATTAATAATTCATAACAGTTATGACAAATCAATAGGTGGTATTTGAGTCACATGTACACCTCCGTGTAATGTCAACTGAGTTGAGTCAACTGAGTTGATGAATTATTAAACAGATCCTCCGCTCATATTTTATCTACTACTTAAAATTTGATTTTAATGAACAACAAGAAATGTAAAAAGTTCACAGTTGATATTTTGGTAAGTGAAAACAAAATAAAGGTTGGTCTTTAGTACAACTTTCTTATATTTCCAACAAACACCAGACAGTGAGCACACCATGCACATTAAACAAAGGGCTGGATGCTTAACCTGCCTTAGGTCTACTTTTCCTCTTTTGTTTAGATTTGCTTCTTGTTATATATAAAACACAGGCTGCAATTTTTTTCCTGGTACAATCATCATTTTGGATAAAATTCCATGAATACAAATGTTTTCCTAGTGTCTTCAGCAAAAGCCTTTGAAAAAGTATAAAATGAAAAAGCATATACACTTGTAATGAAGTTTTATTTTGTATTATTATTTTTGTGGCGTGCCTGGAAACTAGCTTTTAAGCTAAGCTTCCTGGCCACGTTAAATGAAGGATTGATTGATTGACTAATTGATTGATGAAACCAATTAACATAATTTGTGAACAAAACCAAAGAGGGACAGCAAAGTAGTACACATCATAAGGGGAGAAACCTGCCCATTCCCATGGAATTTTCACCTGGAAAAAAATAGACTATATGTTTATAAAATGCTTTTGATATAATGCAAATCTCTGGAAATAGAAAAATGAAACAAGCTTGGTCTAATGTGATTATGCCTCATACCAGCAAAAATGATCTAACAACATCCGGTGATAACTGCGTGTAAAGCTATCTATCTGACAGTAGAATAATATGAAATGCATCTACACATTCTTCAGGCTTCAATTCCTCAGTCTTGGGAATCAAGTGTTCACATTCCCCTCGAAATCTTGCATCCAGGTAATCATTTCAAGTACTCCGGCATGAGTTCCTATTTCTTCCAGTTGCTCTTCTGAAACAGGCAAACCTATAGAAAGGTACACTACAGATGTTACTTGTATGGAATTATACCAAATTATAATGATTTTCAACTCCGTACTAAACAGTTTGTGAATTATAAACTGGGCAACCTCAGAGGACAAAATTTGGAGCAATGAATAACAAGCAGTAATGCAATGACTTCAATATTTCTGACCAGAAAGGTTTAGGTTATTGTGACCATCGATAGAATGAACCCTGTTGCTTTTTCTTGTTTTTGACCCCAACTGCACGACCTTTCAGTCCTTCGGCATCCAGCTCCTGCATGACTGCATACACTAGATCTCTCGGAACATTTGAAAGGTGCTCTTGCCGGACATTTTTTTGTGTAATGCTCGGTAACCAAGAAGCTAAAGTTGGCCAGGTCCTTCAAGTTCTTTACCAACAGCCCCAATAACTTCCTCGACAGTGATATTTCGATCCGTGTCGAAGTCGTCTATCCAGAGTGGGCATGCTCCAAGCAGATCAGACATGGGAAAGTCTCTTCAAAAAATCTAAAATTTCCTTTCTTTGCATGCCTTGCCTTACGTACATTGCCAAGGTTTCCTTCAACGCGAGGTCGTCACGCCAAGCATCATTTCCACAGGCCGCCATCTTGTGTTGTCAAGATAGATCCACAAAGCACGACGGGACGGTACGGCGTTTCGTGCAAAGCATCCTGGTATACTATGATAGCTCTAGGCTCCTAGGAATTTTTATTTTACTTTCGTTTTTCTTTTAACTTCATTTGATTTTTTTTTGGTGGTTGTTTTCATTTCACTTTCATTTCACTTTTACTTCATTTTATATAGAACTGTTTTTAGTTTTGATTTTTGCTTCATTTTGATTTTACTTTGTTTTTGCTTTCATTTTCATTTTGTTTTTGCTTTCATTTTCATTTTCATTTTGTTTTTGCTTTTATTTTCATTTTACTTTGTTTTTGCTTTCATTTTAATTTTACTTTGTTTTGGTTTTCATTTTCATTTGTTTTATTTTTACTTTGATCTTCAATGCCTTTTACTTTTGATTTAAATACCATTTTGCTTTTAATCTTGTTTTTTATTAATTTTTGTTCGATTTTTCAAGTTTTTTTTCTGTAAATTTGAGGCAAATTTCGAATGATAGCCATAGGCCACCATAGACGTGGTATACCGCTTAGACCTCAGTGAACTGAAATGAAATGACAAGAGGCTAGCATAAATAATTGCTTACGTTCGTTCAGGTTGTGAAATGTGAATAAACGTTTCTTTTAACTAGACAGATATTCACTCCGAACATTACTTCGTTTACATTTTATAACTGGGCTTTGGTTCCGTACTAGAAAATGTTTAGTTGAGATAATAGCAACTTCAGGTTTGGTCACGTGAATGACAGATGACGTCCAACACACTACATAGACAACTTCATTTTGTCCAAGTTTGGTTGTCCGAGAAAGATATGCATGACTGGCAAAATCCTGGTCCTCACAACTTAGGGCAGGTAACCCTGTTGTGTAAACTGAAGAACGCACGGTAAAATCCATTATTACATTTGTGGTCAATTCATAAAGAGCGTTTTCACATGACGTCATAAAAATTCAAAAATCTAAAGTATACATTCTACAAAGCTGTTTCTAACATGGTAAATGGATACCAGTGTTATAATCTTTCACAAAAAGGTTTCAGGTTTTAACGATGTTTTGCCTCCGATTTATAAAGGTTTTAAATGTGTCACGCAATCCGTCACGCTATTTCAAATAAGCTGTGAAAATCAACAAAATTAAACCAGTTGAAAGTTATTTTTGAATTATAGATGCTTATGAGCCGATTTAATGGCATTTATAATAAATACAATATTTTGTGGTGATATTTTTGGTGTATTTAAGGCTTTGAATTTTTGGCAGCCATCTTGGTGTTCCAAAGTGGTACACCAAGATGGCTGCTCCATACATTTCTTACTAAAAATGTCTAACACTCGTTCGCCTATAACTCTTGAACTAAATGCTCTTGCGCTTCAAAATTTGGCCCAGATGTGTAGTTTTACACTCTCTACAATTCCATAAACATTTTGGAATCGAAAACGGCTTCTGAATTTTGATATGACGTCAGTGAAAACGCTCTATTACATTTGAGGGCTGTATTACATTTGTGGTCAGTCCTTATTACATTTGAGGGCTTTATTGCATTTGTGGTCAATTATTACATTTGTGGCTTCAACACCCCTTAACCCGGTTATTTGCAATTAATTAATTAAAATTAACTGGTTTAACAAAATAGCCCAATTTTGATATATTACGATTCAACTTCAAACAAAAGACATCACTACGAGGCTTAGGGGAATAAACCATATAGAGCGTATGCACATGACGTCACGGCGGCCATATTGGTGTACCAAAACAATAGAACGGCGGCCATGTTGGTGTACCAAAACAATCCTGTGGGATTTGAACGCTTTTCTTATGTTAACACTTTCTTTTGTTCCAATAAATTTGCATAGCTGCTTGCCACGTGAGTGCATACGCTCTATAAATCCCTACTATCGTTCCTCTAAGCCTCGTGGTGATGTCTTTTTGTTTTAAGTTGAATTTTAATATATCGAAATTGGGCTATTCCTGATGCGGCCGCGTATTTTTAGCGTTCACCGAATTTTAATTGTAATTTTATTTAATTAATTTTAATTTTATTTTTAATGCAGGTTAACTTTTCCGATCTGCGGTAATTTTTGTGCTCCCTTTTGAATTCGTAGGGACGACTTTCAATTTCAAATAGAGGAAGGACTGAACCGTCGTTTGTTTACGTTCTCCACAAAACCTATGATTTGATCATTTGACGATGTTGCTTTGCAGGAATACCAAAATGTAAAATGCACGTGCAGAGGCATTGTTTTCGATCATTAATGCTGTTGTTTTGTGCCGCTCTCGCTGCCTTCGCCGTTGTGGTTGCTGCCCGGCGGATGCTTTGGCAGGCTTATTTCGTTCCTCGTTCCCATCAGATGAATAGAAACTTAACAATGTCACAAAAAAGAATAAAGAATATAGCAAATGATAACATCTCTCACGTTCAAAGTTCAACCTTCTGAAGTGAGGCCGCTCAGAAAAATAAACTGTTATTTCATTACAAATACCTTTTCACCGAGTTATTTTATTTTGTAATTTTAACCGAGTTTCTAAAAAAATAACCCAGTTAACTCACCAAGTGCGGCCGCAGCCAATAGAGGTTTTGACAGATCAGTGAGTGGTGAAATCAACTTGCTTTGTGTTCTTCTCGAGGAGCAAACTTGGACACAAAATCACGTTTTACAAATTTTGACTTACGTACATTACAGCATTACCGTAAAGCGCGATTCATTGCTGCGGAACGAGCGTAGCGAGTGAGCAGCAACATAATCAGGATTTAAGAGAAATATATGAGAAAAAAATATAAGCTAGGAAAAATCTCGATTTGATCGCTTTTTACCAGAATTCACTGCACCACGAATACATTTTGGGCCAGAATGCACTGCGCCACGAACTAGAGCCTCGCTTGCTGCTTCAAGCTGTTGGCTGCGAGATTTGTAATATTTTGGTCCAACATGTCCCAGTCGAAATCGGAACTGAAGTGTCGAAGACTACCACGAGTTGAGCGAGGACTGTGAGGCATGGTGATAGGACCGTTGAATGGCAAAGATTTTCGAAGATTGTACGGAATAAAAAACAAATTTACTTTGAAATCACTACGACAGCGGTCGATGAGACTGAACTGAGCTGAGCGCTTTGGGGCGCGAAACCTGAGCTGAACTTGGGAGACGCGAACACAGTAATTAGCCTAAATTTTCGCACCTTCCTCGTGGTCAACGCGTCCTTTACTCAACAATATTCTACAGACATTGCAGGAACTTGATGCGTGAATTACAAAACAAAATTAGTCTTATCAGCTGGAATTTTCGTCGACTCATCCCGGTTACATTTGCTTTGCTTCCCCTCAAAAAACGAAAGAGAAAATTCTGTAATACCAGCTAGATGATAAAACAGCATTATTACAACAAATTTACCGCAGCAGTTACTATCTTTTGGATACACTAGTTGGATAAAAAATAGTACTGGTGAACTCCCATTATTCCCCACCGTTAAGTCGAAGTCGGCTTCTAAAGGCCCAAGATATAAAAAGCTTTTAAAAGTGACACCCCTGCCCAAATTTTGCCTTATGAATTTATTCATGGCAGGTATCCCCCGCGACCTTAAGTAAGAACACCAAACGTAGTTTTGTGCTTCACTGGAAACGAATCTGGGAACTCAATCAAGTCACTAAAAATCTGATGGTTGCCAATTATAAAAAGATGACAAATAAATATTTCTTAATTCTAACTAGCCAAAAGGGTGCCCCCTTTTTCATGAAGGAGGATTGGAGGGTGGGTTCGAATTTTCTTCCGTCTTCTGAAGTCTTGGGAGACATGACAGACTATCATGAATTGTGCATGTTTCTCTACCAGATGAAGGTTCATATACGTATCTTCCTGAAAGTTGGAGTTGCTTGAAATTCAAAGTCCTTCCTAATTCATGCATAATTGAAATGAGGTCTAGTGTTTCCCACCGTTTGGAAAGAAGCTCCAGCATTGTGGGCAGCACAATCTCATAATTTCCACCACATGCCACTTGAAGTGCTTCGGGAATTACCATTTGAAATTGTGACTGCGCGGAGGTAATCACTATTTTCGTAGCATCTGGAATAAGTGCCAATTTCTTTAACATACTTCCTTTCAGCGTCAAGCAGCTGACGCCAGATTGAAATTCAAGTAGGGCAAAAAGGGTAGACTTCTTATCTAAAAAGGAAACAAATTGTGAATCACAAACAAGTCTCCTTGCAAAAACTCGATGTTATTAAGTTGTAAACGAATGCATGAATTATATAAACTTTCTGGGAATAGGGGTCATAATAACAACAGTAAGTTTTAAAAATGCACTAAGACACTAATAGTTTGCCATATAGAAGGCACTGTTTTCACTGTGTTAGCTTGCAAACCCGGTGACGAAAATCCTATTACCTTTCGAGCCTTCTCCGATATAATATCCCCCACCCCTCCATCCTCTAGACGTGAAGTCCCTTCCAAATACGAGAATTTAGAATTTAGTTTCATCGACTGAGTCGATAAGGTGAATTGACCACCGTAAAATGATTAAAAAAAATGACGTTTCGAGCGCTAGCCCTTCGTCAGAGCGAATTGACGAAGGGTGAGTGCTCCAAACTTCAGCTATTTGAACCTTTTTACGGTGGTCAATTAACCTTATCGATAAAACTAAATTATCGTGTCTTCCCCCCCCCCCCCCCCCCCCCACCGAACCACAGTTTCTCTAGAAACTAACCCCATCCCTTCCAAATACATTCTTTAGTTTAGCATCTTCTTAAACTATGAACGCATGGAGCCCCGGTATCATCAGTGGCTAGAAATTTGTTCTACCTTTTTGGGATTAGCTTTTTTGAGAGAGTTTGAGACTGTTTCAGCCGTCCGGTCAAAGCACTAAGCTTTTAAATTATTAATCTCCCTTTCCCTCCCCGAAAGTAAGCCTCAGAATGTTGAGCGAAATAACGTCATAACCTATTTTCTGAAGTTCACTCCTTTCTTATGTAATCACAATATATTTCTTATAAGAAAAAAAGCAAACACAGACTTTGCGCTTCTGACTGAGTGCATGACTATTCATGAGTATGTGAGTTCATCAATTCACCGTCGAAATATTTTACGTGCGATTAAGTAAACGTTCGGTATTCCATAATTTGAAAGTCCTTCGTACTCTTAGCTATTTGCTACAAGACTCTTTATTAGTGTTTTTTTTTGTTTTTGTTTTGTTTTTTCTTGTTTAATTTTTCTTTCTCTTTTGTTTGTTTTTGTTTTCTTTGTTTACAGATAAAGAACAACTACCTAAAATAACTACAGTAATTAGGAATATCTGCCGCTAGAATTATTGATATAGTTTAATACTAAGAGTGATAGAACGTCCTCAAAGTGATGTTAAGATATCTTCAACAGTTGTAAGAAAAAACGTTAATATAATCCAACGGACTCGAAGTCGTTCCGGCCCATGCGACAACGGTGCAATGCTCTAACCAGATTAGTCGTGAAGCCAGGCCAAGAGCACAACCAAAGGTGTTACACGGTGATGTCAATGTATATCAAAATAACTATTTCCGTCATGATTTGAATGGCGTGTTTGTGAATTAGCTCGATAGCTAAGTGCTCGTCCACTATAAATCGCATCTATTTGTTATTTTGATTTTATTAATTATTTTCGGTGTCTGCATAAAGCGAAATTATTGAGGCTTAGGTCTGTTTACCCTCTGTGGCCGAAGGCTAAAAATAACAAAAGTATTCGTCCATGCTCATATTCAACCCCATACAATTATTGTTAATTGTGACTAACTTTTTAATTTCAACCAACCTTTATGGTGCATCCATTTGTCCATAACTGTTGAAACAGCCATTTGAAATTTCTCCTTGTCCTTCTGTAGCTCTTTCGTCTGTTGTTTTATAGCTTCTTCGATAGGTTTTTCTTTGCTGCTTCTCATTGAGTGTTCTATTTGTTCTATGACTCTCTTCAGCGTAGTAGCTGACTCATTATATCTACGAATACTCACTTGGTTGGTATTCGAGTCAATCATCCGTTGAAGTAATTTCAGATCCTCTTTTCTTCTTTTCAGCTGTTCAGCAGGATCTCCACGAATCATCCTTAATTCTCTCAGATCCTCAATATTTTTCGTAATTGACTTTGTTGATATTAAAGCAATTTTGCTCTCTGAATTAAGAGACTTAAAAAATGATCCGACTGCTGTAGCTTTATCGTCTACAGCAGTTATACTGTTATCAATAATCAAAACTTCAACCTTTCCGTAAAACTTTATGGGACGATTACTTTCATTCGATATTTTTTCCATTTCTTTGAGTGGAAGAGCAGGAAGTGCCCGCCGTTTTTCTTTCTCCAATAACTCCACAAGATCAAAAAGCTGTAAGGCCTCAAAAGCGTCTTTTAACACCCTGATTGGAGTGTAGGGAAACAATTGACTGATAACTGTTAGTCCTCTGGAATAGGGAATGTTCTTAGGATCGAGCCCAAAAGTCTGATGAAATCGTTTCTGAGCATCCTGGTCACCTTCAAGTCGGCATGTCAGTTCCGCCATCATTTCTCTACTTAGATCTTTCAAGCAAAGTGGATTATAAGTGAATTCTAAAAACAAAAAAAAGGAAATAAAACAGTAGAGGTATTCTAATTAAACATGTATTAATTTTAAAACACTTATCCTGTGACCTTTTGCAAAACAGAAAACTCTGGAACAATTATTTGAAAAAAAACTTTGACAGAAGTAAAATAAATCAACTCCTTCTTTGTAGAGTCATACCGCGTTCACACTAGGTGGAAACATGTTTAGTCTGAGCACGAATGAAACATGTCTCAGTACGAAGAGGGTTTAATCTGAACAACTTCCTTTGCTGGGGCGAACAAAGCATCACTTCTAAAAGCTATTTAGCTTTATATATGAGTAGGAGAATAAATGCGAGCGGAATGTTACTAGGTCCCAGTAGACGGACTACGAGTACAATTTTCGATTTTAACCCATTGACACTTCAGGATTTTTACGTTTTTGAGTGATTTTCTGCATACACACGCCCCATAGGATTTCGTGACTCCATATTTGGGGTTACCATTGAAAGTGCTGCTGTTCTAAAACACTGAAGGCTCGAGTTTACTGGAAACGTCATTGTGACTTTGTCATTTTGCTTCGTTCGTTCTCAATAAAGGATTCAATATCATGTATCTGCGATTTTTGGTAAGTTCACAGCCATTTTTCATCTTTAGTAGCTGCCTGATGAGCATCATTAAGCTTGAAGGTAGTTCAGAGTCCACTTTCTCAATGAAGCGAGTTAGGTGTTGTACTTCGTTTACGAATTTGGCTCGTTGCTCGTTGCTCGTTGAACTGGAAAAATGGCCGCCATGAAACGAAGTAGCCTTGGGACTCAACTCTGGATGAATTTCTCGACCTATCACGGCATATTTTGGAAGTTGCGACCACTGAAGAACACAACAAGCGCGAAATTTCGGCGGTGGGTCGGAGTGGCTGTGGACTTAGTATAAATATGAAATGTGTGCGGAAAGAAAAAGAACGCTGTCAAAAATTGTGGCTATTTCCCAGCAGGCAGTGCGGTGGTGATGTTGAAAATCGAGACAAGGTCAGTATGCACTAGAACGAGAGGCTGTAATTCGGCCCGAGCAACGAATAAGAGCAAAAAGATTCACTGCTAAGCTAGGACTAGGACTGAATTTTGCTGTGAATGTTGACTTTTGGGTTTGCCACGATGATTTGAATAAAAAAAAGTAAAGGAAAAAACGTGATTTTTGTTGTTTTTCTTTGACGTTAATTTATTTTGTTATTGTCCAAATTCAAACGCTGATATTCTGCAAAAATCGCTGACTTTTATGTGTTTGTTGGGTATCTCAATTTGAGAGACTTTCTAGTCAATGCTCACAACTGCTAGTTAAGGCAATGTTCGCACGATTGAGAAAGTTACAATTTTTAAAGCAGTGGAGTCTTGTACGGGCGGTTCAGGTGTCAATGGGTTAAAATCAGTAACGTTCCCAGAGCCCTTGATTATGTTTGTTGATGACAAGTAGAATCAAGACTCTTATCATGATGTGAATATGAAATGCTCTAAATAAAAAACCGAGTACGGCCCGAGGGCATAACTAAGGTATATTTTTTTTTCGTGTATATAAAAAAGGTCTGTAAAGGAATGTTACGGCACTTTTCAATAACACGTGAACTCTGAAGTTCATATCTCAACCGACAGTTTCATTTTTCACTGCCGCAAATATCATAGCGGACGACTCAGGAAACAACCATGCTTACGCAAAATGGTCAAAAGGTCATGTTTGTGGGTTGTGATTGGTGGATTTCTATCCATTTTGCCAGTTTCTGGTTTTAGGGGTCCAATGTTTGTCGCCGTAATTATGATTGACGGCAGCGTAAAATAAAACGTAATCTTAGTTGGGTTTTGAACTTCAGAGTTTGCGTGTGATTAAAAGGCGCAGTGATCACTCTCCAGGAAAGTTGTGCCACGAAGTCAAAATGCGTGCAACATAATTTTTCTTTTCACAGTGCTTACTTATGAGGCATCAATATCAACATACTAAAAACAACAAACATCAACCCATGAGAAATACGAAAAAAATCCTCGTGTTGATGAGCACCATGTTTAGCTAGTCTGCAACGAAATTTCACACCTTTATATACTAAACACTGGAATGATAAAAAGCTGTCTAAGTAATACGTTTTAGTTCAACCAATGATAATAATAATAATAATAATAATAATAATAATAATAATAATAATACTGGTCACCCAGTAGTTTTCATAATGGCCCTCCATATGGCCTTGTAACTCTAGTACTGTAATGTCACCTGATTTTCCTTGATTTATAACACTTTCTAACTGTCAGACTCAAGAACTAATAAATTAAAAGAAGCAGACTCTCCGTAACCTACAATCAGTTAAGTCTGTGCTCATTTCTACTGAGGAGAGGACAAGCAACCTATTAAATCCTTGCCTTGCGTGGACCTTCGTTTCGGCTCTAGCTTGCAGGAAATCTTCTCCTTGCACGTGATGCTATAGTCAACCTTTGTTGTTAACGTTTAACGCAATTGTTGGGTTCGACTACAAATTAATGTTGTTGAAAAACAATTGTAATACGGTTAATTTGCATAAAAACATGGCGTCAAAAATACAGGCCAAAATGAGTGATGTACAAAACGTGTGGTTTCTTTTTTCGTATTGCGCACTGTTTGATTTTTGTTGACTCCTAGTAATATCAGTAAGTATAAAAGGTCTGTGAAGAGAACAATTATGTTGAAATTATTTTAACCTTGTGGTACTTTATCACGATATCTTTCTTCGACTATGTAGGATTTTGGGTTACCCGAGTTCAAGTTTACGACAGGAAAAGATTGCGCATATGACTGGAACCGATGGCATGTAAAGCTCTTTACGCCATCGTTTACAATAGTCTCCGTTTCCACCTGTCCACACTACAGATTTTACGTCACCGTTTTCAAAAGTCTCCATTTCCACCTGTCCACACTAGAAACGACGCGTTTTCAAAACGATGCGTTTCCAAGTCTCCACTTTTGAAACCGTTTTCGAAAGTCTCCGTTTTCATCAGCGTTTTCGGGCGTTTTAGTGTGAACGATAGTACCCTGGGTGCCAGAGGCTTGTCTCGCGCTCTCATCTCTCTCATATTACACGCCTCTTATGTCTCTTATATTTTCGCCGCTCGACAAGCCTCTGGACCAGAGCGCGATTTCTTTGATAGCGCCGAGCCAATAACGATCTCGCTTATACGAAAACATCCAGAATCTGGATGTTTTGCTGATTGGCTCCTGATGGCCCGCGGCTCCTACGGGATGTTGGATGTTTCAAGCATTGTGATTGAGCGATAAGTACAATGGACGCGTGATCGGAACGCATACGGTTTGGTGGTTGCGAAGATCAAAACCAGACACGCTTTAAGCTTATGTTGTTTTCGAAAGTTCAAGTAGATTTTTATATATCGATGGCATGGTTAAATTATGGAACTGCAAACGGAAGATTTAAATAAGGTAATTACTGAAGCTGTTAGAAATTTCGATGGGGTCGAGGAAGTGAATGAAATAGTGGCATAAACGAAACAGTCGCTAGACTGTGAAATTGACAACGGAAGAGAATTACAAACAACGAGCTCCACGCTGCAGCTATAAAGCAGATAAAGCGTAGCGAATGGAAGCTAAAATTACAGCCTTTATTGAAACAAATTTGAACTCTCTACAAGTTGAATAGCTTATTAAGCTACAACTCTCTCTACAATAAAGCTTGGATCCTAAAAAATTAAAATCCTGCAAAGACGAAACTAAAATAGCTGGGCCCGCGTGACATTAATAGCGGGAAAGACATCAACGGTCAACAGATCCTGATTTCAGATCCTGTGATGTCCGGTATTTCAGAGAGATGAGTTAGAGAAATTCAAACCTTTCCTACATAAAAATGTACACGCCAATATTAATGGCAAAAACAACACACCAACCGCCAGGCAAAAAAGGACGTTAAAATGAGGTCAAAATCTGCAAGCGCAACACCACGGGAAACCACAACCGACAGACTTGACCTTTCGTCCGTTGCATTGCACGCGGCTTTTGAAAGATTTTAAAACAAACGGCTAAATGTAGAATACCCGTTCAAAACATATATAAGGAGCAAATGGCATTAAAAACATGAGGTAAGAGTCAGTGCAGGCCTGCCACGTTCATTTTACACTTCGTAAAATTCGAAGGTGGAACTTTTTTCACGGAAGTTGTTTTGATTCCCGCGAAAGCCATCCACCAAGACCGCGTATATTAACAGCATTTGACAGCTAGTGATCAGGCTAGTGATAGCTAGTATGTATATGTAATCGCATGGGCCCGAGTAAAATTAAGGATTAATATCACGCGTGTTTTCAGAAGCTGTAGAAATTGCTTGAGTCGCGAAGCGACGAGGGCATTTTCTACAGCTTCTGAAAACACAAGTGATATTAATCCTTAATGTTACGAGGGAACATGCGATTACTTGTTTATAATGTAGAGGGCAAAATTATAGGGAAACCTTTCAGACTTTTTAAGACAGTCAGTCAGACTTGAAACTATCCGAAGTGAAAATACTCTCTCGCAAACTGACAAGAAAAAACTTTTCAACTCACCGTGGTTAAATAAATTTCTACTTGGTCAGAGATACATTTGGCTGTTATGTACATCTAGAGAACATAGCCTGATTTTTATCGATAAAAGACACTTTACGACAAAAACAGAGCAAGTTTTATTTAAGCGTACCTGTGTTTTGAAGTTTTTGCCGCTTTGATAATAACAACAAATGGCGAGAGTTCAAACTTGCTTGCACGTTTGGCGATTTAATTGTCGTTCTTTCACTTCTTTTAGCCTTATTCTTTCTCCAGTTAGACGTATATTTTCCCTTTCAGCAAAATCTGTCAAAGTTCTTTCCTTTAGGTCCGCAGAAATCCGCATTTTTTCAATGAAGTGATGGAACTTTACAGCGCGTAAACCCTTTTGTCGCCATGAATGAATTTCTTCAAGGTCTTCAACGTCGCAAACTGGCCTGCAGGTGCCTAGTTAATCCATGATTTGACACAAATAATCGCTTCCTGTTTGGCATAAAATGCTGTAATTCACCTGTAGAATTCCTTTCTTAGGCATCTTCCGATTTCATTCCTTTTTTAAAACAAAATCTCCGGCGAAACATTTCTTCAAAATTTCGCCAAGCGAACTGAATGCAACGAGAACGGCGCACTCAACCAACCACGAGTGAGAAAATTTGATGCTCCACCAATCAGGAGCGAGTAATTTTGCCCTCAATTAAGAAAAAATGCCCTCTTCGTCAGCCAATCAGCATTCAGTAATTTTGCCCTCTATATTATAAGTAATTGAAAACCCACATCTCTCATTCCTCCACGTGCTGATTCGGAAAGGTCAAGGTCCATCCAACACGGTAAATCAAGGCGCTCTTTGCCAGAGGTTCTCTCGCGGCTTCGCCGCTCGTTTTTTCGGTTTCCGGCCCTCGGCCGACAATTCTCACGAAAGCGCCCAGGGTAGGACGATAGGCGAAAACGCATCAAAACATATGCGTTTTCAAACGAAAACGCATTAGTGTGGTCGGGTCCTTAGCCACCGTTACCGATAACCAGTTCATTACGCTTGCGCGTATTCACGGGTTAAAAATGGGGCGATTGAATAGAAATAATATTAAAAATTAAAGTTTGTGGTGAACATTAAAGATTAAAAACAAATTAGCAAACTCAACTCTGGAATCAAAAGCGTATAAAATTTGCATATACATCTGTAAACGCCAACATGCAAGTGCTTTCAAACTTGAATCTTGTCAAGCAACGTGTAACCCAATCAGTGGTCAAGGTATGTTTTTAATATAATGTAGATAGGCTGAGCCTAACAGCGTAGCTCTCTGAAAAGAAAGCCGATGATAAGCTTAACTAAGGTGAAAGGTCGGAAGCACAAGAATTAAGATTGCCAACCGGGCTATGACTAAGTATGACTAATTTCTGAATAAAATAAAATACACCTGTGTCAAGAATTGCCGAGAAACTGATTTGGAAATCAAAATTGCAAAAAATACACAAACATATATGCATAAGGCGACGCGAGTGAAGTTAGAACTATAAAATCCAAGTCATGTTTTGTTTACATAAAATCGCTCTTCAACCTATGTAATAAATGAACAAACACATAAAAATGGACAACACAATCTTCTTTCGAAAAATTTTATTCCATTCGCCATAAGTTTATGTTTAAAAGCAAAACGCGTATCATTTATAGCGCATCGATGAAATTTAATAAGAAATCAATACGACTGAATTTGGGCACATTTTATAAACAATTCTCCAAACCTAACGAGAACACAAAGAAAAAGTCAATCACAGATTAATTGATATCAACATAAATTCCTATCGAAAAAAAAGTAATTTGTTTTACCTTTAAGCTCCTCGACTACTTTGAAATTCTTTAAATCTCCGCTCCTTTGGCTCTAAATTCCATAGAAGAAACATCTCCCCGCATTGCTCCCACATTGATCAAAACGTACGAAGTTCCTCAAAGCAAGATTTTATCCCTGATAGCTCTTCTTTTTTCCACTATAGTGGCTTCTGAGTATCCCCTAATTAGTATCCCTGTCATGAGTAGCAAACCGCGAAAAAATGCAGGGAAATAACGACTTTAATTTGCAAACGGTTTTCTCCGCTGAACACAGCAAAAGATCCATCAAAAGTGTTTACCGAGCTGACGTGACATCGGCCGTGTAGCCGGGCGAAAAACAAAGCCTCGCTTTGGTTTCAAAATTGCTAAGATCCCGAATGTTACGCGACGTCATACGCGCATGTTTTGCGACGTCATACGCGCCCGCGAGCTAGCCATGCCCAACGGACGGACACACATGTACGGACGCGCTCCCTCGAAACATTCCGCCAGCCATGACCATGAAAAATGACGGGCATAGGTTCTATGAGTATGGAGCTTCGCGAGCGGGCCTTCGGCGCACGACAGCTCCGCTATAAACACGGCTTCATAATTTTTTTTTAAAATACAGTGCTGCAGCCCACGAAATAATATGTGTGATATTTAAGGTTCTTCATATGTAGTTGTTCAGTAGAAAAACTCAAAGATAAAGTGATTTGAATTATAAATTATAAATTTATTTGCAATTGAGACGGGTAAAAGGCCACCTTGAAATACATGCGTACTAATCAGCGGAATTAATGACAATAAAAGTTTACAGCCCAAAGATAGAGTGAATTTGCCACCAACTGCTATAATTCATTCATTGCTTTCGCGCATTCAAAAAGACAAACAAAAGGTACCCGAACTAAAGGTCCCTATATAGATGATTAAAATTCCAGGGTAGCTAAACAATAGTTCCCCTAAAACGTTTGTTCCTAGGCAGGTCTTGGTCACCTACAGATATAAGGATTTCTCAATTATTATTTGTTTTATTTTTCGAATTATTACTTTGCTATTATTTTTAGCGGAGCACTTGCCGGGCCGAAGGCCTGGCTGCGCAGCACCATACTCATAGAACCTGTGTCCGTCATTTTTCATGGTCATGGCTAGCGGAATGTTTCGCGGGCGCGCCTCCGTGACATGTGTCAGTCGCGCAAGTGTGGCGCGGCTACACAGTCGTCAGCTCTGTAAACATTAAAAAAGTTGGATCTTTCGCAGTGTTTAGCGGAGCAGTAAAGTCGTTACTTCCTAGCATTTTTTCGCGGTTTGCAACTCAAGACAGGGATACTTATTAAGGGATACTCAGAAGCCGCTTTAGTGGAAAAAGAAGAGTTTTCGGGGATAAAATCTTGCTTCGAGGAACCTTCATACGTTTTTATCAATGCATGAGCAATGCGGGGGATGCCTTGTTTTTATTACGGATTTCAGAACCGAAGAAGCGGAGTTTTAATGAATTTCCAAGCAGTCCAGTGACTTAAAGGTAAAATAAACCACATTTTTCGATGGGAATTTATGTTGATATCAATTTTTGATTGACTTTTCCTTTGTGTTTTGGAGACATGTTTATGAAACGTGCTCAAATTAAGTCGTGCTGTTATCTTGAATTTCATCGAGGACAGCTTTGCTTTGATGCGCTGTAAATCGTACGTGTTTTACTTTTATACATAAACTAATGAAGATTTGAATAAAATATTTCGAAAGAAGATTGTGTTGTCCATTTTTATGAGTTTTTTCATTCATTAGATAGATTGAAAAGCGATTTTATAAACAAAACAAGACTTTGATTTTATAGTACAGTTCTCTCTTCACTCGCGTCGCCTTATGCAAATATGTTTGTGTATTTTTGCAATTTTGATTTCCAAATCAGTTTCTCGGGCAATTTTTGGCAAACAAAAACTGTATGTTATTCGGAAAGTAGTCGTACCTGTAATTCTAGACGGAGAAAAGTTGTTTTTGTGAACTTTTCTACGGTCTAAATGTACTGTGCAGACGGTCGGGTAATAAGCTTACTGTTTTTTGAGAATTGCTAAAATTGAAAAATAGCCCGGTCGTCAATCTTAATTCTTGTGCTTCCGACCTTTCACCTTAGTTAAGTTTCACCTTAATTAAGCTTGTTCATAGTGCTTCGCTGTTAGGCTCTGCCTATCTATATATATTACTTCATAATTTTTTTGAAACTGTTTGTTAGGGCGTTTCGTATCAAAGGAAATTGCAAGTCTTTATTCTTCGCTGGGATAATAATGCGATTACAAAAGGAGAGCCTGAATGGAAAAATATGCATTTTGTTTACCTCTTGTTTCTTCCATTCCAAGTTCAGATGGTGCGCCATGTGTTCCCAGTATTCCGCTGTCACTCGTTTCTGTCGTCATACTGTCGGTATCCTCGGCTTTTTCCAAATAACTCTGGACGTACGCTAGTCTTTCCGGATCGATATATTTGTTTTGCTTCGTTATAGGTTGCAACTGCTCTGGTTGGATTATTCTTTTTCCTTCACTATCTTGTGTTTTGCAGTACAGATTAGAATCGGAATTTCTTCTCTGCATTTTCATGGGCTGATTCTTTTCCCAACCATCAAGACCTACCAAAATAAAAATACTGTACTTACTGGCTTAATTCAGCCTTTTTTATTTCACATTGACAACCATTATGGATTAATATTCACCAATAAAAAGAACAGATCAGTAAACACAGCGTCGTTCCCAGGTATTGTTGTTTTTTTTGTTATAAAAGCTGTGGAATCTCAGATCTCAGGACACTTGTCATTGGTTTGTTCCTGCCGTGTTGACAATCAAAACACAAAACAAACATCTTGCAACAACACAGCACTGTTGCTGTGTATTCGTATAACTGTTGCGTCGGTTACGCTAGATATTTACAGGACGGTTATACCATTTTGTCAAAGAAATGTGAATATATGAAATAATCAAATATGTGAAATGGGGACGAAACATACAAGTGAAATTTGATCCTCGCAGCGATGAAACTGAAATTCAGGCTTGAACGGGCCTTTAAACCCATGATTTTGCGATAACAGCCGTTGCGACTCTCTTTTCCTGCTAGCAGAGCCTCCTTTCCCTTTCCTCCTGCCCCAAACAACGTAAAAGAAGACTGCTAGCTGGACTGATCCTTACGGTTGGTCGTTGAACTTCCCTTTCTGGGTCCACAACTATTAATAAATCATGGCGAAAAGACAGAAAAAGTAGGCAAACCTAGGCAAAACAAAGGTTGTCTTTTAAAGCTATTTTACGCATAAATGAAGTAAATACGCAGAACCATTCTGAAAAGCACTATGCATGCGCGGCGCATACCATTATGGAGTTAATTTTCAGCCAATCAAAACGACGGGGAAAATAATATGTTCAGTGAGAAAAATTTCCAACTTAATTAATCAGCTAACAATAGTTAATACCTAGTCCGCTTTTGGTCAACTCAGTACAGGCTTTCTCGTATTCTTGTTCCTCTATGGTTACAATCACTTCCACGTCCTCTCCACCGGCGAGTTCTCTTGTTTCGTCAGTGACAAAGAAGGTTTGCAGGCGTTCCTTGAGCGTCCCATCCTGGTACATACTCCACAAGGTGTTAAGAGCCGTAGGATTTAATGCTTGGACTGTGAGGCACAAACAACCCTCTGTTATTGCAAGGAGCTTAGTGCTAGCAGGAAGCACACAGCGGTCAACGGCAGCGATGCGCTGGTCAAATGTGGACCCACAACTTAATACATCCAAGGTGGAAGCTATTATTATACCACCTGCGACCACTTTGAAAACAGTCTTTATGTTCAGGACTAAAAAAAAGACAACAGAATAATAGGTAGTTGGTGATGCAGCAAAATGGTTTTTCTGACCGTAATGGTCAGAGGGTTCACCTTCCACCAGGGAAAACACTCCTTTACAATGACATAAATAGGCATTTAGTGTAAAATGGAATAGACCCTTTTCCAAAACCAAAATGCTATGGCGACCGAAATTTAAAGTCAATCTGTAAGATTAATATACCCCAGAACGGAACAGCTTGGTATAAATAGTAAAACAAATGTTCAAGGCAATATACTAAAGTTTTTACCAGGAATTATGATCTGAAAAATTCCTCAATTTACAGGCGTTTGTATACCCGTGCAATCATACACACATTGAAAACAGTCTTTATGTTGAGGACTAAAAAATTAATACAAACAGAATAATGTAGTTGGTGAGGCAGCAAAAAAGCTTTTCTGGTCACAATGGTCAGAGGGTTCACCTTCCACCAGGGAAAACATTTCTCTACAATGACATAAATAGGCATTTAGTGTAAAGTGGAATAGACCCTTTTCCAAAACCAAAATGCTATGGTGACCGAAATTTAAAGTCAATCTGAAAGATTAATATACCGCAGAATGGAACAGCTAAGTATAAATAGTAAAAAGAAAAATGTTCAAGGTAATATACCAAAATCTATTTCAGGAATTACGATCTGAAAATTCGTCAATTTACAGACGTTTGTATACCCCTACAACCATACACACGTGTAAATTTGTAAATTTTCAACGTACATTTTCTCGGCTGAAATAATACCTTCCTTAATTAATCTTCGCATGATTACAAAAGTAAAGGTGCTCTTTTTGACGCTGGTATCGATTTTCCGCTGAGTTTAATTTTAAGCTGTTTGAATTTGCAGCCACCATTTTGTTTGAAGAAGGGTGGATTGTGTATTCTTCAATATTTCTCGTGTTTCTTTTAATCATGTTCCAGTGGGCCTGTTTTGAATATCCACATGGATATGAATTTCATGGTACCTTCTAACTTACTATGAGCTATCTGACGGAAGATATACTTCATGACCACGCGAGCATTTTGTAATATAAGCCAAGGAAGCAAAATGAAAACTTCGACCACATGTATCTGCATGTATCTTGACTTACCCCCTATCAGTGAACTGCCAACCGACGACACAATTGCAGATGCTTGTGCTGAAACATAACAGATATATCGACAGAAAGTTACAAACTGCATACTTTATGCTCAAATTCACGTGTGTAGAAACATGGCTAATGAATCACTACAAACAAACTCAGCTAACAAAAATACCTTTTCGACTTTCAAACTCGTCTTCCCGATTTCTTCGTTCCTCGAACTTCTCAACTTCTTTCAGAAGATCTTGTTGTTCCGTTTCAGTCAAAATTTTCTTCAAGATGCCAAGACAGTCGATTCCCAGGGAGCTACTGATCTCAAGCTCTTTAAAAAGTGATCGAACATCGTGAATGTTGCCGTGACTCTCTTCCAGAATCTCCACTCTGCAAATCGAGATCAGCCGTTCCAGATCATTGATCTCGTCGAGTACTCGAATGCTCTGCTCAAGCAAACCTTTGTATTCTTTTCTTTTGCTCTCGAACTTTTTTACTTTCCCAAACAAAGGCCACTCTTTAACACCTTTCAGGAGGTCTTTCACTACCACCATACGATCAAGTCCTAAATAGTTCCTCTCTTCCAGTGCTTTCAACAAAGAGAGGGCATCATTGATATCGTCTTCGCTGCCAGACGCCAGGTAGTTTCTGCACAAGAAAACTAATTTTTCTTGTAGATTCAGCTCATCTAGTCTCCGGCTTATATCAAAGAGTAGATTATTGTACTCGATGTTAGACATCTAAACGGGGGATCGAGCGAATTTTCTAGGTAAGTGGGTGCTGTATTGGATTCATTCGGCTCATAAATAATAATTCTTAGAAATACTGGTCACGTGATCAAAGGTCTTTTGTTTGCCTTTAGATAACGAATTGGCGTCGGTCCAAAATGATGGACCAACAACAAGGTAGCTTTATTTGCACGACTATAAATCCTTACAGTATTGCAAAAGCATTACAACATAACAAAATGAAATTACAATAATATAATAAAGAAAGGGAAAGTACAATTAAGATACATCAGTCTGGATTGATAATTTGATTATTGCGGAGATCTAAGCATGAAAGAATAAATTTCACTAATTGAATATTTACAAAATACGAGAGTTAAAATTAATTCATTGGTAACTTCTGAAAGAGATAACTGTTTTATATTTGGTAGGTGATACCCTATTTTCCTGTAAAATCCGTCCCTATGAATTGAGTATTTAGGACAGTGGAAAAAGACCGCGCAGGGACTGGGGTGTGCTTTTCACATGACGTCATAAAAATTAAAAAATCTAAAGTATACATCCTACAAAGCTGTTTCTAACATGGTATGTGGATACCAGTGTTATAATCTTTCACAAAAAGTTTCAGGTTTTAACGATGTTTCGTTTTCGATTTATAAAGGTTGTAAATGTGTCACGCAATTCGTCACGCTATTTCAGATAAGCCGTGAAAATAAACAAAATTGAACTAGTTGAAAGTTATTAATGAATTATAGATGCTTATAATCCGATTCCATGCCACTTATAGTGAATACAATATTTTGTGATGAGATTTTCGGTGTTATTAAGACTTTAAAATCTTTGAATTTTTGGCCGCCATGTTGGTGTCCCTAAGTGGGACACCAAGATGGCCGCTCCATACATTTCTTACTAAAAATGTCTGTATTCGATCGCCTAAAACTCTTGAATGAAATGCTCTTGCGCTTCAAAATTTGGCCCAGATGTGTAGTTTTAAACTCTCTACAATTCCATTAATATTGTAGAATCGAAAACGGCTTCTGAATTTTGATATGACGTCAGTGAAAACACTCTATAAGAACGTCTTATTTTAGTGAAGGCTAAGCTGGGACTGGACGTTCTTAACACGTTCTTGGCATAAAATTACGGTATAGTATTTTATGAAATCATAGTTATGAAAAAGAAGAAAAAATATACCATTTCCACAAACTTTGTCAGCTGAACCCCCACCCGTACCCCCTTCCCCCCACCCCCTTCCCCCCACCCCCTTCCCCCCACTCCTACCCCCCACCCCTACCCCCCTTCCTCCCACCCCCTTCCCCCCCACCCCCATTGCCATATTAGCGCATGCTAGAGGCAATAACTTAAATTAAATATTAAAGGCCTGCTCTACGACTATTCTGTCATCGTTTGTCGTTTGTTTTGGCGGAAAGGAGGAGCCCATGGGAAATATTTTCAGTCCGGGTCTCCCTATTATGTACTGCCCCACCCCACCCTTCTTCTATCTATGCCGATATCCACAAAGCAAACAACGCACAAGTAAAAATCAGATTTTTAATCCACACATCAACCACTAATAAAACTACCAAGAATGAATGACATCGCCAAAAATGATTTAAAAGCATCTAAATACTTTAACAGTACACTGTCTATTGCACTTTTTGTATACAGCAACAATAAGAGACACTCGACTGTACAATCCATCCATCCTATTCCATTTTGTGGACTCGCCCGCCAAAATTAAGAGAGAAAATTATACTAATAAATCATATTTCACTTCTAAACATGACTTGGATAGTATTAAACACTATTGAACGCTATCAGGCTATTGAACGCTATTGAACACTATTGAACATTATTAAACACTATTGAACACTATTGAACACCATTGAACACTATTGAATACTACTGAAAACTTGAACACTATTGAATACTTTTGAGTACTATAGAAGGTCATAGAACACTATTGTCGGTTGTATTACTGACCATCTACAACCTTACGCCAATGAAAACGCACACAAATAAAAGCAAAGCGCTCATGTAAACAATGACACTTGCATTGCATGCATCAGTATTACAGCACCCCACTTTGCAGGAGCCGTCTTCTGAGCTCATTTTGTTACACGTCCGGTGAGTTACGTCACAGCTAGCCTTATTTGCGCAGTACATGTAAACTCCCCTCACGTCACCTTTCTCGGTCGACATCTTTATGCATCGATCCAATTCTGTGCAGTAAGGCAAATAAATGAAATATTGGCATTTACACTTCCAAAGACTGACTTCAATTAAAATTAAGGGGGGAACCATGCAATTTATTTTTGTAAAGAAGTGGGAAACAGACATCACTAACAAAGGACTTCTTTCAAGTGGTTTTACTTAAGAATTTCATTCACATCCTTAAAAGTAGAACTAAAACTATAAAAGTAGAACTTAAAAGTAGAACTTATAAAAACTTAGAACTTAAGTAGAACTTTACAGTAGAACTTAAAAGTAGAACCAAAAATGCATCAATCCTATTCCCTTTCCTAAGTCCCTAATTATTTAGAAATTTATAATCCCTTCTCTAATAACTATTAACAAATTTAAGTATATAACATATGACATATTTAAGATTTACATAAAATACAATTCTTACAGTCATTGCTGATCAAGTTTTTTAAGTCCAATTTTCTGACAGCTCTTTTAAAGGCTTCTAATGTTGATGAGTATCTTATTTTGGTTTCAACGGCTAGGACCAGAGTACTGGTTCCAAATGTGTTTCCCGTAACTGACAGTATTAAATCTCGGAATCAAAAATTCATTAACCCTTACGTTACACTAAGTATTACAGTATTTGTTTAAAAAATATCTTTGATATACACAGAGCACTGACCATTCTTAACTTTAGACATTTAAAGTTTAAGCTATGGCTATTGCCGGAGTAATTTAAGTTGTCTGACATTTAACTGTTTAATCCACAAGCTCATCGAAGATAGAATGGGAATGGGGATTTAATAAATTTTTATACGAAGTTTAAGCCGATACCCTTTACATACTAATTTTTATCGAAATGGTACCCCTTGTATATGTGGTGGTTCAAGTTTTTCTTTGGTTTGAACATTTTCAAACCAGTTTAATTTTGGTTTTCCATTGTCTCAGAATATGGTTATAAATATAAGACAAAAGAAAACAAAAATTATGAAGCTTTCGCAATCTTTGCTTTGTCGTTTTTGCTCAGAATTTTGCAACCATTCTCCGAGCTTAGAATTAGTGGATACCCCTTTCACTTAAAAACATATTTTTGCGACGGCCTTCAAAATACTTAATAGCAGTTTTCGCGACCCTTTCTTATATTGCGAGCATCGAAAAGGCACCCCATTTAATTTAGGGAAGTCCTCCCGTATAGCCCACTGTAGGAAATACCCCCCGTGACGCAGTCAAATCAAAATACTGTTCCGATATAATTTATAATTAATCATGAATAGATATACGTTAAGATTTGATCCACTGAATCAACAACTGTAACTGATCGATCACCTGATAGGGCATGATAACAATATATACCACGGTTAAGTGTCTTTCGTTTGAGTGGATGACACACAATCAGTTATATGCTCTTTGGCCATTTCGCTCCTAAATTAGTGGCCAAAATCAAATATTATTTGGTAAAATACTGAGAAAGAAAAGTGCTATGAGAAAAATACATGTAGTTAATTGTACAGTATAACAAAGCGGCCTTACTTGAATATTGTGTATAACAGTCCGTCAGGTATTTCTCTTGGTTGCTTTTCAATTTTTCCTTCGTGCAGTCGTCTTCCGCCCCACTACACGCATAGCACTTGATGGAGTATGCTGCATTATAGATCAGTAATTAAGTTTAACATCAGTACCAGATGATTATCACCCCCTATCACTGATAAGCTTTTGCCTTTCATAACTAGTAGGAAATAGACTTTCATCGGCGTCAAGAAATCAGTTATTAAATGAATATGTGATCATTTTATAAAAAGAAGCAATCGTTTGAACTTTGTGAATGAAAATCCCAATGGTTCTTTATGAGAACGTTTCTATTTTGACTCCATTAAGTTCGTTATACAAACCCAATTATCTTTTGGAGGGGAGGGGGTGTGTACTCTGTATATGTTTGGGTAGGATTGTGCTGCTGGGACTGTGAAACCATTACCCTATACCAGACCATGTTCAGCTGATTTTCAACCCTAAGACTACACAACGAATTAAAATCCCTACCCTATCC
This sequence comes from Cladopsammia gracilis, assembly GCA_022457155.1. Classification (NCBI taxonomy): domain Eukaryota; kingdom Metazoa; phylum Cnidaria; class Anthozoa; order Scleractinia; family Dendrophylliidae; genus Cladopsammia; species Cladopsammia gracilis. The sequence goes on from JAJGOT010000189.1 coordinate 751,686, forward strand.
CAGACTTGAGCACTATTTTTCGTATATCTGAGCCATTATGTAGAACTGGAAACCCATCTGTCGACAATGTTGCCGCTATGACTTTAATTCCGTTTAGGGAAGGCTATTTCACTTCCGAGTTTCAATCTCCGATTTCTATACCCTATCCCAGACTAAACTGCCTGAAAACCATACCCATCACAGGGGAACATACCCATATAGCTTATATATGAGAATAACACTCCCCCCCTTAACCCTAACCCTACCCCCTCCCCCCCCCCCCCCCCCACCCGCTCTATGTCCAGAAATGCACGCTAATGAGATTCATGCTCTTTATGATAGGCATCATTAAGTGTCCCCTAGCCCTAATTCTCACCTAAATACAAGCAATTCTGTCAAACATGAAGTCATATGGAAATTACAAATAATTGTGTGTAATATGAAGTGCCCAAGGTCAGAGTTAGGTGCATTTCTGGACATTAGTGTTTCCGAGAATCTTTAACCTTACTTACCGTAGGCACAATAATGTGTCTAACGACATCGTTCCATTTTTGCAGCAGCTCAAGCATTTCTTTGTACGGAATTCGCTAAGAAAGAGTCCAAATGTGCTTCAGATACGCGCGGGAAATTCGGAAAGCACGAGAGATGGGCAAGAGTTCTGAATAGTATCACTCTAAGGAACGCAACTCAACCATCTTGACTGCCTTCCTTATTGCCTAACTAAATGCTGCACCTGTGTTGTGCCTAAACAAATTACTGTCCCGGGAACTAATAGCCGGGTGCCCGCTCCGGCCGCTAGGATAGACGGCTGTATTCGCAAATTATTAACGCTGAATATAATTCTGATCCTCAACGATCAGTCGCTTGGAAGAAGAACTTCACAGAATGGTTTCCTTTCTTATGCTTGAATGCACTGTTCCCAGTAACCCAATTTATGATCGATCACCGACGCTCTCTATTGAACGCTTATAACGCGTTCCCATATGAGAACACATAACATCATTGTTTGGTTATATGTTAAACGATAGTCGTTGGTAATCATGGAAAACAGCTTTTAGAGAAACTCCGTCTCGTAATGGTGTCAACATGTTAGTCATGTTACAGGTAGCTGAGGACGTAGACAACTGAGAAAAGACCAAACTTTGCTTTTTATAATCACAAACCTTGTTCAGTTTTTTTAAAATGTTAAGGCCTATTTTAAAAAAAATAATCAGTTTAGAGTTATGAAAAGCTACTAAGTGAAGTGAAGCCGTGAAGTTAAAGTCGGATGCTGTTTAAAAATCAAGTGGATTATGAATTCAATTATTTGCCTTTCCAAGAATTATACGAACAAAACAAAATAATCCTCAAGAAAAATTTAACCTCGAATGTTTCCTTCATCAAGTTCGTCCACTTTGTTCATCTTCTGGAACCGTTAAGACGCATACTTAATACTTTTCCAAAACCAGTACAGATGTAAAAGGAGCACAAAGCTAATTAGACGTTTAATAGCATCCAGGCTTTCTAGGAAATTTTATGCAAAGCAAGTACACACACACACACAGCGTTAACTCGTAATCTAAGCAAACATACTGAAGATAAGAAGCTGCATTATATGGCTTTCATGTGGCATAAAAGATTCAACCCATTAAAAATCCAAAAGGGTTTTTTCATAAATCCATTGCTTGATTTTCTAGTTTCTTTGGTTTTATAAGAACTGGCGACACTTGCTGATAAACAACCTCAAGCCAGTGTTTATCGCATTCTATCTTTCACTACCGAAAGAGCGAAATTTAAAATTTGAGAAAACTCTTGAAATCTGATTTGTCAAACAAATAGCGAATAACACCTGACTTATAGCGTCTATTTGTGCGGGACACCTACCTCATCACACATTGCAATTCATCCACAGACGATTTGACACACATCATTAAATCTAAGTTTAAATTCTACATGTACATGTACGTGTTCGCGGGATCTCAAAACCAAAATTCCAAGAAAACACTTAGAGCGACGTTTTGCTCTTTTCTAATATCCTTTAAGAACCTTTAAAGGGCAACATGCGAAAGCTAAATAAATGTAGTGCGATGTTTTGGGACTCAGCTTTTAGCTGAATATTCCTGTGGTAGATAATTTTAGTGCAGGAAGTCGCACTCCCCGAGCTTCCAAGATGCTGTTGCCTCTCCGAAAATCCTAGCTGACCTCATTCCCTACACGTGCAAGATGACATTTCTTATCCCTCCAAAAACAAAGACCTTAAATTTTAGAAGTTTAATGAATGTTGTGGGTGATTCTACTAAATATAACTCTAATTCTTAATTTCATTAATTGCAAACTATCTGAGGCTTTCAACACAGTTATTCCACTTAAATGCACGGTACCCTTGTATTTCGGACGACCCAAAGGATAAAATAGGTACTATAGGATTAACACTTGCCTGTTTGTAAGACTGCGCACATAGCAAAGAAGAAAAGCAGGAATAACTTCATGATGTTTTCGTTCACTGTAACTGAAGGCTTTAAAGAAGTAGAGGATTTGGTAATGATATCCGAACAGCGCCCAAAGTCTGTACATCGCATAATATACAATGACATCCTTGAGCCAATGAGATTCAGTGCTATAAGAATACGCAGCCAATTAGATAAATTCATCCTTTCTAAATGTCAAAGTACTGAGTGACTCGAGAGCAAACACAGCAGTCGCGAATTCTCGGAAATATGAAGGTAGAGCCAGGTATGCAAAATATACCCTTACAAACAGCAATCAGCAAAAGCACTTACCAGCACATAAACAAACCATTAAAAGTCCGAATAACTTTTCATTGAAAATGACAAAAATAACAGAATGTATATCTGCCGAACATTTTTCACTTAACGCTGAAAACAACGTCCTCTTAGCATGTACACGCAACGGTCGTCTCGGGACGGTCGTTAACAACAGTCTTTCTCCCCCCTCCCCCCCCCCTCCCCTCCCTCTCCCACCGGGGGGGTAGGGCTCATATCAAAATGATGGGATTGCTCGTCGAAAATTCTCGTAAAACTCCCTTAAAGATACCAGAAACTCGGTTGATGGGCGTGGCTCAAAAAGATTTTTACCCCTAAGAGGTACCAATTCTAAAAGTTCATGTCATAATTTTTAGACTCAATACTCTACGATAATTGTAACGGTGTTCATTTTAGATTTTAGCACCCTAAGCGGTACCAATAAAGGTAAGACGAGCACCCCCGTTAATTTTATCTGGGAGTCCACTCCCATATAAATATTTTCCTGCGTTCTTTGTGCAATAGTCTCGAAAGCAATCTAGTGGATATTCGATGAAATTCATGGAAGAAGTAAATTAAACTAACTTATTTTCTTTTTACGTTTCCCCATTGTCTTTCCCATTTTTTTTTACAATTCGCTGGGATAATTATAAATTGGTTTGCATAATAGGGGCGAACCATTACATTTTTTAGGGTTGGCCATTTGGTGATTTTGAAAAAAGATATCCTGCTAGCTAATTCTTTTTGAAAATATATACCCTGCCAACCACGAAAGCCGTATAGTAACATAGACTTAATGGGTGGTTGTGGATAACATTGGTTCAGCTGAGGTGACATTCATTTTTTTTCAATGCTGTGACCAGATAACTAATTCTGATGGGCATTAGATACAAAAGCTTTACTATACATCATGTCTATGTTCTGTATAGTATCTGATAAAATTAAAAGATTTCTTCTGTATTTAACTTGGATTACATCTCCGACTAGTGTGGGGTCTAGGGAGAATGTCAATATGATTGGTAGAATTTGAATTCCCTCTTTCAAGTAAGTATTATATTATCTGTAGTTTTTCTGTTGTGGTAAGTTAAATATCCTGATGTACATGTTAACCGCAGTCAAACGAGAGAAATTTGCAAAAGTTAAGCAAAGTACTTAAAAGTTAAGACTGTCATTTTCACTCTTAATTTTAAAGTTTAATATTTTGCCAATACACTGTCAATTTTCCAAACGTTTTAAAAGTTTTCCAAAAAAGTTCTAAGCGTTTAAAAATTGCGAACTGCAGAATTGTCGGCGCCTTTTGCCAACATAATTTCGATCAGACGCAAAGAGTTTTGGTCAGTTTTCAAAAGAACAAAGCTCATCATTTTGAGAAAAATGAAAAGATAGTAACTTCAAGTAATTTTTTTTATACATCCTTGCCCATATTTTCATTTAATATTAAATAAAATCTCTCTAAATAAAACGAAAAACGCCTCGGACACTTGACCGCGGTGGAATGTACATGAGACACATGTATGAAAAGTTTTTTAAAAGGATTCACCTAAAACACTACGCTAGTATCTGTCCACAAACATAAGATACAAACATTTATTCAAACAAGCAGTAGAGATTCCATAAAAGGATCGGTCACGTTACAGCCTTGACTCACCTTGCGGCAGGTGATTTTCACACATGCTGTAAAATAGAAAGCTACAAAAAATATTGATGCTCTGTTAAACTTAATGTTAAGAGTGCAAATAATTTCACGTACGCTTTGCGTACCTATGTTTTTGCTATAAAGGGATTCTTCTACATCATTACTGATTACTCTTTACGTGCAACATCCGCAGATTTTTAATTATAAACAGGTTTCTATTAACTGTCGGGGCTAAGTTTTAAAGTTATTTAGGTGGTTTTTTTTTTTTGCATCTCGTTGTAATAAACAAGCCCTAGCTAGACCAGACTTGTTTGCCCCGAATCGTTTTTTTTTTTATATTAATTGTACTATCGACCTTCGAAGTTGTTGAAGTTTCGAAAGTCTCGCTAAGTAAGAATGAACGTGTTGGCTCCAACAATCGAGTTCCTAAGTCGAGCCTGGTCCCAAGAACACAAACAAGTCAATAATCGTTGCACTTGTAAACCTTTATAGACACAAATATAACGTTACATACAGTACTTGCAATGTCGTATCCAAAAACGTGCTATTTCTTTAAACATGTGGACATTAACAACTAATAAAACAACCAAGTTTGCTAAAGGATAGATGGCATCTTTGAAAACATATATTAAATGCTTTGACAGTACACTCAAATATTTTTTCTACTTTTCTAGGATAAGGATAACAGAGACTTTCGACTGTTCTTTCCAGCTCTTTTTTGAAACCTAATTTACAGGCTTCTCCAGCCAAAAAAATAATAAAAGAAAGCTACACTAACAAATTATTTCCATGTCTGAACATCACTTGAACACTAATAAAAAGTGCAAAACCCTCTTAGCATATGACCATCTACAGCCTTACACCAATGAAAAGGCACACAGACACAAGCAAAGCGCTGATGTAGACAGTGACACCTGCATTGCACGCGTCAGTTTTACAGCAACCAACTTTGCAGGAACCATCTTCTGAGCTCATTTTGTCACAGGTCTGTTTGGCTAGATCACATGATTGTTTGTTTGAGCAGGTCATGCTTACATGCGTTACGTCGTCTTTCTTGGTCCAGATCCTCATGCATTGGTCCAACACTGCATTAAAGGCAAATATATGAAATGCTATATTAGTACCATTCTTCTCCGAGAGTGCCTTCAATTAACAAAAAGAGGAATTCTATTTTTATTTTGCAAAAAAAAGTTAAAATTGACACATTTTAAACACCATCGGTTATTTGCTCTTTGACTATTTTTCTTCCATAAGTCACCTTAAGTCAAATTCTATTTGGTTAACTGGTCTGATACTGAGAAAAAAAGGTGCTGTGAGAAAAGTACAGATGCAGGCCTTTCATTTGAATGGTCACAGGGCAGGATTCCATGCTCAGTATTAAAAGTTAAAACCACTTTACACGACTCAAGGTTTCAGTAATGTGAAAGTAAAGTAACAACAATGAAAATAAATCACGGAATAAACCACACACAAAGCGGCCTTACTTGAAGATATACAATCCCTCAGGTATTTGTCCTTGTTGCTTTCCACTTTTTTCTTCGTGCAGTCGTCTTCTGTCCCACTACACGCATAGCACTTGATGGAATATGCTGTATAGATAAGTAAGTTTAATATAAAGGCTAATATCAGAACCAGACACTCTTTCACACCCTATCACCCACGAGCTTGCTGGGTAGGACACCTTTTGCCATTCATAACTAGAAAATAAATTTTCACTAGCGTCAAGAAATCAGTTACTAAAATGAATATGTGATCATTTTATAAAAAGAAGCAATCGTTTGAGCTTTGTGCACGAAAATCTCAATGTTTAAACGTTACACAACTATCTCGACTGCATTCCTAATTACCTAAATGCTGCACTTATGTTGCGCCTAAAGAAATTGCTGTCCCAGAAATTAATAGCCGACTCCTATAGCTCCCGGCCTCTAGGAGAGGCGGCTGTATTCGCAAATTATTAACTCTGAACATAATTCTGATCCTCAACGAACTTCGAAGAAGAACTTCACAGCATCATGAACTGTTCCCGTATTCCAAAAGATCACTCACCGACGCTTCTTATTGAACGCTAATACGCGTTTCCATATTAGCACAGAGGTTGGTTATATCTTAAAAGCAATCGTTCGCAACATGAAGCTGGTTATTATGGAAAACAGTTTTTAGAGAAAGTCCGTCTCGTAATGGAATGTGAAAAAATATCTACTAAATGATTCTTGTTAAGTCTGATGTTTCTCGGTGGCTTATGTTAATCATTCGCCTTTCCAGGAATTACAGGAGGAAAACTCAATAACCGTCAAACAAAATTTATCCTCGAATGTTTCTTTCGTCAAGTTCCTCCGCCATTTTTAATGTTCTAGAGCCATAGACTCATATTTACCAGTCATAGCCTTTACCAAAACAATCAGTACAGATGTAAATGGAGCGCAAAACTAATCAGACGTTCAATAGTATCCTGGCTTTCTAGGAAATGTTATGCAAAACAAGTACAGTCACACACAGCGTTTACTCGCAATCTATTTGTACTAAGCAAAGATAAGAAACTGAATTCTATGGCTTTCATGTGGCAAAAAAGATTCAACCATTGAAATTCCAAAAGCGTTTAACAAACGGACAAAGAAATTTCAGTACTCATTCGGCTCGATTTTCTAGTTCCTCTGGTTTTATAAGAATTCCGACTGTTTATTTCTTTGCCTGATTAACAACTTCAAGCCAGTAGTTATCGCATTTTATCTTTCACTTCCGAATGAGCGGAATTTAAAACTTTTGACAAATCTCTTGAAATGTGATTTATTTACCAAACAAAAGCGTCTATCTGTGCGGGACACCTACCTCATTAAGCATTGCAATTCATCCACAGGCGGATCGGATCGAGATCTCACAAACAAATTCAAAGAAAACACTTATAGCGACGTTTTGTCGTTTCCCATATCCTTCAAGGGCCTTTAAAGGGCAATATGCGAAAGCTAAATAAATGTAGTGTGATGTTTTCGGATCTTTTAGCTGAATATTCCTGTGGTAGATAATTTTAGTGCAGGAAGTCGCACACCCCGAGCTTCCAAGCTGCTGTTGCCTTTCCGAGAATCCTAGCTGACCTCATTCCCTACGCGTGCAAGATGACATTTCTTATCCTTCCAAAAACAAAGACCTTAAATTTTAGAAGTTTCAGTGAATGTTCCATCCTGGTGATTCTACTTAATATAACTCTAGTTCTTAATTTGATTAATTGCGAACTATCTGAGCCTTTCAGCACAGTTATTCCACTTAATTGCACGGTACCCTTGTATTTAGGACCCAAAGGGTAAAATAGGTACTATAGGAATAACACTTGCCTGTTTGTAAGACTGCGAACATAGCAAACAAGAAAAGCAGAAATAACTTCATGATGTTTTCGTTCGCTGCAACTGAAGGCTTTAAAGTACCAGAGGATTTGGTAATGATATCAGAACAGCGCCCAAAGTCTGTATATCGCATAATATACAATGACATCCTTGAGCCAATAAGATTCAGGGCTGTAAGAATACGCAGCCAATCAGATAAATTCATCCTTTCTAAATGTCAAAATACTGAGTTACTCGAGAGCAAACACAGCAGTCGCAAATTCTCGGAAATATGAAGGTGGAGCCAGGTATGCAAAATATACCCTTACAACATCCCTCAGTTACTAATACTTAAGTTGTTTCAACAGCAATCAGCAAAAAAGCAAACCTTCAAAAGTCCGAATAACTTTTCATTGAAAATGACAAAAACAACCGAATGTATATCTGCCGAACATTTTTCACTTAACGCTGAAAACAACGTCCTCTTAGCATGTACACGCAACGGTCGTCTCGGGACGGTCATCAACAACAGTTTTTCTCCTCCGGGGGAGGGAGGGGGGCTGATATCAAAATGATGGGACTGCTCGTCGAAAATTCTCGTAAAACCCCCCTTAAAGATACCAGAATCTCGGTTGATGGGCGTGGCTCAAATAGATTTTTACCTCTAAGAGGTACCAATTCTAAAAGTTGCTGTCATATTTTTAGACTCAATACTCTACGATAATTCTAACCGTGTTCATTTTAGATTTTAGCACCCTAAGCGGTACCAATAAAGGTAAGACGAGCACCCCCGTCAATTTTATCTGGGAGTCCACTCCCATATAAATATTTTCCTGCGTTCTTTGTGCAATAGTTTTCCAGAAACTGAGTTTTCGTAAAGTCTCGAAAGCAATCTAGCGGATATTCGATGAAATTCATGGAAGAAGTAAATTAAACTAACTTATTTTCCTTTTACGTTTCCCCATTGTCTGTCCCATTCTTTTACAATTCGCTGGGATAATTATAAATTGGTTTGCATAATAGGGGCGAACCATTAGATTTTTTAGGGTGGGCCGTTTGGTGATTTTGAAAAAAGATATCCTGCTAGCTAATTCTGTTGGAAAAAATATACCCTGCAACCACGAAAGCCGTATAGCAACATAGACTTAATGGGTGGTTGTGGATAACTATTGGTTCATCTGAGGTGACATTCATTTTTTTCAATGCTGTGAAAAGAAAACTAATTCTGATGGGCCTTAGATACACAAGCTTTACTATACATCATGTCTATATTCTGTATAGTATCTGATAAAATTGAAAGATTTCTTCTGTATTTAACTTGGATTACATCTCCGACTAGTGTGGGGTCTAGGGAGAATGTCAATATGATTGGTAGAATTTGAATTCACCCTTTCAAGTAAGTATTATATTATCTTTAGTTTTTCTGTTGTGGTAAGTTAAATATCCTGATGTACATGTTAACCGCGGTCAAACGAGAGAAATTTGCAAAAGTTAAGCAAAGTACTTAAAAGTTAAGACTGTCATTTTCACTCTTAATTTTAAAGTTTAATATTTTGCCAATACACTGTCAATTTTCCAAACGTTTAAAAAGTTTACCAAAAAAGTTCTAAGCATTTAAAAACTGTGAACTGCAGAATTGTCGGCGCCATTTGCCAAAATAATTTCGATCAGGCGCAAAGAGTTTTGGTCAGTTTTCATAGAAACAAAGCTCATCATTTTGAGAAAAATGAAAAGATAGTAACTTCAAGTAATTTTTTTATACATCCTTGCCCATATTTCCATTTAATATTAAATAAAATCCCTCTAAATAAAGCGAAAAACGCCTCGGACTCTTGACCGCGGTGGAATGTACATGGGACACATATGAAAAGTTTTTTAAAAGAATTCACCTAAAACACTACGCTAGTATCTGTCCACAAAGATACAAACATTTATTCAAACAAGCAGTAGAGATTCCATAAAAGGATCGGTCACGTTACAGCCTTGACTCACCTTGCGGCAGGTGATTTTCACACATGCTGTAAAATAGCAAGCTACAAAAAATATTGATGCTCTGTTAAACTTAGCTAGTGTTAAGAGTGCAAATATCTTCACGTACGCTTTGCGTACCTATGTTTTTGCTATAAAGGGATTCTTCTACATCATTACTGATTACTCTTTACGTGCAACATCCGCAGATTTTTAATTATAAACAAGTTTCTATTTAACTGTCGGGGCCAAAATTTTAAAGTTATTTAGGTGTTTTTTTTTTTTTTTTTTTTTTTTTGCATCTCGTTGTAATAAACAAACCCTACCTAGACCAGACTTGTTTGCCCCGAAATCGTTTTATTAATTGTACTATCGACCTTCGAAGTTGTTGAAGTTTCGAAAGTCTCGCTAATAAGAATGAACGTGTTGGCTCTAACAATCGAATTCCTAAGTCGAGCCTGGTCCCAAGAACTCAAACAAGTCAATAATCGTTGCAAACTTGTAAACCTTTATAGGACACAAATATACCGTTACATACAGTACTTGCAATGTCGTATCCAAAAACGTGCTTGCTCTTTAAACATGTGGACATTAACAACTAATAAAACAACCAAGTTTGCTAAAGGATAAATGGCATCTTTTGTAAACATATAAATGCTTTGACAGTACACTCAAATATTTTTTTTACTTTTCTAGGATAAGGATAACAGAGACTTTCGACTGTTCTTTCCAGCTCTTTTTTGAAACCTAATTTACAGACTTCTCCAGCCAAAAAAAAAATAAAAGAAAGCTACACTTACAAATTATTTCCATGTCTGAACATCACTTGAACACTAATAAAAAGTGCAAAACCTTCTTATCAGATGACCATCTACAGCCTTACACCAATAAAAAGGCACACAGACACAAGCAAAGCGCTGATGTAGACAGTGACACCTGCATTGCACCCGTCAGTTTCACAGCAACCAACTTTGCAGGAACCATCGTCTGAGCTCATTTTGTCACAGGTCTGTTTGGCAAGATCACATGATTGTTTGTTTGAGCAGGTCATGCTAACATGCGTTACGTCGTCTTTCTTGGTCCAGATCCTCATGCATTGATCCAACACTGCATTAAAGGCAAATATATGAAATGCTATATTAGTACCATTCTTCTCCGAGAGTGCCTTCAATTAACAAAAAGAGGAATCCTATTTTTATTTTTTATTTTTATTTTTATTTTTTTTGCAAAAAAAAAGTTAAAATTGACACATTTCAAAAGTGCAGTTCCATATCTTTCATTAGAATGGTCACACACCATCGGTTATTTGCTCTTTGACTATTTTTCTTCCAAAAGTCACCTTAAGTCAAATTCTATTTGGTTAACTGATACTGAGAAAGAAAAGTGCTGTGAGAAAAGTACAGATGCAGGCCTTTCATTTGAATGGTCACAGGGCAGGATTCCATGCTCAGTATTAAAAGTTAAAATCACTTTACACGACTCAAGGTTTCAGTAATGTGAAAGTAAAGTAACAACAATGAAAATAAATCACGGAATAAACCACACACAAAGCGGCCTTACTTGAAGATATACAATCCCTCAGGTATTTGTCCTTGTTGCTTTCCACTTTTTTCTTCGTGCAGTCGTCTTCTGTCCCACTACACGCATAGCACTTGATGGAATATGCTGTATACACTGGAAAACTTGAACCACTTACAGACTTCACTAAAGTTAGTTAAATCTCTGTAAAATGTCTACATTTCCTTTGTAAATTACGAAGTCTGTAAACGTGCACATTCCCAGAGATTTTGTAACTTCGTAAAAAGTCTGTAAATTACAGCACATTTTTTGCGGTAAGATCGCATAAAATGTGTATGTAATCTTAATGTTTTTCTTGTAAATTTTGTGTAAAATTTACAGAGATTTTATGCTACAAACAACAAATCTCTGTAAAATCTCTCTACTTTCTCTGTAAAAATGGCACGAGAAAAAAATCTCTGTAAACCAGTAAACATAAAATCTCTTTATTATCTCTGTAAAAAGTGAGTCAAAAAAACTTAATGAAATGTTTGTAAAATGTACACAAAAAAATACACAAAATGTCACTGAAAAGTACGTACAATGCTTGTAAAATGTATGTATTTTATGGCACTAAATCTATGCAAAATGTCCACATTTTCTCTGTAAAATCAGCATGTATAAAATGAACGCGTGAAGAATGCATAGCATAAAATCTCACTAAAATATCTGTAAAATGTAAACGGAACATTGCATAAAATGTTAGTAAAATGTCCACAAATAAACCACACAAATGTCATAGAGAAGTTCATATAATGTCTGTAAATTTCAAAAATTTTATTGCAAATATAAATTCTTACAAAAAGTCTACATTATTCTCAATAAAATCTAGCTGTAGAAAGAAACATTTTGCTACAGTTAAACAAAAGGATTGAACAACTTTACTGCATTTTATTTAATAACTGAAGTTCAAATAAAACTAATAGCAGCGGAATGTAACTGTTTAAAAATGTAAGATTTTAAACAACAGTTATACATTGTACAAAGTGAAATTAAAAGCTCTTCAGTAGGGCTCAGTTCACACTTGCCTGAGAATTTATTATTGGGCACTTAAGTGAGCATTGGCTCTCGGTGTAAATGCATATTTCTTTGCTTTCGAAGCACTTGACCCTAAATCCACTGCTTTACATACCCATAACTCTCTGCTATGCTTATGTTTCAAAATGGTGTCTGACGGGTGCCCATTATATGCCAGTACCCAGGCACTGGTGCTTGGGCACCAAGTGTGAATATAGCTCAAGTCTTGTTATACAGTACAATCAAGTTACATGAAGGTGTTCATTAAGATATATTTCACTGTGTTAAATATTGATATAAGCTATATATGCCCTCTTAAAATGGTATGCCCAAAGAAACCAATCAAAGACAATCTCAGAGAGAAAAAAACTGCATAAAAATCTTATCTACAATTCCATATAATGATTGCTTTAGAAGCTAAATCTAATAATTCTCTATAACAATTTTGTTCTCTGAATCTCTATAATTTAATTTAAATGTATAAAAATTCTGATAAATAAAACCTAAACGCTGTCAAATAAAGCTAAAATACAACACACATAATGGTCTGATAGATGGGAAATAATTCTTTAAAAAAAATAAATGACATTAAATTTACCATTTGTACTTTCATGAAAATAGCACTACAATACTGTATACATGTAGCATTTTAAAAATAAATTCTGGTTTAATATTAATTTTACTTACCTGGGTTGGATTATAAATAAATAATCACATGTAATAAACTGTAACATTAATCAAAAGAAGAATGATCCTCGCAGTTGTGAACGCAATTTAAGCAATTGCGAAAAGAAGCCTAAAAAAAAAATCCAGGACTTCAACGGGGTTCGAACCCGTGACCTCGCGATACCGGTGCGATGCTCTACCAACTGAGAGCCTTAGCCTAACATGTATTATAAACTTCCTTTCAATAAAAATGTTCCCATTATTATGTAGATTGTATTTGACATTAATTTTCTGTGTAATCTTTTATACTTTTTGTATGATTTACATGTACCTAAAAAATTCTGCTTAAGTTTAAAGAGTCTGGCCCACCCAGTTTGCATTGTCCGCTTCTCTTATTGTTATGATACAGCTCTATTCCATATTTGGGCAAGCATATCACCTCTTGCACGAGTGAATTTCTCATCTACAATACTGTATGGACTTTCGGGGGTCCTTAAAATGGCAGATGAACCAACGTAGGTGCGCAATGCAAACTGGGTGGGTCAGATTCTTTAATGATACATGTATACTTTAAATACTGTAAATATTTGAATGTATGAATGATATAGCATGACTTTTGTGTACTATGATAATTCTTAAAAAATCATCAACAAAATAAATTGTTATTACACTGTATTTTCCCTACCACTAATCAGTACAGTGTATTAGTTAACATACATGTGAGATTATTCTTCGTTATCAGCTTTGTTTCATCTTTTCTTTTCACTTTCCCTTAATTAAAAAGTTCCTTTCCTGAATGTATGACTAAAGCTTCTTTGGAATATGTTTGACCTTTTTGGAAAAGTTGCACCCAATTAATTGGTCACCTCCTTTTTTAAATACATTACTTTACATCACAAAGTTTCTTGGCCTTCAGAAAAAAACAATGCAGATTGATGCATAAGATGGTAAAATCTGAAAGGAAACAAAATAATGCATGTAAGTCAGAATGTATTTTTTTTTCTAATTTAAACAATGAGTTTGAGACCTCCAGCAAACCAACAAGTCTCGCACTAGCTTTTCAAAATTTTGGAAAATGTAGCCATGACCTACAGTGTACACACTATAGATAGAAAACTTAAGGTTTTGTGATATACAAATGAGCAGGGCTTGGCTCTAGCAGTGCCTGGTGTTTCCTGGCAACTTACTTTTGCCCTGAAGCAACCTGAAATCTAAGTTTTTGCATAAAACTCAATGCTGGGCACCCTGGTTTTCACAGGTTTCCTTTTATGGTGGCAATTATTTTTTACTTTATCAACATGGCTGATAACACTAACATTTTGTTTCACTACCCCACCAATTCATTATCACACTCAGTTTCATTTGAAACCAACTGCTTTATATTATTCATGTGTCTATCATTCAGTTTTTATACATGCAAGACCAGTGCAAATTATGCTCCTGTATACATGCATGTATAAACACAACAGAGAGTCATGCAACTCTTGCATAGTTTAAAGTCTACTCTGGGTTAAAAGGTACAGTAGTTGTGTGCTAATGAGACCGTGACTACAGAATCTACTGTATCCTCAAAGATACAGGAGGAATCCGTAAGCAGAAGTTGGTAATATTGATGTGTGTGATGCCCCCATGTACTCTTACATGCACGGAAATGTTAGAATTCAAGAGATATTCCCATGGCGATGCCATGCATTGTAACTTGCAATACAGTGTATCAGGCTGGGGGTTGGACAAAATAAAATTAATCAACAAGTTCCATTGCTGCAAGATGAAAGATAATATACATGTACCTCTGGCTCAGACCATTTTACATCTTTTTCATAACTGCATGCTGTAGTACTGTAGTTTTGTCAGCTTTCTAAGAAATAAAGGAAATAGTCACCATTTAGATTAAAAAAACCCATAAACTTTGACTACATGTACATACCTGTACATGTATTAGACAACCAAGGCTGTGCTCTAAAAAAAATAGTTGGGAGCCCGAAATCTCCAAACACTTGAAATCCGGGGTGCCCCACATATAAGTTTGGTGCAAAAACAAAAATTTACTGCTCGTCCAAAGGTAAAATTTTGCAATGTTGGGCTGTCCTAAGTGTACAAGCATGTAGCTTTTCACAAAACTTATAAGCTGGCACCAATGTAGATTTAGAGCACAGCCTTACAGCCCTGACAAGGCTGTATCCATTGTAAAGTAAAAATAACGTACATGTAATGATGCTATATGAATTTATCCACACGATGACTACATGCATGTTGTGCTTAAAACTATCCCTGATTCTATTTTTGTTTTATCCTCATTAGCAAACATTACATGTATCTCACACAGACTAAAGAAAAAAAAATAAGTGAAGTACAACAGCTTTGGACCAGGTCCATGGACCACCCTGATAAACCGCCCCTAATGTTTGTCAATTTTAATTTTTTTTTCCCAGATTTTACTGTCAGTCTAAAGGATGGACTATGGATTGAGGACAGGGTATAAAACACAGTCTTAAGTTGAAATAAATATGGCATTCAATATCAATATTTAACTTCCTACTATTTTGAGCTTTTGCCAACATTACATTTTATACAATGTTACATTGTATAAAATATGTACATTGTATGCAGTCAGATTCCGGGCTGGTACTGTTGGGGCAGGAGCATGTGAAGTTTTAGTGCTCTCCCCACAGATTTTGTTTGATGCATGTACAGTAGAACAAGAACAACTGGGCCAAGTCCCAAGCTACAGTGTGCTATTACATGTATTATGAGATGCTGACAATGCCATGGCTTTTGGATTCAGATAAAACAAAAGTCTAGTGGAGTATAAACAAACACATGCCAAAGCCACCATACTGATTCATTTTGAGTTCTCGGTGAGGGAAGGGAGAGGGAAGGGGGAGGGGGGTGAGGCTAGGTTCGAACCTGAAACACTGCTCTTTGCGAGTATTCACAAAGCATCTAGAAATAATAACAAACAAAACCAATCTTTATCTTGTTCCAACACTATTCAACAGTATGGTTGCTTGTGCATGTGTTTCATTATACATGTACTCCACCAGGCCTATATCAATATTTTCTTGACAGCACATGCACAACGAATCCAAAAGAAAAGCACATGGGATTGTCTGCATCCCATAATTATGATAACTTGGGACTTGGTTGAGTCCTTCTTGTTCTACTTGTGTCTTCACATTGATACTTGATGTTAAATACCATACATGTATTTATTTAAACTGAAGACTGTGTTTTATACTCTGCCACCAGTGCTTTATCTTCCTTCCCGACTTTTTTGGACAATACCCGCGGTGAAAAAGAACTCATTTATCACTGAGAGTGTAATATCAGTGAGCTGTATTGGCAGGTTTTGTTTCATTCTTCGCATAGACAATATTTGTACCGAAAAATTTAACCATTTTTATTCCAAGCACTAAAAATAATTTGTTTTTGAGGCCCTTGTCGTATGGATTCCCAGTGTTCTCTGTGGCGTCAGATGCAAATCCCTGCCAAAGCCCCACTAATGGTCCCCGGTCAGTGAAACTTGAGCCTAATGTTATCGAAAGCCCCGCATACCGGGGCAACAGAGGCAGTCTAATTTCACTCAAATGCCCCGCTGATGCCCCCGCATTCCCCGGGTATGATGGTGCGGGGCTTTCCACTGACTAGTGCATAAGCATGGACGCAAATAAGAAGAAAATAATACTGTACAGTGTACATGTACTTCATGTTAAAAATCAACATCACTCGAACAGAACTGCAAGATTGAAATAAATATTAAAACTCAAGTTTTAGTTTCTTAAAAGCCTAATTATTCAAATGAACAGGCTGAAATTGGTTCTCTCCTGGTGTACCGATACACAAGGACAAAAACAAAAGACTAAACAAAATACAATGTGAAATCCCTTGACAGTGAAGACTGTGAGCCCGTACAGTCACCAAGACAGAACGCTGAAATTCAGTAATGGCAGCCAAAAATAATCTTTAAACTGGTTTACATTGTTAACGTAAGCTTACTTACCTTTGGGATCACAAGGGCAGCAAAAATTAAGCGCTTGAATTGGTGTAGCATTAAAGAACTATCCAACATGGCGGTCAAACTTGATCTGACGATGATGCTTGTACTGTAGGTTGGAAGCAATCGTATGCATAGCGATCGTTGATATGTTGTAAAAACATTGCATGCAGCTTATTCACAAACCTTGGAACGAGAAAAAGGCTCAAATCACAAGTTATCTTTTCAAAGCAAGTGGTGAAGTTAACGTTTCGAGAGCTGAAGGAGCCAAAAACGCGAACTGTCCGCCGGGAATGACTCTCCTGCGCATGATTCGTACCCAAGACCTCTCGGCCGAACGGCCTGGCGGAAAATTGTTTTGATGATTGCTTTTGATTTATTTCAGTTATTTTATTTACCATTGTTTTTTTTTTCTTTCAGCTCACTTACAGCTTTTTCGATGCACTTCTTTTGATTCTCTCGTTCTTCGGAAATCATTCCTATTTCAGTTCCAGGAAAATCCAGGCTTTAAGGTTACAGTGAGGGTGGTAAAGGGGGGGTCTGGATCACGTTTCACGAAAAATAAAATTGTCATTTCACGTTTCACGGAGAATAAAATGGCCATTTCACGAAAAAAAAAAACATTCCTTACTTTTTGCTAATTAAATTACATCCAAAGTACAGCTTTGTTTGTTGTCTTCACCGACCGTCCACTCCTCGTTCTTCCTGATGTAAAAAGAAAGCTGAGTTCTTTGTTTTGCTGATGTTGTGCAAAATTACCTAACCTTGTAGAGTGATCTGGGGTCTAGAATGATGATCAGTCACGGTCATGCATTCGTCTTGCAATTTACCACCGGCGTAGTTAAACGCTTACTGGATAATTGTTTGGGAGGAAGAAAGAATCACGGTTTACAGTAGCATTTCATGAGAAAAAAACAACAGTCATTTTGCAGTGCTCATGAAAAAACAGTCGATTCACGGTTTACGGGTATGTAACCAAATCACGTTTCACGAGAAAAAAAATAGCCATTTCACAATTCACGGGAGAAAAAAAAAGGCTTTTCACGGATCACGAAAAAACCCTTTTTCGCTTGTTGGGGACACTTTAAAGAGCTACAACTCAAAGGAAATTTGTTCGATTTTCCTCAAATTTGGACAGAAGCTAGGCTAACATATAATCAACAAATACGTGTCGGCGAATTTCTTAATTCCGAAAACTTTTTCGTCAAGAGCCATTTCCGTGCGATCATTCAAATTTTTTTCTCCCTTTTTCGAAAATATTCTGTAACTTTTCACTACAATTGAATATGGGAAATCGCCGACACTTTTTTAGCGCTTCGTGTCCGGAAATCCGAGAACAAATCAAATTAGCAAAATACAATAATCGCTTTGAGTTATAGCGTTTTAAAGCTGATTCGGACGTTCGAATTTAGACGTCGTAAAAAATTCGACAATTCACTTTATTACCAAATGGTTTCTATATTTAGATAGCCAGCTCTATAAGCTTTAATTTGATATCTGGGTTTAGGTATGTTAAGTGTAATCTTAAGACACTAGAGCTGTTATACTGGAGACGCCCCCGAAGGTACACTGTAACCTTAAAAACACCTCTTTCAAGAGCTGTTTAGGCAAGGCTATAAAGGGGCTAAAATAATATATATATATAGATAGCCTGAGCCTAACAGCGTCGCTCTTTGAACAGAAAGCCGATGATAAACTTAAGGACGCTCGCGCGAAAATCTTCTAAGGGAGATTTTTTTCAAACTTATCCTACGGTCTGATAATGAGTTACTGATGTCAGAAATGCAAAAAAAATTGGGGGTCACCGAATTGATTTAAGAGATATAGTGTGTAGAAATATACCTTGTTTTTGAAAAGTTGGTCCTCGTAACATGACATGGTGTCCATGGCTTGAGTTAAACCATATCAAAGATGAATCGCTGGGGAGAAACTGTTATATTCAAATGTTATCTAAGTGGGCGTGATTCGTAAATAATTCGAACTGTTTTCAACCTTTAAATGAGTTAACCCTTTAAAGAGGGCATTCGGAAACAACATATAGCTGAGATATGAGTGCAATTCGACGTCGCGTGGATAAAAAAATTTAAAAAAATCACACTTCTACAAGACAGATTTTTTCCTTTTTTCACAAACTGTAGATAATCGGTAAAGAAAGTGATATATGAAGAAAAAAATAGCGGTCACCGACCATCCAAGCGAGTTAAATCAAAGCAAAGTTAACGCAATGGCTGCCATCCCATCATGTGAATAGATTTCTTCCTTTGCGCGCGCGCTCGTGCATGACGTTTCGACATGAATTGCGTGCGCAGTAAGGATGCACATAAACATTTGGCGCGAACGTCCTTAAATGAGGTGAAAGGTCGGAAGCACAGAATAAAATTGACGACCGGACTATCTTTTACATGTAATTTTAGTAATTCTCAAAAACAGACTTACGCGACCGTTTGCACAGTACATTTAGACCGTACAAAAGTTCACAAAAACAACTTTTTCTCCCTCTAGAATAACTAGTACGACTAATTTCCAAATAAAATACACCTGCTGCTTATAAAAAAAATTGTCCGAGTAACTGATTTGGAAATCAAAATTGCAAAAAATACACAAATCTCGAAAAGTTTATGCTTAAAAGCAAAACGCGAACCATTAAGAGCTCATCGAAGCCGAGATTTCTCCGATGAAAGAAATCAAAACAACTGAATTTAATTGAGCGCGTGTTATAAACAATTCTCAAAAACTAGCGAGAACACAAAGAAAAAGTCAATCACAGATTGATATCAACATAAATTCTCATCGAAAAATGTATTTTGTTTTACTTTGAAGTCCCTCCACTGCTTGGAAATTGTTAAATCTCCGCTTCTTCAGTTCTGAAACCCGAAGTGACAAACATCTTCCCGCATTGCTCCCATCCTCGAAGCAAGATTTTATCTCTGAAAGCTCTTCTATTTCCACTATAGCGGCTTCTGAGTATCCTTTAATTAGTATCCGTCTTGAGTAGCAAACCGCGAAAAAATGCAAGAGAATAACGACTTTCATTAAAACGGTTTTCTCCGCTAAGCACAGCAGTGTTTTCCCAGGTGACGTGAAATTGCAAAGATCCCGAATGATATACGCGGTATACGCGCCCGCGAGTTAGCCCTGCGCGACGGTGGGCGCACAACGCGCCCGCGAAACAATCCGCTAGCCATGACCATGAAAAATGACGGGCATGGGTTCTTTGGTTCTCTGGTTCTATGATGGGGCTGCGCAGCCGGGCCTTCGGCCTGACGAGTGCTCCGCTATTAAAATTCTCAGTGTGTCAGCTGTACAGTGCTCCTCACTGGTTTTAACTTTTTTCATTGACATGTGAAGTAAAGATTTGTGATCCAAATGGTACATGAGACATATATCCTATACAACAGTAATACCGCCGTTGAACTAAACTGTGTCTTGTATTTTAAAATACAGCTTTTTTCTTTCAATGATACGTTTTTTTCCCCGCTCTCGCCGGCGCGAAGCGGCAATCTCTTATGAGTGTGCTTTTGCTCACATTTGAGTAGATGTCGGACTGTTACACTAAGTTCACTCAAAAGAAAGAGTTGTTTCAACTCACTTTAAGAATTAACTCATGCCTGAATTTGAGTGAGAAACAATTACTTCTTGCGGTGAGTAGGTATTTAATCGTATGTTTGAGTAAAAGTGACTTCCACTTGATTTTCTCAAAAATAAGAGCAAAAATAAGGTGTTATTTCAACTCACTGTGTTGGATTAAATATTTAAGTCAAATTTTAAGTAAACTAACTCAAAATATCGAGTAAAATGCCTTCTTCACTAAAAAAATAGTTTGCGTGAAATGAGAGAAATTTTACAACGCCGCGTTTGCGTCAATTTACGGAGATTTTATAGTGCCCCGTTTGCGTCAATTTACAGAGATTTTATTATGCCCCGTTTGTGTCAATTTACAGAGATTTTATAATGCCCCGTTTGTGTCAATTTACAGAGATTTTATAGTGCCCCGTTTGTGTCAATTTACAGAGATTTTATAATGCCCCGTTTGCGTCAATTTACAGAGATTTTATAATGCCCCGTTTGTGTCAATTTACAGAGATTTTATAATGCCCCGTTTGCGTCAATTTACAGAAATTTTATAATGCCCCGTTTGTGTCAATTTACAGAGATTTTATAATGCCCCGTTTGCGTCAATTTACAGAGATTTTTTAATGCCCCGTTTGTGTCAATTTACAGAGATTTTATAATGCCCCGTTTGTGTCAATTTAAAGAGATTTTATTATCCCCGGTTGCGTCAATTTACAGATATTTTATAATGCTCCGTTAGGTAGGTAAACTTTATTTATCGTACGCGGTGTCAATTCATAATACTTGCTCTTCTGTCGAGCCTTAAACAACAATAGATTAATTACTTAACTAAATTGAATTATCTAACTAAATTCATGATCTATACGGGATTATACTAAAAACTACAAAAATATCCTTTATCTGTCATTAAATCAGATAGAAAGTAAATGCATGATTTAAAAGAGCTAAGAGTGGGCTACATCTTAGCACTCAAAGGCAATTTGTTTCAGAGAACAGAACCGCGATATTGAAAACATCGTTTGCCTGCTTCAGTACTCGGTCTAGGAACCAAAAGGTTGTATTTTGAATTTCTTAGATTATGTGAGTGAACACTGGATGTAGATTATTTTTGATTGTGTCAAATTAAAGAGATTTTATAATTCTCTGTTTGTCATTAGATGTTGCGCTTGGGGACCACATAAATTTACAGAGATTTGGTAACTGAATTAAAATTAAAATTACGCAGTGCCATTTACAGACATTTTATATCAGAAGCCAGGTATTATAAAATCTTTGTAAATGGTAGATTTACAAACATTGTTGACAGATTTTATAAACTCTGTAAATTGTCAGTCTTTCCTCTCAATACAGCTCCTAGAATTTATAAACATTTTACAAACATTTTATAAAGAACAAGACAACAAAACTATATAAAATGTCTGTCAAAATAATTTACAGAGATTTTGTTTTTAACGGGTGAAAGTACCAAGTCTGTAAATTCAAGATTTATAGACATTTTATCAAGTCTGTAAATGGTCCAAATTTTCCAGTGATAGGTAAGTAAGTTTAATATAAAGGCTAATATCAGAACCAGACACTCTTTCACACCCTATCACCCACGAGCTTGCTGGGTAGGACACCTTTTGCCATTCATAACTAGAAAATAAATTTTCACTAGCGTCAAGAAATCAGTTACTAAAATGAATATGTGATCATTTTATAAAAAGAAGCAATCGTTTGAGCTTTGTGCACGAAAATCTCAATGTTTAAACGTTACACAACTATCTCGACTGCATTCCTAATTACCTAAATGCTGCACTTATGTTGCGCCTAAAGAAATTGCTGTCCCAGAAAAAATATCTACTAAATGATTTTTGTTAAGTCTGATGTTTCTCAGTGGCTTATGTTAATCATTCGCCTTTCCAGGAATTACAGGAGGAAAACTCAATAACCGTCAAACAAAATTTATCCTCGAATGTTTCTTTCGTCAAGTTCCTCCGCCATTTTTAATGTTCTAGAGCCATAGACTCATATTTACCAGTCATAGCCTTTACCAAAACAATCAGTACAGATGTAAATGGAGCGCAAAACTAATCAGACGTTCAATAGTATCCTGGCTTTCTAGGAAATGTTATGCAAAACAAGTACAGTCACACACAGCGTTTACTCGCAATCTATTTGTACTAAGCAAAGATAAGAAACTGAATTCTATGGCTTTCATGTGGCAAAAAAGATTCAACCATTGAAATTCCAAAAGCGTTTAACAAACGGACAAAGAAATTTTAGTACTCATTCGGCTCGATTTTCTAGTTCCTCTGGTTTTATAAGAATTCCGACTGCTTATTTCTTTGCCTGATTAACAACTTCAAGCCAGTAGTTATCGCATTTTATCTTTCACTTCCGAATGAGCGGAATTTAAAACTTTTGACAAATCTCTTGAAATGTGATTTATTTACCAAACAAAAGCGTCTATCTGTGCGGGACACCTACCTCATTAAGCATTGCAATTCATCCACAGGCGGATCGGATCGAGATCTCACAAACAAATTCAAAGAAAACACTTATAGCGACGTTTTGTCGTTTCCCATATCCTTCAAGGGCCTTTAAAGGGCAATATGCGAAAGCTAAATAAATGTAGTGTGATGTTTTCGGATCTTTTAGCTGAATATTCCTGTGGTAGATAATTTTAGTGCAGGAAGTCGCACACCCCGAGCTTCCAAGCTGCTGTTGCCTTTCCGAGAATCCTAGCTGACCTCATTCCCTACGCGTGCAAGATGACATTTCTTATCCTTCCAAAAACAAAGACCTTAAATTTTAGAAGTTTCAGTGAATGTTCCATCCTGGTGATTCTACTTAATATAACTCTAGTTCTTAATTTGATTAATTGCGAACTATCTGAGCCTTTCAGCACAGTTATTCCACTTAATTGCACGGTACCCTTGTATTTAGGACCCAAAGGGTAAAATAGGTACTATAGGAATAACACTTGCCTGTTTGTAAGACTGCGAACATAGCAAACAAGAAAAGCAGAAATAACTTCATGATGTTTTCGTTCGCTGCAACTGAAGGCTTTAAAGTACCAGAGGATTTGGTAATGATATCAGAACAGCGCCCAAAGTCTGTATATCGCATAATATACAATGACATCCTTGAGCCAATAAGATTCAGGGCTGTAAGAATACGCAGCCAATCAGATAAATTCATCCTTTCTAAATGTCAAAATACTGAGTTACTCGAGAGCAAACACAGCAGTCGCAAATTCTCGGAAATATGAAGGTGGAGCCAGGTATGCAAAATATACCCTTACAACATCCCTCAGTTACTAATACTTAAGTTGTTTCAACAGCAATCAGCAAAAAAACAAACCTTCAAAAGTCCGAATAACTTTTCATTGAAAATGACAAAAACAACCGAATGTATATCTGCCGAACATTTTTCACTTAACGCTGAAAACAACGTCCTCTTAGCATGTACACGCAACGGTCGTCTCGGGACGGTCGTCAACAACAGTTTTTCTCCTCCGGGGGAGGGAGGGGGGCTGATATCAAAATGATGGGATTGCTCGTCGAAAATTCTCGTAAAACCCCCCTTAAAGATACCAGAATCTCGGTTGATGGGCGTGGCTCAAATAGATTTTTACCTCTAAGAGGTACCAATTCTAAAAGTTGCTGTCATATTTTTAGAGTCGATACTCTACGATAATTCTAACCGTGTTCATTTTAGATTTTAGCACCCTAAGCGGTACCAATAAAGGTAAGACGAGCACCCCCGTCAATTTTATCTGGGAGTCCACTCCCATATAAATATTTTCCTGCGTTCTTTGTGCAATAGTTTTCCAGAAACTGAGTTTTCGTAAAGTCTCGAAAGCAATCTAGCGGATATTCGATGAAATTCATGGAAGAAGTAAATTAAACTAAC
Source organism: Cladopsammia gracilis (assembly GCA_022457155.1). Lineage (NCBI taxonomy): Eukaryota > Metazoa > Cnidaria > Anthozoa > Scleractinia > Dendrophylliidae > Cladopsammia > Cladopsammia gracilis. The sequence continues at coordinate 776,028 of JAJGOT010000189.1, forward strand.
TTATTTTCCTTTTACGTTTCCCCATTGTCTGTCCCATTCTTTTACAATTCGCTGGGATAATTATAAATTGGTTTGCATAATAGGGGCGAACCATTAGATTTTTTAGGGTGGGCCGTTTGGTGATTTTGAAAAAAGATATCCCGCTAGCTAATTCTGTTGGAAAAATATACCTTGCAACCACGAAAGCCGTATAGCAACATAGACTTAATGGGTGGTTGTGGATAACTATTGGTTCATCTGAGGTGACATTCATTTTTTTCAATGCTGTGAAAAGATAACTAATTCTGATGGGCCTTAGATACACAAGCTTTACTATACATCATGTCTATGTTCTGTATAGTATCTGATAAAATTAAAAGATTTCTTCTGTATTTAACTTGGATTACATCTCCGACTAGTGTGGGGTCTAGAGAGAATGTCAATATGATTGGTAGAATTTGAATTCACCCTTTCAAGTAAGTATTATATTATCTTTAGTTTTTCTGTTGTGGTAAGTTAAATATCCTGATGTACATGTTAACCGCGGTCAAACGAGAGAAATTTGCAAAAGTTAAGCAAAGTACTTAAAAGTTAAGACTGTCATTTTCACTCTTAATTTTAAAGTTTAATATTTTGCCAATACACTGTCAATTTTCCAAACGTTTAAAAAGTTTACCAATAAAGTTCTAAGCATTTAAAAACTGTGAACTGCAGAATTGTCGGCGCCATTTGCCAACATAATTTCGATCAGGCGCAAAGAGTTTTGGTCAGTTTTCATAGAAACAAAGCTCATCATTTTGAGAAAAATGAAAAGATAGTAACTTCAAGTAATTTTTTTATACATCCTTGCCCATATTTCCATTTAATATTAAATAAAATCCCTCTAAATAAAACGAAAAACGCCTCGGACTCTTGACCGCGGTGGAATGTACATGAGACACATATGAAAAGTTTTTTAAAAGAATTCACCTAAAACACTACGCTAGTATCTGTCCACAAAGATACAAACATTTATTCAAACAAGCAGTAGAGATTCCATAAAAGGATCGGTCACGTTACAGCCTTGACTCACCTTGCGGCAGGTGATTTTCACACATGCTGTAAAATAGCAAGCTACAAAAAATATTGATGCTCTGTTAAACTTAGCTAGTGTTAAGAGTGCAAATATCTTCACGTACACTTTGCGTACCTATGTTTTTGCTATAAAGGGATTCTTCTACATCATTACTGATTACTCTTTACGTGCAACATCCGCAGATTTTTAATTATAAACAAGTTTCTATTTAACTGTCGGGGCCAAAATTTTAAAGTTATTTAGGTGTTTTTGTTTTTTTTTTTTTTTTTTGCATCTCGTTGTAATAAACAAACCCTACCTAGACCAGACTTGTTTGCCCCGAAATCGTTTTATTAATTGTACTATCGACCTTCGAAGTTGTTGAAGTTTCGAAAGTCTCGCTAATAAGAATGAACGTGTTGGCTCTAACAATCGAATTCCTAAGTCGAGCCTGGTCCCAAGAACTCAAACAAGTCAATAATCGTTGCAAACTTGTAAACCTTTATAGGACACAAATATACCGTTACATACAGTACTTGCAATGTCGTATCCAAAAACGTGCTTGCTCTTTAAACATGTGGACATTAACAACTAATAAAACAACCAACTTTGCTGAAGGATAAATGGCATCTTTTGTAAACATATAAATGCTTTGACAGTACACTCAAATATTTTTTTTACTTTTCTAGGATAAGGATAACAGAGACTTTCGACTGTTCTTTCCAGCTCTTTTTTGAAACCTAATTTACAGACTTCTCCAGCCAAAAAAATAATAAAAGAAAGCTACACTAACAAATTATTTCCATGTCTGAACATCACTTGAACACTAATAAAAAGTGCAAAACCCTCTTAGCATATGACCATCTACAGCCTTACACCAATGAAAAGGCACACAGACACAAGCAAAGCGCTGATGTAGACAGTGACACCTGCATTACACGCGTCAGTTTTACAGCAACCAACTTTGCAGGAACCATCGTCTGAGCTCATTTTGTCACAGGTCTGTTTGGCAAGATCACATGATTGTTTGTTTGAGCAGGTCATGCTTACATGCGTTACGTCGTCTTTCTTGGTCCAGATCCTCATGCATTGATCCAACACTGCATTAAAGGCAAATATATGAAATGCTATATTAGTACCATTCTTCTCCGAGAGTGCCTTCAATTAACAAAAAGATGAATTCTAAAGTTAAAATTGACACATTTTAAACACCATCGGTTATTTGCTCGTTGACTATTTTTCTTCCAAAAGTCACCTTAAGTCAAATTCTATTTGGTTAACTGGTCTGATACTGAGAAAAAAAGGTGCTGTGAGAAAAGTACAGATAAAGGCCTTTCATTTGAATGGTCACAGGGCAGGATTCCATGCTCAGTATTAAAAGTTAAAACCACTTTACACGACTCAAGGTTTCAGTAATGTGAAAGTAAAGTAACAACAATGAAAATAAATCACGGAATAAACCACACACAAAGCGGCCTTACTTGAAGATATACAATCCCTCAGGTATTTGTCCTTGTTGCTTTCCACTTTTTTCTTCGTGCAGTCGTCTTCTGTCCCACTACACGCATAGCACTTGATGGAATATGCTGTATAGATAAGTAAATTTAATATAAAGGCTAATATCAGAACCAGATACTATGTCACACCCTATCACCCATCAGCTTGCTGGGTAGGACACCTTTTGCCATTCATAACTAGAAAATAAATTTTCACTGGCGTCAAGAAATAAGTTATTAAAATAAATATGTGATCATTTTATAAAAAGATGCAATCGTTTGAGCTTTGTGTACGAAAATCTCAATGTTTAAACGTTACACAACTATCTCGACTGCATTCCTAATTACCTAAATGCTGCACTTAGTTGCGCCTAAACAAACTGCTGTCCCAGGAATTAATAGCCGACTGCTATAGCTCCCGGCCTCTAGGAGAGGCGGCTGTATTCGCAAATTATTAACTCTGAACATAATTCTGATCCTCAACGAACTTCGACAAAGAACTTCACAGCATCATGAACTGTTCCCGTATTCCAGAAGATCACTCACCGACGCTTCTTATTGAACGCTAATACGCGTTTCCATATTAGCACAAAGGTCGGTTATATCTTAAAAAGCAATCGTTCGCAACATGTCGTTGGTTATTATGGAAAACAGTTTTTAGAGAAAGTCCGTCTCGTAATGGAATGTCGAATGAAATGTTGTTAAGTCTGATGTTTCTCGGTGGCTTATGAATTTAATCATTCGCCTTTCCAAGAATTACAGGAGCAAAACTCAATAACCATAAAGCAAAATTTATCCTCGAATGTTTTTTTTCGTCAATTCCTCCGCCATTTTTAATGTTCTAGAGCCATAGACTCATATTTACCAGTCATAGCCTTTTCCAAAACAATCAGTACAGATGTAAATGGAGGGCAAAACTAATCAGACGTTCAATAGTATCCTGGCTTTCTAGGAAATGTTATGAAAAAAACAGGTAAGTCACACACAGCATTTACTCGCAATCTATTTGTACTAAGCAAAGATAAGAAACTGAATTCTATGGCTTTCATTTGGCAAAAAAGATTCAACCATTGAAATTCCAAAAGGGTTTAACAAATGGACAAAGAAATTTCAGTACCTATTGCTCGATTTTCTAGTTCCTCTGGTTTTACTGAAGAACTGCCGACAGTTTATTTCTTTGCCTGATAAACAACCTCAAGCCAGTACTTATCGCATTTTATCTTTCACTTCCGAATGAGCGAATTTAAAACTCTTGAAATGTGATTTCAGTTTACCAAACAAAAAGCGTCTATTTATGCGGGACACCTACATCATTACACATTGAAATTCATCCACGTCGAGGCAGATCGGATCGGATCGGATCGAGATGTCACAAACAAATTCAAAGAAAAGACTTATAGCGACGTTTTGTCGTTTCCCATATATATCCTTCAAGGACCTTTAAAGGGCAATATGCGAAAGATAAATAAATGTAGTAAATAAATAAATCTAGTGTGATGTTTTCAGATCTTTTAGCTGAATATATATATATATATTCCTGTGGTGGATAATTTTAGTGGATAACATTCCTGTGGTGGATAATTTTAGTGAAGGAAGTCGCACTCCCCGAGCTTCCAAGCTGCTGTTGCTTTCCCGAGAATGGCTTGCCGACCTTATTCCCTACACGTGCAAGATGATATTTCTTATCCCTCCAAAAACAGTGAATGTTCCAGGTGACTCTACTAAATATAACTATAGTTCTTAATTTGATTAATTGCGAACTATCTGAGGCTTTCAGCACAGTTATTCCTCTTAATTGCACGGTACCCTTGTATTTAGGACCCAAAGGGTAAAATAGGTACTATAGGATTAACACTTGCCTGTTTGTAAGACTGCGAACATAGCAAACAAGAAAAGCAGGAACAACTTCATGATGGTTTCGTTTACTGCAACTGAAGGCTTTAAAGAAGCAGGGGATTTGGTAATGATATCAGAACAGCGCCCAAAGTCTGCAAATCGCATAATATACAATGACATCCTTGAGCCAATAAGATTCAGGGCTGTAAGAATAAGCAGCCAATCAGATAAATTCATCCTTTCTAAATGTCAAAGTACCGAGTTACTCGAGAGCAAACACAGCAGTCGCAAATTCTCGGAAATATGAAGGTGGAGCCAGGTATGCAAAATATACCCTTACAACATTCCTCAGTTGCCAATACTTAAGTTGTTTCAACAGCAATCAGCAAAAAGCACTTACCAGTACATAAGCAAACCTTTAAAAGTCCGAATAACTTTTCATTGAAAATGACAAAAACAACCGAATGTATATCTGCCGAACATTTTTCACTTAACGCTGAAAACAACGTCCTCTTAGCATGTACACGCAACGGTCGTCTCGGGACGGTCGTCAACAACAGTTTTTCTCCCCCCGGGGAGGGAGGGGGGCTGACATCAAAATGATGGGATTGCTCGGCGAAAATTCTCGTAAAACACCCTTAAAGATACCAGAATCTCGGTTGATGGACGTGGCTCAAATAGATTTTTACCTTTTAGAGGTACCAATTCTAAAAGTTGCTGTCATATTTTTAGACTCAATACTCTACTATAATTCTAATGGTGTTCATTTTAGATTTTAGAACCCTAAGTGGTACCAATATAGGAGGGTAGACTATGAGCAGTCTCTCTTTCCCAGCTTAGTCCGTCGAGCTAGAAACGAAAAAACATCAGCGAGCGGATAACGGTTATTATCCGTTCGCTAATGTTTTTTCGTTTCTCGCTCGATGGACTAAGCTTGGAAAGAGAGACTGCCGGTTCCTAGTCTATCCGGAGGGAATGGGGGGGGGGGGCTGTTCTCGTACATAAGTTATAAAGGTATATGCATCCTGAAAGGGTGTGATTTGTTCTGAAAATGGTTAAAAAATTTGGTCTGCAAATAGGAATGTTTTTAATCGCGCACAATGTATATTGATTGGTTGCGGGACGCACCGCTGTGCTTTTCAACATGAAATAAGAGGGCAAAGCAAACCAAATAAATGGGTTGGGCATGTCTGACTATTAAATGAAGATAAAATCTGCAAAGGACCGCAAACGATAGTGCTGCAAACGATACGTAGGATAAACGCAAGATCTAAGGGACGGACCATTATTTTTTTGACGGGGGGGGTGGAAAATTTTGAAATAAATTGTTTGCAAAGGCTATAAACACTGAAATAAATTGTATGCAAGCAAAAAATAAAGAAAAGATTGTTTGCTGAAAGTATGGCAGTTGGACGGAGACACAGAAAAAATTGTTTCCAGTAGATGCCGCATATAAAACAATGTTTGCATGTGTAAATTTTCCAGTTCGATTTGAAACACAAGTGTGATTTCAGACCAAAATTGCACGACACGAAGTTCAATTACCACTTTATTACATCCATTTTGAAATCGCACAATTTAATTGTCCAAATACAGGATTTTAGTCAGTACCAATATAGATGTGACTTATAGATGCGATTTAGAGCAAAAATTAGTGCGATTCGGGAATAAATCGCACTGCTGAGAGCCAATCAGATTGCAAGGATCACCAGTGATTTCAAAATGGATGTAATAAATTAAATAAACATTCGCGAGTCGTTTCTTTTGATTTTTTTATTTAAAGTTCATAGAATGGTTGATAAGTTCATTTTAAAACCAACCAATGCATTTCCTCCAAAAGTCTTCTCTCGTGTGCTACTGATGAAGTCTTCAGTCCTGTGTATAGAACAGAACAAACACTGATCAAAAAACATGGCCATCACTAAAACATTGCATAGATTTTAATGTATTTTAATTACTAACAATAAAAAACACTTGAGAAAACTTCGTGTTTGGTCGTTTGTTTGCATTAGGCGTCTACATGCAAAGTGTATGAATTGAAAATTTTTAAAACGAGGCCGAGCATTATCCGATTTTTCTGGCATAAAGCAACTAGAAGCATTCCTACTTGCTCTTAAATTAATGCTAGTCCATCTTATGGAAACCGCCAACATTTTGTCAGGTTTCCTGTCTACAATTCAAGTTCTCGTAAGAGACCACCTCGGGATCGGAACTAGAGCTGATCACTTACAAGAATAATTTCTCAAATGCGACGACTCAATAAAAATGCAGAAGTTGTTCGTCTACATGAACTTGCAACACCGCGATAAAAGGAATTACGTATACCGTGTTTCTGATAACAGCGTAAGTTCAATGATTCTACAGTGCATGCATGGACAAAAAGGCTCGCTTACGGGAGCTTTGGGTTTCGCGAGGGTGGTCGTTGAGGGGAACTGGTCGCTTACGAGAGTGTTCGCTAGAAGAGCATCACAAGGAAACGACCCGGGGCAGCGACCGCGCTTCCACATTCGGACGTTTAAGCGACATTTTTGGAGAAGCATTAAAAGTAACCGCGCTTACCTTCTATTTACCTTTAATTAACGATACAAAACTCCCTTGCTCTCATCTAAGTATTATATAAGCCATAACGATGTTAAAAATAACGCACGCTTGTTCAAAACTTACCCGTGTCTGCGTTCTAATAACGAGGCCCACGACCACGTCTCCGACTACGTCTACACATATAATTGCGACTACGACTGCGACCGCGGCCAACTCCTTTACGACCGGGGCTCTTTCTTTTGCCACTTGGAAATGGGTATCGTTTGCGACCCGGACGAGGAAGGGGTGTAGGATAGTAGGAGCTTTTTCCAGGGACTTGCACGTCGGGATTACTTTCTGCCTCTGTGAGTTCCGTCTCGCCGGTTTCGTCTTCTTCCACGGGGTCCTCGTCCAAGTACTCGTTTTCAATTGTCTCATCGGCCTCATCAACAAATGTGTCTTCAGGTTCGTCAAGTTCTTCTTCGTTTTCAAGTTCGTCTGCATTCTCATCTTCAAATTCGTCTACAGCGTCATCTTCAAGTTCGTCTTCAGCCTCGTCGGTTAGTTCGTCTTCAACCTCTTCTTTAAGTTCCTCCTCAGCCTCGTCTTCAAGTTCATTTATAGTCTCGTCTTCAAGTTCGTCTTCAGCCTCTTCGGTTAGTTCGTCTTCAACCTCGTCTTTAAGTTCCTCCTCAGCCTCGTCTTCAAGTTCATCTATAGTCTCGTCTTCAAGTTCGTCTTCAGCCTCGTCTTTAAGCCCGTCTTCAGCCTCGTCTGTAAGTCCGTCTTCAGCCTCGTCTTCAAGTTCGTCTTCAGCCTCGTCTTCAAATTGTTGCTCAGGTTCATCTTCAAGTTCGACTAGAGGCTCGTCATCAGTCATAAGTGCTTCGTCTTCGTTGTCTTCCCAGAGTTCTTCTCCAGGTTCGTTTTCACTCTCTTCTTCAGCGACCTGGGACTCCTCGTCGGACTCTCTACAATCCAAATAGATAAATTTCTCATTAATTAAAATAAAGAAGGTTCTCTTGCAAGGAAAACATAATCTCCTGCTTTTACGAGAGATTATGAAAGTACCCACTGGATCAGTGCATCTTTTGAGAGAATTGTCCGGCTGTTGTCTTGTTTTGCCTTGAGTTGCTGTCATCATCATCGAGTTCTACAGATCTGATGTCGTTATTGACTTAGAGCGGTTTTCAATCGAGTGTCAAAAGTAAATTTGCAATTGCATGCTTTGTTTTTGTATTGATACGCTGTGTGATTGGCTAAAATGTCTCGCGCCACTTTCCCTACCAATCAGAAGTAAAAACCAATTGTTACTTGCTCGCGCACGTTTTCCCGCGCTTGGTGGCGGCTACCGGTATTTGCTTCGAATTCTGATTGGTTCATTGGATTGTTTGTGTCTCTTGTGATTGGCCAGAGTGATAACCTTGATTGAAAACTCAATTGAAAACTGCTCTATTAAAGTTTAAAACAATTAATTCAATGGTTGCACGATTAATTTAATAATAAATACATCAAAGAAATCGTGTATGAACTTCGAAATGGAATAAAACGAAGAAAGGTGACGTCTAATCCGCAATTGCATGAACCGCGCTTACCAATTGTAGGAGGATTTGTTCGTTTAATTTTATTTCCGTACTGGTTCATATATTCATTGTTATTACATTCATTTCTATTACAGATGCATATGAACTCAATTAACGATTCGTTACATATAAGGTTATACCAGCTCAATCGATAAAGCGTTGTAAATCCCCGTCCAATTCATGCGAAATCTTTTTAATAGCATGATTTTTGGACCAAGCGATATATTTTCTACTTCTAAATAAAACCTTTAGATTTGTAACCATACAATGTCTAATATATATGTACTAAATGATTTAGACATACTTTGCATGTTTAGTTTTCAAGTAAATATGCGCTACCCTAGAAAAAAATATAATTATCAGTGAATGCTTTTCCATATATAATATATGAGCGACGTTCTTTCTGACTTAGAAATTTGACAACAAAAAAACCTCCAGGCGATCTTACACAATAACTATCGTGACCAAAGGAGCCTTTTGTCTGAAATGATATTGAACTTTGAAAAAGTAATAAAACCTTTTATCTAATATGGTTCTTTTTTTAACTCTAGATGAATTTTAAATTAAATGTGACCATTCAATGAAACATATTTAAAAAAAAAACATTTCCACAGTGCTTTTCATTTTCTACAATTTTCGTTTTCTCTACATTTTCTTGGTAAGAGTAAGGTGGTAAGATGGTAAGATGGTTTAGGGTTTGCCAGAGTAAAAAAACATTGTTCTGTGAGGCAAGGCAAGCGTTTTTTTTGGTTGTGTGTTTTTATGGATGAAATATATTTTTCAAGACACGCTTTGCTTCCTATAACAAAAATTTGCTATCAAAAATGTTGTACTTCTAATGAATAAACGGTTACTGTGGTCCTGCGTCGGTTGGGGAGTGAAACATGAAAATTTCAAGTGGTTTCATCAACTAAGTTGATAAGGGAAATTTGCCACCATAAAAATATTTAAAAAGCTGACGTTTCGTGCGCTCGCCCTTCATCAGGGATTTGCTTCTGACGAAGGGCTAGCGCTCGGAGCGTCAGCTTTTTTTAATCTTTCAACGGTGGCCAATTTACCTTATCGACTCAGTCGATAAAACTAAATTTCCATGTTTTACGCCTAGTCTACTGGATACAAACTAAGAATACAATGTTTTCGCACAATGCTACCTACAATGAAGCAAGGATCTTAAGTTAATGCTTCCATAATTTCTTACGATGTATCCTCAGGAGTGAAGGCATCTTGTGAACCTTGACTGATCTCTACGAGCTCGTCGCTTGGAGCCGCATCATTTTCCCTGAGTAACGGAAAGGCAGACCCAATGGAAAGCACGAAGCCAACCAGAGCGAAGACAAGCAGATTCTTCATCCTTGAATTATCCTTTTGGCAAATGTAGTGAACTATGGAGAAATCAATGCTTTTATTCATGGACTCTTAAGGAGTAATATATTGGTATTAAGTTTGAACAAAACGTTACATTCAACTATGGATATTGCTGGATATTGCAAAATCGTTGATGGCGATTGAATCATTGTTGTATTTCACTTTGTCACATAGTAGTGCGCACAAAAAGCTCTCAACGTCAATGAAATATTCTAACATCTTGTCTTTTGAAAAAGCTGTTAACATAAGTAAAAATATATATCATGATTTGAAACGTTATGTAACAACGCTAGATATCTCGCTTCACCTTTTTTCTTCTTCTATTTCGTTGAGAAGAATACTTAGTCAAAGGAACAGGATAAATCGCTTGAAAACTGTCTCACTAGCCATAAGTGCATTTAATACTTCTTTTCTGCAATATTACAACTGTTTAAGATTTCCCTTTTCCCTTTTTTTTTTTTTTTTTTTCATTTTCGAAAAAACTACTTTATAACTCTGTGATGGTGTAAGGGCCGATTTACACGGTACAACTTTTGTTGCATGCGACACGCTTACGGCATGCCTACAACATGACTTAAGTTGATTTACACGGAGTAATTTGTGTTGCAAGCATGTCGCAAGCATGTTTTAAGCATATCGCATGCGACAAAGTTGTACCGTGTAAATCGGCCCTAAGAAAAATTGGAATGTTTCAGAAGCCTTCCACCGAGTTTGATTCATCAGAACATTGCACCGAATAGAAACGCATTTGAGTGTGTAAATATTTGTATGCAAAATACGTCTTATTTTGGCCAATTATCGCCAATGTTGTGAGTTTATTACGTGTACTTGTCTTATTACCTACCAGCTCTCTGACAGTCAGGTTCTTATTTTTCAGTCTGTGGATGTAATTCTAAGGTGTGACCATTCAAATGAAATCTATTAAGCAGTACTGATTCAAAGCTTTCAGTCTGTGGATGAAATTCTAGATGAAAGCTACTGCGTCGTACTTTCCTATGGTGCTGTTTATGCGGTACAAGGTGGTTTCAAATTTGAGTCTGTGGATGAAATTCTAAAGTGCGACCATTCAAATGAAAGCTACTGAGCAGTACTTTCCTGTGGTACTGTTTATTATGCTATACAAGGTGGTTCTAACTTTTGAGTCTGTGTATGAAATCCTAAAGTGTGACCATTCAAATAAAAGCGACTGAGCAGTAGTCTTTCCTGAGGTACTGTTTATTACAGTGCACAAGGAGGTTCTAACTTTTGAGTCTGTGGGTGAAATCCTAAAGTGTGACCATTCAAATGAAAGCTACTGAGCAGTACTTTCCTGTGGTGCTGTTTATTATGCTGTACAAGGTGGTTCTAACTTTTGAGTCTGTAGATGAAATCCTAAAGTGTGACCATTCAAATGAAAGCTACTGAGCAGTACTTTTCTGTGGTGCTGTTTATTATGCTGTACAAGGTGGTTCTAACTTTTGAGTCTGTAGATGAAATCCTAAAGTGTGACCATTCAAATGAAAGCTACTGAGCAGTACTTTTCTGTGGTGCTGTTTATTATGCCGTACAAGGTGGTTCTAACTTTTGCGTCTGTAAATGAAATCCTAAAGTGTGACCATTCAAATGAAAGCTACTGAGCAGTACTTTCCTGTGGTACTGTTTATTATGCTGTACAAGGTGGTTCTAACTTTTGCGTCTGTAAATGAAATCCTAAAGTGTGACCATTCAAATGAAAGCTACTGAGCAGTATTTTCTTATGATGCTGTTTACCGTTTTTCAATATCTTACAAAATTTAATTAATTTTATGTTGGTTTCGGCCTTGCTCGATAGTTCAAGGAAAAAACTGCATCTTCATCGCTGGACACTTATCTGTATCGCAAGAGTCACTCAAACGGTTGGTTCATGAATTGTCACTGTCCAAACATTTTGTGTGGGGTCGAATCCTGTAGTGTCGCCACACATGACAGCTTTAATTGTTCAACTAATAAAGAGTATGGATTTTCGAAATTCTAAACGGCCCGATATGTTTCCCCTAACTATAATTTAAGGACAACATTCTTTCACAGGGATTTTCTATATTGAGGCGATAAGAAAAAGATTCGCACGTTATCTTTAAAATCATCTTTTTAATCAAGCTTCAGTTAGATTTATTTGAGCAGCGCGTCTTTATGTTACAATTCTTCTTGGTCATGATAAGGTAAAGAAATTGTTAAAAGTATTAATCCGATAGAAGCACTTTTATTTTGTCCCTGAAATAACACAGCACAATGAATGTATTTCTGTAGCCTCCAGAATAAAAGATGAAGACAAATCAAATATTGTACCAATAAAACTGCGAAGAACACTTTCTTTCAAACATCTCACGAAAAAAGCGTGTGAATTCTTGGACCAATTTACTCTCTAAGATTTCCATGGAACAAACTTGACATATTTTCTTGGTTAAATTAATATTAGATTTTGATAAAAAATATCAAAATCCACAATTCTTTTAACAATTGTTTCTGTAATATATTTTTCAGTTGTCAATAAAAATAAGAATTATTAGTTTAATCAGATATTTAAACAATTTGTTTGGAAATATTTGTAAGTTGACTTAAGTAGTTAACTTGAATATTTTATACACGTGTTCGCAATTAGAAAAAGGGTACGGTCTTGTCCCTTCCTAAGTACTTTTTTAGCGAACACAGGAACACTGTAAAGCACTGCTTAACGGCTTTTATATGAATAATGACCATTTATATGTGACATGTAAAGGAACACTGCCGCGCCGAAATAACGATATTGTGCTTACGTCATTTCTATGTTTTTACAACTAAGGCCCCGTCCACACGTATACGTTTACGTTCGTAAACGCATACTTTTTTATGCGTTTAGGCATCTCGTCCACACGTAAACGATGGAAACGGTCACCCTAAACGGATATTTTCGAAAACGTTCTCCAAAGTGGATATTTTCGAAAACGCCGTTTACCCGTTTACGTGTGGACAGGCGTAAACGGATATTTTCGTAAACGCTGATGTCACAGCTGTTTATGGCGCATGCTCAAGTTATCTAGCGCATGCTCCATGCAGATTTTTCGCGTTTACGTATCGTTTTAGCGTTTACGTGTGGACAGGTGAAAACGAATCGTAAACGATGGCTGGCTTCGTGTGGACGGGAGCGTTTTAGATAAAAAAATATGCATTTACGAACGTAAACGTATACGTGTGGACGGGGCCTAACTATAAAAAATTGCAATAAACATTACTTAAAACCATTTTAAGGTTTAAAAAAGTGACGACGTTTCGACGCTAGCTTAACGTCATTATCAAGTCAAAAAATGTCGATATGTTAAAGGTACATAAATAGTGAAAAGAACAATACATAATTAAGAAACTAAAATTGAATAAAAATATTCTATAGAGCAAAACAGAAGCAGTAGTTTGGAGATAAAGTGCAGGATTACAAGGATGCAAGTGGATTACAGTTCTCCATGTTATATCGCCAAATGCCACCAAATATACAACTAAATTGGATAAAAAGATTCTATAGAGCAAAACAAAAGCAGTAGTTTGGAGATAAAGTGCAGGATTACAAGGATGGAAGTGGATTACAGTTCATCGATTGTGATTTCGTGACAGGTGGTCAAGAAATGAAATTGAAGTTGTCATTCTGGTGGATTTTGAGGTTTTTAGTCATTATTTTCGATCTTATTGCCTTTTTAGTTTCTTCGCGTGCATCACTTTTGGCAATTTTTCCTTGCTATTTAATACAAGAGAATAAACCAAACTTAAAGCAAGCTCCTGGCCATAATCATGAAAACATGATATTTCAGCCGGGACATTGAAAGTTGTATCCTGAACGAACTCAAATGTCTCAAATAATTCAGTCTTTTGTTGAGCCTTGGCCGATTTGTTCAACCTCATCGCGTTTTGCTTATTTAGAATCTCTGGATCATAAAGGGGATCATAAATATTCGCTTTCTGTTTCGTGAACAGTCGTCATAAGTGAATTACTGCAGATATTGTTCTGATTCAATTTAGGACACGCAGGCACTGTTTTGAATCAAAAGACATTTTAGAATTGCTAATTATGAAATTCTAGTCCCTTGTTTATGCTTTTTTTTCTTTAGTTGACTGTTAAAAATATATGATAATTTGTGTCAGTAAGCGTTTGAGTTCCTAGAGTACGAGTGCAATCAAGGATTAACACTTATAGCGCAAATGGCATTTGAAAAAATTCTATCAAACTTTCTCGAGCCTTAATTGCTCTTCCAATCCGTATGGTTATCCATTTATCATATAAGTCTACAGCAAGACGAACCGCATCAATTAGGACCATTTTGTTGTCTTTATTCAAAAAGGATGCAGTTAATGAACGAGCTTGTGGATTTCTACAGAAGCTTTTAACACTTTGAGGCAGATTGGGCATGGAAGGTCTGAAGTTGTGCACGAGCCACATGTCGGAACTTACTCGCCCCATCGCAGGGTTGTCCGGCAGTTTTAGCGGTAAAGTTTCTTGTCTAAATCCAACGACACAATTGGCGATTTTAAACGCCGATCGCCGGCGGCGATTGGCATAAATGGCCAGGTATGCCCGATACTGCAACGTCGATTTTCGTCGATCGCCGCGGTAGCTCTCCAAGTGTGCTCGTACCAGCGATTTTATACGCTCGTCGAAGGGAACCAATCCAACTTAACCAATCAGATTGTCCATTTTGTATCGTGCCACGCAGCGTGTTAACGTTCACCGATACGTGAAAAAGAAATTATCTATAAGAAAGCCTAGTGCATATATACGTACGTAAATGAAGGACGCTGCCATTTTGAACACAAAGAAAGCCCTGGAGACGAATTCCATTAGTCATTTATTGTTTAACAAAAGCGCATGTGATAGTTTTAAAGGCTCACCTTCACCCAAAAGACGTTGCGGTCGTTTGTTTTTGCTTCGAAATGCTCCATTGTTCATACGCGTGATCTGATTGGTTGCACGCATTCAAGCGTGAATTTCGTGTTACACGAAATTCAGCAAAGAAAGTGATCACGGTGCGCACAGCATTTTGGATGAAGGTGACCCTTTAAATTCTAAGACCAGTTATACAGTAATATTCCATCACCAGTTGCTGTTCACGTTTCTGCTTACATTTGAAAACAAAACGAATTGCACACTTCACTCTGTATTGTAATTTAACTAATGATGGACTTTTACAGTAATCTACAAGTGACAGGTCAGTACAAGTCCAAGTAGCAGTATTCCAAGTCCAAATATAGGCATTTTTTGTTAATAATTAACAATACAGACAGAATCTCCATTGGGGATGGACTATTTTATTTTTGAGGAGGGGATGGGAGGTTGGGCAAATACCCAAAAAAATCCTGCATACCAAAAGTAGAGAAAAAATTCGTGCACAGTGAGACAACGGAAAGGAAAGTATGCAACAATCTCGAAAAACTCTCGCACAGCCTCAAGGCGTTAAAAAATTCATGCTCGAAAAAATTGCCCAACCCCCTCCCCTCCCCCTCAAAAATGAAATGGTACATCCCTTAAAGGAACACTCCTCCTTGCCCGGAAGGTGTACCTTAAATAAAGTTTCACTGTACAAATTAAATAAAAAAGTTAAAATGGAGTTGGTGAAATCCCTCCACTGCGCTAATATAAGCGCACACTAAGAACAGGGATCAAGATTGACAGAGAGCACAAATTAAGGAGTTGAAATTCAGAGGGGATGGAGAATTCAAACGTTTACAAAAGTATTTACACCCTCCCTCCCTCCCGAGCGGTGTCAGCTTTGATGCAATACAGAACTATTCCAGCAATAAACTATTTCGTGCCATCAGTGATTTGATACTTTAATAATCCCTCGGACGTACATGCAAACTTGTACCCCCACCGTGGTACTATTCGAAAATATTATACCTTTAATAGATAGCCTGTGATGTGTTTTACAAGATAAGGTAAATATTATGGGTTATTGCGCTGCTGGGGGTCCGTGAAGTCATCCAAAATGACCACCAATATCACCGCCACCGCCCCCCCCCCCCAGCCCCACCCCGCACCTTGTACGTCCGAGGCTTAAGGTAAAGTAGAAGTCGAACACGAGCCACATGAACAGGAGATCAACACGGCCGGTTTCTGTAGCATGAAGCAACTAGGAATGTTGCTACTCCCCCCTGGATGGGATGCTAGTCCATCACAGGGTGGCCTGGTTTATATACTATGAAGTGACTAGGAGTATTGCTACTCCCCCCTGGATGGGATGCTAGTCCATCACAAGTTGGCCTGGTTTATATACTATGAAGTGACTAGGAGTATTGCTACTCCCCCCTGAATGGGAGGCTAGTACATCACAGGGTGACCTGGTTTATATACTATGAAGTGACTAGGAGTATTGCTACTCCCCCCTGGATGGGATGTTAGTCCATCACAGGGTTAAATGGTTTATATACTATGAAGTGACTAGGAGTATTGCTACTCCCCCCTGGATGGGATGTTAGTTCATCACAGGGTTAAATGGTTTATATACTATGAAGTAACTAGGAGTATTGCTACTCCCCCCTGAATGGGATGCTAGTCCATCACAGGGTGACCTGGTTTATATACTATGAAGTGACTAGGAGTATTACTACTCCCCCTGGATGGGATGCTAGTCCATCACAGGGTGACCTGGTTTTAATACTATGAAGTGACTAGGAGTATTGCTACTCCCTCCTGGATGGGATGTTAGTCCATCACAGGGTTACCTGGTTTATATACTATGAAGTGACTAGGAGTATTGCTACTCCCCCCTGGATGGGATGCTAGTCCATCACAGGGTGACCTGGTTTATAAACTATGAAGTGACTAGGAGTATTACTACTCCCCCTGGATGGGATGCTAGTCCATCACAGGGTGACCTGGTTTATAAACTATGAAGTGACTAGGAGTATTGCTACTCCCCCCTGGATGGGATGCTAGTCCATCACAGGGTGACCTGGTTTATATACTATGAAGTGACTAGGAGTATTGCTACTCCCCCCTGGATGGGATGCTAGTCCATCACAGGATGACCTGGTTTATATACTATGAAGTGACTAGGAATGTTGCTACTCCCCCATGGATGGGATGCTAGTCCATCACAGGGTGACCTGGTTTATATACTATGACGTGACTAGGAATGTTGCTACTCCCCCATGGATGGGATGCTAGTCCATCACAGGGTGACCTGGTTTATATACTATGAAGTGACTAGGAGTATTACTACTCACCCTGGATGGGATGCTAGTCCATCACAGGGTGACCTGGTTTATATACTATAAAGTGACTAGGAATATTGCTACTCCCCTGGATGGGATGCTAGTCTGGACTAGGAATGTTGCTTCTCCCCCTGGATGGGATGCTAGTCCATCACAGGGTAACCTGGTTTATATACTATGAAGTGACTAGGAATATTGCTTCTCCCCCCTGGATGGGATGCAGGGTACAAGTAAGGCGCTTACATATGCATCAACTCATCCATATTTTTTAAACAATGACTCTTGACTGAAAGCTACATATAAATGGAATCCTACTGCTATATTTTAATCTACTTATACCTATTTGGAGACGTGAAATTATTATTATTTTTTTTTTAATTATTATTATATTATTATTATTATTATTTTATATCGAAAAAATGTATATATAGAAATGTGATTCTTTTTAACTTTCATTTGTTTTCAATTATCAATTTATAGTTATTGTAAAGTATTGTTGCTATTTTTAATAAAATTATTATTATATTATTATATTATTATATTATTATATTATTATTATATTTTTAGTTTAGGATAGTTTTAGAATTAAGTATTTTGTAAAGTTGCGCAATTAAAGTTTATTCTGCAAAGTGACTTAATAAAACCCAGTCTCAGTATCTATCTATCTATCTCTGAAACTCTTTATATATCTGGACACTCTCGCAAAACCTGTTATCATAGGCCTTTGTGCTTATTTCTATTTATATCTAATTTTTAGAAGCTTGCATTTTGCGTATACAGTCGAACCTCCGCTAACGTACACCTCCCGTAGGCGGACACCTCCCATAAGCGGACAGTTAGACGTGGTCCCAGCCACATACAAACACTGCATTTTTAACCTTCCATAAGCGGACACCTCTCTTAAACGGACACTTTTTCTGTTCCCGATGGTGTCCGTTTACGGGAGGTTCGACTGTATAATTATTGGAGAGATTATTAGTTTGTTTTTAAAATATATAATCTTGCACTGTTAGACCATAATAAATGTTTCGTTTCTCATCGCTTCTCTAATTACCCAATATTTTGAAAGATTAAAACATTGCCAATTCATTGCCTGTTACTTTTTGTTGTTTTTTAAAGGTTATTTTACAATATTTTCTTTGGATCTATCTTGGTGTATGCTTTGACATAAAAATGTAAACGTTTTTACGCATGTTAACGTTTTGAATTGTGGAAGTAATATGTCAAACACGAGGGAGAGGGTTTCATCGGGATTTCCAAACACCAAGAAGTGGGTTGAAAAAACGAGACAGCCGATTTTTTTAAAGCGATTTCGAGGTATTTTGATACCTGATGAAACGCTCTTTCGATTTTCTCAAACTGATCATTAAATAGAGAAAAAACGAGATCGCCAAAATATATGTCAATTAGATCGGTTTCCAAACCACTGTCACGCTTATAATTTTCTTTGTTCATTTTTAAATGAGTTTGAGAAGCTATGATCCAGGGGCCGGATTCATGAAACCTTAGTAAGTTAAGACGTATATCCTAATAAATGTTTCTGAAAAATGGAGTTTTATTACGCCAGCAATATACTTATGATACATTTTAACTTAGGAGGGCTTCGTGAATCTATAGCGTGCGAGCAAGTTCTCGTTCTCGGGGACGGGGACGGAGACGGGGTTGATGGAGGGGGAAGGGGAGACATGATGAAGCTTTTCCCCCCTGCCACACCCCCAACCCCAACCCCCGAAATCGGACAGCCTGCTCGCAGGCTATCGTGAATCCGGCCACAGACTCTTACATTTGTTACTGTTTATTACCGAGCCAATTTCACGAGTAGGATAAACACTTTTTTGTTTCTTTGTTTGTTTTGGAGGAGGGGTAGTCTTAATCATTTGAACGAATTTCAATAGGCTTTAAAATCTTAGCTGCAGTAGAAATAGCCACTGACACAATCGACAGTTGCTCCTCGATCTGCGATGTGTCATTAGTTTCTTTAGTTGCAGTGACCTGAATGCCTTCAAAGCTGTCCTTAAAAGCAACATGTTGAAACACCATAGGATTAATGCCTTTCAATCTGGGATTGATAAAAGCCTTTCCCACCTGGTTCAGCTGGTTATTGAGCATGCGCAATTTCAGGGAATCAACTTTTTTCGAACTGCTGGCCTCGCTGATTGTGGACGCAAACAAATCGCACAGTTTCGAGAATTTAACGAGAGACCTGTTTACAGCCGATATCCCTTGTTGAACAAGTTGTTCGTTGATAATCGGCATTTTGAGTGTGATTAGTTTAGAGTAGGCTCTGTGTAAAGAATCTTTCAGTCGTGTTACGTTCAAAGGGATGATTTTGGAATCAGCTACATCTATCAACATTCCTCCCATGAGTAAGGTCATGGCGCGATGGAGCTCAAACTTCGGATCCGCGAATTTCTGGATCCAATAAAATGTGTCTTCTTGCGTATGGTAAGGTGGATACAGCTGCCATCCGCTACTTTCACTATAATTATAGAAATAACTAAAATCCGCTGATGGTATACCAGCCAGGAAATAAAAAGGAATGTAATCGCTCATAAACTTGAAAGGTGGGGCAAGTGGTTCGCCTGATATTAAAGGAGTTGGTCCTCGCTTTAGCATCACATTAAACATGGAGTCGTAGTTTTCCTCGTCAACTGGTACCTTTACTTCTTTTGTCCACTTATAAATAAGATCAGTGAGAAGCGGGTCTGTCTGCGCTAGGAGGGTATATTTCCCTCCCACTGGAACATCAGTGTTCAGGTAAACAACCCCGCGGTCCTTGAAAATCAAAGAGTTTTCATCCATCCATTCAACTGAACCCATCAAGCCAAATTCTTCACCTCCGAAGCTGCACAATTTTATTGTCCTCCGTGGCCTCCAGCCTTTCTTCACGAGCCGGCTAAGGACTCTGCTTGTCTCTTTCAAGACGGAGGTCCCTGTTGCCGCATCTGCGGCGCCGTAAATCCAGGCGTCTCGGTGATTTCCCAAGAAGACGTAGCGGTCGGGTTCCTCCCGACCATTTATGGTCCCGATAACGTTATAAATGGTCTTTTGAGCCAGCTGGTTATTGATACTCAGCTTAATTGTCTGATTTCCTCTCTGGTAATTTTCGTCAAATTTGAATGTGACATTAAGATCATTGAACCATTCCGAAGGTATGTCATTCCCTGCAACAATAAAGTAATATAATTATTAGTAGTCATCATTCAGCCAAACAGTAACTCGATCAAGCGGGGTAAACAAACAGTATAAAGCTCACCAAGCATATACTTATGTCGTCTCTTTATAAAATTTATCTGGTTAATACTACGCCTTGTGTCAACTGTATATAAGGGTAGTTTCTTGGTGTTGCGGATGGTGTGATTACCAAATAACGTAAAACAAAAGATTCAAAAGACACTGAACAATACCCACACCACAACACAAAAGCTAACCAACAATGGCTTCCGCAATACCAAGAAACACCCCATATAAGAGACACAGCCTCCCAGAGTCCCAACCTCCTTTTCACTCCCATGAGAGTCAATTATGTTTGTAGACGAAATCTTACGATGTAACCATTTTAATGAAACCTCTTCGGCAGTACTTTCATAGTAATGCTGTTTTAATGCTGTTTTAATGCTGTTTTAATGCTGTTTGGTGGGTGGTATTCTTGATCTTGGGAGACGCCGTAAATTGGATAAAAACAAACACACTTGCCTCCAGCTTGTTCCAAGAGAACACGAGCAGTGCCATAAGATATGGGTTGAAGGAGAATACGTGGAATATAATTGATATCCTTAACATCAGTCCTGTATATTCCGTCCAGAGAAGGTAACCCTGGTGTCAACGGATCTCCAAGCTTGCTGGAAATCCCCGCCAGTATCACTGCGTCTGAGGCAAGCCACTGCTTATTAGGGTAAGTTGCGTTCGCTCCAAGACCTTCCCTGGCGTAATCCCTTGGATCTGGGTACATTAGTAGTCCTTTTGCACCTTTTTTGACTGCCTTAGTAGCCTAGTAATGGATTTAAAGCAAGAAATGAATCAGGCCATAAAAAGGGCCAGACTTGACTTCGTATTATAATTCTTCTCACAGCCCAGGTAGGACTCCCGTGTTAAAGTGACTGGGGTGACTGGGGTGACTGGGGTGACTGGGGTGAACTTCGTACCTTTTAGGGATTAAAATTCGTGGTTTGATACCACTACGTGTTTGAATCGGGTATTAAGGCTTCTTGGGGTATCGGTATTAAGGCAGAATAACATGCTGCCAGGAGCAACTTTTCAGAGAGAATTGGTACTTTGTTAATACCTCTTAGGGTTAAAAACTAATGAGAGACACACCCACCATACTGCTTTCTGGTCCCTTTCATGGGTTCCTTTCTAAATTTCTTAAGATCACCTCTGTCATTTTATATGGGAGTCCCCCAGGGTTATAGAAGCCAATGTTTTGTACGCGGCTAGCAAACCTAAATTAGACAGATTAAGCTTCGCGTATATATTTCTCCCGCGAACGGCAGGGATGACAACTTTTGCTGTCTACCGTTTGCTGTTTTTATGTGAAAGTGAGCAGTTTTCCGTTTGTAATGAGCATGTGATTTTTTTTCTAGTGGATTTACTTAACGATTTGAGGAAAAGTAAAGATAATCAACTGCAAGCTGCCGTTTGCCGTTTGCCGTTTGCCGTAGAACGCGGTGCTTAATCTCTCTAGTATCTTACCACGGCAAACGGCAGACAGAAAGCCTGCGGTATATACGATGCTAAATCTCTTTATTGTCAACAGGACGTTAGGTGCAATAGAGAACGTTTTCCTGCATGCTGTGGTGAAAAGGTTTGGGTGGTGGTATTGAAACTGATAAGTACTTACTAATGTAGCAAAGCCAAAATAATCCCTGGAAAGAAGTATGCTTCCATTTACAGAAACATTACGTTTCTCCAGCTCCTCGAAATCGCTGTCATTTCCCTTGTTGATGTAAATGAGTTTTCCTTCAGCCGTGCCATTCACTGAATAAGCCGTGTATGGTGTAAAAAGAGATGTGTTGTTCATTCCGGGTCCAGATGAGACCTACGTAGTTATCACACATTTATTTTGGTTTAGTAAGAGATTTTAGAGTCTTTTTTGCAGCCTCGTCCCCAAGTCTTGTCCATGGGTTTCCTCGCCCGCCCCGCCATTTTGAAAGCGGAGAAGGCCATTGGGAGGATGTTGTAGATTATGGTCTACTCTCTTATTATTATCACCTTTCTCTATTCAGACCCCCTTTAACTCCCAAGGGTGCCAAATATCAAAAATTTAAGAAAAATCCCACATTTTATTTTGTAGAATATTGAAGAACAAATGGTACCATGCAAAAGTACTGCCGAAGAGGTTTCATTTGAATGGTCACACTAAAGGATTTCATCAACAGACTCCGTTAGAACAAATGGTACTATGCAACAGTACTGCAAAAGAGGTTTCATTTGAATGGTCACACTAAAGGATTTCATCAACAGACTCCGTTAGAACAAATGGTACCATGCAACAGTACTGCAAAAGAGGTTTCATTGGAATGGTCACACTAAAGGAGTTCGTCCACAGAATCAAAAGCTGAGAACTATACTACAGTCTCCATCATAGTCAAGACTGGGAGTGAATGGGTACATACAAATATTTTTCCAGACGGTATTGGTTTGTTGTTCTTAAACTCATGAATAATTCATCAAGTTCGGACAAAGAAAATCATCAACTGGATGTTAATTAGCATAGATTTTGTCGGTTTTATATTCTTGGCTTTCTCTATATTTAATGATCAGGGCCCGGTTGTTCGAAAGCCGGTTACCCTAACCGTGACAGGATTAAAACTTAACCGAGGATTTAATTTCTCTTGTTAGAAATGTTTTCAAAAGCTAATTATAAGTTACATGGAAAGACAAGTCAGAGACGAAACTATAGGGCAAAAATACTCAGTTGGAAAAACCTCCATTGATTAAAAAATAATTATTTAACTGGAATCAAAATTGATGCTAACCTTGGATTAGCTTAACCGAGCTTTGAACAACCCGGCCCAGTTGCAACCCACTCTTCCTTGTTTTTAATATAAAGGTTATTTAGCCAAATTCTGTGTGATACGGTTTGATATTTTTACCTATTAATTTGGCTTACCGTGTGCCACTACATTTTTCACGATCCGATAAAAAGGGGTATATACTTCATGCTAACACACCATATAGGGATCCTATCATATAGAGATCCTAAAAAGTTCATTTTAAAATGGTTAGCTTTCATTTACTGTTATGGGTAGTGATATCCATAACAGTAAATAAAAGCTAACCATTTTAAAATGAGTTGTTAGCCCTAAATAAGTGCAGGATTCTCGGATGTGCATAAATTAAAACCCACCATGAAGTATATCCCTAAAAAGGTTTCCGCAAAAATTTTCTTGGCAGAAATGTATAATACAAAAATTTGTATATACAAACATCACTATTTATAAGTAATGTCAAATCTTGTTGGTGCCCATTTACTAAAACCTCTCTTTTGTTAAGAAAATGCCAGTAATAGCGGAATTGTGTGATAATGGTACCGCGTAGAGATACAGTAAAAACCAGCATACAAGAACATGTGGATTAAGAACACCCAGGCTGAAATTTGATAAAAAAGGAGCATATATATAAGAACACATTCAGCCTGAAAATTGAAAATTGTTCTTATATATAAAAAAACTCTTCCCTTTTCAGTTTAATAGAACAAACAGTGTCTGTAGCTTTACTGTGGTATTGCACTAAGATCTCTGTATAAATGCTAGTAATTTCACTTGCTGTGTATAGCAAATGTGCAACAACTGTTTTTGGAATTAAAAGTCTTATAATTACATGAAAAATATGCAATAAAATGAATGTCACCATTTGTCAAGACTAGCGGATGCCAGTCGAAAGCTCGGTTGTGCAATTTATTTTCTAATGTTGTGTGTCTCAAGTTTAATTTTCTCTCAAAGTTATGTATTTCATCATAGTTAGCAAATCCCTCACATTTTTTTAAAAGTAAAAAATTAAGAACACTTAAGAACACTTTCAGGCTGATTTCACCTAAAATACCCGATATATAAGAACCCAATCAGCCTGAACCCCGAAAATGGGTGTTCTTGTATGCGGGTTTTTACTGTATTACACTAGGACAAGGATTATTAGAATGACAGATAAATGTGTTTTAAATCTGCATGTTGTTTCACCTGACTATTTTTGCGGTACTCAAATAAAAACCGAAAATGCTGTATAATTACAATTGAACCGGACTTCCTGCAAATCGCAAAGATTGATTCCCAGCAAGAAAAACCAGTCTTTTCCAATCGCAAAAAATTAGATCCGGCAAAACCAAAAAAAAAAACCGGTCAGTGTAAAACGCAGACTGTAGACCGGGGGTAAAATGCAGACTGAGGGTAAAATGCAGACTGCAGACTGCAAACCGGGGGTAAAATGCAGACTGAGGGTAAAATAAAATATTAATAACCCTAACCCTAACCCTAACTCTAGTCTGCAGTCTGCATTTTACCCTCAGTCTGCATTTTACCCCCGGTCTGCAGTCTGCGTTTTACACTGACCGAAAAAAATTTCCATTCGCAAAATTAAACTCCCGCAAAACATCAGTGCCACACGGTATATGTACACCTTCCTGATAAAGAAATTATTAATTATAGGATAGTCATCTCTCGGCTGAATTTTGGCATTGAGAATGTTTGAAGAGTAATAATAACCGTCTCATACAATGTATTTATACTCCTATTCATTGGTATTTGCACCCTAAAAATTTGTCCGGCGTATACGTAACTTTGATTTTATCATTGTCACAACATTCTTCCCAAAGGAAGTTGCTAAGCAAATAAAGCCCAGAGGGAAAAACATAAAATGTATTTATACTCCTATTCATTGGTATTTGCACCCTAAAAATTTGTCCGGCGTATACGTAACTTTGATTTTATCATTGTCACAACATTCTTCCCAAAGGAAGTTGCTAAGCAAATAATGCAATGCAGGTTGTCACCTGTAACTGCTCCGTAATGTTTTTCACTATTGTTCCATTGCTGTCCACGACTGATATCATATTTGGCTTGTCTTCCATTGGATATGACAGTAATACTTTGTAACTGGGCATCTCTACATCGTCGAACCCGTATGCCCGCCATTCTCGCGCCAGTATATTTGCCAATTCTCGAGATCTTTCCAAGCCAGCCAGATGAATCTTGCTGGAAAAAAATCTGCGAATCATAAATGCCAAAGTGTATTAAACATCACCTCAGGAAAAAAAATATAAGCAAATGAATAGTGCTTCTCCGGTTGGATTAAATTATAATAAATTATAAATGCTTCACACTTTGATTATTTTTTACTACCTCAGTATTTACATTTAAAAAAAGGAAGGCCAAAATTCGCTCTGTTTTGGCGCCTGTTTTCGCGCCAAAGATTCGTAACAGTCGTCAAATATTATATTGATATGTTTTAATTTATACCGCGTAGTCCATTTGCATCCCTCGGCGCTGTGCTTGGGCCGCAATTTGCACAACGAGGGCAAATAAACAAAATTTGTTTTTCCCTAGCTCGTTATTACGAATTTTTCTGGTATTCGGACTCCAACTTTATAGTCACATCGCTAAAAATGAAAAAGTTCAAAATTGTTGAGATCTTACCATTATGAAAGAATTAAAATGTACTTTTGTTGAGGATCTGTTTTAGCCGAGAAATGTCGCGTATTTGATGGCATGACTGACAGCTAACATCCGTCAGTTCCAATAAAAATAACCGACCATCTTTCTCGTGGGTATATATGTACGAAAATATGTTAATTGGAAAATTTAATGATTTCCATCCAGCTAAACAGCTCGGTCTTTAGATAATCCTTTGGGCTCTATCACAACAAATAAATTTCATCAGTATTATCTACACACTAAGGCCAGCAGAATTGCCTCGATGTTTTCTTATAAGAAAGCCCTGAACCTTTAGGCAAGTGTCAATTACCAATTGGTCGGGACCGAGTTTCTTTATTTTCGCGAACCCACATGTATGCTTGATTATGTACCGTTATTATGAAGATAAAATGAATGCTATCACATTTGGCGCCAAGACAAAGGGCTATCCTTTTGTTTCATCCATCAACTGAAATGAATTTCAACCAAAATCAGTGAACGATATTGTTTATGAAGTCAACCGTGCAGTACTTTGCCGTGTCCCCTGGTTGTCAAGTTAGTGTTACCAATGCTTATATTGTCTTTGGTCTGTAAAAATTAAACTGGAAAATCCTTTGTATTAAATATTCGAACCACAGTCATCACAAATTGTGGTTTTTGCTCATTAGAAAATAGAAAACGCACGTTTCGTTTCGGTAGCTACACTTCTGGGTAAAATGTAACTTTAAACCATCCGCCTGAAATAGAACAAATGCATTTGATCCATGCCAAAATTCTGGTAAATTTGGATTTTATGCCGTGATTTTGATCTCAGTCGATCTCAATCTTCCTTACCATCCTCTCCGGGTTGGAATACTACTTTTAGATTCTTGTAAGGTAAAGGGATCTAGCTTTACATTAACATACAAACTAGACGTAATCAAAACAAAACCACCAGTCTGCATTCCTTGTTCATTCAGCCATTTTAAACCTGAATAAATCTACTGTTTATGAACTTTTGACAGACTCAAAAGTTAGAACCCTTCTACATGACCAGAGGTACATGAGCAGAGGTTTGATTTTGGAAGCGAAAGGTAATATTTCCTCAATATCGGTAGCCAACAGGTTAAGCCGCGTCTTGTTGTTTGAGCCATATAAGTTACCTAAGTGCGTCAAAGTAACTGCTTACCTTAAATTTTCTCTTAGCTTTTCTGCGCTTACTTCTGTTTCAAATTTGCTAAACACTTCGATCACGGAGACTTGTTCTGTCTTGTTGTGATTTATCTGATTTCCTTCCGAACCACATTCTCTGTTTACCTTGTTTCCTTTCACAAAGTACCCGATAAGAAAACCGGCAGCGATCGCTATAAGACCCACAAATATTACTACGAATATAGTTTGCCGTTTGCCAAGACGAGATGATGTTTTGAATAAGTCAGCTTCGGAAGACACCGATGGAGCAAGTCGCAATTTTGAGCCTGTCAACTCCATCTTGCGCAACTGCCCTGTGAAACGGCCTTATATCGCACAGAAAGACATAAGTGAATTGAAGACGTCAAATCTATGAAAGCGGTAAACAGTCAAAGTAAAGCAAACTTTAATAACAAGGTTCACATGATATCAAATAATAATAAAACCGCCTCGGGGATTTAATAAATCCCATATAATTGATGCTTTTATGCAAGTATTAACGGCTGGAATGTTGAGAGCTTATTCATTTCTCTTTTGTCTTAAACTGAAAGAAAAAGAGTTTTTAAATGAATGAAAGGCGTCAGGATCGGATGATTAAGTTAATAGTATGATACTGTTTTACGGCTTGTACGCGTTTCAGTTTAATTCGTTCGTTTATGTGGGTTTAGCAACACGTAGGCCGGGCGGCAGGAAAATGTAACTCGACTGGGCATAGTGACAGCTGGCAAAAGTATAGCTTTCCTTCATGTTTGCACGCTATCTAACTAATTCTGACGCACGCAAACTATTAACTACGGTTAAAGAAAAACAAAAAGCAAAACACACACACAATGAAAAAACATAATAATAAGCCGTTAAGTGCTACTGAAGGAAGAATCATGAAAATCAATTAATGGACTTGATTGAGATGCTACTCCTTGTCGGCGTTCTTCAAATATGCGAAAAAGAAACCGGGAATTTATTATATTGAGGTAAAAGTACAACAATAAGAAAGAGATGTATATGCGTGCAAAAATTTACCCGTAAAATCTGCTTAAACTCCTTAAGAAGTGTTGATGTCTCGTGCATTTTCTTTTGTAATGTATTGCTTTTTTTAATGTACATGGGAGGTCTAATAACACTGTCAATCACCAAAGCACTTTAAGCATGCTTACTTTACGTCATTACGATTACCTTGACTGTTTCCAATTATAATGCAACCTGTACACGTATGGAAAACCATTATTTTAGCGAGATCAGCTGTCAACTTGTAGTTTTGTTTTTGTTCTAATAATGCTTGCTTTAACTAACCCATCCCCACCCCGTTTCCATGTTTTTGCACACGGCTGAATAGAAGAGGATATAGGCTATTATTTACCAAAACAAAAAAAATATATATATATATATATATTCCCCTTATACACAATTCTGAACGATATACATTTGTGTATACGTAGGTAAAAGTCCAGATGGTTTGCTCAGACATCATGCATCATTAGAATATTTTAAGTAACACGAACATTCAAGGTAACCAAAGAACGTGAAATTTTTAACCCTTTCACTCCCAGAGTCAATAATGGCGTTCTAGTAACTATTGAGTCTGTCAACAAAATCCTATGGTGTGACCATACAAATGAAACCTCTTTGGCAGTACTTTTGCATGGTGCCATTTGTTTCTCAGTATTTTACAAAATCTAATTTAGGATATTTTTTAATTTTGATTTTTGGCACTCTTGGGAGTAAAAGGGTTAAGTATTTATTTATCTAAGGTGAAGTACTTGTGCGCTATCTTCTTTTGCCACAATCATGTGCTTGAAATGATCGTGTTTATACAGATGTCTATGTTAACGATGAATTTGTTTGTTTTACCCCAGAGTTTTATCATACCACCGTATTTTTTCTGTTAATGTTGCAATGAGGACTAAAATAAACAAACAGAAAATAAAATGTATCATTTCCAAGGTCACTGTTTAAGGTTCTCTGTTCCACGTATATTTCGTACAACGCAACATGACGACCGGGCTCAGAGAAGAAATTAACCGTAATAAAGATAGGTAAACAGGCATTGCACATTCCCTGGTGTTCTAGCACCAAACCGATCACGTCGGTATTCTTGTAGATCTATAAGCTAAAGAGGCTATAATTACGAACATAATTAAAAAGCAATTACTGGTCTTCGAAAAACCCTTGCGCAAAGGGTGACCTGGCAACTAAATTTAATAAATGAATGAAATAAATAGTGACCTCAGGGGCTTAACTGTGCTAAAATTAAAACTAAGTCAATTATATGGGGCTTTATTACAGGGATTTGCTGAGATTTTTGTACCTTTCGAACACGTAACATAACATGACGGAATTTTCATTCCAAGAGTGGACAAAAGCATTCCACTGTAGATTACCAATGTATTGTAATTTTTACGTGCGTACGTTACCATTTTTTTTTTTTTTTTTTTTGTACAAGAACATTTTTATAAGAACGTCGAGGCTGAGCTTGTTCGGAATTTTAAGAACGTGCTAAGAACATACCAAGGCTAAGATTTAGTTAAGAACGTCTCTCTTTACCATGTTAACAACGAGCTAAACATATAGAATAATTGGCAAATTTGAAGAACTTCCGCATTATTTCTTTCTTATTATAAAGACTACGATATACTGAGATACTGAACGAGGAATGAACGTTTTCGAGGATCAAATCGCCAAAAAAAAATCCAGGCCCAGCTCAGCCTTAACACAAACTTTGGACGTTGTTATATAAAAAAGAGAGTGTATTCAGCTAGACGGCTTGAATTTAGCGCTGAACGTTTTACGTTTAAGAAAACCATGCATCCAAACATGGTCTCTTATTTTTTTACGCACGTTATACATGCACATACGCACGTTATACATGCACATACGCACGTTATACATGCACATACGCACGTTATACATGCACATACGCACATTATACATGCACATACGCACGTTATACATGCACATACGCACGTTATACATGCACATACGCACGTTATACATGCACATACGCACGTTATACATGCACATACGCACGTTATACATGCACATACGCACGTACACATAACACGTCACTGGAGATTGTCCTTTAAACATTATTTCCGAGGTAGGAGAGAAGAACTTTGTTTAAAAAATTTGCAATCTATCTCCATCTGCAGGGTCATTCATAAACAAAGGAGTTTTTTAAAATACACCTTATTCGAAAATGGCGGCTATTTTGTTATTGTTTTATATCCATGTAAGGCCCGGTTCAAACGTTGAACTTCACATGTGCCGAACCTAATGCAAATGAGAAAAATCTATTGTTCTTGCTCATTTGCATTAGATTCGGCACATGTGAAGTTCGACGTTTGAACCGGGCCTAAATTGTCTAAATTAGCCCTCTTGGTCTCGTCAGCATGTGCAAAATACAAAAAAGAAACGTTTACACCGGACCACTATTTTTCAGAGTTACAATCTCGGACGGAATTAAAAGAGAAATTACGCCATTCATAAGAACTTGCTTAATTTCGGAAACGCCGTCGCGGTTGAAGACTACTAGGTTATAAGAAAAGGATGAAGAGATGGCATATCGTGAATAATTTTGTTGACTTTCTCATTTTATAGATTAAACCAATGAGTATCCAACAAAAATGCAAACGTTAGTTTTTATTTGCAATGCGGGAAAAACTCAAAAGGTAGAACTACATGTATGTAGTAAAATGAACAGTACCACGCTGAAATACTGCTCAATAGATGCCATTTGAATGGCCGCACGTTAGGATTTTATCCTCAAACTCAAAAGGTGCAACGATTTATTTAGTTACAGAAGAACAAGTGAAATTCGGCCGGGACAAGCCAACAACTGATGTCCGCCTTAGCCGAGGTGTCCGCCCTACAGGGGTGTCCACGAAATTGTGGGCACCTAGTGTTCCGTCATTTCTTCTCAAATACGAATGAACCTCCATTGATACATGTATACCTAGAATTTTGTCTGATCGCTCGTGGGAGGTCCCGCTGTAAAACGAATTTACACTTAAACAAGAGTTAAATAAGTGGGATAAGATCATGAATGGATTGATTTTGTCTGATCGTCCGTGGAGGTCCCGCTGTAAAACAAATTTACACTCAAACAAGAGTTAAATAAGTGGGATAAGATCATGAATGGATTGATTTTGTCTGATCGTCCGTGGAGGTCCCGCTGTAAAACAAATTTACCCTTAAATAAGAGTTAAATAAGTAGTGGGATAAGATCATGAGTGGAATGATTTTGTCTGATCACTCGTGAGACGTTCCACTGAATATATGCTTTTTTAAATATGCATGGCAACTGCCCTACATAAATACGTTAAATGTTTGTCGCTTTAACATCGTAGTTATAATGTATAAACATTTTTTAAAAAAACTTCCCACAAAAACCACTGCAGAATCTTGCCTACGGGAATTACGTTAGCTAGCAGCCATTTTAAATAGCAAATAGGCCATTAATTCTGAATTACTCACAGGTTTATAACACGAAAGGTTGTGTTCTAGATCTCAGTTAAAGACACTACAGTTTATATTCTTAACTAAAGATGATATATATCGTGCCACATCAAACCCTCAAGAGGCTAGGTCTCCATTGATTTTCTTTTTTCCATCAATTGGAAATATAGCATCTGGAAGTTTGCACGAAATAATACCTTACGCCTAATCTACTATTGGTTTTAAAATTCAGTCTAGTCCCAAGATACCCCCAAAGCATTCGTTGACCACCTCCGAACTTCCCATTCTTGGAGACACAGGGGGGGGGGGGGGATAATCCGCGCGAAGAGAAGATAAAACGGACGAAATCGGTGCGATCAGAAGTGTACTAAAGTCACACGAAAGTAAGTCAATAGACTAATCGCCGATTGCATAGAAAATACAATGCCATGTTATACCCAATCTGATACACGGATTTAAATAATAATAATAGAAATAATAATAATAATAATAATAATTAAAAATAATAATGACAAAGTTTTATTGTGGGAATTAGTCAATATTTACAATTAAAATAACTATTTACAATACATTAAAATTCTAATTACGATAAAATATGTACATTTGAAAAAGCTATAACGTTCATAATAATAATAATAATAATAATAATAATTAACTGTTATTCATCGAGGACGAGCCGAATATGAGCTGATATATATAACCAACGAGGCGCCGCGCCGAGTTGGTTATATATCAGCTCATATTCGGCGAGGCCGAGATGAATAACTGTTTTAGTAAATTTTCACACTCAAATAACTGGAAATTGGAAAAAAAATAATTTCCGTTTCAAAAAAATACATGACTGTCATGTCAGTGAACAAGTGTCACATGACCGCTTCGCAAATCGAAAGCGAGTAAATGCTAACAAGCGGCGAGATCGAGAATGTTTCTTTCAAAAGTAGTTTCCTTCAAAAATAGGTTTTAATCGGACTAGCCGAAATGGTTATGGATTTGAACATTAGAATTGTGGAAATTATATTGCGGACGAGGAAAGATTTACCCGCCACGTGCACGTGCACGTGCATAACGTGCTCCCCGAATGTCGCCATTTTTTTTTTCCGCGACGGGTTTTTTTTTCGTGTAATTCGTTATCATTTTTCCATATTTGGGCAAATTAACCAATAACGACTCAGATCGGTAGCGGTTGGACCAATCAGAAATCTAGAAAATCATTATCGAGAGGTAAAAATTTACTAATAATAATAATAATAATAATAATAATTATTATTATTATTATTATTATTATTTGGTTTTTAAAAAAAATTATTATTATTATTATTTATTATTATTATTATTATTTAGCATTTTAGTAGGTTAATAATTATTATTATTATAATCGTATCAATAACAAAATTCTCGATTGTGATTGGTCATCGACGCGCCTATTTCTTACGTAATTGGCGCGCGGTCACGTGGGTGTCCAATTACAACTAACCAATTACAACTTTTTGTAATTGGATAGCTGTAATTGGACACCTACGTTGCGTGCACGTCAATCAGGCGCACTTAAACGTTTTTTTTTTCTCGCTGTTTCTTCCCGCTTTCAGACTGATAGAAAATATTCTTAACGTTTTGCGTACAAAAAACTCCACATAGACTTTTTAATCTCGAATTTTGTTATTGATTCGATTAATTAGTAATTGAACTTCGTGTCGTACAATTCAGGGTAATCATGCTTGTAATTTCAAATCGTCCTCGTGCTACGCGCTCGGCCGATTTGAAATTACTCGCCCGATTACCCACTGAATTGTACTCCACTCAGTCCAATTACTATTACTTATTATTATTATTATTTATATAGCGCAATTTCCATGTCAATATGATCAAATGCGCTCTTACAGTTAAAAACTTAAAAGTTAATAATATGACATACTAAATTTCCAACTAGCCTTCCAACTATTAAAACTAATTGAAAACTAAAAACTATTAAAATCTATAAAATCTACTAATTGTAAAAAATGCTATAAAATACTGAATTTCAGTTAAAATATCAATGCAACGCATCAAACTTTAAAAGCAACCTTAACAAGTTAGTCTTTAACTTAGCTTTAAAGTTATAGAAAATGTCTTTTCGAATGTCCAGCGGTAGTTAGTTTGTTCCATAATGTATGGGCTGCAGATGAAAATGTCCGGTCCCCTGAAGTCTTTCTTAGTCTGACGCTCGGTGTATTTAGTAGCAGTCCACTAGCTTCTGAAACTAGTGGGTTAAGAGTAGGTACCCAGGGGCTCTCCAACCCGCTAAGGAAACTTTATCTCACCCTTATTATCTCCCCTTATTATCTTCCTCCTGGGACTTTGTTTCTTGCAGAAAATAAAAATGAGATCCTAACAAGGGGAAAGAGAAACTATACGCAACACCGCAGACAACAAGTTGCTGTTTCGTCTTTCAAAGATACCCTGCAGTCTCCCTACCCTGCAGTCCCCCCTACCCTGCAGTCCCCCCTACCCTGCAGTCCCCCCCCTACCCTGCAGTCCCCCCCCCCTACCCTGCAGTCCCTTCTGCGCATGCAATGTTTTGTGAGACTCACACGATGGAAAACATCCGTTGCAGAAGACATCCGCTGAATGCGCTGCTGATGATGTTATCTTTAACTGCCCGATCTTTAAATGCTTCAGTACTGCTTCTTTTGAACTTATTTTCGCAAATGTTCCCATCCAGAATGGCGGACGTTTAGCGTCTGGTCAAATTTGCGCCATGTGAGTAGTCACAGAACGTAACGTATCGTCAAAATCAAAACAAAAAATGGAATCAATGTTCAAGCATGTGCACTAGGGACTGCAGGTTGCCTAGGATATTCTAGACGTGACCATCACTGATTAGTGTACTAGAATTCCTGTTGCATCTCATTTACAAACTACAGGCTTTATAATGTCAGTTGCAGACAAAATAGCTTCCTCGACCAGCGACAGCTGTTGATTAACTTCAGAAAAATCCTTTGTTCCCCTTGCGTTTATCGCAGCATTTTGCACTCCAGGAAACGATTGCATTTGACTGTTCCTTGAAAACACGTGTTTGTACATTGGATCAACAGCTTTCAAGTACGGAGTAATGAATGCTTTCTCTACCTGTACAAGTTGATCATTGATTGTCCTCAGAACAAGCGCGCTTTCATCTCCAGTCAGTTTGTCTTTCGCATCTTCAAACATTTTGCTTGCATTGACAAACTCTTTGATAGCACTGCGGACAAACTTTGTCGAAATGTTCATGCTCAGTGCCGCCAAACTCTTCTCCAACGATTCGAAAGACTTTTGTAATGTTTTGGAATAACGAGCCACATCTAAAGGCAAAACAAGCGCTTGACTAAAATCCAAAAGCATTCCTCCGACCAGCTTTGTCATGGTAGCGTGATACTCGAATTTTGGATCCACAAACGTTTTCACCCAGTGAAAGTTGTCTTCTTGAGTATGGTAAACAGGGTATAAATTGAGGTTATCTTCGTGTCCATCAAAGTAAGAAAAGTCGGCAGAGGGGACTCCGATAATCATGTAAAATGGCAAGTAATCGCTGAAGTATAAGAACGGTAACGTGTCAGGTTCACCAGGGTGGTCTTTGGAGGGCATTCTACTGACCATGGTATCGTACACACTCTTCTTGCTTGGATCTTTAACCTTCTTGGCTCTGCAGAAAATCGCGTTTTCAATCATGGGACAGGTCTGTGCAGCTACAACATAGTTTCCACCAACTGCCACGTCAGTATTCAAATAAACAACAGCACGGTTTGACAGTAGCTTCGCATTCTCCTGTACCCACTCAACAGACCCAACCAAACCGAACTCTTCCGCGCCCCAGCTGCACAGCTTCACCGTTCGTCGTGGTCGCCAGCCGCCCTGCTTAAGTTTTCCAAGGACTCGAGATATTTCCATAAGAGTTGCAGAACCGCTGGACGCGTCAACCGCCCCAAGAAACTCCGCATCCCGATGGTTCCCCACCAGAACATAGCGATCGGGTTCCTCTTGACCATTGATAGTTCCGATGACATTGTATATCGATTTCACAACCAGTTTGTTATTGATTCGCAGTCGCACAGTGCTATTGGCTTTGGTGAAACCAGGGCCGAATCGGTAAGTGACCTTGAGATCTCCGCGCCAACTGGACGGCACTTCATCTCCTAACGGAATAACAAGGAGACAATCAGTAAATCTAGGTGAAACATGCAGTGGCGTATTGATTAGTGCGCTGGGTTTTGGCCCGGGGGAAACTCTCATATTAAAAATTAAAATGACGGGGGTGCCAGTTGGAAAAAATCGAAAAACACCCTAAACTGGTTCCGGAATCTCGTTTGATGGGCGTGGCTCACACGGATTTTTACTCCTAAGAGGTACCAATTCTAAAACAACAAATACACATATTCGGATCAATACCTTAAAAGGTACCGCGATAATTCTAACGGTGCTCATTTTAAATTTCATCACCCTTGTGAACCCTGAAAGATACGGCGAGCACCCACGTCATTTTTACGTTAAAACTTTTCGAAAATTATAAGTAAATATTCAAGTTCCATTAAACAAAAAGTGGTCCTAAAATCAAAAAGAAACTTGCATCAACACCATAATTAGATGTTAGCAGTTTTTCAAGGCTCAACTTGCATCTCTTTACACGCTGGCCATCTGTAGTCAGAGACAACTGTGAGCTGAATGATGTGAATGACCCAACTGTGAGTTGACAAAATGCTTGGGTAGCCTGCAATATAATAGCATTAACTATGATTCGTACAGCAACTTCGGCATTGGCAACCAGGCCTACATCAAACTTTTGTATACTGTAGAAGATTTCCCATAACATTATTTACTCTTATCTTCCCCCGAGTGATAGACTCTCTAGACTGCTAGTGATAGACTACTAAAACCCACCATTAAGCCGACTGAGTAGGGTTAATGCGTCCCCGTACGAGATTGGCTGTGCAGGAATCGTGGGCAAGGCGGATTGATTTCTTGGTCTACGATACATTCCTGGTATCGAAGGTAAATAGGGTGTCAACTGGTCACCATAATGGACAAACAGACCCTTAGAAAACACTGCATCTTTTGACATCCACCGAGTGTTGGGGTACGTCTCTTGGCTGCCGTGTCCATCTGGTGCAACCACTTTGGGATCAACATATAAAAGCGCCCCAACAGCTCCTCGACTGGCAGCGGCGGTCACCTGAAACAGGAAAAAAGGATATTATTCTTAATTCAGGTAATAATCCACTGCACAGGCAATTTTTTTTTTATTTTAGCCCCCGTCGAAGGTTTCTGTTTCAAATCGAAATATCGGGCACAAAAAATATATCTTTTATTTTACTTTATTTTTCTTGAGTCAATCTTTTCTCGGCCGTACGGATCAGTTTGCCGTGCTATTTTACATTTATTCAATTTTTTTTATACCATTTGTAATACAATTCAGACACGAACACAAGTTGCATAAAAGCAAATTTATGGCGCAAGGTTAGCCCATTATTTCTTCAACTTGCAACCTGAGGACCTTTGCTAGTCATAACAAGACACAGAAATGGTATGTGTAGTTGTTTCGAAACTTGCCTTGCAATGGTGTGAGTGACAGGCTCTTGAAATGGAAAGGGAAGGGAGCTGCCACGCAGGCTCAGTTACAGTTTGCCTCTCGACCATTCCGAGTCAAAAGGGAAACCTGGCCGCATTAATCCTTTAGTGGCATTTTTAATCCCTTTGGATAGAATGTTATGCTTGTTCCCGGTGTTCGTTTATTCGCCTTAGTGAAGAGAAAATCCTTGGTCGATTTGTATGTAACGTATGGGAAAAT
Source organism: Cladopsammia gracilis (assembly GCA_022457155.1). Classification (NCBI taxonomy): domain Eukaryota; kingdom Metazoa; phylum Cnidaria; class Anthozoa; order Scleractinia; family Dendrophylliidae; genus Cladopsammia; species Cladopsammia gracilis. Next base: position 813,098 of record JAJGOT010000189.1, read on the forward strand.
ATAGAAAATCTACCGGTATTTACTCACAGCGCCGCCGTATCCCCTTATCAGCACAATCCTTCCCTTCACAGAGATGCCTTTACTGTCTAATACTTGCAAATCGCTCTCACTTCCTCGATTGCAATAGACCAGTTCTCCCTCAGCCACACCTGACGGAGCGTAAGCAAGGAAAGGAAAGTACTGGAACGAGCTTTTGGATTCGCCCTGTGAGTTGAGTACCTAACAAAGAAACAGATAGGATGTTAAATTCCACGACCACCTGACAAGGCCAATTAAATGACGAGCGTGTGTGATGGAGTGTGCATACAGTCGGAGTCCCTCAGGTAAGTAACCACAGACAGCCCCCTCGGTCACAGTTCAACTAGCTTTATGTAGCCAAGGATGAAGCAACCAGAAGTATTGCTACTCCCCCTGGATGAGATATTATTCCATCGCAGGTTTACACATTATGATCGCAGTACCAATTTATACATGTGGGTATCCTGTGAAAACGCTCTCGCTTCCCCCTCCCCCATGTCCGAGCTTGCTCGCAGGCTAACATCTGGGTGGACAGTGACAATGTGTGAAGCAAAGTTTACTGTCTAAGAAAATAACATTACGTCAGAGACTAGGCCTTGAACCAACCTGCCCGCAAAAGTGTAATTAATAACCATAAGTACAAGCTTACTTTGATCCGCCCAACTATAGTGTCCTCCACCAATCCATTTGTAATCACTTCAATAGTGTTGGGTTGGTCTTCCTGTGGCAGAGACAGAAGCACTTGGTACTCTGGTATTTCTACGTCATCGAAGCCATATTCGCGCCATTTTGACGTCATGTGGTCGATGAGAGCTTGCTGTCTTTCCGAACCACCGACATGTGGCTCAGCTGAAAAGAACCTGCAAAACGGGAGATTGAAGTAGAGACAATTAGGTAATGGTTTGGTATTCAGACTGAGAATCAATAAACTATTAAAATTAATCACTAAAAGCAATACCGCGGAGATGTGTCTTGTGACCATTGCTTTGACTGAATAGTTTATTTTAATATTTTATGTGGTCACACTTGTATCCCTGTTAATAATTTAGGCGATCCGCATCTTCATACACATTGCCGAGGACTACAGTCCTAGCCAACAGGTACCACATGGATAGTGTGAAGCTGTTGCTTAAAGGCGTGCTTAATTATAGCACACCCCTCGGCAGTAAATGGCGCCTGCATGTGGCTATCGGGTCGTACAGGAGTCTGGCGGCCATGTCGATGGTCCTAACAAGGACGAAACAGTTGTCCATGGCAACCAATGCCCTCGTGTATCGGTTATACTGCGGAGATGTGCAGTATTACCTTTGTACGGTATATTCAGTAGCCCATTGCGGTTAGATTTGTGTCGAGACGTCAAGAATTTGTTTTAGCAAGTGTCTAAGACGACGGTTTCATGGTCTCAACTGCGACCTGCGTCAAATGACTTAATTTTGAACCACAAACCTACAAATGAAGAGGTTTCTACCGTCAATCGTCAAAGGAAAGTGAAATGTTTAGCGCCAAATGGACAAAACCATCAACCAACTCAAAGGCTTTTAGCCAACTCGTGAATACGAAACAATCTTTGGACCTTCTCCTCTCCTAAGCGTTTTGCCACACCGACACCGCACCCGCGTGTCTAACTCCCCACCGACACCGCACCAGCGTGTCTAACTCCCCACCAACACCGCACCAGCGTGTCTAACTCCCCACCGACACCGCACCCCCTGTGTCTAACTCCCAACCCTCCTCTCCCTCCAATGCCGTCTCCATGGGTAAGGCAGATAACTATTACATATCGCGGGCTCAATGTTTACAGCCAATCAACCGAGAGAAAATTTACACATTGTTCCTCGTATGCTGCAACTCGATCAACGCCTTGCGTATTCACGAGTTAAAAACGAACACACAATTAAAATGTGGAAATATGACCTGTTTTCATGCTCTCTATTCATAAAAAAACCGCCGACTGTCACCGGGCCGGTGATTCGTTGGCGCCATTATTTTCATGGCGTGAACGGGCCAATTAGATCCCCCTTGACAACCCACAAATAAAGAAATGAAACCCATATTTCATCGATGTTTCATTGTAATGAAAACAAGAACTCTACGAGGAAGTGATATCGGGCTTTAAAGGAACATAAGAAATTAAGAATTGGAAGTATAGCTAGTAGTGTAACTACTTCACAATCGAAGATTCACAATGTAAAATCCATTGTTTTTTTTTTAATTTATTTTTTCAAACTAAGATTTTGTCTAGCATTGAGCATGCGATGAAGGCCAACTTAAGGAAGCAAGATAGAAAACTAACAGCAATCTGAATTATTTTTCTTATTAATAATAATTAAATACAAATCACAAATCACGTTGAACAACTGAGTAGAACAGTGACGTTAGTTTTAACACTAGGCATTCCGTAGTGTAATAGGATGCCTTTACAAATAGCTGTGAAAACTGAGTGAGAAACGGCGGGAAAATAATTATCACGTGGTACCTTCTAAAGTTTCGTATATGCGATCTATACTCCTCGTAATATGTTATTCAAGAGTAAACACTAGGTGAGACCACATCAAACATGAGTCGAAGAAGATAGTGTATAATGCTATCTAAAACATGTTTCCGTTTAAAAACTGAGACTCCAAGGTACATACTGTACATGTTTATATTAAATCTGTTAGTTCTTAACTTAAGCCATCACATCTTTAACAAATACATTGCAGGTTATCTTAGTAAATGCCACGTGACCTTTTACACTAGAACTTTTTGGTTCATTTCTGTTCCCGTGTTTCGTCTCTCTATTATCTGCATTTTCAACCAGATCTTCTATTATTGCTCACATGTATTTCTTCACATATGTAAATGTTCTCCAAGTATTTTGTATAAAAATTTATACAATGCTGAGTTTATTGACACACTTGCTAAAATACATGAGTCAATAAAACAACTGTCATTTTCCTAGAGCGTTATCACACTGGCATTGGCATTTAAAATCTATTGGTTTTCAAATTTATGAAATAGAGCCTTGGGAAACACACAAATTGAAACCATCTCTTGATCCCTCGTTTCGCTGGGACTGACAGTACTGAGGTTGTGCTTATGGATTTTCTTATCGTATTAATATCAAAACCCCTTTTGCTGCGGTTGGTGACAGATAATTGGTGTAATATAAGAATCCCTGACCTGACATTTTATCGCCTATAAAAAAAGTGACCCAAGCATCACTTGCATTTATAAATCTGGCGGCTGGGCCCAAAGCCAACCCGATTAATTAAATGACGTGAAAATCAACTCACATAATTAGTATGCAGGTATTTCGAGAGTATTTGGCGGTAAATAACAGCCATGTTTGCCTTCTGGACAGATAATTGCCTCCTGTACTGGATAATAATTAATAACTAGAAAGACCTACAAAATGAAATGTTTGCTGGTGCATCCAAAATAAATCGCCATCTTTTAAACTTTATCGTTTTTTACGAGTTAAGTTAAGGGACCGATCGTTTATTACGTCCTGGGGGGGGGGGGGGGGGGGGGAGTGAGGGTGGGGGCGGTGGTTTTTGACGGGGAGGTAATTTTTTTAACTGACAAGCTCCGTTTGGGGGGTTATTTTAACATCACAAAGTATAAACTAAGCAAGGCTGATACTACGTAGAACATTTAATGCGACAACGACACGATAGAGCCCTTGCACGAGAAGTGAAGGGAGTTAAATTTTAAGGCATGCAAAAGGTAGCAATTACATGTATATGAAAATACAAAACTGAATGCAACGCTGGCACTACGGCAAGGGGCAGATTTATTAACTGGGCCAATATTTCGACTAATAGAACTAGTCTTCCTTAGGGCCAGGGCTATACTGAAAGAAAATATTGTAACGGCTCCTAAAATTTGAAAAATACATGGTTATAAATGCCTTGGCTAATACATGACATGTAGACAGCGCACTTGTAAACATAAGATCAAAATAATAAACAGTGAACCGAAGGAACGAACGCTGAACTCAGTTTTGTATCATACACTATATAGATAGATAGATAGATAGATAGATAGATAGATAGATAGATAGATAGATAGAAACTTTATTTAAGTGTCAAAAGACCTTATAGCCTGGGTAAACCCATACTAATTTGGGGACACATAAAAATATTAAAAAAAAGTATAAAATATCTAATATTAATTTAAAACCTAAAATATATTTAATATTTAAAATTTATATAAAGCTAACAATCTATTAATTGATAATAAAAGCTAAAATTCTTATGTTTACAAGTGCGCTGTCTACATGTCATGTATAAGCCAATCATTTATAACTATGTACTTTTCAAATTTCTGATTTCAATTTCTGTGTCGTGTGGACCTCTGCATTCAAAGATTTTTCTACATGTATATAATACTTATTGAAATCACGGCAATCTAAAAACAACAAATGTTAAAAATATATTATATAAAATATAATTGAAATGAATACTCATTTTGATGAGAAAATAGCCGCTGGTGAACCGTTGAACTTGGTGTGACGGCGTGAAGAAGAGAGACCCTGCAAGTTTGCTGGTGAACAGGACAATATTGAACGGTCAACGGTGACTGTACAAATTCGGGTAAATTCGTGCTAAGCAAACATGGCGCTGTTCAAGGTCTAGAATTTGAATAGGAGCATAAGGAAAGCAGTAAAAGCAAGTTCATTTGACGAATTTGGGGGGGGGGGGGGGGTTAGATTTTTCAAATTGTTATTGCAGTGGGTGATATCTTTGTTTGAAAGTTTTTATGGGGGTACAATTTCCATACACAATTCTTTTTAGAAAACCACCCTCCCCCTAGGGCTTATATGTAATTAGCAATCGGTCCCTAATTTCCACGCGTCACAACTTTACAATGGATCGCTAATACTTTTGTTTGAGCGATGTTGCCTTGATGTTGTCCGTAACTAGAACCCCCGGGGAACCCTGAATGTAAAAGCTTTTGGAAAAGAAATGAGGTTTCAGAAATAATCATGCATTTACATAAAATAGCTTTCTTTCTTGGAGCAATTAAAATAAAATAACAAGATGTAATCCTGACAGTATTATTTATTATTATACATTGGTGTCACTAGCTCGATTTTGATTGGCTATCAGCACGCAGCTAATTATTGCTTGCTGTTTCTGTTACGTCATACCTACAGACAATAGTTTTATGCATGCAGAAGTGACGTCATACCTACAGACAATAGTTTTATGCATGCAGAAGTGACGTAAGTTGTTTACTTACAAGTTGACTGCTGTGCATTGATCACGTTTTTGTGCGCGCTCTTGTCTTTACAAGTGCAGCTCAGGAATATGCATAATAAAACAATTATTGATTCGGTTTTCGCATGATAGCGATAATTATCAAGGCCTCAGTTTGTGTTATCCGCCTCAGCCTTCGGCTTCGGCAGATAACACAAACTTTGGCCTTGATAATTATCGCTATCATGCTCAACCTCATCCAATAATTGTTAATTATACCCCAGCTTAAAAGATATTAAACATAATACAAAGGTACCAAGCCAAATTACTCTTTTCTTATTACCCCTCAACCCTTTTATTAAAGTCAAACTAAATGTGTTTCTAACTCTTACTAGTGTTGAACGATACCCTATCACATTCTGTAGTGGTGAAGAGCACGTATCAAATCAATTACTCAATTCTTTCCAGTGGCACTGCTCATGCATGTTGTACAAAGTAGCTTCCAACTTCATGCGATCCTGTGTATGCCACCGGGAAGATGCAATAAAACTAAATGTACACATTGACTAATTTTTCCTGTGTTACATATACTGTTTATAAGCCGGTACAGACTGGTGGATATAACATCTTATAAGGCTGAATAAAATCCTTAATTTGTAAGTTAGGGAAAGGACCTTATATTGTAAATCTTTTTTACCTGAGATTTTTCTCCAGCTCACCGGTGCTGACCTGATCTGCAAACTTATCTTGAACATCGTCAATGGCTGAAGAGAGTTTGTTGTTGCACGAATCCTTCAACAATCGTGGCACAAAGTAGCCAAGTAAAACCCCGATCGTCGCTGCCAAGATGGCTGTCACGACACAGATAAGAATAACCCGCTTTCGAGGCGACTTTATTCCGCATCTCTGTTGCTTTTCTTCATGATCGACAGACGGTAAAACATCCACCTCGGCAGTGCTGGTAGGACTCGGTGATTCTGCTAACGGTTGCATCGCAGTCGACATCTTTTCGAACACAATCACGGCTTATTGCCGTATGCTTTCAATATAATCCAGCGAAAGTAACTGTAAACAATGATTTAAAATAAGATCCAACCAAAATGCTAGAGCAATTAGTCAAGGTTAGTAGTTCTCACAAAAATATCTGGAACACGAATCGATCGATTCAACTACCTTCACTACCCCCAAGAAAACATAACATAACATGAATTCGACACTGTAAATCCGTGATCTTTTAAAACAAACTGAAAAAACACATGTTTGCATTGATATCAGTGCCCACATTAACAGATTTTGCATAAATCGAAACTGCAGCCGTGCATAATAAACCGATTAATCTAATATCAAAGAACAGCTGCTTTTATGAAACGTACTGGTTTTTTAATGGATTTCCACTTGTCGATCGAATTGGAGTCGATATATCCCACTCAATATTGTACTGTAGAGGAAAGAAATTGAGTATTTAAGTAGAGCCTTTGTTGTGAGTCTTTTCGGGTATTATCTAATACCGTATGTAAATTATTCGCGTATGCAAGGCAAACTGACAGTTGACATATCACGCCACATCATGTCACACATGTCACCAGTACGGGGATAATGCGGGGATAACACGGCGATAATGTAAGGATTATCCGGGGATAATGTAGGAATAACCCGAGGATAAATCGGGAATAACCCGCAGATAACGCTCGGATAACGCTCGGTTAACGTATGGATAGCCCGGCGATAACCCGGGGATAACTCGGAGATAACGCGGACCATTCGTGTTCGCAAAATAGCTGCTCGCGATGCCTTAGATATTCTGACAATATGATATAAAAATAAAGTTGTCTCTAGTGAAAATGTCACTTCGAACATTTTGCATCACAGGCAATTATTATTTCGTTTCCGTGGGAATAAAACTGTCAGTTTTGACGCCAAAAAAGGCCAATTAAGGGTTTCGGTAAGGTAAGTAAACAGCAGCTTGTAAAATCGGGAAATAAGTTCCGTTCCTGATATTCAACTGAAGAATTCGAGCAGATCAGTCGGTTTATGTTTAGACATCATATACCCCTTACATCAAAAGGCGCCCAAAAGGGAAAGGAAAAACAGATGAAATGTTCTTTTTATTACTATTATTATTATTATTATTATTATTATTATTATTATTATTATTATTATTACAAGTGAAACCGGTAATAATATATTATAATTAAATAATTTTAACATATTCCGTAAACTATAATCCAGAAAAGAACTTCAACAACGTTGAAGAAAAATCTGCGCCGTTCAAGTAAATCCTGTAAATAAACATGTGTACACCACATGGCCTGCTTTTCAAAGGTGCTACGTGTAATTGTGGTCTTGGGAGGGTTCATACTAACTATTCTTGGCTTTCACATGACGTCATAAAAATTAAAAAATTTAAAGAAAACGTCCTACAAAGCTGTTTCTAACATGGTATGCGGATACAAGTGTTATAATCTTTCACAGAAAGTTTCAGGTTTTAACGATGTTTTGCTTCCGATTTACAAAGGTTTTAAATGTGTCACGCAATGCGTCACGCTATTTCAGATAAGCCGCGAAAATAAACAATTGAATCAACTGAAAGTTATTGTTTGCGTTATAAGTGCTTATAAGTCGAGTTAATTGAGCTTATAGCGAATACAGTATTTTTGGATGTGATTTTTGGTGTAATTAAGACTTTGAATTTTTGGCCGCCATCTTTGTGCCCCTGAGTGGGGCACAAGGATGGCCGCCCCATACATTTCTTACTAAAAATATCTAATACTCGTTCGCCTATAACTCTTGAATGAAATGCTTTTGCGCTTCAAAATTTGGCCAATTTGTGTAGGTTTAAACTCTCTACAATTCCATAAACATTTTGGATTCGAAATCTATTTTTTAATGCTTCTGAATTTTGATATGACGTGAAAGCCAAGAATATAGAGTTTGAGGGGGCAGCAAAAAAAAATGCGCTGACCCTTAAGAGTAAATAGAGGTTATTCAGCGTGAAGTTGTGTAATACGGCTGAGTATTTACTGACGAGTAAAAATGCCCAGCCGTATTGCACAACTTTTCATTGAATAATAATAATTATTGTTTATGATACCAATTACGACAGAAATCTCCTCCTAAAACTAAGTTTTTTTAAGCTGTTTTTGCTAGTGCTCGGTCAGAAGAATGTCATGTTTGCACTCGTTTTGATGCATATTTGCACTCTAGAATGCTGTCAAATAATGTATCATACATTGTATTTGCATTGTTTTGGTGCATATTTGCAATGTCAAATGCTACATGTATGTTGCATAATAACACCATTTACATTGATTTATAATACAGCAGTATTTGAAAAAATATATATTTATTTAAATTTAAATAATACATTAAAAAGACTTTCTGATACACATAAAAGGTTATTGATTTGACAAAATGTACTGGTCATTATTATAAAAACTATTGTAACTTTCCATATCTTCCCCATATCAACCAGTGTACATTCACTTGGAAGATGACAAAGCTTTTGAAAAAAAGTAAGAACGTTGTCATGATGCTTAAATTCTCTATTCTGTATGATCTGGGGATGATCAAACAGTATATGTACATGTATATAACCAATTCACTAAGAAGAATGTCCTATCCATCAAGTGATTTAAATCACTTTGACAGCTCTTCAAATTTTTTTGTTTATAATTACTTTAATTTACGATTTTGTTTTCATGTTTTTAAGAAAGAAAGGAATCCAGTTTGCCAATGTTTCAATGTACACTGTACATGTACCTCAATACAACCTTAAATTTTTGCAATAATCGCTGGGTGGCCATTTTCCCAGCACCCAAAAATGGCCACAAACAGAACTTCAGAAAGCAATGTACCCTGGTTGAGAATGACCCTTTAATGATTTAAAGGGAAAGTCAGATAATTACATAACAACGCTTTTTACAAACAGACAGTATCAATATTAATTGAAAATATTTTAGTCATTGTAAAAAAATCCATTCACTGTTTCAGTCGTTGTAGAAAATCCACCTTATGCGTACCAAGGGATGCCTCTTCAACAGTCTGATGAAAATAATAGAAAACGTAATTTAAGCATGTTCGCACTTATTGTTTATGTGCATCCTTACTGCACATACAGTTTATGTCACAATGCCATGATAAATCATGCAACTCAGCCCGCGCACAGAGGAAGAAAACTAACCACATGAACAGCTGTGAGCCACTGCATTCACTTTGCTAAATAAAAGTTGGTGTCACTTCCATTTTTTTGCATTCATTTTTTTTAAGTCATTTATTTATCCAGGGACATCTGATTAGCATAAATACACTGTGACTAGTTTAAACACTACCATGGCCCTGACGTGAGTTACTTATTACCAAGCTATAGCAAAAGCATTATATTATGGGAGGACAGAGGGAATCCCCTAATGCACAGTCCAATGAAAGGGCTCTAAGAGCCATGCATCTCCTGAATACGAAACAATGTAAGTATAATTTTAGTTGTTCTTGACGTTTTGTAATTTAGCAATGTCACTGTGGTAATTAACACATCTTAGGATGACAGAAATATCCATTGTGTCAACAACAAAACTGGATGAGCCGAGTAAGCAAGCAATGACAGCAATACAGTGACATTTCTCCTAAATGCTACAAATCCATTATTTTGAAATTCACAGATCAGTTATACATGTAATTTTCCATCACACTAAGTTTGAAGTCCAAGAATTGAAGAGCAAACAGATTTTATAATATTTTAAACATTTCTGCATGACATAAATGTGCACCAAATCATATGAACTCACAAGTAACATACGTTATATAACATCCGCTCACATGTACACTCTGCTATAAAATTATTTACCGGGTAACTCACATGCAGCATGTGTTATATAAACTCAAACTCACACCATTTATTCAATAACAGCAACTATCTTTTAACACATAATACACTGGCCAGTGGAAGTGAAAAGTTTTACGACTGAGGGACATCTGTACCCATATATTAAATCTCATATATTAAAGCTGAATCCGGTACGTGTATGTTGAGCATTTCACGAACCCCGCAATGGGAGCCATATTATTCAGCAATACAAAAACATAACTATAACAAAAATTTAGACAACATTGTAAGTTAAGCTTGGTTTTGTTTAATTTATATGTTACATAATTGTCTAAACCATCTTGAAATACACTGTGTATGAAGTCAGCAATCAGTGTCACCATTTTTATTTACCTTGAGTCAATATTAATTTTTTGGCCCATTCTCCAAAGGGTTCATGATGTTATAACAAATTTCAGTCGATGAAGACACTTCAAGACAGCGTAATACTTTTTACTAGCAGCCTGCCAGAAGGGCTGATTAACAACTGTCATTGAATCTTTACAAAAAAATGCACTTCCTAAAATGTATATTAGAGTACTGGCAAGTTAAACAACTACATGTACAACAGACCTTACTATACCATGTGATATTAATTTTTGATTATTGCATCTGCTAAGAGGTGCTGTTCAATTATTGATAAACATTGTGTCCACTGACCGGGGTTCACCAGGGTAGTCCAAATTGGACTGGGGAACAGCTTTTTCAGGTCACATGTCCAAAATGACAAAAAAAGCAGACTTGACATGTACATGTACCTTTAATATCCAATTTGATTTGTCCTTGAAGTCTTTTTTGGACATGTCTTAGGAGACAAATTTAGGAATAAAACTCATTATTAGGAAATAATTGTCTGGAGTTTAAATAGTGCATCAAATTACAATGTATGCAGTCAAACCTCCTGTAAGCGGAAACCCTCGGGATCAAGGGAAAGTGTCCGCTTACGGGAAGTGTCCCCTTAAGGGAGGTGTCCGGTTACGGGAGGTGTCCGCTTACAGGAGGTTGAAAACAAAATAATACACTAGAGGGCTTATCATGCACCAGTACATGTCTTTTGAAGCTTTTAAGGTGGCTCGAAGTAGTTTTTTTTGGTCACACCTCCCGTTTTGAATGCGCTTATACATAATCTTACTTTTGCTCAATAAATCTGAATTTCATACCAGATATTAGGCTTGGATGAAAGTTTTGAATGATGTTCTTTTTATGCTAATCAGCGTTTCCATAGCAACGGTAAACAAATATGGCGAAAAAAAAAGTTTTTCCCAAATATCTTTCGATTTTGGGGCTACCTGCGACAAGCGAATAAATGCGCTATAATCTACACATCGTTGCACACAAAATGGGAAAATTTCAAACAAATTAAACTGTTCGATTTTGAATAAATCGCTAAAATGTTTTTAACATGTGTTTTTCATGTTTGAAATATAAGCGGTCAAAACATCCCATAGGTCTCAAAAATTATCATTAAATTGCTACAGAAAGTTTCCTTAGACTTAAAATATTACTCCCTGCAAATAGCTCTGACCAACTCCTGGGCAATAAAGAGATCGAGCTTTTCATTCAAATGCAGTTTTGCTTGACGTTTTCACTCTTTTAAAATTTCAAGCGCATTTGCATATAATTTAAAAACGAACAAATGAAAATGTTTGACATCTTCCCAGTATGTTTTTTAATATAATTATAGGCAACAATATTTCCAAGCTTCATTCCAATTGATTCAGAAGAACATTCCCAAAAGAACCGTTGAAGTTCGAGTACGAAAGCAGCGACTACGGGATGAAAATCCAGTACAATGAGCGTGACATCGGATGTTTATTTCACACGCTCTCGGGGACAAATTCCTCTACGCATGCTTGCTCTGATTTGAATGTTTCCATATTGTAATTAGGGCCTGGTCGCACTGCAGTCAAAAACAAAAATTAGCCCGTGCAAAAATCGAGGAAAACAAAAGAAACCGCTCCGGTGGGACACTTTTGTGGATGTTTTGTTTTTATGTCATTTTGCACGGGCTAATTTTTGTTTTTGACTGCAGTGCTACCAGGCCCTAATTACATTATGGAAACATTGAAATCAGAGCAAGCGTGCGTAGAGGAATTTGTCCCCGAGAGCGTGTGAAATAAACATCCGATGTCACGCTCATTGTACTGGATTTTCATCCCGAGGTCGCTGCTTTTGTACTCGAACTTCAACGGTTCTTTTGGGAATGTTCCTCTGAATCAATTGGACTGAAGCTTGGAAATATTGTTGCCTATATTTTAAAAAACATATTGGGAAGATGTCAAACATTTTCATTTGTTCGTTTTTAAATTATATGCAAATGCGCTTGAAACTTTAAAAGAGTGAAAACGTCAAGCAAAACTGCATTTGAATGAAAAGCTCGATCTCTTTATTGCCCAGGAGTTGGTCAGAGCTATTTGCAGGGAGTAATATTTTAAGTCTAAGGAAACTTTCTGTAGCAATTTAATGATAATTTTTGAGACCTATGGGATGTTTTGACCGCTTATATTTCAAACATGAAAAACACATGTTAAAAACGTTTTAGCGATTTATTCAAAATCGAACAGTTTAATTTGTTTGAAATTTTCCCATTTTGTGTGCAACGATGTGTAGATTATAGCGCATTTATTCGCTTGTCGCAGGTAGCCCCAAAATCGAAAGACATTTGGGAAAAACTGTTTTTCGCCATATTTGTTTACCGTTGCTATGGAAACGCTGATTAGCATAAAAAGAACATCATTCAAAACTTTCATCCAAGCCTAATATCTGGTATGAAATTCAGATTTATTGAGCAAAAGTAAGATTATGTATAAGCGCATTCAAAACAGGAGGTGTGACCAAAAAAAAACTACTTCGAGCCACCTTAAGACCACTTGTAATTGTGTTATCCATCACAGGGAAAAAAAAAAAACATTAAAAGACTTGTAAAGAAGTATTTTTCGTTTGTCTCACGATGTAGTCACTTCCGATGTGGATCGCGACGTTTCGTCTGCATACTGCTAGTCTTCTTCAGGCGATGGGGTCGACTGGTTACGCGTCACCTTATGAAGCACGATGCTCTGCTGTGATTGGTTGGTTTTCAACAGCTGTGACTGGCGCATTTTTGATCCTCGTTGTTTCGGCGAATTGTTCCCTCGGCAGTCCGTAGTCGTACGGCTCTCCTGTTGTTGTGTTTCTTGATCGTGGGCATCCATGCTTCTGGAATTTCTATTCCACTGTCCCTGTTGATGTTGTTAGGGTTAAGTCTTACTTGTATGTGGATCACCTCTTTGACCCTGCGTGTGTACCAATGAGGATCACGATCAATAAACTTTACTTCATTCCAAAGTGGGTGGTGTCCGGTGTTGTTGGCGTGCTCTGAAACGGCGGAGGTCTTCATAAGGTGACGCGTAACCAGTCGACCCCATCGCCTGAAGAAGACTAGCAGTATGCAGTCGAAACGTCGCGATCCACATCGGAAGTGACTACATCATGAGACAAACGAAAAATACTTCTTTACTAGTGTGTTCACCACGATGAACAACAACCCTTTTTACGATATTAAAAGACTTGTGGCTAAATAAATGTACACAATCTGTAAAGCTCTTACATTGCTGTCACATGAACTGATGTAAGCTATATAAAAACAGTAACATACTCAATTCCCCATGTTTCGGGGGTGAACAGAACAGAAAAAGTACATATTTTATGTGTAGTGCATGCAGTTATTTTCTAAAACACAATGCCCTTAGGTATGAAAAAAGAAACTATTGATGAGTGTCTGTTTTCGCAGTTTCCTGATCTTAAGGTGGCTCCCAACAGTTTCCAGCACTTTTCAAGACTTACAATTTGATGGGTCATTATAACCACTCTTTATCAGTTGATGCTAGAATCATGATATCAAACGAATCGCAATGATTGGTGAACACGTTGTTATCATTTTTGGTGGCTCTGAACCCCACCTACAGAATTCTTTTAAACTTTGCCAAAAGTTTCCTCTTATCCTACTGATCAAAATTCGACAATAAAAAATGGGGTTCACTGACTCATTATTGAGTTATTAACACTTAAAGCTAAAATTAAGGGTGTTTTCAGCACATTATACTGTTGCTATAGTAACATATTGTGTCACAAAAATGATAATGACGTGTTCACCAATCATTGGGCATTCGTTTGATATCATGATTGTAGCATCAACTGATAAAGAGTGGTTTTAATGACTCATCAAAATCTCAGTCTTGGAAAGTGCTGGAAAATGTTGGGAGCCACCTTAAGGCCTCTTAAGATGCATGTGTAATTATCCGTAACCTTGGAATCGAAATGACTCGGTTATCAACATGGAACTGTACTGTTCAGACTCACACTTCGCTTTTGTTCAAGTCAAGTACAATGTTATTAAAACCATAACAACCGAACCAATTTTGTTAGAAATTTTCTTGAAATCATTTACTGTCTGCGCACGGGAGGTTACAGTGTATTTTAGACCCTGCGGACCCCAAGTACATGTACATTTAGGTGTCTGTGTCAGCTTACAGGAGGTTAAAAATGTAGTGTTGGAGAGGACAAATCACAGGGACCGTGGTTTGGTGACCGCTTAAGGGAGGTGTCCGCTTACGGGAGGTATCCATCAGTGGAGATTTGACTGTACTAAGTTGTCAGCTGGTTCCTATTGTCAGGCAGTAATGTGACAACAATTCAAAACTTCAACTGCCTCTGCCCTCCAGGCAACTCCCTTGGCATTTGTCAAAGACACATTTAACTGCCCTACCCTAGTACCGAATGTCCTCCCCCCATGTATCTATTAACTTTTAGCAATGTTGTTGGGGTTTGGAAAAAATCCCTTGCAAGCTTCTATCCATGATGTGGAAATTAATTTTACGTAATATACTAAACATGTTTGACAACTCAACTCAATGCAAAGTAGCATTTTTTTGATCACGGTTGTTCAATTTACAGTGTTTTCTCATTAGCCATACAATGGCTGTTCTTGCTCTGCGGACAGTATGCATTTTATGAAACAGGAGAGATCTGTGACCTTCACTTTCAACACATTGACTGGCAGTTCACTACTTCAATTCCTGTTCACTATTTCATGACAAAATCTACAAACTGTTATTTTATCGATTGTACTTAGTTGTTGCATTCTACATGTATACTTTTAAAAAATAATTCTAATGAGCTTTAGAGAGCCCTTTATGTTACAAAACACTCATCCATCTCATTAAACTACACGGATGGTGACCACATCTATT
The DNA here is from genome assembly GCA_022457155.1 of Cladopsammia gracilis. Classification (NCBI taxonomy): domain Eukaryota; kingdom Metazoa; phylum Cnidaria; class Anthozoa; order Scleractinia; family Dendrophylliidae; genus Cladopsammia; species Cladopsammia gracilis. The sequence continues at coordinate 828,385 of JAJGOT010000189.1, forward strand.
CTGCTGGAGTCTCGCAAGGGCCTTTCGTGTCAAATTCCCTTCTCGCCAGATGCAAAAATGCCCAGGGTTTGCCCACGAGGAGAGAGGGAGGGGAAAGGGATGTTGAAGGTTCAAATTGATTGGCACATAAACTGTAAAATTTTACTGTCTTTTACACCATTAATTATAGCGTATAGCATTAATTTGTTATACATGTATATCATTAAACTTTCCCATTACATTGTGTCTCTTTAGAAATTTAATTATTTCTACCAGCTGCTTGACTGTAAAAATATTGTCAGTAGAAAGAACACATGTTGCAAGATTGGGCATTATTAAATATATAAATTCAGGACTCAAGACTAACGGTAGCCAACTAGTAAAAATTCAGTTTTGGCTAGTGGATTTTTGCTTTCACTAGCCATTTGGGCTAGTAAGAATCGTAACTGAAGCACCAAATGGAACCAATCTTAAAATTATTTCCGATGAATGGCAAAAGCAAATTGAGAACAAAAACTGAAATACAGACAGTAAACAGATATCTCAACCTTGAAATCACAAGTATGATTTAGTCTCAAATTGCAACTCCTTCAGTTGCTGCATAACTGTGATTTTTGGGTTCGATGTTAGCAGAATGCATCCTAATCTTGGGTGTCCTGTGATACCAAGTGGAGATCTTTTTGTTCATTTTTTTCCATCGTTCGTGTACCTTTTCGGCACCATCATGAATTATGTCATGTGCATTAACATGCACCTTTATCGCACACTTCAGTCAAAGACTGGTACCTGCTCGTGGCTGCAATGTCACAAAGTGTTCACTTTTTGTAGGTCTATGAAGCGCATATAAAAGCAACTTTACCCATTTCAACGGCTGGAAAATTAGTTGAGAATTGACTGCTTTTTATCATATGGCAAGTGAAATGAAGTCTGGCAGAAGTTTGACAACAAAATTGACTACGAACATTTCAGGGTGACGACATTGTTTTTAAATATGAACGCCGTCGATCTATAAATAGGATCGACGGTCCTTGTTTGCTTTATTACTGCTAGGATCTCACGACTATGTAAGTTTATAATGTGTTATTTCACTAAATAAAATTTGATTTGTTTAATATGATTTTGTTCAGATTTATCGAAGATCGAGCGAGTAAGCTTATGTTTGAATCACATCATCTGTGCTGCTGCTTGCATGTCCTGTATGTCAAATATTCAATGTTATTCGCTTATGACTTTAGTCGAATTTTCCATATATATTTGCATATAGCTGAGTTAATGCGAACTGGAATAGGTCTCTATAAAAAAGTAACAAAGCTGTCACACTGTTTCTTCCGAATCACAACAATAACACTAAAGCAAAATGTTTGTGAGTTGATTGCACTCTCAAGTGGCGGCTTAATGTAAACAAAAACATTTAGCAGGGCAAAAATCAACATCAACACTACTTCTTTCAGCTGTTAACAAACGAACGCACTCTTTTAATCTATGATTACTACTAGTTTAATTTTATCTTGTTACTTTTGTCACACAAGTAATAACAAAAGAGAATGAACAAAGGTGATGATCACATTCTCTCATCAGATGATATTAATTCATTCATTGTACACATTATCATAAGGGTGAAAATGTTTGGCACAAACTTCCTATCACATATGCTTACATCTGGCTGTAAACTGTACAGAAAACTAGTGAGCATAATGCTCAATTTGTCGACACTACTGGTGTTTGTAGCATTATATTACCATTAGGAAAAGTACCATTAGGAAAATACAAGATGGAGCGAAACGACTGCATGAAACATTGTCAGTGAAATATGGCATGCAGTGAATTATTATCGACGCAACTGGTGCTATCATTATAATTACCATTAGGAAAAGTTACAGCACAACACAAGATGTAGCGAAACGACTGCATGAAATATGGCATGCAGTGAATTAACGTGCAGCGAAACCACTTTGTAAAACCGGTAAACGAATAAACATGTTGGCGGCAAGCTTATTAGCTTACTACTATCTACCCGGGTATCTAGGGATCTATCTATGGATTAACTTCGGAAATTGCCACTAAATTATAAAGCGACTATAAACCGCTCGTTAATCTTAAATATTAACCGTTTTAAATGCTTTAATTAACATAAGCTCAAGCTTAAAGACGTCCTTAAACTTACCGAGCCGATAATTTAGTCCACCGCTCTAAGTCCTTGAGTCTTTGATGGCCCCCACCGCTTGCTCGCTCTGTTTGTAAACAAATATAAGCTCAGCTAATTACGTCTAAAATTACGCTTAATTGTAAATCAGTTCAAATTGTAAATCAGTTCTGCACACGTACTACACAGTTTTAAATACAAAATGTTAATCAATTGCCTAGAAGGCAAAAGCCACTCTTGGACTTAATGTTAAAGTACAATAACAAATCACTTAGCTTTTGTTGTTGGCTTTCTCCGGAACAGGAGTTGCGGACTACGGAGTTTCGAGGCCACAAATGTGACCTAATGTTAACTCTGAGACCTTCTTTCCGCTATTCCATATGTTGAGAACGAAAAGAGCAGTTTGCAAGACAATTTCGCAAACCACGTACTTCTCGCTAAACGAAAATGAAAGTTTTCGAAGCTGACGCGGGCTGACGTGACTGACGTGACCACGTTTTCAAACTCGAACCAGTCTTCCCGCTGATCATGTCCTGCAAACCCGAGCCGGGGACTGGGGAGGGTGGGGAAGAAAAAATCTAACCCCTGATCGGTATGAAAGAAAAATGCTACAGAAAAACTGCCAACGCCATTGGTAAGAAGTAAGATAAAAACCACTTATGCAGATTTGTTTATGGTTTTAAACTGAAAAGTCGCTGAACAGGATCAGGAAAGGATGGATTTCCAAGGTCTTCCAACGTGTACAACTTTTTTTCGTCACCTTCATTTTTACTAGAGGAGTAATAATCGCCTTTTTTATACACAAACATAACATAATTTTAACCTGGGCGGAAAAACGGGGATTTATTTAAGTTAATAAAAATGTTTGATGGTTCCAAAAAGTTCCAAAAATCAGTCAATTTCCGTGCGCTCTGGTCACGTGATTCATGACGTCATACTAATGACTTTGATAAAGAACTTATTTTTTTACTTATATCTACCAACCTACAAAATTTGTTAACTTTGCATTTCACCCTTACAAAGATACATGTATACAAAGATACTTGTCCCCAGACCCCTATTTGCTCATGTGTACAGCCCCCTTAATTTTGAAAATCCAGAACCATACCGGGCATGACGAAATGATGTAAGTGAATACCTTCCTTGCCACGTTGACTGTATTTGCATTTATCATAGCATGTTCCTAAAAAACGTTAAAAGGCACTTGGGGGCATAGTCACGTGACGGATGACGTCATCGCACTTAGTCAATAAAAATAGGTATTTTATGGCAGGTGCAAATAGCACGTGGTGTAGTATCCTCATTCACTCAAAATTGACAGAGTTATTTGGCATGGAAATTTTTTTGGTGCAAAGGGTGCTGGGAAGGTTTTTATTATAATTATAATATATTATTTAATTATTATTATTATTATTATATCTCCTTTAACTTTATGCCACATTACAACATGGTAGCCGAGCCCATTCCTTGGGCCTAGGGCTAAAATGAGGTAGAAGTCTACTTGATGGAGAGTGCTTTTCTTAGGATGTGTGATGTTCCTAGTAGTGTAATCTTCTGCAGTTCAGTAATTTTGATGTTACCCGGGATTTGTTTGATGTATTTCTCCAAGCCCTTTTTTATTAGTCCCAGTTTATTATTATTATTATCATGTGTTCTCTATATAATTATGTGTTCTCCATGGGGGCCGGGTCCAAACCATGGACCTAGGGCACCCATGAGGCGCTGTGTGGAGGCCACACTACTTAGCATTGCAGAGAAAGGGTCTTGCGCAGGATGTTGGCTGTCCCAAGTAGTGCGGTTTTCTGAATTTCGCAGAGGTTGATGTTGCCAGGGATGCTAGTGACTATTTTTTCTATGCCTTTCTTGATCATCCCCAGTGCGCCTACTACCACAGGAATGGTTTGAGTTTTCGTCTGCCACATTCTTGCTATCTCAAGTTCTAGGTCTTTATATTTGGATGTATCAAAGATCTGGGAATGAGCATTGTGATTAGTATATTCTTCTGCTTCTGCGATACACAATTCTTCAGACAACGTTTATTGAAATAGCTGTATACATTATTATGTCTTTGAACTTCGAGGTCTATTAATAACTCAAGATGTGTTGGCCACCCCCGAAAAATAATATAATACTAATTACCCACGTGATTTCAGAGCGGGAAAACAAATCAAACTAGACTTTAACTTATTCAGAAAGTTTAGCACAGTTATGAAAAATCAAAGGCTCCTTGCCCAAGTCGTGAATATCTGTGAAACAACCATCGGACCTTTTCCTACCCTACACAAGGTGGGTCCTCTTAGATTGTACATGTTATGACCACTTCCCTTATGTTATGTTCCACGTACCAATATCTTTTACCAAAGAAGGACCTCTAAAACCTTCGTGTGTAGCTGAGGGAGTCCTGGGTTATTCTCCAGAGCGTATAGCAAACACGTGGCAGGTAAAATCCACTGTGATTTTTATCAACAATGCTTTAAAGATGAATTACAGTCCGTACTGAGCAATCTCAGCTCGGCAATGTTTGTCAGCCTCACACGAAGGAATGTGTTTTCTAGCGAAAATGAAAACTACGGGACAAACTTACCTTTTCCTTCATTATTAATGTCAGATATCCTTGCCAAACAATAATAACAAGTAAAACAACCCCAACGTTTTCCCAAACCGACTGTAGGAGAACAACCAAGCACTGAAAGCAGTTCTTTTAATCTGTCACGCGAATTCCCATACAAACTTTCACCACTTGAATCGCTAGCTATTCACAGGATGTTTCGTGGTTTCGATTCGATTCATTCGTTCGGTACAGCTGAAACGAGTAAGCACAAACGAGTCAATAAATCGTAATTTACAGCAATGGAACACGAAACGACGGTTGAAAATATACACCCTTATGTTCTTACATTAATTTTTGGGCTCTTTCAGGCTCTTCTCCATCTTAGCGAGTGCCAAACGCGAACAAACTTCCACGAGAGGGATCACGAGACAAACTACAAACGCCATTACTCGCTGCAAAACAACGCACATGGTCTTACATCACGTGACCCCTACTAAGGGGGGTACTGAGGGGACGCGAGACAACAAACCGTCCCTAACACCGACGTTTCAGCTCATCGAACATTCGTATTAAAACACAACGACCGTAATGGCGGACTTAGTTTACTCCCATTTACTCCATGTATGCTATTACCGAAGTGTAACATATCAACAATTTAATATAAATTTAATATAAAATTTTTGAGCGAGTGACTTTCTCCAGTAACCGCAATAAGTCGTATTCACGACTTAATAACGTTCAATAACATATATAGAAAGGCTGGGCCTAACAGCGTCGCTTCCTGAACAAGCTTAACTAAGTGAAAAGTCGGAAGCACAAGAATTAAGATTGACGACCGGGCTATTTTTCAATTTTAGCAATTCTCAAAAACGGTATTACGCGACCGTCTGCACAGTACATTTAGACCATACAAAAGTTCACAAAAACAACTTTTTCTCCGTCTACAATAACTAGTACGACTACTTTCTGAATAAAACACGCTTTTCAATCTGTGTAATGAATAAACAAACAAAAAAATGGACAACACAATCCTCTTTCGAAATATTTTATTCAAATCTCCATTAGTTTATGTTTAAAAGCAAAATGGGGACCATTTATAGCGCATCGAGTTCGCCGAGCTGCCTTGGATGAAATTCAATAAATCGATAATATATATATAGATAGGCCAAGCCTAACAGCGTCGCACTTTGAACAATCTTAACTAAGGTGAAAGGTTGGAAGCACAAAAAATTAAGATTGACGACCGGGCTATTTTCAATTTTAGCAATTCTCAAAAACAGTATTACCCGACCGTCTGCACAGTACATTTAGACCGTACAAAAGTTCACAAAAACAACTTTTTTCTCTGTCTAGAATAACTAATACGACTACTTTCCGAATAAAATACAGTTTTTGTTTGTCAAAAATTGCCCGAAAAACTGATTTGGAAATCAAAATTGCATAAATACACAAACATATTTGCATAAGGCGACGCGAGTGAAGACAGAAAATCTAAGTCTTGTTTTGTTTACATAAAATCGCTTTTTAATCTATGTAATGAATGAACAAAGACATAAAAACGGACAACACAATCTTCTTTCGAAAAATTTTATTCAAATGTCCATTAATTTATGTTAAAAAGCAAAACATGTACCATTTATAGCGCATCAAGGCCGAGCTGTACTCGATGAATTTCAAGATAACAACACGACTTAATTTGAACACGTTTCATAAACATGTCTCCGAAACTTAAGAGAACACAAAGGAAAAGTCAATCAAAAATTGATATCAACATAATTCCCATCGAAAAATGTGATTTATTTCACCTTTAAAGCACTGGACTGCTTGGAAATTCGTTAAAACTCCGCTTCTTTGGTTCTGAAATCCGTAATAAAAACAAGGCATCTCCCCGCATTGCTCCTGTATTGATAAAAACGTATGAGGGTTCCTCGAAGCAAGATTTTATCCCTGAAAGCTCTTCTTTGTCCACTAAAGCGGCTTTTGAGTATCCCTTAATTAGTATCCCTGTCTTGAATAATAACGACTTTACTGCTCCGCTAAACACTGCGAAAGATCCAACTTTTTTTAAAACTTTAGAAGTGTTTACCGAGCTGAAAGCTATGTAGCCGCGCGTGTGGCGTCATACGCGCATGTTTTGCGACGTCATACGCGCCCGCGAGTTAGCCTTGCGCGACGCTCAGACCGTATCCTGCATAACAGGCGTTATTGGGGCGCTCAAGCGAAGAACACTGAGAAAAAGTCAATCACAGATTGATATCAACATAAATTCCCATCGAAAAATGTAATCTGTTTTACCTTTAAGTCCCTCGCTTGCTTGGAACTCCGCTTCTTTGGTTGTGAAATCCGTAATGAAAACAAACATCTTGGATGTTGTGTGGCGTCATACGCGCATGCGAACTAGCCGTGTCCAACACGGGCGGGCGGCGGGCCGCACACGCACACGCCTGCAAAGATCTTTCCCACCGAGAAGAATCATATCTAAACGGCACATGTGAATATATTAATTTTAAATCCAATGTAAAGAACTTAAAGAGTCAATATATATTCACGTTTAGCTACCGTGTTTGTCCTTATTAAATGTTAAACGAGCAAGCAGGTGTTGGTTAGGCCCACGAAAACATATTATCTCTTGTTAGGCCGTGATCGAAACGTTTTCGGCTCTTCCTCGAGAATCTAAGGACACCGTTTTGGAAATCTTCGATAAATTTTGGAAAATGATCGGAAATAGATTTCGATCATACAACGCTCGGACAGCATAAGGAAAATTTTCGAAAGTCTTCGGAAATCTTCGACAAATCTTCGGCGTAAGAGTGTCGTTTGTATAATAAAGAAAACAACGCATGGCTGCTTGGAGATATGAATTCGAAATTTCTCTTCTCGTGTTCAACGTTTGAGCCTGTGGAACTGAAATCCTACGATGTATAGCCATTCAATTAAAAGCTCTCCTTCTAATGCTGCTACTCTTTCTCGACAGAGTTTGCACTGCTACACGTTTCGATTGGCTAAAAAATCACGAGCCACTTTCTCAACCAAACAGAAGTAAAACCAAAACCAATCGTGACTTGCTCACACGCGAAGTGTTTTCCCGCGCTTGGCGGCGGCCACATGTATTTGCTTCAAGTTCTAATTGGTTCATTGAAATGACTGCCTCAGCTGACTGCCTCTGTTGTGACTGACCAGAGTACTTTTTTCGGTTTTGATTTTACGACACTCAACTGAAACTGCTCTATTTTACAAAAAGGAATTATTTTAAAAGATTTCACTAGACCATCTAGCTAGTTACTGAGGGAATTAATTCCCATTCACGTTGTTCTCTTTTAGGTTTTAGAATGCAATATGAAAAAGGTATAATAAAATTTAAAACTTAATTTAAAACATATTAGATTTTCCTTCCGCTTTCTCGTACGCCAGAGAGCAACAAAGCAATCTTCGAGGGAGCCTCGAGACAGCAAAGTCAGCAAATTATAGTAAAATACAAAAGACTTCTGTATTACAAGCAAGATGTATCCTGTCATGAGTGTGACAGTTCGTCAAAGTACTGTGTAATTTCCGATAATACTGTGTAATTTCCGATAACGTCGCGAAAACTTGGTTACTGTATTAGGAAACGAAATATTTCAATTAGATTTATTTTTAATTTTTGTCACCTATATTTGCGGGGAAAAGAAGTAAAAATATTCCACCTCTATCAGTCAAAAATTTCCTTAAAATAAGATCCGCTCTCGAATTGACAGATTTCTTGTTTCTACAAGCGATTTTACGACTTCCAGAGAAAGGACAACGAAAATGATTGTTACAGCTGGATAATATTTTTATCAATTTGCATATGAAAAGACACAAATCAGAGACACGAGCTTAGCAATAAGTTCCTGTCAGAGATCATATTTTTGACCACACCTTCACTTTGTTTTAAGCAATGCGGGTGATGTTATCAAGATAAACGAATACAAACTGTTCTCGCCGTCCTTTGTTTCTACTTTTGCGGTTGGTTTTCGCCAGCAAACTGAATTTTTGTTCATTATTCCTGACTGTTTGAAGTTTTATTTTTTTTAACGAGTTTTGTACTTCACAATTTGCAAAAAGACCATATACCTACAACAACATGTTCCACGAAGCCTCCATTGTATTATTCGCCATTTTTGCATGGCCAGAATTAAATTTCACGCACGCGCAGTAGCTATGAACACTTAGAAAAAAACTACGAATGCAAGGAACGTAATTTTACAGAGAAATATGAGAAACTAAAACTTATACGATGAATAGTACGGGCTGCTACAAACCTGAACGATATGTTCGATCTGATATTGAAAGAGGAACTTCCCTAGATATTAGTTTTGCCAAAATTAAAGTCGTGCCTTTAAGTTTCGCGCTTCCCAGAAAAAAAAAATACAATTGCAATAAAACTCACCTTAATCTGCAATGCAACGTCTACAAATCGACTATTAAGCTTCAAAATGCTATTTTTCTTTCCATCCTAACGACGGTTCCCCATTGTAAATTGTCATTTGTTCGATCCAGAACTTCAAATAGACATTCGTCCCTTTCGACATGTCAATGTTTTGTCCTCTGAAAATGCAACCTCGTCCTTCCCATCTCACAACAATAAAGGTTAAGTTTAGGTCGTAATATAAACTACACGGTAGCGTGACGACTTGAAGCATTCGCGAATGTCCGCGCGTTAAAATACTCCCTTCGTTTCTCAAGATCTTTGTTTTCATTTTCCGCCGCCATGTTGCTCTCATAATTTGAGGTAGGTCTAAGTACTAGTTAATACATTAATACAGGATTCCTGATTGGTCTAATGAAAACAATAGATGATTATATAAGAAGACCCATTATTGGCAAAGATAAAAATTGCCGCGAAATATAAATAAACGCGCGACAAATTTGACAGCTCGTAGTATTTCATTCATCAATGAATGAATGAAAACGTAACTAATATATTTTTTTTCATTGCTCTCCTGTTGGAGTAAAACCGGTAATGTCTGATACGTTGATTTTAAAGCGATTTCTTCCCGACTATGTCACGGAAGACATCCGTGGATTATCTGTTCAGCCATGGCGAAATAATCAGCTTAAATATGTACAAGAACAAAGACAAAAAAGTATGAAATCGTTCTGTTGTATTGACATCCCCTTTCCAGTGTTACTGTGCTGGGCAACGATTCAAAGAAACACTGCAGAGTTTAACTCATTTGTGCAGCTTTTAAATGAAAATATCCCTGGATGTGGTTTTGCTGTCAAAGAAAATGCCACAAGAATTGAGGAGCGCCTCCGAATTAAATGCTCATTAATTTCCAGCCAATTTAAAGCTGTCTCTGGTCGAAAAAAGAAAAATGTGTTGTCGGGAAGCTACAGGATGAATATTTTTGTGGATGAAGTAAAGTCAGTTGAGATCTTGAATGATCAATTAAAAGGGGAGAAAAAAGAGAAAAAAAAATTAGAAAAAGAAAACAAAAAATTATATGAAGAACTCATTGAAGAGGTTAAACAAAACAAGTTAAGAGAAGACCAGCTGTTGAGTGAAACTGAATCATTGAAAAAATATATTGAAAAAGTGGAAAGAAACAAGGAGACTGACAAGAATGGAAAAGACCTGTCAACAGTAAGTCCCACAACAAGGTGGAGGTATCTAAAAGATCTTAAAACTAGGGCACAGAAAGCTTTATGGTTTTTGAGAGCATATGGCCTCAAATTAAACAGCTTAGAAGTCGAAGAAAACAACAACAAGACAGTGCATAATTTAGGATTAAGTGACCCTTCAGTTATCAGTAGGGACCCAACAGTCCCTACTGATAACACCTGTAATGGAGACAAATACTCAAAACTAGCTGAGGACGAGCAAAAAAAGGTGGAAGAGGTTTTGTTTTTGATGGACAGATTTGGCGTAAGTGATGAATTTTACCATCAATTAACTATGGTATTTGACGGGTTGCCAAGATCATATTTAGTGAAACAGTGCAAAAACAATTTGAATGCAATGAGCCACCTCACAGTCACACCAGGAACATCCCCGGGAGTGCAAGCATCTTTTAAGGAATTGCTCAGAGAGCAGATAATTGACTTTGTAAGTACTTAAACACTAATTCAATCTTTCTTGACATATTTGTGTGATAATTACTTTAAAAATAGCATCTAGAACTGACTTGAGTATTTAACTGGTTTATTGTTGAAACACAGTTATGCCTATAAAAGAGTGAACCATTAAACTGAAACTATTTCTGATTTTTTTTTTTTACTATTCTATGGAAACTAAATACTGTATTGTAATGTAAAATAAACAATTTTTATTTGTTCTATTTTAGAGAGAATCGAGTGATTCAGAAACAGGTGTAATTAAAGTGAAGATCAGTGGGGATGGTGCGAAAATGACACGAAACAGTAATTACATCATTGTGTCATTCTCGATTCTGCAAAAAGAAGAAGAAGTAATGTCATCAAGAGGTACTTGTGGGGCTCACAAAATAAACATCACTGAGTTATCAATAAAAAATGAATTGATAAGTCACTGATGTGCTCACATTTACATTAATAATAATTAACAACTATTCACCGAAGTGGAGGTGGGTAGCTACACTTCGGTGAACAGTTGTTTTAGTACATACTGAAACAGTGACATTATAACAAAAATAATGCTTTTTAACTCATTTATTCCTGTCAACGATTACAATTTTTGCAAGCAAATTGCTGGGAGGTGAATAGCACTACTATGGCAGTTTCATTTAACTTCTGTTTACAATAAAATATGTAGGACAAAATATGGACCCCCATAGCTATGATATGGGGTCAGAAATCCTCATTAACCATCAGTTTGTTTTCCTTTTCCCCCATGTAAGAGCAGTTAAAAAAAAAAATGTTTCATCCCCTTTCATTATTGTTTACAGGAAACCGAACAATTGCGGTTGTAAAGGGAAGTGAGGATTACGCTACCATCGCTGAATCATTCCAGGAAATTTTCAGTGAAATAAATGAAGTGCAAGAGAATGGATTTGTCAAAGTGGGGGAAAACGAAATCCCTGTGGAGTTGTTCATGGGTGGAGATTACAAAGTCAGTATTACATTTATAGGTGTAAACACTGATATACTTTTAATATTTCTTTGTCCCATATATTTTAAAATAGTTGATATTAATGAACTTGATGCAATTTACGGAATCTAAAATAAAATTCACAATGAATTAAATTTCTACAGCAAAACATACACCATTAGGCGCATTAGTGACAGCATCAGGTGCAATTTCGTACCCTGCATATAAAAAAATAAGGATTAATGTCCAAATAATGGATTCTGTTTTTCAGTTAGGTCTATTCAAATGGTTCATAATAATTTTCCTTTTTTCAGTTTCTTTTGTTAATCATGGGGCTTAGTGGTGCCACATCACTGTATGCGTGCCTGTGGTGCACAATACACAAGGATAAAAGGTTAGTGCATCAGATTCACTGGCCTGCCAAGATTAGCTTTTGCTACCTGCAGACCAGTATTATAAATTCTATAATAACTAACTAATAAAGATTTTTGTTGTTGTTGTTGTTGAAATATAGCAAGTGAGTTTACATGTATGTTGTTAAAGATTTTCTCATGATCATTCCAATAAAATTTACTGAGGTATAATTGTATTCCATCTGGAATGTTTTAAACATGTAAGATGTTTTTTTTGTTTGTTGTAGTAGTTGTAAATGAGAGTTAACCTGAATATGTGTCACACTACAGGTATGATATGTCCAAGCCTGATGTGTTCTACGAAAGCAGCCCTCAGAAGCGGACACTAAAAGATCTAAAAAAATGGAGCCATTTAAAAAGAGGAAACAAAAACTTTTGCTGTGTTGAACCCCCACTCCTCAACATCCCACTGGATCATATCATCCTTGATGAGCTACATTTGTTACTTCGAGTAACAGATGTACTAACTCGCAATGTTTTGGATGAGATGATTGAGTGGGATGATGAGGAGTCCCACAAAAAGAAAGTTGCAAAACCTGCATCAATAGGGCAACATTTACACATGGCAGTACAGGCAATCAACAAATGTGGTGTCACATTCCATGTTTGGGAAAAAAAGAATGCCGACGGTAAAGGCTCTGGCACATATGACTGGACCAGTCTGATGGGCAATGAAAAAAAGCTGTTATTAAGAACCTTCCCTGACCACTTTTCTTCTTTTCTGCGGAAAGAAACAGCTAAAACAGTGGAGAAAATATGGAAGGTATGAATACTACTGTCTTAAATTTTACTTTATTCCAAATTGCATCATATAAAATAATTAATTTTTAATCCATGCAATAACAATAATGCAAGAGAAAAATTAACAACTCTATTATGGCTAATAACAACAAAGTACAAACTGTACTAGCATTCCAACAACTAGTCTGAAACCTTTTGTGGTCAACTCTTCCTAGAATAAAAAAAAGAACTTGCTTATAATCTGTCAACTGAAGATACAAACTCATATAAACTGATTACTTTATTCATAAATTCAAAACCTTGAATGGTAATAGGTCCATGATAACCGTCATGTCACCAAATGAAGAAAACATAACAAGGAAAAATGTTTCTTAGACCTAATGAGGGAAAACCTAATGAGGGAAAAGTTGTTTTAAAATAGGTTTTCACTCGTTAGGTTTTCCCTTGTTAGGTCTAAGAAACATTTTCCCTCATTATGTTTTCTTTATTTGGTGACGTGACGGTTATCATGGACCTATTACCCTTGAATGGCACTTAATTGCATTATTCCATTCATATTTTTTACTTAGACATTGAAAGGTTTTACAAGCAAAGCATCAAATTGCTTATTGATAAAAAGTCCCATAGTACCTCCTAGTTTATTAGAACTTGGCTCAAAACAAGATCCTAGCAGTGAGATTTCCCACAAGTGTTCTGACAATCATCACTACCACTCTGACATGTTCAATCCTATCCCCCATTTCCCCACCCTGCTCCATCAGCCACTGCTATTGAAAGTTAATGCATTGATCTCATAATGCCAAAATAATGACAATTATTTCTTATTTAACAGGATTTTGGAGAACTATATTTCAACTTCATTTCAGTTATGGGCACTGTAGATGCTGCCTCATTCTGTCAAAAGGTGCTGATGATCAATTCCTAGTTGTTGCTATAAATTTCACTCAACATTTTAAATATTAATTTCTAGTTCTGTACTTCAGAAGTGAAGCTCTAAAGTATGTGTCTTTTTATGTTGTCTTTACAGGCAAAAAATTGGGTAAATTTATTTTGCTCGTTAGCCAACAAGCGAACTGGTTATGGAAGAAAGAATGTGACATGCTATATGCATGCCATGGTGTATCATGTGCCAGAGGCCATGAAAAGACACAGCAATGTGAAACAGTTCACTGGACAAGGTATGAAGGCTTTCATGTAATTATCCTCTGCAGAGATACCCATTTTATACATGTATAATTTATGATGAATAATAACAAAATAATTTATACAAACATTTTAAAAAAGTGGTAAGTATTTATGCAACGCCATGTTTCATAATTACTTTAATATCTGCCTGCATATATAAGCTACATTTTGGTGGCAATCTATGAATATGTAACTAAATGTACCTGTTGTAATTCTAACTTCAGGTGTGGAAAAGAATAACGATGATGCGCGAAGAGTATTACGACGCAAATCAAACAACTGGGACAGCCCAACAGATATTCTACGCACAGAAGGTCGACTTTGGGCATTGCGAAAAAGAGAAAGACTGCCTAGAGCATACAACAAAAAAAATGAAAAATACTGGGACTCTGAAATTAAAGAATCCAGAGCAAAACGCAGACGCATTTCAACATCATGATGTAGGCATGTGCATATGAATTTTAAAAAAGTAACATTCAGTACAATGTTTTCATTCTATCAGTCTGGACTTGAATCTGATTTGGAACAGAATAAACATTCCAGAATATGAACATGTCAGGAGCTTTAAAATGGTTCTATGGTTTGTGCTGTTTTTATACATGCTCAATGTTGCATATAAATAAGAAATAAATTAGGTCACTTAACCAGTACCAGTTGATATTCTTGTATATTATATGTATTTTCTTGAAAGCTGTAAAACTATAATTCATGAATCTAATTACATGTATAAATAGAAAAAGTACTCAACATGGGGACCTTGCAAAGGAAAAAGAAAGTCTTTCCTGGAATGCTCTGGTGCATAGAAATAGCTCCCCATTATCCTGTTTGATGTACTTCTTAGGAGACCAAGCCAAAAAAAATCTCATTTTCACTGGGTAGCAAATCTTATGTCCCTCGCCAAAGGAATTAAGACACTGATCCCAGTTCTTTGGAAAATAAGTCTTGCTAAAGTGCTCCTCTTCAAGGTAAAGCCACCCCCCATCAATTACTTCTTTACTCTCAAACAAATATTTATAAATGTGCGAGGGAAAGTCAATCGTCAGTGGAAGGCGACTCTTTGACTTTAAACGGCTTTCCACAGCACACCTAAAACTGTCTACTGCCTGTAACAGCTCTATCCTTCCTGGCTCTGGCTTCTCAAACAACCTAATTAAGTAAACAAAATTACGTACAATCCTGAACTATACACAGCGCTTGGTTAAATCTTATAATAATAATAATAATAATAATAATAATAATAATAATAATAATAATGATAATAATAAAAATTAAAATAACACTGATGTTGTTGCCTGCACACGTTCAGTTCATAAAATGAGACAAAATTAAAACAGCCCATTACAGGATGGCAACTAAAATAAAACTAATTCATTTCAACTGCTAAACAAATTAATTATTAGGAAGTCCTATAAAAGTTGAATTAGCTGTATAAATATAAGCCTTATGTTATTTTTATTAAGAATTTAATTCATAACATGGCCTAATTTTTACAATTGAAAATTTCATATCTTCCCATATTACACCTTCCTTTTTGCTGGGTAAAATGTCTTAGTTCACGTTTAATTTAAGCTTATATTAAGCTTAATATATAAGCTTAAATTATATTGAAACCTGTTTCCACAGTAATCAAAACAAAATTGCCTGTAATCTACTTTCGCTGTCAGTAGCACTTTGTTAATCTAGATATCGTCCGAGCTACAATGTAACACAAAACTTATCGTAATTAAGCTTAAAGAACAAACGTAAAAAAAGAACAGGTTAAATAATTCGTGCTGGTAAAAGAAACTAACCGAATGCATTCTGGAGAAATGTTGTCTAGCATCTCCCACGACGCGTCGTATTTTGTGTAGCCACTCCACTTCACCAAATACTCTGATCCCTGTAAGAATAAAACACAAAGCTACTGAGACCTTCATATGCATGGGTGAATAATCAAGATAAAGCCACAAAATCGAAAATAATATTTAGGTAACTTGTAAATATCCAAGTTACAGCATTCTAAAAATGGCTTACCTCCAATCCTTTCCGCTTCGCAATGAGCCGCTCAACTTCATATATTCGAGAAGACTTCCTCTTCCTAGGTCGATAATTCTTGTATACATTGCTTAATAGATCAACTGTGGAGGTTGTATGCAGTTTTCGATAGTCCATTTCTTTCCTTTTTTGAGCAAACCACCAGGAACTAAAGCTTTCCTTTCTCACTCGCGATCGGTCGCGTTAAAAACCACGCGGGCTTCGACCCGCCCCAGACCTCCTCGGCCAGTGAAATAGATTTCTGGCCATGGTGTTGGAGTCAACCATTATCATCATTGGAAATACGTTCACAATTTTTGTCTTCTGGACCCAGAGACTCAAAATGAAACGAACTGTTTTTCTTCTGATAAACCTCACAGTCGCCGATTTACTCGTAGGAGTCTCTCAATCCATAATGTTGGGAATGGAGAAGATCCCCGAAGTCACCACGGTTAGAAAAGGAAAGCCCGTGTCACGAAACCCTTCGTCTGCATTTATTATCTTTGGTTCAAGCACGTCTGTGATTTTTCTCGCTCTTATTTCTCTGGAACGCGTATATGCCGTGTTATGGCCATTTCGTCATCGTGTAACAACCACTCGAGTTTACATCTACAGTATTTCATTTGTCTGGGCATTTGGTTTCTGCACTACTGGGCTGTCTGTATTATCGTTATATTACACGATGGTAGACGGGGTGTATGTGGCAGTAGCCATTCACTCTAGTCTATGTGTTGCTCTGTTGGTGATCTGTACAAGTTATCTTAAGATACGCACTCACTTAAATTCGTCAGTACCGGAATTAAAAGTCCACAAAGGATCAAGACAATCGAAGGAAACTGTGTTACAACTTTCACGGACATTTTTCATTGTCACTGCCCTGTCACTTGTGTTTTGGCTGCCAGCTTTTGTAGTGTACATCTCAGGAGAATTCTGCACAACATGTTTTTCTCCTCTGATATTGGAGATCGTAAATGTTCTACGTTTGGCGAATTCTATGGTAAATCCATTTGTCTACAGCTTTAGGATGCCGATATTTAAAGATGCTCTAAGAAAATGTCTAAAGAAACAAAGGCAAGATTTTGAATTAAGGCCTGTGGCTATGAATATGCAATGACATTATAAGCATCGAGATTTTTATCTCCAAAACTTGCTTCATTCGGTTCTCTACTGAATTCATAAATGTTTCTTTTGTTTTCGTTTTTCATTAAAATATATTTCAATATTTGCGTTCAGTTTTTCATATTAGATCTGTGAAGTGATGTACAGATATTATACACATAGATATACAGAAAACTCTCAGTAGCTTTTGAAGTATGTTACAGTTAACGATTTTATTCACAGACTCAAAAACAGAACCACCTTGTACAGCATAATAAACAGTACCACAGGAAAGTACTGCTCAGTAGCTTTCATTTGAATAGTCACACCTTAGGATTTCATCAACAGACTAAAATGTTAGAATCACTTTGTACAGCATAATAAATTGTAAAGAAAGAAAAATAAATAAATGATGTTTTCACCTGCCAGCTGTAAATAAAGAAATTACATTTTTGGTTTTAGTAATGAACGATTTGCATTTGCAAAATCTAAGTACTCTTTAATTCAATGGTTGTTGTGCAGTGAAGCTTTAAGCGTATTTGTTTCCACATTTGCTTTTTGTCCACAACCAATCAAAAACGTCGATAAAAAAGGAAAATTTCCAAATCGTTTATTTTTTCGGCCGTCGTTTTAAACTCATGGGCCGATTTAGACGGCACAACTTAGTCGCAAGCGAGTTATGCGATAAATAATTGTAACAGTAAAATTTAATCCTGAGATTACGATGCTTGAATAAAGTCTATATCATATTTTATATTATAAAATAACTGAGATACTACGCGCGTTCGGATTGGTCAAAAACCTATTAACTATTGTGCCGGTAAACTCATAGAAAACCGCACAAGAGAAACTGTAAAGTAAACAAGTTCAATTTCAGTAAAGTTCAATTTTCCGTTACCGCATCACCACACGCGTGAGGAAAAAGAATTTCACAACTCGAGCCGGTTTAGTGTCTTATTGCATATTGTGGTCTGTTAGAAGATGAGAACAGAAGATATATTTCTTGAAAACAATAAGTTGCTGCTCAAACCTACATGTAAGACAAAAATTTCCCACGCACGCAAGCAAAAAATGGCTTATCGCCAAAAGACACTAAGCTTATTTTAAAACTGATATCAACAACAGGAATATATTTTCATTAACATTGGCTTGGAAGCCTTGGAAAGGCTTACATGCAGCGATAAAGGACAATCAAAACAACCTCGATAATACTTTATGAAGTTCACTAATTAAGCTAAAGGTTTAGTGAAAAGCTCAAAAATGGATCCCAAAGAGCAAACAATGGCTCTCAAACTGAGGAAATTTTCGATTGAAATTCAACTGAAGTTTATAAATGTAAGCTTACCTACAAATCCTAAGATAACTTCTACATAAGACGGATTTGCACAGCAGAAATAAAAAGTATAGCTTTGTTGTTTAGGAGAATTATTTTACGCCGATTCCATTTAAGTCTTATACGCTTTATCGTGTTTTGTTTTTTAGAGCACTTTGCTTTCCATGGAATACTTTTGTACCGGATGCAGTTTAAATTCTGATTTAATATGTGTCCAAGCAAGGATGATCAATTAGAAAGAAGAAAATGAAACTAACAAAAATTATAGGTTTATGGTTAAACAAATTATTTGCATGAAATGATCAGTCTTTTCCATCAAACCAATCAAACTCTCAGAACTGTAAGCTTAAAAACAATGAGCTTAGTTTTCATTCAGCACTGACTTAAAATGTAGAGAAGTACGGGCTTCACTGTACCTTCAAAGTAAGTAAATAAAGTCGAAAACAGTTTCAGAAGCTGAGTTTCTGGAACTAACCTTTATTCCAATTGAAAAATTCTTGACAAGAAGGCAATCTTTGAATCCAAAATACGCCATAAAAATTGTAGGTTTCCAAACTTTCCTCGCACATTCATGTTTGCGGCGGCAGATTCCGGACACAATTCAGTCTGGATTTCCCATTCAAAGAACTTTTGAGTCATTGAATATATTTTCTTTTTTCAGCTGATAAATTTCAACTGATGAATTTCAAAGCGTTAAAACTTTTCATCACTTTCGTTGAACCCGTGAATTTGTCAGTGCAGCGCTTTGTCAGTGGCATCGAGTAAAGTTCATTCTTTCAGCCGCTTTGATTGGTTTTCCCGCGTCATCCGATGAATGTTATGAGAATAAGCCACTTGATCGGCACAAAACTACAACAAAATTCTCTCTTTCCAAACGCTTTTCATAGTTATTTCATAAAAGCAATAGAACACATTTTCTATGAGTTTACTCGAAAAGCTTGTAAATCACGGCTCGTGATTTACAAGCTTTTCTCGTGTTCTCCCAACATCCCGCGTGGGTTTATCACGCCGGTAAACTCATAGAAAATGTGTGTGTTCTATTGCTTAAATTCAACACACTGATACACTGCCCAAATATGGTCAAAAAGTGATCGATATACGCTATGTCTACATGACGTATATCCAACAATGGCGGTAAATTTCGCATTTTGACAAGAGAATGCAAACATGACGGACCGGCGTCGATATATTTTTTTTCAAACTGTGCTTTGTTATCAATGTGTTGAATTATAAAACTATTATAGCGCTTAAGCTTGCGTGATATCGCCTAATTTTAGCCGATCACGATATCACGCGCGCTTTCGCGCTATAATAGTTAAAAATCACGATAGTGTACATCGTGCTGCATTTTGTTAAATCAATAAGCCCGCCTCTCTATTAAGCCCACCCTCCTAATCAGTCCTTCTAACAGTCCATAACAGTAACAGTCCGTCTAAATCGGCCTTATCTGGCCAGGGTATTTTTCCTTCCCGTCCCCAGCTAGGGAGATTGATCGATAAGTGTGGACGCAGTAGAGGCCCCGTCCACACAAATGCGTTATTGTTTGAAAACTCGTACATTCTTATGCGTTCTCGCCTTTCATCCATACTGAAATATTCGAACTGAAAAGCCCAGAAAAACAAAATAGAAACGGCGACTTTCGAAAACGATTCCATGTTCTCCACTCCAGAATCTCATGTTTTGGTTCTGTAACCTATAACAGCAAGCTAAGCTTCGGATATCCAAACTGAGGAGCCGCCAAAACGTCAGCTGATCATGAAACGTGGGGTTTAAAAAGTCAACAAACTTCAAGATTTTATTATTGTCAATGGTCAGCACAATAAGATTTCAAATAACAAAGTTTCTCATAGTTTGCATTTTTTGTGCAGCTCTGTTTTGTGCCGTGCGTTTAAAAATAATAAAAGCAGAGTCGAAATTGAAACCTTTAGTTCGAGAGTTCGACAAAACAGGTGAAAGAGAGGGAAGTTGGTGTAATTTTACCAATACAAATGTAGATCTATTATTGCTATTGGTCAATCAGTTAGTTCGATACCCGCAAGAAACAATAAAACCCACCTTGCTATAAAATCCTAACAAGAAGGCTTGTTTGGATAGCGAAAACAGCCCATGAATTTTCATGATGATTTCGACGAAATTTTCAGTGTTTCAAGTTGTTATTTTGGCATCTCTTTGCGTACGCGTTATAAAAGGACGCGCTGACGAAGTCCTGAAGTTTGAAAATCGCTCAGAATCCCTTGTGAAAGGCTGCTACACTCAAAACAACAGTTTGGCTTTGTGCTTCAAGATTCAACCGGGATTTTTTCAACTGACAGACAAGCAAAACAATCTTGTAACATATAGAAAATTGCCAAACCAAAAATTTCATGCCCAAGTTCTGGATGACAACTTTGTGTGGTAAGAAGCTGTATCTTCTTGATTAATACAATTAATTTAGTTCCTTTTAATTATTGGTTTATAACATATTAATCCTCTCGGTGTTAGAGATGGGACCTGCTGTTTTTCACGGTTTTATTACCTATTTCGTAAACATCACAAAGCAGGTATAAATTCAGTGTCGTGTGCGGTCAGTGTCATGGCGTCTTCATGTCGAGTAAATCAATTCGAAGTGGATAACAGGAGAAAATTTAATTGGGTTTCATTTTTAAATGTTGCTCACAAAATTTTGACGAAACCAAAGAACGCAGATTCAGTCAGTTTTGAACGGCGTTTTACCAGTTATTCAAAAAGGTAGCAGTTTCGATTTAATTTTTAAAAACTGTTCATAAAGGTTTCGACATGACGATCGCAAATTGCGAGGCAGCTTAAGAGGCACTCTTCAATTTTGAGTGGTTATTCCCGTTGTATTTTTGCCTGTTTAGACAAGAAACTTTGCCCCACAATGTCTCAGCTCACATGTGTATAAATGCTGGGGGTGACACCGCGCGCGATGGATTAGCGTCCCATCCAGGGGGGAGTAGTGGGTCACTGAGTCCTGAAAAATAATTTGCCTTTAATAAATACTTAACGGTCAAATCTTCTGGCATGTGATGTGGTTGTTTCGTCTGAGTCTGCACGTGGTCGAAATTCTTCTTTCAAATAAAAACCACTGAGCAGTGCTTTCCTGTGGTGCTGTTTATTATGTTGCACAAGGTGATTCTAACTTTTGAGTCTGTAAATGAAATCGGCTGCATGCATTCAATTGAAAGTTACTGAGCAGCACTTTCCTGTGGTACTGTTTATTATGCTGTACAAGGTGGTTCTAACTTTTGAGTCTGTGGATGAAATTCTAAAGTGTTACGCCTGTCAAATGAAAGCTGAGTTTGTGAATGAAATACTAAAGTGTGATCATTCAAATGAAAGCTACTATATGAGCAATACTTTCCTGTCTTGCTGTTTATTATGTTGCACAAGGTGGTTCTAACTTTTGAGTCTGTAGTTGAAATACTTTAGTGTGACCATTCAAATGAAAGCTACTGAGCATGTACTTTCCTGTGGTGCTGTTTATTATGCTGTACAAGGTGGTTCTAACTTTTGAGTCTCTGGATGAAATCCTAAAGTGTGACCATTCAAATGAAAGCTACTGAGCAGTACTTTCCTGTGGTGCTGTTTATTATGCTGTACAAGGTGGTTCTAACTTTTGAGTCTGTAGTTGAAATAATTCATTGTGATCATTCAAATGAAAGCTTCCAGCAGTTCCATTTGGTCCTGTTTGGTTTTTTGTGTATTTTACAAAAGGAAGTTTGGGATCTTTTCTGAAATGTTGATTCTAGTCACACTCAGGAGTGAAAATGTTGAAAACGTTTCATAACGTTTTCGTTTCATTCCAATTAACAGGAATCATTCAGCTTCAGTGCCCATGTTCATAACAGCAGCCAAGATATCAAACAGTACAACACACACAACTTTTTCCTTTGCGTCTGGTTTGACAAGCGATACCGAACAATTCTCCCCCGCCCTGTATCAGAGAGCCATGGAAAAACTCCAAAGAAAAAAAGAAATGCAACTCTTAGAGCGCGCTTCACACGCTTTGCACGACAGTGCAAACAGCTATGAGATAACCAGACCTTTCCACATACTGTCCATGAGCTTGCAGGCTGAAAATAGCGTGAATACAACGAATACGCCTGCGCGTGATGCGGAAACCGCTGACTCTAATCGCCAACACATGGATCACTGTGAAGACTTGAGCAACGATCCGCATAACAACAAGTGCATGGGAATGTGTGGACCGAAATGCTGGTGCTGGAAATTATTCTGTGGTGACTGTTGCTATCATAAAGGCTGTCATGAACACGACGTGTGCTGTAGTTATCGGCGATGGTCCGCGTATTGCTTGCTTCCGTTTTTTCATCGGTTCAGTTGCAAAGGTTATGGAGGGTATCCTGCATGCCTCTTAAGTCTTTAATCATATTGTTATTGTTTACAATAAGGTGTTAAGAACTATTTTAGTGATCAGCAACAAAAAGGAATTAATTAACATAAAGTGCATTTCCTTCTGCCCTTCTGCTCTAGTTGGACAGAAGTTGAAAGTAAAATTTCTCTCTTTCAGTTCTCTCCTTATTTTCTCATTTCCACAGCAGCAAACACGCTCATGAGAAGCCAGTCTTAGTTTCTCGCTTCATTAACAAGCTCGACATGAACGTGACTGTAGATAGACGAAACGAATTACAAGTACAGTTTTAGAATAGCAAAGACCAATTTACGGAAATGTGTGTGGGTAGAGAGCGTTTTTGTACATATTTGTTATAATAAAGTGTCCTGTAATCTTCTGCTGTCATCAGCTACGATCAAATAACTCTGGATTCATTTGATCCCAGATCCCCTCTCCATCCCTCGAGAAAGAGCCCTGGGAATGAAGTTGTGCCTGAATCGTGCCATTATTAAAGACAGTCATTAAAAAACTCCAACTCGTTGATATGTTCTGAAATACACGAGCTATGGTTAGTATGTGTTACATGAAACGTGAGCGTTAGAATCTTGTTCATGTGACGAAGCTTGTTTACAAAAATGGTCAATGTTAACTTGTATGGCCAAGACGATAACCCTTCAAATTCGACTGAGAGAATCACACGATTTTCTGGTTGTTTTGTCTATAAAAATTCAATTGTTTTTATCTTCCGAGTCCAAAGGCTATTTTCTGTCAAATTATCCCTGGGTTCTTGTCAGTCACATAAGAATAAGAAGGTCAAAGTTTCTTGCAGTAATAACCAAAAAATACATAACAATGGCGTTATCTCTTTTGTTGCTGTTTTTTGGCCTCCAATTTGTGAGCTCAGGGATTCATGCTGATAGCGCAGAGAATTCACTGCCCGGATTAGAACTGAAAAGAATTGAGCGCAAAGTAGTTGAAGGATGTTGGAAAGATCACGATCAAGTTCTCCCTGTGTGTTTTCACATTTCAAACAAGTTTATGCGTGTAACGCATAGTCCAAGTGGCAATACACTGGCTTTGTATTACACCAACAGGATTGGAAGCATCCACTATACACAAGCTCTTGGAACTGGCCTTTTGAGGTGAGACGATTTGTAATGCTCGATTGGGTTATTTAATAGCAAATCTGGGCTTTCCTTTCTATTCCTGCAGAGTATAACTAACGTCAACAAATTCTAAGATTTTAAAGGGACGGTGTCCCGGCTGAAATATCGTGTTTTCATGATTATGGCCAGGAGCTTGCTTTAAGCTTACTTTATTATCTCGAAAAAAGGAGGAAAAATCTCTAAAAGTGATGAAAACAAAGAAGTTAACTAAAGAGACGAAATATTGGCTAAAAAAAAAATAAAAAATGAAAAGCTGAAAACGCTTAAAAGCTAGTACATTCATATTCATATTGCGCAAATTCCATAAATGTGTTCATATGAGTTCTACAATTCGACTGGAGAAGATAACAAACATAGCGTAGCATATTGAGGCTTCTATAGCTGTCGCATTATTACTGTCCCAGTCCATTCAAAGTGAGCAGTGCATTCATTCGTTTATTGAGGTTCTTCTCTCTGTTAGTGTTTTCGACGATTTTGGTATAAGTTGCAACTCACACTTATCTTTGTTATGATCTCTATTATGCAACCTACCACTCAAAGCTACTTGTATTTAGTCTTCTCCAATCTGCAACACAGGGTACTGAATTAAGGTCGGCACGCACAAGGCGACTAGTCGCGACGACCCGAGAAGTTGCCTCGTAGATATTCACACGAAATCACTGGTTACAGCAACTGATTGTTTTTTTTTTTTTTCTTTTTCATTGTGTTTTTCTTTTATTTAGTCGCAGCGACTAGTCTCATGAGCAGTCGACTTCAGGCGACTTGTTAAAAGAACAGTTTGATCTATTTGGCCTTTTATTGGTTAATTCTTTAATTTGGTCCAGCGATAATCACAGAAGTTAAATGTTTAAATCATCTTTGGAATTTATATCCAATGGAAGCAAAGAAGTGTTTTAGACTCAACAACAGCCTGTTTGGCTTACATCGCTGTGTGAGTTACAGTTTTTGTTGTCACAAGTTGTAAGAAAAGAAGAAATTAAAGCCTCAACTTATCCTAACGTGTACGAGGCAATTACTAGATTATATATGCATTTTACTCCATTTCTTGTTGAGAAGTTGAGAAGACGCAGCGTCCATTTTCATTTTCACTCACAATATCTTAGGGAGTAGAGTTAATGCAGTGCAACAGTTTCTCCCTGTGGGTTTGTTGATGGTTCTCACGGCCTCTCTTTTCCGCTTTCTCTTGTTTTCCTCCCTCTACAAAAGAAAAACATCATATTAAAATTCTAATTTTATCCAGATATATAGAGTACTTCGGATGTTGCGTTGTTTCTAATCATCAACGAGTGAATTTATATAAGATTGGGAGTTGGGATTGGATGGCAAGTTTTCCCCTTCATCCGCCAAAAAAATTAACGTTAAAATGTAAAATAAATACAAGATTAGCCACCCGCTTCAAAATCTTGGATCCGTCCCGGCCTGATCTATAACTCATTTATTTTGCTTCCCGCCCGATTATAGCGTAAAGAACAATTAACATGTGTCTTGGACTGAGAAGAACAGCTCAGCCTGCAAGCAAGCGCTCGGGCTCGGGCATGGGGATGGGGGCGGGAGCTTGGGTTCCCCCTTCCCCAGCCCCTGAGCCCCAGAGCTTGCTCGCAGGCTAAGTCGAAACGTTTGTGAGATGAACCTATAATTTTAAATCCTAATTTTTTTAACTGTATGCTTCCTGTAGACAGTTATCATAGGTTTGCCGTTTGTTTTCTAATAAATATTATTTGCGTTTCTTCGTGTTTCTTCAGGTACAAATCAATGGATATCAGAGTGCCAAGATTGGGTTCAATATCTTCACTTATGAAGGCAATCAAACGCAAAGTAAAGAAACTCTCTTCAGGAACACAATCACTAAGACATAATTATATTTTCCTCAAACAAATTCATCGACGAAACAAAAATTGGGCGCTCTTAAAGAAGACAGAGAGAAAGGTTTTAACCAAAAATGAAGCTGCTGCTTTGCAAAAGATCTCATCAGCATTAAGGAAGCACCCGTTACATCAACACTTCCCAAAAGCTATGCAACGTTTTCACCTCTTTTGTCTCGGGTTAATCCGGTCGTTAGGGCAGCTCGGGTCTTACGAAAAACAGCCCTGGCCAAGCTCATACGAAAACCAAAGCCACGATTTCACGAAAGCGAAGGGGCAAACGTGGCATCCATTTTATCGCCCTCAGAAACTTGTTTCAGAAAATTTCATCGCTCCTCGGTCACCTGTTAATGAACCACGCCTGAATGGACAACATCAAGGACTTGGGAACCATAACAACGATTCAACCAATCAGGAACATCAGCTAATCGGATGCCAAGACAGACGCAGAGGTTCAGATCGTAAATGTTTCGGAATGTGTGGCGCACAGTGCTGGTGTTGGGACTGGCTATGCGGGGACTGCTGTCTGCATCAAGGATGTCTACAACATGACGCTTGCTGTCGTCACGCTAATCCAGAATACTTATCAACATATTGCCTTCTGCCGTTTATTTACGGGTTTGATTGTAAAAGAGGTTATAAGGGTTACCCGAAGTGTCTTCACGATAACTCTTATTTCATTTACGTCTAAAAAAAAGTCTCAGTGGGCTTCTTGATCAGCGGTTGGCCAGCAGATATCTATCAGCGAGTTCATAACATACATAACCTTCACGTTGCATTTTTATTTTCATGACAATAAAGATAAAGTGGCAAATTATACAATGTATTCATAATAATGACAAACATCCCTTTTTAAAGCAGGAAATTTTTGTTCACTCAAGAGATTTATCAACACGAGGGAAAACTTAAGCTCCAAATCAAAGTAAGGTTGATACTAACTTTATAAAATTATAATGGAACAGGTAATGGGACACATTTGTTGTTGTAGATGCCAGCTATTATATACACCAAATTGAAGAAACGTTGTCGGATGAAAAGCATAAACCATGAACGATGCGACCCAAAGGTTTACTGGGAAGTTCGGTAAATTAATCTTCGTTTGTGACAGAATACACTTATATTAACACATAATGCATAAATCATGCTCTAAAATGCCTCAAACAAGAAAACATCTTGATTATCAAGAAATTGGAATATTACTATGCTTACCAATGCTTCCTACCCAGAATCCCATTCGGTCTCATTGTTCATGGTTTATGCTTTTCATGCGTCAACGTTTCTTCAATTAGGTGTACCTAAGTTGTTCAATTTACTGTAGTACGCAGTCTTTATTTTGTCTTATAGGGCGGTTTACCAAAGACAAAATCAAATTAACTGATTTAGTCAATTAATAATCTCGTACCCAGATCTCACTCGTGCTTGTACTGTACTAAAATGTGATTAGTCAATTACAACAGACGCAGACAATACAGTTAACCAATCAGAACGTCAAGAAATTACACACAGCCGGCGCCAAGCGCGTGGAAAAAATAGGTGCGTTTTTCCAATCATAAGGCCTGAGAGAGCAAACGCAAATTACTTCCGACAATCAAGTGAAAGCTGTACCAACCCATAAATTTAAGTAAGTAAACAATATAAAAATCTTTATAACAATTCATGAAACTCATTGGAAACTACTACTTTGAGATATTATCGTTTGTGTAAGTATGTGCATTAATTTTATGACTGTAATACAATATTTTTTTTTCTAAAAAAAAAATTTTAAAACAATCTACAATTTGTTTTTACAGTTTGTTGTTGTCTTTTTCCACATTTTTTAACAAAATGTCATATTTTAATAGTGTATAATAAAGAAGAACAAATAACTTCGTCCCAGCGCATGCGTCCCTGGTTCAGTCAACCTCGTTCCCAGCGTCTCTTCGTCCCGTCCCTGGGGCCGTTTCTCCAAAGTCCGGGTAATCCGAATGGTGATTAAGTTTTTATCCGAAAACCAGCCCAACTTCCAACTCAGAATTTAGCTTTCAAAACAAACAGAATTTGAATCTTGAACCTGTAAACTGCGCACACAAACAGCTTTCCAGGTCCGAAACGTTATCGGAACTTTCGAGAAAAAGGGTTCTGGATCCTCCTCTGCAACGAGCACCAGAAGACGAGAAGCCGAGTGAGGGAATGGGGAAGAGGTTTGATAGTGAGGGAACTAACAAACAGGGGTGCAAACGCTGAGTCCGTGATGTTCGCATTAATTATTTTTAAGAAAAAAAATGGAATTCTAGTAATTTTCTAACTCCTAAAGTACAAGTTATCATACAGTAGCTAAAGCTTTCTTTCCTAAGTGTTTAGATCTCCACTCAAGATACGAGCAATCTGGAAGCTTCTTTCGATTGTAAGCCTCTGTGTAAACTGTTAAACCAGACATCTTTTCATCCACTTTCTCTAACTTCCCTTCCGGTTTCATGCACGTCCTCGGCCGCCCACCTTCAGCACCTTTGAAGTCTTGTGTTGTAACGGATCCACCCTGGTGGAATTTCACAACTGGTTTCTGATAAAAGCTGGTCTCGTGGAAGTCACCATACCGGACATACGGAACTTTACTGTAAGGCTTGAACTGCGCAGCGTAAGCAGTTTCGTCGAAAAACTTCGCCTTGCTCGGGCCAATCTTTGAGGGCGGTCTTATCTTTGTTAACTTCACGGGCTCTTTCTCTTTAAAATCTTCTTTAGTGATGGTGGTAGAAGCGAATTTCTTATCCGGTGCGACGTACTCTCCGTCGTCGGGCTTCAAGATTTTCGTGCGTTCGATCTTGTTCGGGTCCCACGTGATCTTGTAAAACTGCTTGTTGGTTGTTTCAAAATCATGAGCATTGTTCATAGCCAATCGGAGCGTCGCAGGAGGTGGTGCAATGGGTTTTGGCGGCAAGGGCATTTTCGCGCCAAAACCAGGAAAGTCACTCTTGGCTTGGGTGTCGTCGCGGAATTTAGCACGCCTTTCGGTCTTCAGGGTCGGTTGACGAATCTTCGCTTCCTGTCTAGCGTCGCTTTCCGGTGTCTTAAATTCATCTTTATGAACTGTCCGTAAGAAGTGATCTCCTTCAATGCCAATGGTCACTTGCGATTCTTTCGGCTTGAATGCGTCAGGGCGCGCCGCGAACTTTCCGCGGTACACGTCTTGGTTCCACGTTTTCACGTCATATTTGCCGTCTTTTTCCGGGTAAAGGATGTTACCCGTGTAACAAGGTAACTCGCCAAATGGGGCCTGTGGATTTGGCACTTTCGCGGTAAACGTTTCGTTGTGAGTAGTAGCTGATTGGAATTTCAGGCCCTTGTTTTGTGTGACTGTATGTGGCCGGGTTATTTTCACCACATTTGGGGGGCCTCTGTCGACAAAGTCTTGAGCATAAACCGTCTTTCCATCGATTTTCTCGTCTGGTCTTTTGTAGTCTTCCACAAACTGCCAAAAAAAGAAAGAGATAAAAGTCAGATTAGATAACAAAAGGACATCTACATCAAAAATCATTTTATATGCTAAAATCAGTTTAGTTGTCCGGCGCTTATGACGCCCGGGAAGAGACGCCCGTCATGACCCAAGGTAAATTTTAAAGTGACGGGGATGCCCCACCGGGAGATGCCAGTCTACTTTTTAGGAATAAAAAAAATGCGATTTTGGTGCCATGAAAGGTCCTCAATTTCAAAATGTCCGCGGTTATATTTCTTGGAGTACCCAGTCTTAGGACAAAAAAGGTAGCCATGTGCCATTGCTTTTAAAATCTCGGCAAAAATAGAACTTTTCAATCAACCTCTTCTATTAATTTGGAACCTTTTACATTGTAGAGGTGACAATACATTTGAGTCACGCCTGTTCACATTTTAGGTATTTCTTCACAGTTTCCGGCGAGCATCTCTGTAACTATTATATGGAGTGTTTTCACATGACGTCACGGCGGCCATATTGGTGTCCCAAAACAATAAAACGGCGGCCATATAGCGTTCGCCCAGATGACGTCATATTTGGCAGCATTGCATTGTGGGATCGAAATGCGGACAAATATTTCAAAATGGCTGCCTCGAAAACACCAGTTTTTGCAATTCCTGTACATGTTGTGGATAATTGTCGAGTTGTACCCAAGAACAGTGCTTCATAGCACCTGTTTTTTCGTAGCTACCTGCATAGTTCTTGAATGTTTGTACGCATTTCAATCCCATGATGCTGCGCGCCAATTCTATTTTTAGAATCTGGGCGGAACGCTATTGGTGTCCCAAGCTAATCCTGTGGGGATTGAACTCTTTTCTAATGCAAACACTTTGTTTTGTTCAAATAAATTAGCATAGCTGCAGACCACGTGAGAGAAAACACTCTATAGGAGTCCTTCGGTGGGATTGGTCGTGTGTTTGGCAAACGTTAGCAGTGGAAAAACTGCAACATTTACAACTAGAACATTATTACATTTAGCTCCAGCAGGAAGTGGTCAATTTACTTCTTTATGTTTTTAGAAGTCGTTATCTTCGATTTAAATTTTATCGTCATTTCCCAAGTCAGAGAGGTGCTACTTTCAGATGAAGGTTACATGACAACAAATATAATCAAATACAAAGGTCAAACAGAACCATCGCCAGGTAAAACAGTCTGTTGACAAAACCATACCTTACAAATTCCTTGTGGCTCTGGTTTTCGCTCAATGAACTCGGTCCTCTGTACTGTCCTGAAATCCATAGGGGGAGGGTTGGGATTTCTCAGTCGGGGCAGCGGTTTCCTGGCGTTACGCGGCTTGGTTCCTTCGTGGAGCGTGTATGTGTGCTGATAATCCGTCTTCGCGTCAGACATTCCTGGCCGCTTGAATACTGATTTCATTTTCTGTGAGTCTTTGGTACAACCCTCATGGCGATGGTATCCCCTAAAGAAAAGCTCCACAGTTAGACTGCTATTGAGAAAACGGACCTCTGGAGCCAGGGTATTTTTGCCTTTCAAATTAGAAATCCCGTGGTCAAAAGGTCTAGAACGAGTGGGGTTACCGCCATGCAAGCGGCTCGCGCGCGAGGATCCACGCTTTCGGGATCTTTCGGAGCTTTACGCTTCCTTGACATCTAAACGGAAGTTACGTCGACTTGCAACTTCGTTTAGCTATTTTTTACATATACTTTCAGTTACTTGCAATATAAACTTCATCCACTTTGATCAAACTCAAATTTGCACCTGTATGTACGTCTACATAACTTTTTCACGGTTTGGCTACCCAAAGGGAGGGTGCAGCTGTATTGTACACAGGACACCCAAGCTATATGCTTGTGTTCTGCTATGAAGAATATGGTTTTCAATCAGTTTTCTCCGGACTGTGGTTTTACATGTAGAGGAATCTCGGTTTACGTGTGAGTGACAGTGGGAAAGCAAACATACAATTCATACAAAGAGAAACATTGCAGACTTATTTCTAGCTCCGTCGCTTCAAGTTTGCTTCATCAAAAACTCAACAAACCGCCTTCCTATGCTCTGTCAGTACAAAATACAAATGTAGCTTTGTGTACAAAGTGTAATAAATTTATCTTAAATAGAAGACCTTTACGGTCGCCTTTTCTCTTTAGCGTATTACGTGTTTGTTTTTCAATGAATTCAGTCTAGGTATTAGCCATAATTAAGCTTCTGTGTAAACAATAACTAAGAATTCTAAGTATTTTCAACTATACTGATTTCACTTTGGAGCTGTGGAAGAGGAAAGAAACAAGGCTTTCGCTTTTTATAATGATTTTCGAGCAGAAAGCCATTATCAATAAAAGTACGGTATAACTGAGAGGATGAAAACTACCAAATGTCGCAAATTCGTATGTACACTAGGTATTATTTTGTCGTTTCCGTGATATCGCAAGGTCATTGAAACTGAAAATCGCTCATTCTCAAATACATTTAATTTTTAAAAAAGGGTTTTTTCGAAGATAAAATAATAATATCAAGTTAATACCTCGATTTCTTTCTTAGAAATTTATTTTTAAGTTAAACGAGTCTCGCAAATGTCACCAATGATCCATGCAGAATTGAATACATCAGTGTACAATGGTGAAAAAGGCTCGAGACTGTAAACACTTACTGCATTGATAAATTGAAAGCCAAAATACACCATCGGCTGTCTTTGATTTTAATAAAATTATCCTGAATAAAAACATTTAAGACAAATGATTTTTAGAAGCACCAGTAACATTTGTAAGATGTTGTAATGAAAGATAAAAGAAATTGGAAATGTGCCGCGGTCTGTTTACTCGAAATACAGCTAAAACGACACATGATATGAAAAGATGGTGGACGCCTACAGCTTATAATTATTACATTTTCTGCACATTTTATTGTGTCCCATTCTTTGAATACAGAAAAACTTGATGTTCTGTAATCATACCATAAAAACAGCTGCTCTCAGAGTCGCAAATGTGTCGAATTAGTAAAATAATTGAGGCTTCCGAAGTCTGTAACTTATGCATGTTACTTACCCGCAATCGCATAATTCACAAACGCATTTCAGTCCTTTTTCTCTCAATAGATTCTCTGTTTCGGCTGTATATTGTCTTCTTAAAGCCATTTTCCTTTTTTCTGTTCTTCAAAACCTGAAAAGAGCCAGAATTCATTTGTTAGCGCGGAGCAGACAACTCGTGCCACAGACTTGTTCCCGGCAAAAAATCGTGACTTTTTACAGTCCGATTGTCTTCGAAGAATGGGAAATTAGAGGTGGAACTTTAAACAAAATATTTACATCTTACGAAGATTCCTTGAAAACGTTCTCATTAGTGTAGGTTAAACTGAAAGAATCATTCGCAAGATACCCGCATCAATCGAAATCAAGTGTTGTGACTTGAAGCGTTTACAAGGGCTTAGCTATTGCCATTGACAACGGGCAATGTGTAACATGAATATCATGAATAATTGTGCTTTTTGACTATTCCCTTGGGTAAATAAAACGTCAAAATAGTAGGAAATGATTGGGTATTGTGTTTGCTCTATTGTTGACACATCGATATGGAATACGATATATGACAATTATGTTGTCAATATTATTCTCCCATTGTTCTTCTTGATATTTCAATTATCAGTCCACGTCGGCAGAGGTCGTAAGTCTTCGTATAATTGTCGTTAGCAAATGAACGTCCCGATGATCGATCACATGACCCCGACAAATTTCCCGCGCAAAACAAAGATGGCGGACGAAAATGCACATCAGGAGCGTTTAGAATTGTTTAGCGTTTAAAATAGATCGTAATTCATAGAAAACTCCATAACAACACAATATTAAGCTACCCTTAGATAGCTACCAAGTTTTTCGAGAAATATTTCTTCAATTTTTAGCACGATGAATCTGCTACCGTCGTCCACAGTTCGGCTGATCGCAAGTTCGCAAGTGATTACTTGTGTTAGTTCGGCGGTGAAAGAACTGATTGAGAATTCACTTGATGCTGAAGCAACGAGCATTGAAATCAAACTGGTGAGCTGTACTTTGTGGGTCATCTACATTTTGATTCACTCTTTATTAACTGCAGTAAATACAGGTCACATATTGTCATTGTTGTCAGTGACCACAACAAATCAGTTATTTTGATATAGCTTATAAAGTTTAAGGTGAAGCTTATGTTGTGGTTCGAATTTGTCTTTGGTTTAAAAATTTTTAAACCAGTTTGTTTTAGAAAATTTGAACCACAACATATAAGCTTCTGTATAATAAGCTTTAATATTATATTGGCTCACTAGATTTTCCAGGGGGAGAATTCAGTTGAGCAAAAAATGTGTGAAAAATGTAAGCTTAATTGAATGAACACTTCTGTTTTACAACTCCCCTCCCCCCCCCTCTCTCCCTCCCCCCCTCTCTCCCTCCCCCTCCCTGCCCTTGCTGCTCCCCTTTCCCTACCCTCCCTAATTAATCCTTATTATCCTTACCCTCCTAGCTGTCCCCTTTTTCCTGCACAAAAGAACAAGGACTTTCACATCCTAACCATTGTGGTGGTCAACAAGACCAACTTGTATATGTAGCCTATTTCAGACTTTTAAAGTAGCAAGTTTAAAATAACAGGGAGAATAGAAGAAAAAATACATGTAGTTATCATTTGTTGACCATCAATTCTTACTGTCTTATTTTAGGATGGATGGGGCTTGGAAAGAATAGAAGTTCGTGACAATGGCTGTGGGATTAAACCTGAAGATGCCCCCTTTATGGCTCAACCACATTACACCTCAAAGATATCAAATGATGATGACTTGAAATCTCTCACCACATATGGATTCCGTGGTGAGGCACTGGGTTCTCTCGCTTCATTGAGCAGTGTTTCTGTTTTAACCAAGACAGAGGCTGAACAAGTTGGCATGCTGTATACTCTTGAACGTAATGGCAAAATAGGAGCTACTCAGCCTAAACCAACTGCTACTGGTACAACCATCATTGCATCAAATCTATTCAAAAACCTCCCTGTGAGGAAACAGTTTTCCAGCAACAGTAAAAAGTGCAAGGATGAGTTGAAAAGAGTTGAGGATTTGGTGATGGCCTTTGGCTTAGTACACCCTTCCTTGCGGATCTCCCTGCGGCATAACAAGGCAGTCATGTGGCAAAAAAGTAAAGTTTCAAATCACAGAACAGCTCTATTGTCCGTTTTTGGAACAGCGTTGTTGGCACAATTGGGTGCGATAGAATTTCACGATGAGAGCCTCTCTGGTATTCATGTACTTGGGTATCTTCCAAAGCCTGGGTCTGATGTAGAGGTTACCGGACGTGCAGTGAATGACAGATGTTTTGTCTTTGTTAATGGAAGGCCTGTTAATATGAAGCAAATTTCTCAGGTAAGTTTCCTGTCAATAATACATGTACAATGTAGATACAATCTTGAAGACTGCGAATAAACTTAGCCTAAATGTGGTTAAGACAAAATATATGATTGTAGCTAGTCAATATAGGATAAAACACCTTCAGCACCAGTTTAATATTCATGTCGATCACAAACCCCTTGTAAGGGATAAGACGTATAAATATCTTGGTGTTGAAATAGATCAATCATTAACTTGGAGAGATCATGTAGACAAAATTGCTAAGAAAACCTCTGGAGGGATTGGCGTTCTGAGACATGTAAGGCATCTCTTACCTTATCATACATTAATTATGATGTACTACTCCCTTGTACTACCATATTTCGATTATTGTATAGTGTGGGGGAGTTGTGGGAAAGGGATGTGTAACAGACTCCAGACCCTCCAAAACAGAGCTGCCAGGGTGATAACCTCCTCTAACTACGATAGACGATCAGTTGAGATACTGGATGAACTTGGGTGGGATAATCTTGAAACACGAAGGACAAGACAACTAGCCATAATAATGTATAAATTGAAAAATGGAAATGTACCTGATCATTTGGCTCAAATTTTTAATAGTACAAACTCTATGTATTCTTACAATCTAAGAAACTCAACATATAATTTATTTGTACCAAGACCGTATACTGAGGCTGGAAAAAATAGCTTCCACTATAGAGGGGCAGTTCTCTGGAAATTAGTCTATCAAATACTACTAAAGGGCAGACAAGCCTGAAATCGTTTTTATCATATTTGTAATTTAGTATAGTTTTAATGACCATTTTTATTTTTTATTGCATGATTATATTATTGCACGGCTCTCTGGAAGAGCATTTTTATGATGAGATTCCGTGAATAAATAAAGATGATTGATTGATTGATTGATTGATTGACATATACAGTGTATGTAGAAGCTGTCTTGAAAAGTCTTGTTAGTTGAACATGTTGTGTATAATTTTTGAAAAAAAAAGCCAGTTTTATTTTTATTTTTCTTTGTCTTGGATTTTACGATAAAATAAAAGAAGGGAAGGGACTTTAATATAGATTATTCAGCGTGAAGTTGTGTAATACTGCTGAGTATTTTTACGAGTCAGTTTTTATTTTTTAAAGCCTTTAGGCAAGAAAAATAAATACTGACGAGTAAAAATACCCAGCTGTTTTACACAACTTTTTGCTGAATAAATTATTTATCATATGACAGTAATCTTCTCCTGCATGTAAAACTAAGGTTTTGAAGCTGTTTTTCCTAGCGCACAATCAAAAGAGTGTAATAATGTGTCATACATGTACACTGTATTTGCACTCTTTTTTATGCGTATTTACACTCTAGAATGTCCAATAATAAAGCGCACATATCACATGTCTTGAAGCGCTTGACAACACTTATGAAGCCACATGAAGGTCTAACCATTATTTTGCCGATGTCAAAGTAAAGGCAGCACCTTCGTCCTCAGTTATTTTAAGAACGAGTGTTGGTCTGGTCGGGATTGGAACCCTCGACCTCCCGCTCTGCAGACTGGCGCTCTATCAACTGAGCTAACCAGGTGGGGGTTAAAATGCTGTTTATAAGCCCCACTCTGATGAATGGCTAGCACTTAAAATGTCAGCTTTTTCAATCTGTTAACAGTAGCCAGTACACTTACATGTACAGTACAATAGTCGTGTGCTGTAATGATTTTAGTTATTCACATCCCTACCAAAGCAGCACCACAGTTCTATAGAAACTGCCGGTAACCCCTTTAACTTTTTCAAGCTCTCACTTGTGTCACTGAAGTTTATTATTACTGTATATACCTAACAATTTCTCTTTTATCCCAGCTGATCAAGCAGCACTACAACAGTCACACAACTGGTGCATCCAATAGATATCCTATTGCCTTTCTTAGCATTAACATCCCTCCAGACGGTCTTGATGTCAATCTAGAACCCAACAAAACTAGTGTGATGTTGACAAACAAAGATGAAGTCATGACACTGTTGAGAAACCTGTTTGAAGAGTTTTATTCTGATGAGAAGAATAACATTTCAGAGAGGACAAAAGCTGATCCTGGCAAAGGTACTGAAAAGGGAACTGTGACTTCAAAGAATGTGGCTGAAGAAGTTTTCAATGGTGTTGCCTCATGCATTCATACTTCAAGAAATGTTGATGCTTTAAATGCTGAAAATAATGTTGCAAATGCTTGTGGATCAAATGATGAAGTTGTTTGTAAACCGAACAATTCAAATAAGGAAAGTAGTGAGCACAAGACATCTGTCCATTTAGATAAAAACTCATTGTTTGAGAGTTCAATAAACACAGAACACAGCAAGCAGACAACAAATAATTCTGAATGTCATTTGAACAACAATGCTCCACATAAAAGCATCACTACTGACAATAATTTGTCAAGAGATACATCACTGTGTGATGAAACTGTCAACCTAAAAACTCAAGACAAAGACAAGTGCAGACATCCAAACTCAGCACAAGTCAAGGCAGTAACAAAAATCAATGGACACATGGATAAAGCTGTTCAGTTACCTTCCACTCATCGAGAAGATACAAACTTATTGGCCCAAGCAGATTCATTTCTCCCAAGTCCTTTTGACTCTGCAGAACTCTGTGACACAATTAGTGACAAATCCTTGTGTGAGATCATTGATAGTGCAAATGTTATGAATAATTCCTCCAAAAACATGACTGAAGGAAATGGTGTGACAGAAAACAATATTGAGTTGAGTGACAACCTATCGAGAGTGAACAGAGATGAACAAAGTAAAAGTGATGAAACATCAGCAGTGAATGGAAACAACTTAAAGGCTACATGTATCAGCAGCAATAGATGTTCTGAAAAGGGTCAAGATCCACCTCAAAACAGGGAATTGACATGTACAGATTCCATGGGTCAATCTGTTAAGAATTTATTTTCGCTTGATTTGGATGATCTGTTTAATGATTCAGACTTGGATGTGACTGATGGAGACTCCTCTGCAACAAACAAGGGTTCTGTTGCAATTGAGAAATCATTGACATCAGCTCCATCTGCCACAGCTGAGGCAAGATGCAGCGATAAGGACTGGAGCATGGGATGTGGAATAGTCGACAAGCAAGGAAAACCTGTGGAGGTACATGTACTGTATAATAATGCATTTTAGTCACAACACACATGTACAGGTGTACCAGGGTTGTCAGGAAAGTTTGAAATAGACTTTTGACTTTGGAAAGTAACCAGATATATATTTTCAAAATGCCATTTTCTCTTACATGTAAGAAAGAACTGGCAGGTAAAGTCGCCGGGTGATAAAGACAAAATACATGCACAATGAAGCTGGTGATTCTCGCCAGCAGCTGGCTACATTGTACTTTTGACAACCCTGCCTTACTGGTGTTTTGGTTATTTCATGCCATACAATAAGAGTGATCATATACATGTAGTTTCTCTTATATTGCCTGACAAATAATTCAATTAAGTTTTTCAAACAGAGCTGCCCCCCTCCAATTGATGGGCTCCCGGCAATAACGTCCTAAGTACGTTTTTGGAAAATTTTCACTAAAATCTTGGATTTTTAGCCTCAAAAAGGTCTCACTTGCCAATGTAATTACATGTATGACTGGATTGTGTAAATATGACTGAAAGGATTTGAACCAGGTCAACCAATCTTCTATCTTCGAACAGAATATATATATATTTTTTAAAGATACATACATGTAGGGTGTCCTGGGGGCAATAGGGTAGGAATGGGGGGGGGGGGGGGGGGCAATAGGGTAGTAGGAGACCAAAACATTTTCTCAAAGATGTGGATTTTCTTCCCCATTTTGGATCTGTTTTAAGTAACTTTACAATAATAAATCATTAATTTAACAAGACTGTGCTTTTAAAGGCCTAAAACATACAATTTTAGTGAAAGTTACCAAAAAACATACAGTGTACTTAGGACGTTCTTGTCAGGAGCCCTTCAATTGGCTAATCAACATGTGTAAGAAATAATAAAGCTGGAGTTGTAATATGGTAATTGTCTGAAAGTGAATGGAAATGTACATGTAATACTTGAAAAAAGCAGCTCGCACTGTAACAAAAAAGATGTGCAAAAGTTGTTAAAACCTTGTACGGAAATTTGTCATATGGCAAAGTACCTGCATGACATACAACACTGCAATCAAACCATTATACACTGTAATTCATTTGTAGTTACATGTACATGTACATGTACGATCTGTAATGTTATATTTTTAATGCCAATTTTCAGCCTGTCTGTCTCGTTACTCCTGGTCCCCCCAGACAGCCTTCAGTTACCTGTAACAAAGCTCCTGTCACACCACTACATGGAAAAAGAAAACACCCTTCTGATCAGGTATGAATACAAAAAATATAAATGGGTTATTCCAGAAAAAATCCACACCCCCCGACAGATGGCAAGATTTTTTTACCCCTCCCCCCGCCCGGATTTCCTGGCCCACTAGACCCCCCCTCCAGCCTGGATTTCCAAGCCCAGAGACCCCCCCTCCTGCCCGGATTTCCAATAAATTTTTGGAAGCCCTAAATTTACAGATAATGAAAAAAATACATGTAGTTGCGTTCAGGAGATCGTGTTTTTATATTTTTCTAAACTGTGGGATTAGTGCTATAAATTTAAATAAATATTGCGTGACACATCATAAAAAAAAACTCCGTGATTTCAAGACAAAAAAATCGAATGAAATTGTAAAAATTTATGAGATGAAATGAATGAAATGTTTCTATAAATCTAGTTCCTTAAATAACTGCTTTGATTTTGGTTTGTTTTAATTTTTTCCAGGCTTCACAGTTTCTTCAAAGTGTTGTGTTTCATGCAAATTTTGTGTAAAATGTAATTTGATCGCACGTTGCTTTTCCTAAACATTTTTTCTTAAGGTCAAAACGTTTGAATGAAACTCATATTTTCTTGAATGAAAATGCCTTTCCCTTGAATAAAAGAGTTAAACACTTGTCAGAATTCAGTGATTTTCTGCTTCCGGAAGGCTTGGCGATTTATTTATGACATTTATCCTAATTGCAGCGCCGAGCGCTTGCGTCTGCGAAATATTGTAAACATCACAAAATATTATTTAATCCAGCAACCTATTGCTACAGTATTACATCTAATGTTTTCTAAAATTTCCGATTTTTCCTGTGTATTTAGAATGCCATTCTTATCCGTAAGGATGATTCACATAATGTTTTCGCGAATCAAAAAAATCTTGAAGCAAACAAATTCAGATAGCGTTTAATTTTAAAGCTTAATTATATTTACTAGCGCGCTTTTACCGTGATTATTGGCTTCACGAAGAAAACATTCGAACAAGTTTGATCGCAATTTGCCTTTAAGTATTAAATTGGAAAGCTTCTTCCAATTATTTTATATTTCCTTCAAGGTTTAACGCATCAACTAAACAGTACACTAGGAAGAGCGGCATAAAAGTTTGGACATTTGCGTAAGCCGTATATTACGAAGCTTATATCAGTCGTTACAGGGAACGTGCATGAAAGCAAAACGATTTCTACAAATAGAAAACAATGCGTACTTGCAAAACGGTAAAGCTACTTTTTTGTCAAAATCTTTTGTCTTTTTTTAAATCGGCTGATACTTTTCCTGATACCTTTCCCTGACAATTTGTTGCTGGCAAGAACTCGGACAAGAGCTTTGTTGCAAGGTACCGAAGCACACTTCCGGTTACGTTAACGACTGACTTTCACCATATTTGAGTTGTATTTTCTCCCTTTCATCCGGTTTATTCTCTATGAATAATGTGGGGAACCGACGAAGTTAAACCTTAACTTATTGTTTTGAACACAAAGTGTTCTCTTCAAAATCATTTTCAAAAAATGGACCCCCGAGGAACGATTTTTGGGTCCAGACCCCCCTCCCGCCTGGATTTCCAGAGCCCTCAACCCCCCCCCCCCCCCCCCCCCCTCCCGTGAGAATTTCCAGCATGCCATCCGTCAGGGGGGGTGTGGATTTTTTCTGGAATAACCCAATATTATGGTCATTTACTGTATATAACCAGAGTCTGTGCTTTAAACACTGTGTAAAGTTTACTAAATAACATGCTAATGGATACAATTAACTGGTGTTGGGACCTGTTTCTCTGTCATGGAAAGCTATCGCTGTGCAATGTTTACATGAAAGATTCAAATTTTGTTGGTTTTGAAAGCCAAATGTGACAGTGTCACTTTGCCTGTTGTTGAAGAGGATTTTTGGATTTGTTGAAGAGGTATTTTCATGTATTTTTCATGTATTTTTCCAAGTCAGTTTGCAGAACTTTAGTTTTATTTTACCATTCTCATAGCATGACTTGTTATGCAATATGTTGCAGACGTGAGCAGATCGGTTTACACTCACTGTCTAGAAAGTTCTGTTATGGTTTAATAGCATTGCATGGGAGGTTAAATCATGTAATGGTTAGGATTACATTTTTTTACTCATCTTTTAGATATGCGTAGGATTGCTATTTTGTAGGATTGGTTCTCATGTGTGTACGAGTCGTGATTTACGTAGTCGGGCATTGATAAATCACTGTTATCAGGATGTGATGTAATCGTTTTGTTATCATGACTCATTACCTGTCACATAAGCAAATGTGTTTACCTGCGTATAAATACAAGTAGTTTTAGTTTGGTTTTTTTGAGTTAGCGTGGAGCTCAGCTCCCCAGAGGGGCTAAGCCTCTGGTAAGTTTGCAGAATGTAACTCATTCCCATCTTTTTGTTTTGCTGTTTTTCTTTATACATTTTTGTTAAATCCGTTTTAGTTTTTATCTCGTGTACATGTATTTGTTAGATTCGTTTTGAACTTAGTTTTGTTATTGAAATAAACGTTCATATAAGTCCACTCCTTGCATTCAAAGAATTCATTCAGTCGTGTTGCCATCATGTGGCATCCGACCACTGTGGAGTCCGTTCCGCTCGCGCCGCCTGGTTACACAAACAATAAAATTCAAGTTGATGAAAAAAAGTTGGGTAATGGTTTGCCTTATACACCACCATTCTTATCTATAGATTCTGTTCTAATGCGCTAGTCCTGGTTAAATGGCTTGGCTGTAGTTTGCTTCATACCCACTGGGGTTTTTAAAAATTAATGTTCATGTTCAAGTGTATAGTGTTATTTTCTTTATTATGACATTGTTCCCAAAAGCACTTTATGGTAAAATACCAGTACATGACTGATACATAGATACATTGGCCGTGTTTTCACGAGCGATTTTTCAAGTCGCTGAGCGAGTGACAGTCGGAAATCCTGTGAAAACAGTTGCTTGTCCAACTCGCTTAAAGTTAAGCGAGTCGGCGAACTACAATAGAATTCTCATTAAATTTAAGCCACCAAACCAGGTCGCTTAAGCTTGTCGGCAATTAATTTCGGCCAATCACATTTCGCCAGCGTTCAAACAACAAAGAAGGGCATTGTATTGTCGTTCTTTTGTGTTCTAATTTTCTATTGTTTTAACAAAAGAAAATATATCGCGCATGGTATAAGAAAAATGAATAAAGTTTTGTCCGTGAAAACGCATAAATTTTTTAAGCTGCTTAACACGATCAGTAAACAAATCACCTACAGGAATGTTAAGCGAGAAAAACCGCCTCGTGAAAACACAGCCATTGTAATTTTTTTTACTATTTTTATTTTTGTTTAACATGATTTGCAATCAAGTATCTGTACATAGATGTACATGTATGTTGTATGTACATACCAAAACCAATAGTGACTTGCTCGCACAGGTTTTCCCGCACTTGGTGCCGCCGACATGTAATTGCTTCGAGCTCTGATTGGTTCATTGGATTGTTTATGACTGCTGTGATTGGTCAGAGTAATTACTTTGGTTTTGGTTTTACGACACTCAATTGAAAACTGCTCTATAACTGATCCCCATCATTCATGAACACCTCTCACACTCCTTTAAATATCCAATATTGTATTGCATATTATACCATTTTTAATGTGGTCCTTGTTGTCTTCCTACAGTCACGCTTATCTCTGTCAAGCAAGAAAATAAAAAAAATCCCAGAGGTATCAACTTATGTGTATTCTACTAGCCAATACCATGTACATGTACATTTGTATAAATGGCTTCCAGCAAGCTGTTAGGGTCTAGCAATCCAGGTGTAGATTAGTAATGATCCTAAGTCATTTTGTGATAATTTAAATTAACAGTACGTCAAACATCTGGATTATTCATTATATCAGAATGGACACAGACTTTTCCTACATGTACGTACCTTATGTTCTTACCTCAACACATGATTGTTTCGGAGTGATTGAAAACTGAATGAGAACTTTCTTTGTCTTTGAATTTACCTATAGCAAATAATGCTATATACATGTAATTTCTCTTCCAAAATAAATAAATGCATGTACATAAAACAAGAAAATATTTACAAATACTAATAAAAAGGAAAGTACAGTACCGGTCAAATGTAAGTTGACAGTCAACACTCAAAAAAACATTGAAGATCGAGTTTCGAGTTTTGAGTTTCTTTTAGTTTTAAATAGTTTTAGAATTTGTAGTTTTATTATGTGTATAGTCTAGTATATTTGTAGCATTTTATTGTATTTTATTGTGCTCGAATACATTAGCATATATTTGCTACTCTAAATTTTCGAGTTGAAATAAAGTATATGTATG
The DNA here is from genome assembly GCA_022457155.1 of Cladopsammia gracilis. Classification (NCBI taxonomy): domain Eukaryota; kingdom Metazoa; phylum Cnidaria; class Anthozoa; order Scleractinia; family Dendrophylliidae; genus Cladopsammia; species Cladopsammia gracilis. Next base: position 871,662 of record JAJGOT010000189.1, read on the forward strand.
TATGTATGAGTCAAGACTGTTGACTTACATGTACATTTGACTGGTACTGTTATTTAGAGCCAATGAAAATTTTAATAAAATACATTGTAACTTTGAAATGCAAGTTGCCAAAAGGAACAGCAGTCACTATTAAATTGAGTTCAGCATTGTGTGGTGGTTCCTTTATTAAAATTCTGGGCTAGCATCCAGTCACTATTATCACTTTTATATACATGTACATTAATTTTTACATTTATGAACCACGACACACCCTATGCCCTTCCCTATTGCAGCACCATTGAACATACTTCAACATTATTCCTAATCAACTTTTCTTTTCAGATCACAAACCAGCCATTGATTAACAAAGTCATGTCACCCAATCCAATGCAAAGAAAACTGCTGTATAAGAAGAAGGAAATTCCATTTTGTCTGAACATTTTAAAGCAGTTGTCAAACAAGAAAAGGAAAGAACAGAGGTACAGTGTACATCTAAGGAAATGTTTTACATTTAAGGTGATTTCCTAGTATTGCATCGCGCATCACTACTGCGCATAATACATGTATCTTGCATCATTTGCGCATGCACGAACCCGCGCGCACGCATTTTGTAGCAATGGGGTTTCCTTTGAGAATTCAGTTCCCTAAGTAAATAAGTGGTTGTTTTCTCTTAAACGAGCATGGTAACCTATCTTTTTTATTCCACATATTTGAAGAAAATACTACTGTCCATTATATATCCAAATTAAAAGAATTCATCTTTAGTAGATTTTTAAATATTCTCATGGAATCACTTTTAAAATTTTAGTTTTTAGCATTTCGCTAGAAGTGTGCAGATGCTGAAATTGCCCTATTATTTCATATTAAGTTTCTCTTTTTCTGTAACTCTAAGGGTTTTCACAATGACATTGTTCTGCTATCATAACAATAATACTAATACATGTATTTCATTGCGAATAATAACTTTCTGGAAATAATTGTTGCCTTTTGCTCAAAGCTAGGATTTTCAATGTTGCCGTCACAAGCCACACGTAGCAAATTAGTTATATACTACAGCACTATAACGTGAAAACAGGCATGGTGACCCCCTATTTTTATTTCTTTGATGTACTAGATATAATAAATAACTGTGCAAAGTTTTAGAAAAATTTCATTACAATTTTTATTTCGATGGAATCACCTTAAACCAGATGCAGCTTGCAAGAAATGTCAAAAAATTCAACAAAGATGTTTGACATCTCACCCTGTGATCACTTTTTGCAGGTCGTTAGTAGAATCAGATTCAGATCATTTGATTGGTCGACTGGATCCCTGGGGTGTGTGGCTGATGAGGAGAGGAACTGATCTTATTTGTGTCAATCAGTACAGGTAAACACTGCTTCTTTCTCATTCTACTGGAGTTACAACACTCACCTGTCTATTATGTTAACACCAAGTCAATTAATAAAAGCTCCAAATTATGTTTTCGATATTAAATACAATGTAACTACTGTATACTGTAGCAGTTCCAGACTCATTTCATTTCAATGGTCACACTTTAGGTCATACTTTAGGATTAGAAGTAAACACCACCTTATACAGCTTAATAAACAGTACCACAGTAAAGTACTGCTTAAAGGGAACCTCCATTGTCAGAACAAATTGACGTTAAATTGTTGGAAATAAAGTCTAAATTTAATTTTTTTAAAAAACAGGTGCAAATATAATTTTAGTGTACAAAAAAATGGATATGGATATCGCCTATTTTCGCTTTCAAATTTCCCGTGCGCCGCCATTTTGAATTATTATGTCGTGTTACGGTTGCCGCTATTGTTAAGAATCGAAGTTCTTTTGTATACAACAATTAGACAACCATAACACGTCATAAATATTCAAAATGGTGGCGCGCAGGAAATTTAAAAGCGAAAATAGGCGATATTCATATCCATTTTTTGTACACTAAAATTATATTTGCACCTGTTTTTTTTTTTTTTTACTCATGCGCGTAGCGCAATGAGTTATAAAATGCCCTCCGTTTTTCTTTTTTTTATTTTTTGTGTCACGATTTTGCATGCAAATTTATGCACGAATATTTTAAATTGTTCACTTCCGGTTCATATCTTTGCCATTTACACTTCCGCTTTAGTGACTTCCGGCTACTCTCACTTCCGGCAAAACATCGTTACTGAAGTATCACGACAGCGTCTCCTACAACCCTACTCACATTAGTAATGTTCACGTCAGGTATATATTATTGTCACAAGAATGACTGGCTTCATTGTGGTACAGCCTACATTTATAAAACATTCAATAGTAACGGGGTTTGCAGGTACGATGACTGAAGAAAAGGAGTAGCTCTTCTCCATGTCGGACGTCTTCTTATCTTGTTTAAAATATTAAAATATAAATTGCTTCTTTTCTTATGGTACATTGCAATATAAGACAAATGTTTGATACGCATGCGCATGACAAACATTTTCCGTCATTTGGTCTTATTGGTGTATAAGTCAGTCCTGTATTTCTCCCATCGAGGTGAACGTTGCTTTTATGCACCGCATACAATGTGAGGCCGAATTTGTCGCGATTCTGAAAAACTAAGAGCTATTTTTAATCAGAGTTTTTCCGAGGTAAAAAGGCCAAACATCGATCTCTCGCACTGATAAGCATATTGTCAATTTATTCCCCTTTTTACTGCCGATTCTTTACAATGTCTGTATCGGAGAAGTCCTCGCTGCCTGTGGTGAGTAATTTCAAGACTTTTTTAAAGAAAGAACAATAGAAACACACGGCAAAACAGCGTCGTTACTTCAGCCCATCACATTTACTAAAAAAATTGGACTTCGGGACCGGACTTCTGTGGATTATGGACTATGGAATGCGTGTCATATTAATGTCGATTTTTACTGACTTTATTGCTTTTTGTGATTACAAGGTTACTAGTAATCACTATATTGTCACCTGTGTAAGTAAGTCCGACTTTCCGAAGCGCGAAGTTGTGCCGAGTTCAATCGATTGCTGTACGATGAGACAGTTCTGATAGCTTCCGATTGGACGACTCGATTGTCAAGGCAGTTCTGTTTGTACGTGCGCGCTTTGGATCCGTGGGAAAGGTAAATGGAGCTTTCTCGTTCTTTTTACTGCTTTACCAAGCACAGGTATCACCAAATGTGGCCAAGTATTGTTTTCAAAGATTACTTTAGGTGTTTTCGTGGTTTGGAAAAAGGTTTTAGTGAAAAATCGAGCTGTGAATCGAAGTGTTTGTTTGCAGACCATGAGCTATCCGAACACACGATTCAAACGCCGCCAGCATTTCATTTCTGTACCTTTGACTATTCAGAACTGCTTTTTTGATTAGCGAAAGCATTATGCGAATCATTTTTCCGGATAAGATTGGCATTCTATTACACAGGAAAAGTCGGCAATTTTAGAAAGCGTAATAAAAATATGTTGCTGAATTGAATTATTTTGTGATGTTTATTATATTTTCGCAGACGCTAGCCGGTTCCACGCAGTAATTAGGATACAATAAATCGCCAAGACTTCCAGAAGCAGAAAATCACTGAATTCTGAAAGGTGTTTGACTCTTTCAATCAAAGGAAAGACATTTTCATTTAAGGAAATGCGAGTTTCATTCAAAAGTTTCGACCTTTTATACAAAATATATTTTGGATTCAGTGGTCATATACAAACAGCTTGGTATATCAAATTACCGTTTCTCATGAAATTTGCATAAATCAAAACTGTGTATTTGCGACAACACTTTAAAGAAACTGTGAAGCCTGGAAAAAACTTATTAAAAATGGCAAAATCAAAGCATTTTTTAAAGAACCAGCTTTAAGTTATGGAAACATTTCATTTCGATTTGGTCTTAAAATCACGGAGAGATTTTAGTGAATGCGTCACGCAACGTTTATTTACAAAATGTTTGACCAATTCATAGCAATTATCACCAAAGATTTGAAAACTTTAAAAAAATCCCGGATCTCCTGACTGCGATTTCTTGTTTATTTAGGGCCTACAAAAAGGTTAATGGCAATCCGGGCAGGAGGTGGTATCTGGGTTAAAAATCAAGGTGCGAGGGTGGGTCGGCCTGGCCGGGAAATCCGGGTGGGGGACGGGTAAAAAAATATTGCATCCGTCGGGGGGGGGGGGGGGGGGTCCTTATATTGATTATCAATTTTCTTTTTACAGCATGTGGGCCACATGCAGTCCTCGACTGCCTATTTTTTTTAAGTAGTCTTTTCAAATGTAACAGAAATAATTCATGGCTTGGAAAGTAATAGACGAGTGTGGATTTGATCGGGAATCAATAAATTAAATATTAAAAGCGAGCACAGAAAAATTGGTAACTTCAATCAACGCGTCTTAGAGTCTCATGCGCATGAGTATAGGCTAAGTGTAGCCTCTTGTTTTAATTTAATTTAGACTTTATTTCCAACAATTTAACGTCAATTTGTTATAACAATGGAGGTTCCCTTTAATAGCTTTCATTTGAATGGTCACACTTTAGGATTTCATCCACAGACTCAAAAGTTAGAATCACCTTGTACAACATAATAAACAGTACCACAGGAAAGTACTGCTCGGTAACTTTCATTTGAATGGTCACACTTTAGGACTTCATTCACAGACTCACAAGTATAAGAGAAAGCGTTTATTGAGGTAAATAAAATTATGGTACAACTTACAGCAATAATGTTCTTTTCACCTTAGACTACAAGAGCAGTTGCTTTTTCAGCGTTTGATGGAATGTCATTCCCTTCCAAAAGAAAAAATAAATCATCCAATTGCTTTAAATGAAAGGTATGTAAAACTGCAGGGTTCATGTAATGTTCAAGTTATACTGACTGAAGGTACATTGCACTGTACATACATGTACATGTTGGACTAAACAAGTCGGCCCACACGGCCTGGACAGGACACATATCATCCATCCATGTATGTAGGGTAAAGAGAATTACTACTGGAGGAATGGGATTGCCCTCAGATTTTAGAATGTTTCCCTTTTATAAGATTGTACATTTTGTTGTGGTCAGAGAAAATGTGGAATGAAGTTTTCTGTTTCACTCCCATTGTCAATTATGGAGACTTGTAGAGTGGTTCTAACTTTTGAGCCTGTGGATGAAATCCTATGGTGTGACCATTCAAATGAAACCTCTTCAGCAGTACTTTTGCGTGGTACCATTTGTTCTAACTTTGGAGTCTGCCGATGAAATCCTATGGTGTGACCATTCAAATGAAACCTCTTCAGCAGTACTTTTGTATGGTACCGTTTGTTCTAACTTTTGAGTCTGTGGATGAAATCCTATGGTGTGACCATTCAAATGAAACCTCTTCAGCAGTACTTTTGCATGGTACCATTTGTTCTAACTTTTGAGCCTGTGGATGAAATCCTAAGGTGTGACCATTCAAATGAAACCTCTTCAGCAGTACTTTTGCATGGTACCGTTTGTTCTAACTTTTGAGTCTGTGGATGAAATCCTATGGTGTGACCATTCAAATGAAACCTCTTCAGCAGTACTTTTGCATGGTACCATTTGGTCTAACTTTTGAGTCTGTTGATGAAATCCTATGGTGTGACCATTCAAATGAAACCTCTTCAGCAGTACTTTTGCATGGTACCATTTGGTCTAACTTTTGAGTCTGTTGATGAAATCCTATGGTGTGACCATTCAAATGAAACCTCTTCAGCAGTACTTTTGCATGGTACCATTTGGTCTAACTTTTGAGTCTGTTGATGAAATCCTATGGTGTGACCATTCAAATGAAACCTCTTCAGCAGTACTTTTGCATGGCACCATTTGTTCTAACTTTTGAGCCTGTTGACAAAATCCTATGGTGTGACCATTCAAATGAAACCTCTTCAGCAGTACTTTTGCATGGTACCATTTGTTCTTACTTTTGAGTCTGTGGTTGAAATCCTATGGTGTGACCATTCAAATGAAACCTCTTCAGCAGTACTTTTGCATGGTACCATTTGTTCTTACTTTTGAGTCCGTGGTTGAAATCCTATGGTGTGACCATTCAAATGAAACCTCTTCAGCAGTACTTTTGCATGGTACCATTTGTTCTTACTTTTGAGTCCGTGGTTGAAATCCTATGGTGTGACCATTCAAATAAAACCTCTTCAGCAGTACTTTTGCATGGTACCATTTGTTCTTACTTTTGAGTCCGTGGTTGAAATCCTATGGTGTGACCATTCAAATGAAACCTCTTCAGCAGTACTTTTGCATGGTACCATTTGTTCTAACTTTTGAGTCTGTTGATGAAATCCTATGGTGTGACCATTCAAATGAAACCTCTTCAGCAGTACTTTTGCATGGTACCATCTGTTCTAACTTTTGAGTCCGTGGTTGAAATCCTATGGTGTGACCATTCAAATGAAACCTCTTCAGCAGTACTTTTGCATGGTACCATTTGTTCTAACTTTTGAGTCTGTTGATGAAATCCTATGGTGTGACCATTCAAATGAAACCTCTTCAGCAGTACTTTTGCATTTTACCATTTGTTCTAACTTTTGAGTCCGTGGTTGAAATCCTATGGTGTGACCATTCAAATGAAACCTCTTCAGCAGTACTTTTGCATTTTACCATTTGTTCTAACTTTTGAGTCCGTGGTTGAAATCCTATGGTGTGACCATTCAAATGAAACCTCTTTAGCAGTACTTTTGCATGGTACCATTTGTTCTAACTTTTGAGTCCGTGGTTGAAATCCTATGGTGTGACCTTTCAAATGAAACCTCTTTAGCAGTACTTTTGCATGGTACCATTTGTTCTAACTTTTGAGTCTGTGGATGAAATCCTACGGTGTGACCATTCAAATGAAACCTCTGCAGCAGTACTTTTGCATGGTACCATTTGTTCTAACTTTTGAGTCCGTGGTTGAAATCCTATGGTGTGACCATTCAAATGAAACCTCTTCAGCAGTACTTTTGCATTTTACCATTTGTTCTAACTTTTGAGTCCGTGGTTGAAATCCTATGGTGTGACCATTCAAATGAAACCTCTTTAGCAGTACTTTTGCATGGTACCATTTGTTCTAACTTTTGAGTCTGTGGATGAAATCCTATGGTGTGACCATTCAAATGAAACCTCTGCAGCAGTACTTTTGCATGGTACCATTTGTTCTAACTTTTGAGTCTGTGGATGAAATCCTATGGTGTGACCATTCAAATGAAACCTCTTCAGCAGTACTTTTGCATGTTACCATTTGTTCTAACTTTTGAGTCTGTTGATGAAATCCTATGGTGTGACCATTCAAATGAACGCTCTTTGGCAGTACTTTTGCATGGTACCATTTGTTCTAACTTTTGAGTCTGTTGATGAAATCCTATGGTGTGACCATTCAAATGAAACCTCTTCAGCAGTACTTTTGCATGGTACCATTTGTTCTAACTTTTGAGTCTGTGGATGAAATCCTATGGTGTGACCATTCAAATGAAACCTCTTCAGCAGTACTTTTGCATGGTACCATTTGTTCTAACTTTTGAGTCTGTTGATGAAATCCTATGGTGTGACCATTCAAATGAAACCTCTTCAGCAGTACTTTTGCATGGTACCATTTGTTCTAACTTTTGAGTCTGTTGATGAAATCCTATGGTGTGACCATTCAAATGAAACCTCTTTGGTGGTACATGTACTTTTGCCTGATAGCATTTGTTTTTCAATATGTTACAAATTGAAATTTGGGATTTTTCTTGAATTTTGATGTTTGGCACTTGTGGGTTAGGAAACACCAAAGTACTCCAATGACTTAACCACTGGCAGATAATAATAATAATAATAATAATAATAATAATAATCACTTTATTTAAGTGTCAAGGTATTTAGCGCGCGAGCACTAATTGGGGACACTAAATAAAGAAACAAATATTCAAATAGAACATAACATTTTAAAAATCCCAACTGGCAGGAGGCAAACCAGTTGGCTATTTTACAAGTGCGGTCGAGGAGTTGAACTCGGGTCTGCCGTGAAACAACTCCAGCAAGTGGTCAGAGCGGGACTTGAACCCGGGACCTCAGGATTACAAGTCCGACGCCCTAACCACTCGACCACGCTGCCTCCCACATCTCCTCAACCCGAGTGTGTAGGGTCATGTTTGGTATACAAGACAATTACAGTGCATTTTGTTTGTTTGTTTGTTTGTTTACTTTTGTTGTCGTTACAAGAATTGTTGGTGGTCCCGAAAGCTGGAGGATGTTGTGTAGTATGAGCAGCAAGTGTGAGCCACCAGATACAACAAGGTACAGTGTATACTACAGTCACTGCTTTGCTTAAGAAAACATTTAGCAACTTTGAAATCGATTTTGAAAATCGCCACGTATGGTCTTAAAGAATCCCTGTATCTACTAACATATTATTATCTTGATCTACTCATTTAATATTGTTTACTTTGTTCTTTAGGCTTATTGATGACGAGCGACTAACCGCAAATGGATTTGACGTCTGTTTGAAGACAGGTAAAAATACACAAATATTTACCTGGTAAAACTGACATTGTCTAAACACGTGTGCTGTCTTATTCAGTCCTGTTTGGCCTAAAACGAAGCAAAATATTGCGCCCTGGGTTGCTGGTTTTTTTTTAAACCTCATTTTCGGTTGCCATCCATATCATCCGTGCGCGCGCGTTTTTTCATCTCCATTTTAGTGAAATTTTGCGCATGCATGTCATAAAAGGAAGTGTCTGGAAATGCTGGAAATGTATGGAAATTTTCAAGGTATTTTTCTACACCGAGAATAAGAATGCAAAATAAGTTTTAGTTCTTGAAATAGTATGCAGTTTCGTCAGAACGGCTTCAAGTCGCCAGGGTTTGTGTTATTTTGCAGAATTTACTTTCTGCAATTTTCGAACAGTTGCCAATAACACGATTTAATGAAAAATGGTCAAGAAAATAGTATGAAAAAATTATTAAATTTTGCATCCAAAATGTTTTTACGAACTCTGACAATAGTAGGTGAGTTTGCTAGAGCTACATCTGGCACCAGATTTTTTTGTTTTGTTTTTAACTGCCGTTAGCGACTACATCGCTATAATTGACTGTATAAGTTTTCAAAGTCAAAAATAGTTTGTTATAGACGGGGCCTGAAAGATTTGTTGTTTTACTTTCATGTAACAGATTCTGAGAGCGGAGAGACCAAGCTGGAACTATATAAAATGTCGAGTAGTATTCCATTCTATGGAGTGGCAGATTTGGCAGAAGTTCTTGGTAAGTGATACATCACAGAGCCCACGAGCGAAGTCACCTCGATTTTTTTTCCTCTCCCTCTTTAGTGAGGCTCGTTTTAAGTCCTGTTAGGGTTTTTTTATTTGTCACTTGGCAATCTTTTGCGTAAACAGTGCAAACTACTAGTTCGGGAACTGCTTCTTGTGGGGGAGCTTGTTGCAGTTGGAAAAACAAGAACTTTTCTTTTATAAAGGATGTGGCCAATAAGCATGGAGTTTTGTGATGGATGGAAAAACGTGCGTAATTGAAGTGTTATGCGCATTTAATTGACACAAATGTAGGTTTGAAATACGATTAGGTTTATCTCTGCATTTCTATTCTTATTTCTTTCTGTTTCAGAACTTGTAATACGTCAAAAGGACGACAGTGAATCGAAATCGTTGTCAAGTTGCAGACCCTTCAAGGTTATCCACTATCTGCAGGTATTTAGATAAACTTACAGGCTTATTTACACTTTTTCGAATTCTTCCAACTTTCAACTACTAGTGTTCCTTTTCGTTTTCCTGCGTGTGTTTCTGCCACCACCCTCAGAACCAGGAAAGGTTAATAATAATAATAATAATAATAATAATAATAATAATAATAATTAATTAATTAATTAATTAATCTTTATTAACAAATTATCAAACAATTTTACGTTTACAATTATTAATCTACTAGAATGCTAAAAATATTCATAATTACAATCCGTATAAATATCGTAAAAGTATTGCTAAAAAAAACTTCGGTTCTCCTTGGATCCTAAGGAAAGTGATGGAAGTCTGAGGTCTCGGGAGGAGACCTGACTGGAAATATTGCCCTAGGGATAAAACCCTGTGAAAAATTCCCAATAATAATAATAATAATAATAATAATAATAATAATAATAATAATAATAATAATAATAGTAATAATAATAATAATAATAATAGTAATAATAATAATAGTAATAATAATAATAATAATAATAATAGTAATAATAATAAAAATGCAGGATTTTAGTCAGTACCAATATTTGTTAATAACAAAGCTAACTAAAAAATCTTATTTTACAATTAATTTCACTTTAAAAAAAACTATTCAGTCAAAACACTATAATAATAATAATAATAATAACAATAATAATAATACATGAACTCCAGAAAATAATCCCAAAGTCCATGGTTTGGACTCGGAGGTTGAGAGAGAAAAATCATTTGCAATTACAGTAGTGTACCATAATAATGATAATAAATGTATATATAGAAATGTAATTCTTTTTAACTTTCATTTATTTTCAAGTATCAATTTATAGTTATTGTAAAATATTATTATTGCTATTTTTAATAAAGATATTTTCCATTTTTATTAAAAAAATAAATAATAATAACAATAATAATAATAATATTAATAATAATAAAAATCTTTTAACAGTGTCCGTCACTAACGCGGTTTTCAGGACGCCCCTGTGTAAAAAGTTGTTGTTTACGAAGTTTAAATACAGCGTTTTAACATAGAAATGTTTCAAATGGGATTACATAAAGATGTTTGCTTACGAGAAAGTTTAATACAGTGTTTAACTGAGAAATGTTTCACGTGGGATTACATAAAGAATGTCGATGAAGGAATATGGTCGACAATGGATCCAAAGTACTGCCTTTGACTGAGAAATGTTACAAACAGGATTTCATAAAGATGGTCGCTCGGTCGTCGCTCATACAGATTCATGTAACTATACAGAAACAAAGCTTTTAGCCATTCAGAGTGTGCGTTTATGTTCAACTTTCTGTTTGTGTTTGTTTGCAGGGCGAAGCAGTGCGTGTGACTCGTAGCCTGAGTTCCCGGATGAATAGAAACGAAGTCAGTGATATAATATCCCGCATGAAAAAGCAGATTCCGGAAGATACGAGGACATGTGTTCATGGCCGACCATTCTTTGAAAAGATTGCACAGATATCTAAAGAATGAAGATATACTAAGGGGTGGAATACCGCGGGATTTAATTTATTGTTTTGTCTGATGAATGGAATATGTACATGTTCATGTATATTTAAATCCTTTAAGAGTGAAAACAGTTATCGCTGAATGATCTGCCGAGGCAAAGGGTTATGATAAAATAAAGAGAAAAGGCTCTACAATAACCTTTTTGCAATGAAAAAATAATTAAAACAGTAATACAATGAGACTGCGTCTTACACTTCTAGTTGTGCGGGATGCATTAAAAGATCCAACAGGCCACAAAAGTCAACTAAAAATTAGTCTCCAAGCGCTTGAACTTCTCAGGGGTTAGCTTCTTTCTGCGTCTTTTACAGTTAGAAACTTGATTAAAAAAATGAAAGCATAACTGAATAAATTCAATAAAATTTGGTTATCTTTGCGGAGGAGTGTGACTTTTATTTCCTTGAAATCATGGAAGCCGCCGTATCTACACATGCTCTTTTTGTATTTTTCTCCTGCCGTGGGCACCCCAGTGAAGCTTTCAGTCACAACTTAACTACCGACTAAAAATAGACTGCTATCGATACTTGGTATTCATTATCGTTGATATTCGGATATATTTTTTTATTTTTTCCCACAGTAAGCCATGAAAGATAAGATAAAAAGAGATTACACTCATTGTAGACGAAATTAAGCCTTCAAATACGTTTATCACCAAATGATAAATTCTCATGTTGATTTTCTTGCGCTATTCATGTTTCATAAAAAAACGAGGCTTCCTATATTTTTTGTTTATTTTTTTCATCCACGCAGCTGTTCAAAGAGATGACATTTGGCCTTGAAAGAAATATCATTAAATGGAAAAGGTTTATTTTCTTGCAGCATTTATGTTTCATAAAAAAAAAACGAAGCTTTTAATTAAATTCACGGATAACCTTAAACGCGTTTTAGGTTAACTTATTTTGTCAGTCGATAAAAATTAAGATGATATTTCTTTAGTACGTGGCAATCAGCGTCATTTTCAAAGGAATAATCATTCACTGTTTACTCATTTTGTTTGCTCACTGTTTCTCGTTTTTGTAAATGTCGCATTTTGATATTTGGTTCTTAGCTAAAGTTGACAAGCAAAGATTGCAAGAGGCAGCATGCGCACTGGACAACTTTCGCGGTATGGCCAATACCTTACGCATGCGGACAGCCATACTACAGCGGTGAAGTGCAGTCATGGACAGCTGTTTTTTAATTGTTAGCGGTGAATTGCAGTCTTTGGTTTTCTTAAGATGACAGTGTGTCAAAGCTAATGCCTCCGAAACAAAGTATATTAAACTAAATTCATTTGTTTAATCACGTACCTTTGCGAACAATCCAATTTGTTATAGTCCATCCCAATAAAATTCTTTGTTTCTCATTACCCCATCTTTCATGAAAATTGATTTGGTAAGTCGGGAAAAAACTGAGGAAAAAATTAGAAGTCATGGGAAGGCCGATTCTGATTACAGAATCAATTTAAGATGTATTCAAAGGCGTATCCCAAAAAAATAAACGCAGGCAACAAATTCTAATTTAGTTTTTCTAATTGCCTGTCAGGAACCCTTCAAACACATTTCGACGAAACCAAAAAAAACGGATAATTAAAACAGCAGACTTTATATAACTGCTGTTTTCCACTAATAAAATACTGTCCTTTTGCAGTCATTAATGAACTTACACAACAGGACAGCACAGGGGATTACAGGAAACGTATTTCGGGAATATTCTGAATATTAACCTTTAATACTGATTGAAGCGTTGATAGTCATTCCACTTGGTAATATTTTCAACATGTTCATCTCTCCCTCAACAGAAATCGCCGGCTAGCGGATCATTCCGCGACTAAACATCAAAAGGTATCCCGGACCCGTTGAAAAGGCCGATTGTCCTTTTAGAAATAAGTTAGAGATAAAGGACAGTTTCAAAACCGTGATCAAGATGCGGTGATAAAATCTGACATGGACGGCGCCAAACTGAAGGATACAAACTATCATTCAAACGCAGCTTCAAAATGTCTCACTGACCAATCTATCATAATTTTACATTTGCTAGATACTAGTTAAAATTACGTGTTTAACTAACAGAAAAGTACACACGGCAAGTTTACAAACTGTCCATGTTGAATAACAAAATATTATATCCATGATTAGGAAAGTAGATATCTGATTGGTCGATGGAAAGTTTGTGTACGCATGTCTTGTTTGAGATGTTTGTAATTATCTTGCGTTATGCATTAAAATCACAGCATTATTTCCACTGATAAGGAAGGCGCCGCAAGCAATACACTCTTGTAAAGTGGTGTTTTATTCCTTCTCGAAGCAGCAGATTTGTGAAAAAGGTAAGCGTTAGATCTCCTAGTAATGTTCTAAAATGAGAGAGCAATAGGTGGATAAAATGGAAATACGGCTGGTCAAAATCGGACCAGATTAACATCCCTTTCGATTTTAAAGCCGCAAAGGTCAAAACAGGAAAAAAATACCAACTTGTATTTTGCAAGATATCGATGGACAAATACCACAGGAAAGAACTTCTCAGTAGCTTTTATTTGAATCGGGTCACACTATGAAATTTCATCACGGGCACAAAAATAAAATTTAGAACTATCTACGCACAGCTTAGTAAACAGCACCTTAGGGAAGTTTTCCCATTGTAGAATTAATTTACTTCACAGACACAAAAGTTAGAATCACCTTGTACAGCATGATGAACACTGTACTACAGGAAAGCACTGCTAAGTAGCTTTCATTTGAATGGTCACGCTGTAGGATTTCATCCACAGACTTTAAAGTTAGAACCACCCTGTACAGCATAATAAACGCAGTACCACAGGAAATTACATTACTGCTCAATAGCTCTCATTTGAATCGTCGCGCTATACGATTTCATACACAGACTCAAAACTTACAGAACTACCATATCAGTAGCAGTTTTAGGCTTTGAGAGCCGTGTGAATGATAGGTAGGCGGGTTTTCTGTCCAACAGTGCAGAAAGACGTTCGTGGGGGGGGGGGGGGGGAGAGAATATCGGAATAAGTACAGTTTTTCCCTGTTTCGTTGTTTATATGGGACAATCTTCTGTCTTTAGCTTATCGTTGAGGCATGAGAAAGGAATACATTTTTTGTATGTATGTGAAAGGTGTTTGGCTTTGATAAAATCTGGTATGTGATGAAAGGGTGAGGGAATTTTATTGATGGTAAATGCTGTGTCAAATTCTGGGATAATTTTGCTAAGATACTTAGGAAGACTGCTTGCGTGTACAAATTTTAATGTTTCTCAGTCATATCTCAGAAACATACAATCGTCTTTGTCGTTGGCCCCTGATGTTGAGCGCTGAGGCGAGACTACACACTGATTTAAGGTCGCTTACGAGATATTTGGCTATCTTGCTTCAAGCTACTTGTAGATCGGAAATAACCAGTCGTTTGCCAATAATGAGGTTATGTTTCATTTCCTCGTTCTATGAGTAACTTTAATTACATTTGTTAACATTTGAGTTCAATATGTTTCGTAAAAATATGCAAGGAATTACCCATAATAGCGTAACTTGACATATTTTCTTTGTGTGAACTTCTCGGAATGACTTGAACGTCGATCCTTATCAAACTATTCAAGCCTTCGTATTACCGCAATTTGTCATTTCACTACCATGGAGCTTAAAGCGATCCTATTTACCATCTGTGAGGCGTTCGTGAAACGAAGGATCTCTCTTACTTCATTTCGCTTTTTACAACAGGGAGTGGTACATTTGGCAAGCAACTGGGAAAATAATGTTTGACGGCAGGTTATCAACTTTGTCTCCAGGTTATCGACGCAACTGGGATCCCGTAATCCGCTTTAACACCTTTATTGCTCTTGTTTGAAAGAACAACATAGTAATAACACGCGAGTTTATTTGCTACACCAGCCACCATGCAACAAACAAACGTTTTAAGATTGCGAAGTGATAAATGTATTTGAATAATAAATCAAATGCACTTAGCGAGCCGGCGCCAAAAATTGATACTAATTCAAAACCAATCAGTCAGTTCAAAACAGATTAAGCATGATGCTTCTTAAAATTCTTTTATCGCTGCTTGGGCAACATTGATTTATAATATAATATCAAACAAATCTTTCTTTGGCGCTATTATTCACTAACAAGTATTGGATGTGCATCAACTTCAGAAAAAAAAAAAGGAAAGACAAATTCAAAAGGTGAGAGCTTTGGAAAGAAACTAAACTAAAACGAGCTTATTTTTTAGACCGGCTTTGTAACTTCACGAGTTTTATTATGCGTTCATAGCAAACTCTCTTTTTTTATCATAATTTTTATTTAATTTTTCTATTTTTTTCCTTTTTTTTTGCAACAAATAAACATTTAGGGATCTTATTTACATAAGGAAGAATATGATTTTAGTTGTGACTACGTATAGGTTTCCTTTTATTCACAAATAAGTTCCGCCAACAGACATATTAACTCAGTTTATGATTTATCCGCCCAATCTGAACAAAAAAAATATTGAACAAAATTCATTTTGCAAAATGTCGAGAAACAGACAGCAGCTAATAAAAGCACTGTTTAGTGGCTTTCATTTGAATATTCATTGGCACAAAAATTTAAAACTAGCTTGTAGAGCATAATAAACAGCACCAAAGGAAAGTACTGCTCAGTAGCTTTCATTTGAATGGTCACACTGCAGGATTTCATCCACAGACTCAAAAGTTAGAACCACCTTGTACAGCATAATAAACAGTACCACAGGAAAGTACTGCTCAATAGCTTTGATTTCAATGGTCACACTTTAGGATTTCGTCCACAGACTCAAAAGTTAGAACCACCTTGTACAGCATAATAAACAGTACCACAGGAAAGTACTGCTCAGTAGCTTTCATCTGAATGGTCACACTTTAGGATTTCATCCACAGACGGAAACGATAGAACCACTTTGTACAGTATAATAAACAGCACCATAGGAAAGTACTGCTCGATGTAGCTTATGTTATTCGAGTGATCACACCTTGGGATTTTATTCACGGACTTAAAAGTTAGAACCACTTTGAACAGCATATAAATAAAAAGGCCCACAGAAAAGTACTGCTCAATAGCTTTTATTTGAATAGTCACACTTTTTCATCCACAAACTGAAATGTTAAGCAGGTGAAAATATTAAAGGGTAAGATTGATTAAACTGGTATTTTTTCCTGTTGTATGCATGTTTAATTTCCGTTCAAGACATTTGTCTATTTTTCTTCACAGAAAACCTGGAAGATCGCAAGCAAAATGAGCAACTTCGGTAAATTTAATACCACAGCAACAAACGGTAAGACAAATAGGTGTATTGAGTCCAGAATTCATGCGGCCATGTTCAGGCATTAATAAGGAGGGAAGGGGAAGAAGAAGTAGGGAAGAAGAACAGCGGGAAAAGAGAAGAAAGGTGAAGGGGGAGAAGGGGGGTGGGGAGCTGGAAGGAGGCCCACGCTGGCTGGAATCCAGGCGGTCTGTTCACAGCTATCCTTATCTTTCTTTCTTTTTTTAAATAAGATAACGCAAAGAATACCAAAACAAAGCTAAGCCTGAAAGCTCTAAGTAACAGACAAACAAGGTAGGGTCTACTATCTCGTTTACCACCACCATCAAACCCTTTTGGTGCGCGCATTCACTAAAGTCCCCGAAGTTTTTCATTCGCTTGGTCGCCGCCGCATGATAAATAGATTGCCTCTAATAGCTATGAAAACCTTAGCGCTGGTGGGAGACGCGCATTTCGTGGTGAGAGGTAACGTGTATAACAGGCGCGTTTGGGGTCCACGAGCGCGAAGCGAGGGCAACGAGCGCGGAGCATGGAGCATGAAGCAACGAGCGCGGAGCGCGAGGCACGCAAGGGGAGGTAAACAAAAAAAAGACGCTCCGCGCTCTTTGACTCACGCACCCCAAAGCGCCCTGTTTTGCAGGCAAAGGTTTGAAATAGTCATTGACAAACTACCATATTTATTTCTCGGCCATGAGATCGTACACGATTTCAGTGTACTTATATTTATACAGCTTAACTGAAACACTTATGGTTTTTAAACAAGGTAAATTAATAAGCTGTCTAACAGTTGACAAAACCAGAAAAGCACTTATGAATCTACCGGCCAGAGTTCCGGTGACACGAGTCTGTTTACATTTCTTGATCCATTGCCGCATTCTGAAGAGAAAACATAAAAGTATTTCGACCGAAAGATGAATACATTATTTTGTGCAACGTGTAATTCTCAAATGTCACAATGCTACGTACAGTTGCAGAACTACTATCCTGTCAGCAAAGATTTTATCTTCACGTTTTCGTTTTCGCGCGAGTTGTTTCTTTTCAGCGCGAAAAAGCGGCGAACAGATTGCGAAAGATAAGAAGATAAAAAAAAACATCTGCTAGTAAAACCACTCGACTATAAGCTTAATCTCTGGCTGTTTTATCTCGTCTGTTAATGTAAAATGGATCGTTAGTTTAATGATGTTTGCGTCAGTCCCAAACTGGCATGGCCGTAAATGAAATTAATCAACTTACAACAAAAAACATCACTTTTCTTCCACGGCAAATTACCTTGGCAAACTTCTACTTCCAGCGATTGAATGTTATTACACCGGCCCATCCAATCCCTGAGTTGTTGGGTCTCTGGCCAGGCGTAAATTTCTCAAATCAAAACTCCCGAAAACATCTAGGACCCAATAAATTATTTTATGTGGATAAAGTTTATCAAAAGTGGTTCCATTGCTATTAATTCTGAACACTAAATGATACAATCCATTAAATCGTCCCCAGAGCTCTCGCGTTTAAAGTCAGTGAAGACCAGGGGCTTATTACCCCCGTGAATACCGAATGCGTTTGTCTGGGTTTCCAGGCGCTGACCAAAAGGAACACGGCCTCCTGCAACGAGATTGGTCCTTTTACAATATCGCACCCAGTGCCCGACTGAGCGCTGAATAACGCTAAACGGTCAGCGGTGCGAAACGAGGGCGACCGCGCGGGAACCGGCGCCGACTGTGGCGGGTTACTTAAAATGGCCGGCATTTGTTTGATAACGTAGCCTCTGATAAGGAGAAAATATGTTCCTCCCCCGGTTAGCTTAAACTTTAAAAAGTTTATGTCATTAAACATGGAGGTGCGGTGGTCTAAATGGGGCCGGGAGGTCGATGTTATGTTCTTCCCTAACATACCTAAAGTGATTCAAACAAATCTCAACATCCTTCATTCTTCTAAAAGATGCAAAGAAGCATTCCCTTTCCCTCCTTTGATTTCCTACCGCAGATCCAAAAACTTGCGTGACATTCTTGTAAGAGCTGTACACCGCATACCACCCCCTCAAACACCTGGAATTTTCCGTTGTAACAGAAATCGGTGTAAAACATGTTCCTTTATCAAAGAAGGAACCACGTTTTACACCTTCTTCTCTACAGGTGAAACACGACAAATACGACATCACATCTGCTGCACATCCACTAACGTCATCTATATGATCCAATGCGCCAAATGTCATATACAATACATTGGTGAGACAAAACGACAAGTGAGCGACCGATTTGGGGAACACAGACGTGCAGTTGAGAAAGCCCTGAAGAAAGAACATCAGGATCAACCTACTGCCGTGTCAGATCACTTTGCCCTCACCGGACACTCCATTACCGACCTCCAAATTATCCCATTAGAACTCATTAATTCTAATAGAGACATGATCCGTAAAGCGAGAGAATCATATTTAATCATTATAGCCAATACACTTGAACCTGGTGGAATGAACAGACGCGACGAAATTTAATCTTCCACATATTTATTGTTATTATCATTACTAACCGTTTCTAGTTTTCAACCGTTACTTGTTTATTAGCCTATCGTGCGCCAGCATTTTATCTTAGCCCATTTTAAATATTGTAACCGTTTTTTTCCCATCTTCACTTAGCTTTCCTAGCCCCTGATGAAGGTTAGTTTTGTCTAACCGAAATATCGGGCAAATCTTATTAAAAGAAATCGAACGAATTTGCTGTCTGATCAGCCTTGCATGTAAAAGTTTTTTTATTTAGTTCATTGCTGATCCTGATCTGAACAGAGATCCAGCTATATTTTGCTACTGTTTGTTCAAGTGGTCCTTGCATTTTTACAGAAGTTATTAAATAGAATGATAACGGCAAACGAAGTGCTGCAGGGTGCTTACGATGGACCAGTCTATTGTTCAGGGAGAATAACAATGATCAATAACAATGATTGTATATAACAATGATCAATAACAATACCGTGTATAAATAAAGTTATCTATCTATCTATCTATCTATCTATCAACAATAATAAATAATATATATCTATCTGTTACAATTTCAATAGTACACTGCGGAACCCGCGATAAGCCACTGATAAGCTACTGATGTGACTAAAATTTGTAAAAGAAATTTGTTAACTTTGGCTGGCATCGATTTTGTCCGTTTATCCGTCCGTTACACTCTTATCGACTCAGTCGACTCTCTACTAAGACTACTAAGCGACCGCCCTGGGACAAGAAGAGAAGGTCGTTACTGTATCGGAGAGGGTCGGTTGTATTACGAGAGAGACTAAATACAGAGAATGACTGAGACATGTATTAACTCCATTCACTCCCAGAGTCAATTATGGATACATGTAGTGTCGTTCTAACTTTTGAGTCTGTGAAAAACATCCTATGGTGTGACCATTCAAATGAAACCTCTTCGACAGTACTTTTGCATGGTACCATTTGTTCTAACTTTTGAGTCTGTTGATGAAATCCTATGGTGTGACCATTCAAATGAAACCTCTTCGGCAGTACTTTTGCATGGTACTGTTTGTTTTACAATATTTTACAAAATATAATTTGGAATTTTTTTTTTTTATTTTTGTTTTCGGGCACTCTTGATAGTTAGAGGGTTAAAGGTGATCGCTGAAGGGAGGTGGTTATTTACGAGAGTGGTCTCTCAGAAAACGTCAACTGTATATGTAATTTATATTGAAGATAACTTTACTTTCTTTTAGGTTCAAACTTAACTTATGAGGAAGCTGCCATCATCGCACTACAACGGGTCAGCGGTATTTCATCAGAAGTTAAAATTGGCATGACGTCAGCATATGTAGTGATCTTCATCATAGCTCTGTTCGGCAACTCATTCGGTTTGTACGCGGTTTTGAAAACAACTTCCTCCACAAATATAACAAACATATTCATCGCAAACATGGCCGTGGCAGACCTGCTTTTAACTCTCACATTGATGCCGTTTTCTGTCGCTTTCTTTTTCCGTGACGTGCTCTGGTTTGGAGGAATATTGGGTAACATAACATGCAAAGCTTTGTTCTACGCCATCGCCATTTCCATAGCGGCTACTGTTCTAACGATGATGATGATTTCGTTAAATAGATTTTACGCCATTTTTTATCCCTTGAAACTGAACATCTTTCAAAGGCCGAAGATTTTGTCTGGGATCATTTGGATTCTGTCGCTTGTGCTGATGTTTCCAAATGCTTTCTTGTACCAAGCCAAATTCTATCCGAGTGAAAACGCGTACCTGTGTGTACAAGTGTGGACATGGGAAGATCCCAATGATTCGACCTTCGCTTTAACTTATCGTGTGCTCGAGATCTTTCACATCTGCATCTTCGTCATAATATACGCGCTTCCGCTATTCTTAACAATCACTATCTACATCTTAATTTGTCGTAAATTAGTGCGGCGTAAAATCCCAGGAAACCTGACAGATAGCAGCCGCGCCGTGGCTGATAAATCTAAACGTAAAGTTGTGCGACTGTTGGTCATCATTTGCGTGGTGTTTGCACTGTGCTGGTTTCCCACATATGTCAACCACTTCTTCGTGTACGTAGAGCCTGATCAAAAGCACATGTTACCGGCTGAAGTTCAGTGGGTTTTTAGCTGGATAGCTCATGCAAACAGTGCCATCAATCCGTGTCTTTATATTCTGCTGAACCGAAGATTTCGCACGGCACTTTTCGCTTTATTCCCCGTATCATCGTGCCTTGAGTTATTGTCACGAAGATCAACTGTTACAATACAAACGCCACCACGTGGAAACCCAATCCCACAGGGGTGGGTCGAAGGACAACGTAAGGAGGATTTGCAGCTAATTCCAAGATAGAGAATGAAATAACATTATTATACATTGGTGTCACTAGCTCGATTTTGATTGGCTATAAGCACGCAACTAATTATTGCTTGCTGTTTCTGTTACGTCATATCTACAGACAATAGTTTTATGCATGCAGAAGTGACGTAAGTTGTTTACTTACAAGTTGACTGCTGTGCATTGATCATGTTTTTGTGCGCGCTCTTGTCTTTACAAGTGCAGCTCAGGAATATGCATAATAAAACAATTATTGGATTCGGTTTTCGCATGATAGCGATAATTATCAAGGCCTCAGTTTTTGTTATCCGCCTCAGCCTTCGGCTTCGGCAGATAACACAAACTTTGGCCTTGATAATTATCGCTATCATGCTCAACCTCATCCAATAATTGTTAAATGGCAGCGAGAAATCCTGTGTTCACTGACTCCTACCCAGTCGCAGTTAATGTGGTTTTGGACTCCTCGGTCACGCTTGTATAATATCCATCTGCTCCCCCTCCGGCCAGTTGGAATATTTGTTTCGCATGTTGTATTTGTTTCACTACACCTAAAAATCCCGGTTCCTTCTGCATGTACCGGAGCACGTATTACGTAAAACAAAAGGAACAAAGAACGACAATAATACAAATGCAAAACAAGACCAAAAATACCATACCTCACAAACAATAGAAGATCATGGGTACCGGTACATGCAGACCCAAAATTCCTTCACCTCGAGCTCCCCTCCCCTCCCCTCACAGGAAGAGGAAATGTATCTATTTACAGCATTTGGAGCAGTTGTTTTCAACCGAGTGTCGTAAAACCAAAATCAAAGTAATTACTCTGACCAATCACAGCAGTCGTAAACAACCCAATGAACCAATCACAGCTCGAAGCAATTACATGTCGGCGGCGCCAAGCGCGGGAAAACGCGTGCGAGCAAGTCACGATTGGTTTTGGTTTTACTTCTGATTGGTCGAGAAAGTGGCGCGAGAATTTTTAGCCATCACAAAGCGTAGCAATGCAAAACCAAAGCAATTGTGTAATTACTTTCGACACTCAATTGAAAACTGCTCTATACGTACAAGTGAAGCGAGGCGCACGCAGTGTTATGCCGGGGAACTACGTGACGGTGATAACGTAACTTGCAAACCAAAATGCATTACTACGTTGCCCTAATGGGGACCTCGCAGCCAAACATAGTTGGCCTTGTCTCCTACAACGGACAATAAACTAGTAGAGGGCGTTAATGAGCCCACCTTACTTTTAAAAA
This sequence comes from Cladopsammia gracilis, assembly GCA_022457155.1. Classification (NCBI taxonomy): domain Eukaryota; kingdom Metazoa; phylum Cnidaria; class Anthozoa; order Scleractinia; family Dendrophylliidae; genus Cladopsammia; species Cladopsammia gracilis. The sequence goes on from JAJGOT010000189.1 coordinate 894,110, forward strand.
AGACTAGGATACACTGTCTCCACTCCCCAGTGTCGTGGTCTTGTCTCTATATATTCGTTCATGGGTCGGGTGGGTGATGTGAGACTACGAATGGACTGATAGCGGCTGCTGTTGGCGCCTTCACGTGATGACGTCATATCTTAACCAAAACGAGTGCATAAGAAGATTGTGCTAAATAAATGTATTCATTGTAAGAAAAAAGACGACACATTTGATTTTTCCCAAAAAACATGTTTCAACCCTTAAAACGGTCTTCTTCAGTTGTAGTGAGAAGAATAATTTTCAAGTTAATGTATAGAGCTCTATAAAGCAATGACAATTACAAGTATTATAGGAATTATAAAAGAACATGCATTAGTTGCGATAGAAAATAAAAGAAAACATGAAAGCTGTGGAAACTTAGCCGACACCTATATTGGCGAAACTAGCCGACATCTACACATGTTCGCGGGCATTTAAACATAACCAGGACCTCCCACATTTATAACACTTAGAACAGCCTGAAGATCGTGTTCTGAAAACTGTTTCACTATCTTAGATCACGACAAAACAAAATTTCAAGTTAAGATAAAAGAAGTACTGCATTTACTGGGATAAACCTATTTTAAGCAAACAGCTCAGTCATTTAACTCTTTCGCTTTGATATTTGCTGTTTTCGTTTCCACAGTAATTGTAATATCCTGTCACTTTTCTCGTGTTTCTTTTGTTTTCAATTGATGTGTTTTATAATTTGTAAATATATAATAGCAACAGTTGTAAATAATATGTAATAGGGACAAAGCAATTTTATTCGTTCGAGGTTTATTTGTGTTGACCAAGTCACTCGCTGCCATGTTTTACTACACTAGCAACGAAATAAGACTTAATAGAGCGTATGCACATGACGTCACGGCGGCCATATTGGTGTACCAAAACAATAGAACGGCGGCCATGTTGGTGTACCAAAACAATCCTGTGGGATTTGAACGCTTTTCTTATGTTAACACTTTCTTTTGTTCCAATAAATTTGCATAGCTGCTTGCCACGTGAGTGCATACGCTCTATAAGAGGTATTACAAGAGGTAAATCAAATAGCCTATTTATTTGATCTCCACTGTGTTCAAATTTAGTGTTGCTAAGCTCTTGTTACCGTTAATTCGTAGCAAAACTCGTCATCTTTCGCGTGGATCTGCAGCAAACACTTAAGAGAATGTTCACCATTATTATTCATTTCACTGTTTATCTTGAGTCAAGTAAAATCTGTAAATTGGTTTAGAGACAATAGTAAATATATTTGTCACCGTTCAACCGCAGGCATTTACTTCACAAACACCTGGCACGCGTAATAGAACATATAAACTCTTTTCAACGCAAGCACAGGGATCAGAGTGGTGTGTCTTGTGCTTGTATTATGCTAAACGCGAGATATTTTGAAATTCCAAAAACATTCGCCGGGCTGTTGGGCTGTTTGCATCCTGCGAGTGTCCGTAGCTGACTCGTCCCGAGTCTTCTCTCTTGGGTGGCAAGGTGGCGCAAGGGATCATGGGAAGGAAGGAAGGAAGAGGAGAGACCTTATCCCTTTCCTTTTTCCACCTTCCCATCATCCCTCGCATCTTGCGATTTAAAAGAATAGACAAAAGAGACGACAGTGTCCGTAGTATAGGCTTTAATACGGGCGCCACAGGGACACCAAAGCAGCAGTACCACAGTAAGGCCACACAGTAGCCTAACAGCGAGGTCGTATTTCAAGAGCCTGTTACTCTTCCAATAAAGCAAATTTGTTGCAGCCCTATCGGCCATTTACAGCTGCAGTTATCTTTGTTTCTGTGATTCCATGTCTAGTCTGTGATCCTTTACACAAGCCGTACTGCAGTATTTGTAAGTAAGCCGCTCAAACGGAACTTGTCCAGTCAAACTTGCACTGCACCAGGCGCAACTAAGCACAACAAAGAAAGATGGATATCTATAAGCAATATTCTTTTCCGGTCTGGACTCCAACCTTCAGTGAAAAAAGTGGTTCTAACTTTTGAGTCTGTGGATGAAATCCTACGGAGAGCGGTACGGAGCAGTACTTTCCTGTTGTGCTGTTCTAAAGTGTCCTAAAGTGTGACCATTCAAATGAATGTTATTGGGCAGTACTTTCCTGTGGTTCTGTTTAATATTCTGTACAAGGTAGTTCTAACTTATAATCCCACAGTGTGACCATTCAAATAAAAGCTACTGAGCAGTACTTTCCTGTGATATTGTTTGTTATGCTGTCAAGATAGTTTTTACTTTTGCATTTGTGAATGAAGTCCTACAGTTTGACCATTTAAATGAAAGATACACTAAAATGAGGATTATAACCTTTTATGTCCTTACCATGAAGTAATCCCTGCTTGTTTTACTGCTTGCTGTTGGGCGAACCTTTTCTCTGCAGCAAGGGCCCGCTAATAACAAACACACGAACTTTCAGTTAGTACTGAGGATAGAGGGGTTTTCAAACTTAAACAAAAGTAATCACTCTGGCCAATCACAGCAGACGAATACACTGCAGTAACCAATCAGAACTCGAAGTAAATACATGTATCCGATGCCACGCGCGGGAAAACGCGTGCGAGCAACTCACGATTAGTTTTACTTTCGATTGGTCGACAAAGTGGCGGGAGTTTTTTAACCACTTACAAAGCGTGGATGCAAAACCAAAATAACGACAGCTGGACAGTTGTGTTGCAAACCCAGTCAGTGTCTGACAGCAGGATCTCGCACTCGAAATTAGCTGACAAGTTAGTGATATAACTATTTTACAATCTTACATATCAGTACCTTTACTCTATCACTCATAGCCTGTAAAATTTTCTTTTCTTTTTCTTCTTCCTCCTTTTTTCGCTCAAGAGCCTTTTGTTCCTAAAGAAACAAAAGATACAAACAGGAGCCGGACAATCGTTAGCAACGTTAGTTATACAGAGAAACATGTATTAAGCGGACACCCTCGGGACACTCGCTAGTGTCCGCGTAATTGAGGGGTAAGCTGAATACAGGTTCATTTTACAGTAAATATGGGAAGAAAATCTAGGGGTCCTTAATACACGGCTTAATACATGTTTCACTGTTTCTGATGGACTGACCAATCAACCAACCAACTGACAGAGAGACAGACTGCCTGTTGGACTGACCGACCGACTGACTGACTCCCTGCCTAACTGCTTGACCGACTCACTAACTGACCAACCAACGAACGGACGGATCGACTGACTGACTGTCTGACAGACAGACAGACAGACTGTCTGACAAAAAAAGCTGACCAGCCGACTGACAGACATACTGTTTGTTCGACTGACTGGTTGGGATAGTTACGTACCTTAAGCCTCTGTTTCTGAGCTTTCTTCTGTGCTTTTTTCCTTTCAGTATTCCGCTTCTCCTTTTCACTTTCCATTTCTGGTGTTAGTGCACTAGGAATCTAAGACAAACAAATCATTTAAACTTTCTGAGGATTGTAACTCGTGCAAGAACGAATATGGAAGAATAAGCAGAGTAAGACTGGGGAGAGACAACGTGGTAGGACTGGAGCGAGTGTGAATGAGATGAGCGAGGCTCACGCGCGTGTATCAGAGCTTTCCGCGCTTCACGCTTACTCCGCGAGACAAGAACGAACGATTGTCAATGTGTTATCTGTTTAGATCAATTTCCACTTCCTTAGGCTTCATACCTGTGCTTTAGCGTAGTCAAAACGGTCAGGAAACGAAGCCATATACCGACGAAAAGCATTTCTTGTTTCCTTGCTACCAGCGACAAGAAAAGGCGGTCTTCCTTTACTGTCCCTGTGTAAAAAATAACAAGTAAATTACAACGAACGCGGAGAGTTTCAATTTGAGGATCAGAGCTAATATAAACAGAAAAGACCTGAGCCAGTAAAAGAACCTCGATGGTTTCAAACCAAGAGTCAAATTTCGGGTGATGTAATGTATTGAACGTTCATGCTCTTAGGCCCACTCCCTTCCCCACATCGTTTCCATAATGTCTTCTTTGTTCGCTCCGCAGCTTCTAAGACCCCGTCCCCAGGCCCGTCCCTAGAGTCAAGCCCAAATCATGCCGTCCAGAAGGACGTCGGACACCTTATTGAGACTTATATAACGGAGTAACTGGTTAACTTTCAGTCAGACTTTCAGTAGGCTCGATTTCCGCCGATCTTTGAGCGCGGGCTCATTTTCCCGAACAGCGGCTGGTAATCGAGCCTAGACTTTCAGTTGAGGTTGGGGGTAGCAGTTTATATAGTTAAATTTAGGACTAAGCAACCCGAGAAGCTTGGTGGTACAGTGGTACGGTAGGCTATGTAAGCCTAAGCCTAGCTGAGGTCACAAGTTCAATCCTAAGTAGGGATTTTGGATTTTCTTTTTTACACTTAAAAATTTATTGAAAATAAAATTCTAAGTGTCGACATTACGTTATATAAGTCTCAATAAGGTGTCCGACGTCCTTCTGGACGGTATGATTTAGAGACAACCCGTCCCCAGGCCCTTCCCCATTTTCAAAATGGCGGAGCGGGCGTAGAAACCGCTGGACAAGGCTCCAAAATACTTTGAAAATTCTGGCGTGTTTTGTCGCGTAAAATAATAAGATAAAATGTCTTCGCTTCGTTAGAATAACGGCTTCATATTACCAGAAAATAAACACGGCTACCAATCGCTTGAAGTCACGTGACAAAATGCTCCACGGCTCTTGGAGTATTTTGGTCGCCTTGTCCTCCATTGAAGTCACGTGACAAAATACTCCACGACTCTTGGAGCGTTTTGGTCGCCTTGTCCGCCATTTTGAAAGCGAAAAAGACCATGGAGACGAGGTTGTACTACAGAAACTGGAGTTAAGCACCGGTGGTGTGAGGCGCATGCGTCCTCACTATTAGGAAGAAAGACAGTTAAGAAAAAAAGAATATATGCTATCAAGTCGAAATGCTAACAAAAGACTATTCTGAGCCCCTCCCCCTCCCCCCAAAGGGAACCCATGACCTTCCAAAGGCTCTTCTACTGAGCTATGGAATAAAGACAATCGTTTAATAAACAACTTACTTCACTGCGGGGTCAGCACCGCACTCCAGTAATGTTAACACGATTTCCGTGCGTGAAAAACGCGATGCCACGTGAAGAAGCGTTTCTCCACCTTCGCCAAAGCGTCCATTTATCACATCTAAAACAATCCTCGGCGTCATATCTCTGTTACTTCCTTCTTCTTCTCTTGTTTGATCTGTTTCTTTACTCCCTTTTTTACTTTGATCACTGGAGTTACTTGTCCCACTTGTTTTGGAGTCCGCTTGGCAGCCATTATTCGATCCTCTGAATTCACTCACTTGCAGATTTTTGCATTCAGTATTTATCACTGGTTCAGTTCTGTTGGTTGTCACAGATTCTCTAGCGTCCTGATTAAGGTTGTAATCGTGTTCAGAAGAAAGGTCACCAGTACATTCTAAATTACGATCACAATCTGCACCCGTCCTGCTAACATCACCGCCATTTTCTAACGAGACATGTTTTTCTATATCTATTATGCCAGAATTCTTAGTGTTCAAATCTTGGCTTCCCTCTTGAATTAAGCAGATGCCTTTGCATTGTAAATCTTGTCCAGTTATTTTAACGCTTACGCCAAGAACAGAAGATATCACTGCCTTGTTTCCAGACACGACAGCGCAGTAAAGTCGATTCCACAAGTGTTGTTCAGGGGAAACTGAAAAGAAAATTAATGTAAAGTATAACAGTCGAACCCCGACGATAACGACACTGTAGGGACTAGAAGAAGGTTCTTTTATTGTTTTATTTTATTTTTCAATTTCCTTTGCCCGGAAATTCAAAACTCAACCAGTGTATTGCTTCGATCAAAAAATGAAACAATATCTTCTTTCTTGATTTTGCGCGTGTTTTTTTGTGTATGTACTCAAATAGTGTGTTGTGTTACTGTGTATTTGTAACGGTGCATTACTTTTTCTTTCTTATTAGAGTGATTTCACAAAACCCATGAAACAAAATTAAACAGTACGTCATTGTCTTATAGTCAAAAGTAAACAAAAGAAAACAATGGAATTAATGTCTAATAGTGTCTATTTGTCTAACTTCTATTTCACGGGTTATGTGAAACCAATCTATTCAGCCTCCGCCATTACAGTTTATTTCAAATTTATAGCTTTGTATAGAGCAGTTTTCAATTGAGTATCGAAAGTAATTACACAATTGCTTTGGTTTGCTACGCTTTGTGATTGGCTAAAAAATCTCGCGCCACTTTCTCAACCAATCAGAAGTAAAACCAAAACCAATCGTGACTTGCTCGCACGCGTTTTCCCGCGCTTGGCGCCGCCGACATGTAATTGCTTTGAGCTCTGATTGGTTCATTGGATTGTTTACGACTGCTGTGATTAGTCAGAGTAATTACTATGGTTTTGGTTTTACGACGCTCAATTGAAAACTGCTCTATTCATCGAGGAAGCCAACATTAATAAGCCTCTTGGTTTCTTTTGAGTTTTCTCGCCACTTTATTTAGCTTTTATTAATGTATTATACTCAGTGAAATGGCAAATTTTAAATAAATAAAAAAAATTCATAGCATCAATTTCAAAACCTAGCTTGCCATATCTGCAGTGGCTTTTACCTAAAGTCAATTTATAGTTTGTACCATAGTTTTCTAGCTTTGTATCATGTAGTTTTGACTGGATACTGAACGTACGATGGACACACTAACCACTCTACTACCACCCAAGCTTAATTTTGGTCTATCTAATCTATTACCTTTTTCTCCATTTTCCAGCTCCGATTCGGCAACTCTCTTATTTTTAGCTTTTTTCTTTTTTGTTTTCTTGGAAGCTTCTTGAAGTTTGGCTGCAGATGCCATGCAGGGCTGATCTGGATCGTCTTTTTCGTTACAAACACTGTTTTCTTGTGAATCGATATTCTCTTTCTCTTCACTGTTGTTATCGACGTTTAGTCCTTCCTGCCATGATCGAACTTTGTCCTCTTCAACCGTTGGCAAATCTTCCGCTGATTTTCTCTGTGTTAACTGCATCAAAAGGCCTTGGAGTTCTGCATCACTATCCTTACCTTAAGCGTTAAAAAAGAAGTTCTTTACGGAAATAATCTTGGTATAAATTTCTTGAACTTTATGCTCCCGCCGATCAAACGAAAAAGAGAACTGATGCCTGCGTAGCGGACGCCAAAGTAAAACAGATTACCCTTACATAAGCGACCACTCTCAGGCAGGGAAAGATGAGACGGTCGCTTATGATAGCGTCTGAATACAACGTTTGACTGAGAAATGGATTCCATAAAGATGGTCGCTGAGGGAGAAGGGCATGTACAAAAAAGGATAAATATAGTGTTTGACTGAGAAATGTTATAAACAGGAACTCGTAAAGATTAACGCTGAAGAGGGTCTCTTACGAAAGAGTCTAAACTGATGCAGTGTTTTACTGAGCAATGTTTCAAACGGATTTCATAACGAGGGTCGCTGAAAAGAGATGTTTGCAGTATAAGGGGCGAGTTCGCGCAAGCGCAATAGTAGCGTTTCTGATTTCTAGACAGACTTACTTACCCAGTAATTGTACATGGGACAGCTCCTGATGAACACGTTTAACTTCATTGAATGTCGGTCTTCTGGTTGGAAAAGGAATTGTTCTGATGCGTTCATCATCTTAAGCAATAAAAGAAAACTGATATTACTCATACATGTAGCTCAAAAATGCCCTCTTACACGCCCGCCCTTAGAGCAATGAAACTTCAAGTTATTACTGTTTGTAGTAATATTATTTGTTCCATTCGCCAGTTGTTGAAAGGATCAAAATAAGCTTCGTTCTTTTTTCCCGCTAAAAGTGTCTTTGATATGAAAATAGTATGATTCAATTGACCTGTCGAAATGCTGAAAACTAATACTTGATTGATTGTAACAAAGTTTCAGACAACAGGTCGAACTGTGAACTTCTTGAAAATCTTAGGCATATCCAAGAAATTCTCTTCGTTAAACACCAAAGGAAGAGTTGTCTACAACTCAATTTTTGTTGCAGCACCATTTCTGGAAACTAACCCCTTTAATCTTCCCAGTCCGATTGTTGTATTGTTTGTGTTCACGCTTAATCTTTTCAATGTTTTCTCAGCTAATACCGGCGCTTGTTCTATACAGGGTGATCTATTACATTACACTGCTATCTGCTAACAACGACAACTTTTCCGCGATGGCCAGGAAATTCTGTTCTGATGGTAGTCATTGTGGAGTGGGTGAATCAAATCTTGACGCTATCATACAAGATTCCTGTGTCTTAGAAATGATACTCAACTGGATATGAAAAATACAGCCTTTTCTGTAAACAACTACCAAAAAAACGAGAAAGCCAATAGTCCTACCTTTCTTAAAAGGCGGCTTTTTTCCTCCAAAGAACATGGATTTGTTGTAGGTAGGAGT